>CM019179.2:40200401-41400401 GCA_009739505.2 Apolygus lucorum
GGCGGAATTACGTCTTTGTTTGCTGTTTTTCCTTCTCCATGTTCGAGAGATGTCGGCGGAGAAGTTTGTCGGGGAGTCTGTCTTGAAGAATTTGTAAGTGTCTTCTGTGGAGTCCCAGGTAGAGTGATACTGTTTTGGTTGTGCTTGCAGGTACCTCGGTGTCCGACGGAGTGGGGTAGTACTGTGTGCTGGCCTACATCTGTTTAAAGAAACGGTAATTTTTGAGCCGTCCATGTTGATGGTAGCCGTTTTTTCGTCAGTGCGAATGACTGTGTACGGGCCCGAGTACAATGGTTTTAAACCTTTCTTTAGTCCCTCTTCCCTCAGGTAGATTTTCGGCGTCGTGTGGAATGAGGTCGGGAAGGAGCGGTTTAATTTCTCGGGCTGGACGGTTGTAGGCTTTTCGTTAATCTCCGTAGGTGGAGGCTGAAAGATGTCGGCTGGTAGACGTAGGGGTGCGCGGAAGATCCTTTCGGCCGCGCTATACCCGTCGGAATATCGAATTGTTGTCCTTCGAAGCCGAGTAGTAAATGGTCGGTAGGTCCTTTGACCATGACGGAGATGTTGCGGCCGTGCGTAAAGCATTTTTTAGATCGCGATGCCACCTTTCGATTTTCCCGTTGGCTTCGGGATGATACGCCGTCGTCCGGATCCGCTGTATACCGAATTTTTTAAGAAATTCTGTAAATTCGGAACTCTCGAACTGTCTTCCTTGGTCGGTAGTAAGAAGGAGAGGACAGCCGTATCGCGCGATCCAATTTTTGGTGATGTTGTCTATGACGGCTTTCGTAGTGATAGATCGGAGTGGTACACACTCGGGCCAACTGGTGTTTCGGTCGATCATGGTAAGAAGGTATTTGTAGCCTTCTGATTGTTCTAGAGGACCTACGATGTCTACGTGTAAATGAGCTAGGGCCGGCGCAAATTCGAATTGTTGTGGTGTAGTTTTCGGATGCCGAAACTCTTTATATTTTGCGCAGCGTTCGCACGCTAGTACCCAATTGCGTAGGTCGGTATTCATCCTAGGCCAAAATGTTCTAGCTCGAATATGTCACGAGTGGCTCTTATTCCTGGGTGGCTGAGAGCGTGGTAATGTTCAAAAATTGCGCGGCGCAATTTGTTTGGAATGACCGGGGCGAGGACATTCGCCTGATACGTCGCACCATAGTGTTGTGTTGCTGGATGGGACGGTTGTTTCTTCTAATCGTTTATTAGTGATTAGATTTCGGAATTCCGCCTTGATGTGTCGTTCCGTTGTTCTTGGGCAATGGAGGCGCCTGTCGGAAATGAAGTCAATTCGTTGAGGTCCGGGTGAGATGGCCGTGAAAAGGGGCGTCGGCCACTACATTGGACGTTCCCGGAGTGAAGCGAATGTCGGTCGTAAATTGACTTATAAATTCCATTTGACGTAGGCGTCGAGGTGAAGCTGTTTTCCTATCTTGATGCAGTCGAGGTTGTTAAAGGTTTGTGGTCGGTGACAACGTGAAATTCACGTCCCTCGATAAAGTCTCTGAAGTGCTTGATACCTTCGAAAATAGCTAGTAACTCTCTGTCGAAGGTCGAGTACTTTATTTGAGCGGGCGTGAGTGTTTTCGAGAAGAATCCGAGTGGAGAGGATTTTCCGTTGACAGTTTGTTGTAGAACTGCTCCGATCCCGATTTCCGATGCATCTGTTGTGAGAGATAGGTGTCCCAGTGGGTGCTGGATGAGCTAACATTTGCGCTTGTTGTAAATCGGTTTTGCATTGTTGAAATGCTTTTTTACGTTTCTCCGTCCATTCAATTGGTCTTTTGTCCTTCTTTTTTGAAGGTTGAGGGATGGCCTCGATTAGAGGCTGTTGATGGACGGCTGCATGTGGGATGTGACGGCGATAGAAATTAAGCATCCCTAAAAACCGTCTTAAATCCGTTACTGTTGTTGGTAGCGGAAACGTAGTAAGATGTCCACTTTTTTTGGAAGTGGTTTTATTCCGTTTGTATTGACGAGGTGTCCGAGACAGATTACCTCTTGTTTTGCCAGCACGCACTTTTCTTTGTTGACAGTAAGTCCTTCGTTAGCAAAAATTGTTAGGACTTGTTGTACATGTTGCTGGTGTTCGACTGTCGATTTGGATGCGATTAGGATATCATCGAGGAAGCAGAATACGAAATCAAGACCCCTAAGGATCTGGTCCATATATCTTTGCCAGGACTGTGCCGCATTTTTGAGCCCGAAATTCATCTTTTATATTCGTAGAGGCCAAAAGGTGTTATAATTGCGGTTTTTGGTATATCTGCCGGGTTGACATCAATGTGATGGAATGCTCGTGAAATATCCAGAGTCGAGAACACTGTGCAGTCATGTAGGTGCGAGGAAAAGTCGCGTAAGTGCGGAACTGCGTATCGGTCGCCGACTGTTCGTTCATTTAATCTCCTATAGTCTCCGCAGAAGCGCCATGTACCATTTGGTTAGGAACGGCGTGTAAGGGACTGGCCCACGGGGATTTAGATGGTCTAATAATTCCATCCTTGAGAAGTTTGTCAAAACTTTCCTTTGTTTGGCGGAGTTGTTCAGGGTGTAGTCGGCGACTTTTTGCTGTGACGGGCGGGTCCTTTCGTCTCGATGAAGTGTTTTACTGATGAGAGAAGTGATGCTTTCCTTTGTGCCGGTTTATATTCAGCCAGCATTTTGGTAAAGGCCGGAGGGGTTGCCTCCGTTGAAACCCCGGTGTTGACCGTATTCACATATCCCTTAATCGGGCGTTGTGCGTGAGGGTTGTAGAGGTGCCTGTTCTTGAGGTCGACATGTAGGCCGAAATAGCTCAAGAAATCTGCTCCGATGATCGGACGTTTCACATCGGCGACGATAAAGGCCCATTCGTACACTTCGTTCTCGAGTATTACTTTTGTTCGATATTGACCGTATGTTGATATTGCTGTGCCGTTTGCTGCGAAGAGAAGCTGGTCGTTGGTTTTCTTTTTCCATTTGAGCAAGGTGTTTGGTATAATGGAAATGCTAGCTCCGGTGTCGATAAGGAAGGGGATGTTGTTCTTCCTGCATTTTACGAAGAGTCGGTTGGAAACGTCTGCATAAGGGGTGCCCGCCTTGTAAACAGGCGGGCTTCCTAGTTTTCCGACCAGGCTGTTTTCTTAAAGGAGCAAGGTGGATTGCATTTTAGCGCCTTCTTTCGGAAGGTGAAGTGATACCAACAGAGACCACCTCGTCGTGCTGGCGATGTTGAGCGGCTGCGAAGACGTTGATTCGTCGGCCTTTGGTTGCGAGGTGGCGGCTTCTTCTCAACAACCTCTGTGTGAGGTTGTGGATCTATTTGATGCAGTGATGCGGATCCCCGAATTTCATAGGCTGCGTCGGCGATAGGTGCGAGAAATTCGGCGTCCTTCGTCATCCATGGTGCTAGGATCGTTTGTACGTCGAGCGGTAGGGCTTTTACCCAGAAGGTCTTCGAGAGATCCTGTGGCATAAGGTCCCCCAGCTGGTGTCGTATTTTGCGTAGGAGCTGTGAAGGCTTCTGGTCCCCCAGGTGTTGTTGTTGGGTGAGGGCCGCGATCCGTTGATGACGAGAGGGCTCGAAGATTTCGATGAGCCTTGCCTTGAGGTCGTCGTAAGGCGTGACGAGTTGAGCCGCTGTGAGGTCTGCCGTTTGTACTGCGACGTCGTAGGGGAGCAGAGGGAGTGTCCGAGTGAATCTGGCTCGTTGTGTGTTGATATGCGCGCTGGTGTAGGCCGCATCGAGTTGCAGGAACCAGAGGCGAGGGTCCTCCCTGTAGAACGGCGGTAGTGTCAAGGGAATTGACACTTTGGCGGCTTCGGCGAAGTCAGGCATCGGCGGTGGATCGGGGGATGCCGTTGTCGTCCATCTCTCTGCGTCGAATAGGTAGTTAAAAACGTGCGGGGTCACCACTATTGTGTTCGGCGTGTCGGCGAGTGAAGGAGCTGACCTTCTCGCTGCGGCGTTTGTCGTTGCTTTAACACCTACTCAACCTAAGAGAGACTTTCCCTAGCCTAGCATTCAGGACTGTCGCATCGGCGGGTCAGACCCATACCGGCATGCGGAGTACTGTGAAAATAAGGCTAGCCCGACAACCCCGGCGTTTCAGAGAAACTCACCGGCGGGAAGGCGGGATATTTACTTGATTGAGCCTACGACTTCGAGGAGATACCTTGATGAAGGAGAAGTTGGAGAGCGAAATGAACAAGACGAGAACTTGACTAGATTGGCATGAGGGATCATCCCTGAGTGAGCTTTTATACTCATGTGAACAGTTCGGGAGAAAGAGAGGTGGAAGGGTGACGTCATGTTGGCGGAACCCCCGTACCTCGTCTCCCCTAGCAGGTGCTGACTCACTCTGGGATCCTCCCGGTAGCTTCTTTATTTAAGAACTAATAACTGAATTTATGTGGGTCATAACAAGGTTCAAGGCTCCTTCCCACTAGGTATTCCATAAATTTAATAAGGAACTTAGGAATAAGGTTAATTAGGATTAATAGGTCACGGACTCCTCACTCACTCACTGCCCGGGGTTGCCATTGGAAGGGAGTTTCAGGCTCCGATGGCTTATACTCCCCCTCTTGCGAGGCCCCTTTATTTAAAGAAAGGGGATTCCGCCGGCTACCCCGTGTTGGAGTCGGTAAATCTTCCGCTGAGATCTGCGAATTTTTTTATCCTTTTCCAGGAAATTTCTCGTAGGGATGCACGTTCCACAATGTGGTGACCGAATGCTTCCGTTCTGGACCTCCAGAAGCGGTCGCATCTACATAAAAAGTGCTCAGCAGAGTCAGCTTCTTGTTCGCAAGAGCACATTGATGAAATTCTGTTGTCCATGATGTTTAGCATCCTACGGAAGTCGTAATGCCCCGTTAGAATGCCTATCATTAGTCTGATGGTGTTTCGACTTTTGGAAGTTAGCCATAGGGCTTGTTTAGGATCGTATGAGGTGATAAGCATTCTGGTCTGTCTGTATCTATCAGTTTCTTTGGACCAGAGTATATTAAGATCTTGGGCTTCCCATTTTTGACCTTTTCTTTGCAGGCGTTTTTCGAAATGCCAATTGCTGGCGAGGGTCCTACGAACCCTTTTTTCGAACCCTCTTTTGCCAGAGAATCGGCTTGTTCGTTTCCAACCTGGTTGGTATGCCCGGGTATCCATTTTATGGAAATTTTGTTATTTCCAAGAAACAGATTATTTATAGACTTTTTTGTTTCCCACACCAGTTTTGAGGTGGTGATGGGATTTTGAAGGGCTTTTATGCTTGCTTGGCTGTCAGTATAGATGTTTATATTCTTATTGCTGATACCAAGGTTTGATAATGTCATGCTACATTTGTTTATTGCAAAAATTTCTGTTTGGAATACTGTTGCATATTTGTCCAAGCTATAGGAATTGGATATCCCAAGGCTTGGTATGAACACACCCGCCCCGGAGCTGGTTTCCAAATTATTTTCTATTTTGGAACCGTCCGTATAACAGTTAATTATTTCTGCTGTGTCAACTGGAGTTTGTCCGTGACTCCAGTCTTCCCTGCTCTTTATCTCAAAGCTTGTCTTGAGATTCCAGAAATATTTTTTTCTCATTTCGTCCGTAGGCATTAAAGTTTCGGGAACATAAGCGTTGACAGCTTTTTTAATAAGCGTATGACCCACTTGAGAGTAATGGGTTAAGTGACTGGTGTCATGTACCCATTCCCCTTGTGAAGTTAATCTTATAGCAGCCTGCATGGAGAAGACCATGGTTAGTGTATCTATGGGAGCTAGTCCCAGGATGATTTGTATGCTTCTGGTGGGGGTGGTGCGGAATGCGCCACTTATCAGCATACAGGAAAGTCGTTCGACTTTTCTTAAGTAATTATTGTTATTTGAACCCGGCCACCAGCCAACTACTCCAAAGAGCAGTCTTGGAAGTATGATGGCCTTATAGATCCAAATAGCTATTTTTGGAGTGATACCCCATTTTTTCCCAATTGCTTTCCTAGCGCAGAAAAGACTGTTAGTAATTTTTTTGGATTTCCATTCAATATGTGCTTTCCAATTTAATTTAGAGTCAAACATTATACCTAGATATTTGACTTTATTTGATGGTATTATTTCGTTATTGAGGTAGGTGAGTCCATTTACTTGTGGGCCTCTACGCTTCCTAGTGAATGTGATAATTTCTATTTTATTAGGATTTATAAAGAGTCCCTTATTTCTACACCATTCCTCTAAAAGTTTAAGGATAGTGTTGGCTTCTCTGATGATTTCAGTGGTGTTGTCACCCTTAATTATGACTACACCGTCATCAGCAAAGAATTGGGAGTGGTGGCATATATCTGTTAAGGTTTTGACTAGATCGTCCACTACTAGGCACCATAGGAGGGGCGAGAGTGCCCCTCCCTGAGGAGTTCCTCTGTGTACCTTATAGGTTTTTGATGTGTTTCCCAAGTCACACGGATTAAGATTATTTCCCAATAGGTCACGGAATAAGAGAGGAACGCGTACAGCTGATAAGATATCAGGAATGGTAGTTCGTTGAAGTGGCGGGAGGTAGCGCTGAAACCCAACAAGGATTGTTGGGGCTAGACTCTCCTGACGTGATTTGGCTGACTGGGTGGCTAGGAACCCAGATTCAGACTATTACTGCATTGTGCCGACAAGAAGAAGAGGAAAGGATGAAAATAGACCCTCAGATGGTCTTTTCACAGCCTATCCTCGCATTGAGACGAATCAAATTTTCAAGTAAAAATAGACAAATAGAGGAAATACTAGTTTTTTAACGTAACGATATCAGTATTACTTACTAGGTATTAAAGCTACAGGTTTGACTTTTAAAGAAGAACCCATAACTATGAGGAGATCACATTCATCGCTGTCTTTTTCCATGGCTTTGTGAAACGCTTCAGGGAGGCCTTCCCCGAAGAAAACAATGTCCGGTTTCATAACTCCTCTCTCGCACTCTGTCGCTGAAAATTAAAACAATAAGAATTAATGTACAAGATTTCGACGGTTGTATCTCTAAAAATGTACAAAGTTTATTATTATTATCCCTCTGAGCAGTCTCGGTTAGAGAGAGAATTGAGGCCAGCGCTTGAGGCTTCAAACCCCCGCAAGTTATCAATCTCGAGTCTTTCACAACTTGGCGATTCATAATACAGGGTGAGCCATGGAAACTTGGTGATTTGAATGGTCAATTTAAAACGCTGCAAAATTATTACACAAAGATTTATTATTTTTCTGTATAGATCACTCGCCTGCAAAGAACACAGCTTTGCCACTACCTACCAACTATATTTTACCTTCACAATCAAATTCGGATGAAATAAATGCTTCATACGCAGTTCGAAGAAATAAAGAGTTGTGGGTGCCTTCATTAGGAAATTTGAATACTGGTTGCTAAGGACGCAAAACTGAGTGCAACTCGAAGAAACGAACACTTGGGGTATTCATGGACTTACTTCGAATTTGGAGGTTCGACGCGAGTCAATGCGCATAATATGCATATTATGCTCCAGCTTAATTGACGATTCGATTTACCATGGGCTGAAGGCGTCGTAAACCGAGACTCGATGTCGAAACACAAAAAAATGCGATCCTACCGGCAGTTGTGCGAAGCAACTATCATAAGATCAACAAACAAATCTTCTCGTCCTTTCTTTCTGAATATTTCTTTTTCATTCCTTTTTTCCGTTTTTCTTTTTTTCCGTGCTTTTTTAAAATTCCTTCCGGAGTGTTTTGCTTCCGAGTCTACCAAGGTAGCTGAAGCTTTGTTTTCACTTTTCAAGGATGAAAAAAAAAAGTTCTCCAAAATCAAAATTTTCACTCGCGTTTTGCGTTTTAGACCTTTCTGAACAATTTTGGTTCCGTGTCTGTGTGTCTGTGTGTCTGTCCGTCTGTCATGATTTCCTTGTAACGCGCATAACTATACGAAGATATTGTCCGATTTCGATGAAATTTTCAGGGATTGTGCGGGTTGGTGTGTAGACGGTCCCCTATGAAAATCATCATCCCCGGACTGATAGAAGCGACTGCGCATGCGCAAACGTGAATTCCTTGTAACGGCCATAACTTCTACATTTTCCATCCGATTTCAATGAAAATTTCAGAGATCTTACAGATTAGTATTTAGATGGTCCCTTGTGAAAATCATCATCCCCGGACTGATAGAAGCGACTGCGCATGCGCAAACGTGAATTTCCTTGAAACGGCCATAACTTCTACATTTTTCATCCGATTTCAATGAAATTCTCAGGGATTATGCGGATTAGATTGTAAATGGTCCCCTATGAAAATCATCACCCCCGGACTTATAGTAGCCGATGCGCATGCGCGAACGTAAAATCCGTGTAACAGCCGTGCGTACGTCACAACCTCAAATTCTACACTACTTATCGTCTGGCGCTCGTAGCACATGTACAACGATTCATGTTTACAAGTGAGAGGCCTCGGGTACGATTCCCGGCCGTGGCAAGATATTTTTGGATTTTTTGAGTAGTGACTCACTTACATTTTTCATCCGAATTTGATGAAATTTTCTAGGATTATCCAGAGTAGCGTGTAGATGGTCCCCTATGAGGGTAGTGAAAGGTACTTAGAGATTGGTGTTTTGAGATTAACTACTATGCATCGGATCATCTATATAATCGGGTTATGGATACGAGGAAGCTATGTGCCACACCCACTTGGCAGACGTTTTTTTCTTGATTTAACATTTTATAATTAAAATTATTATTATTAATTTTATACAGGAGAAGTGGAAATGTTGCTTGCTACAGCGAGCGTAGCACATTCTCCTTTCTAGCACAGAACATGTTTCAGCCATGCGCTAAGTACCAAAATGCGTTCAAAATTGTGTGACGGAAGTAGCAAGGGTTCTCCTTAGAGACAAGACTCCTCATCGTTACCTATTCAGAAGTCTGTTTTTGATTTAGCCGTGGATTTTGTCGCTCATGTGCTAGGAACGTTGATGTGGGATTTTATTAGGAACCTCTGGGGTATTCTCATGTTTTATCCAAGAGAAAATTAATGACCATGCGGTGCTTTTGACACTGACTTGGTTGTCGTCTGATGCCCCAAGGAGCTCTACGCATAATTCCATGTTCGACGTTTCAATGGGGAAAAACGTGGAAGCTACTTCAATGGGGTATTTCAGTCAATTTATTTACATCAAAGCATGGGTCAGGAATAACGGTAATCGGGTTTGTTTGTCGAGAAAATGTTTAGAAGAAATTAGGGATGCTAATGAAAGTTGACGATTTGAATGATGTGACGTAGTAGGTTCTTGTGACGTATCAAGTTGCTGGCCTTGAAACGAGACATTCCACCGTAGATCCCGTGTGGTCTCGAACATCTCGTGGCCTTGGATACTGTAAAATACTACACACACACTCCAGCAGCGTAGTGTATGTGCGTTCAAGGAGGCCCACCTTTTTTTCAAACGTGTGCTCTCTTTATTTAATTTTTCTACCACATGTTATAGTATCAATGGGCAAAAAGTTAGAGTATACAGGTTAGGTTTGCAATGGTATTAAATCCAAATTTGAGATCAAAATCCTGAATTTCCAACCCACTGAAATACCCCATTTCGATATACAACGATTGAATCAGACCATGAATGCCCCTAATGATCGCATTTTGGTAAGCTAAATTTTGAACGGAGATTAGGCCTCTATTGCGATTCACACTCGTGTTTCTGATTTACCATAACTCCAAACCTTTAGTTCTAGTAGGGAGCGAACGGTTGGCCCTACAGAGCTCTGGTTGGAGGGGACCCTTGAATCCGTTAAAAATTCTTTCGTTAAAAATAGTTGACGTTTTCCGCATTTAACAGCCATAACTTCAACCTTTTTCGACCGAATTCGATTAAATTTTCAGGAATTGTCGGGTTGGCACGTAGATGGTCCCCTATGAATGTACTGTAAGTTACTTGGAGATTGCTGTTTTGATATTAGTTCCTATGCATTGGATCATCTATACAATTGGGTAATGGACACGAGGAAGCCATGTGCCACACCCACTCGGCAGACGTTTTTATTCCATTTTTCGATTCTACGTTCTTACCTTGAAAAGTAAACCATCAAATTTTCAGAGGGGATTAAAATTTGTTTCCTTGCTCGAATCCGAAGGTTTATTATTGAAAATGATATACCAAAATACAAGATGTACATACCATCTTCACCCAATGAGCTGTCGGGGTTGGCAGCGCACTTTTCACAAAAAGGTATCCGTTGTTCTAAGATCGCCGGTTTGATTTCGTCACAAGACATTTTGTGTCCGCAAGCCGTGCAAGAAGCTGTCGCGAAGGAACCTAAAAAATGAACAGAATTTCAAGTGACGACTGTAGAAGAACCAGCAATCATTTTAGTTCTGCCAATTGGAAATTTGTGTCAACATTTTGTCTGGCAGACATTTCAGAAGCCATTTTCCAAAATAAAGACGACTCCAATTTTTAACCTAGGAGGCAATACTCCTTATTAGCTGCATTACCTATACCTAGATTTATTACAATTACAGTTCGGATGTTCTCGAACGTTTACATTAGGTCGTGCTCTTTCTTCATCAGTTTAGTTTTCTTAACCCTTAATTTCCCACTTGTTCAAAAAATTGTATTTTAGGATATTTTTCAAGATTTTGGTGTATTTTGGCCAATCGATGCTACAGAATTGCTAGTTTTGATCGGGATTTATGTGAAGTTTCTTAATTTGATGAAAACCGGGGGGGATGGCTACCGTTATTTTAATAATATATATTTAGAATACATTATATCCAAGTATGACTGGACGGAACCAGCAGCTTTTTATTCTGAAACAAATAAATAAAAACTAAAATGACAAATAAACTAAAATTGTTAGCCCAATAAGACCTCCTTCAGTAGTATATTCAGATCAGACCTACCTCTACCATGTACTGGGGGACAGTAAAGATCAGTTTCATGAATTAGTTCGGATATATAACAACTATTCTGTCAGATTTAATTTTAAATCTCACAGAAAAACAACCCAAGATGTTGATCAAATAAGAGTTGTGGTTGGAAGTATCCAAGAATATCAGAAAATTTCGATTTTTCAATGGTATATTTTTGGATATCTTGAGAGTCAGAAGGATGGTGTATTGTATAAACAATAGTTGAAGTATCAAGGTAGCCACAAGAATATCGGTTTTGTCTTTAAAATGATTGAGCAGTGCTGTAGAATGCTTAAAAAATCGGACTTCCGAAAAGATACTTCAGGACATCAAGGGTTAATAAACCTGCATCGCTCTTAAGTTTTCTCGGCGATTTTCAGAATATACAGCCCGGTACTCAAAAGGGAGCGATTTGAAAATCGTCAGTGAACCAGTAAAACCTCCTAATTTTTTTTTTTCGGAATACGGTTATAAGCTTATCTACTCAAAAGTGGCCTGCAAAGAAGTTAAAAGTTAGTTCGTCGTATTTCTTCTCTGTGATGACTTGTAATAACGCGTACGTTTGAAATCTACCTGACGAGACTGTAGAAAACTTCCAAGTTAGTCATGTGTTGTCATAATTTTGTACATGTTGACAGTGAAAATGTAAAACCTCGAGTGTTGAATGCATCGACCACCCAATAATTACTCACCTACGAGTGTTTTTAATTGAAGGGTCACGGGGAAAAAGGATCAGACTCCTCTTTTCCTAATTCCGAGAAAATCGAAAAACAAAGTTTGAAGTCGTCCCAGAAAGAAACTATGCATAAAAAAAAGAACTGTTTGGGCCAACTGACCAGGAATTTAATTATGTTCAAGTGACAATAAAGAAAATTAAGTAGGTCGAAGATAATTTCCAGAGATAATTAGAAATTTCAAACAAGGTAAGGACTTTGATCTTTTTTCCCCACAAATATCCGCGTTTCGGTCACCATAATACCTAAAATTATATCACCTTGTAACCTATTGTTTATTCAAATCTCGTAATTCACTTCAGTAAGTTTACTAGGGTTTGTAGGTACCTTACTGTCACCTCCAGAAAAATGTTGGGCAAAAAGTGGCTTAATTTTCCAAATTAGGTATAGTTTTGTACAAAACATTAATTGCAAAAAGGCAAAAAAATCAATAAATAAATCATTCATCTAAAGGATCGTCACAATATGAAATGGCGTCATGATCTCCTACATTCCCCAACCTGTTGGACAGTGACTCAGAAAATGTTAACATCGGGGTTGACGAGAAACTGACTCGTGTTTTAAATCCTTTGATTTTGCTGGTTTTGATGGGTATGGGGCCGTTGTGAAGGTTTTCCAATGTTACAGCTGCTTTTGGTACTGAAGTCTTCTTCTTCGAGGTAGAAGGGGTTGTGAAAGCTGTCTGGTATTCTCAGAAGTAGGAACTTTTGTGCTTGATGAATCTTTGGTGTGATGACGTAGAACTCATGCAAAGGCGAGGGAAGGGGTCTTTAAATCGGACTCTGATCTTTCTTCCCTGCGAGCGCACGGAATCTGATCCATTTCCCCCGGAGCCCCGTATTTGTTTTAGCTTTAACCTTCTGTCCGGACCCACGTCCCTGGGACGGGTGCTAAGGGCTTTTCCCCACCCTGAGCCTACCCCTTTCCTCTGTGTGGGCTCATATCCTCAGTACCCTCCTGTCAGGCCCTGCGGAAGGTCAGGTAAGTGTCCTTTTTTTTATGTTTTATTCTTTAATAAAGGAATAAAACTTTTTATTCCTAGTTTTTATGTTCTTGGTACCTACGTAGTAGACTCCTAATGATTCTAGAGGTTTTGAATTGGAATGTTTCCTCCAATTCTACGTAGAACACGTCATTTTGAGCGTGAATTGAGACTGAATTTTTTATCTGAGTAGTCAAAATGATGTGATACCTAAGCTGGATGAAATCCAGGAAGTGAAAAATAAAAATAATGTGTAATCTTATTTTTTATATCGATAAATTGTGATAAAAAGATAAAAAACCCTGTGTTGTTGCCTGTAAAGTCGGTATACGGGCGAAAGTTTTACGTGACAACGACTTTGAGTGGTAAAATAATTTTAATGTTAATATTCATTCGTATAGTAGGAAGAAGGATAAAATAAAATTCTTTGTCAATTTACACAGAGTAGGTATTTCCCGTAGGTAGTAGGTATTTCCCATGGGTGGGAGGGGGGGGGGAGTGAGTGCCAGGGAAGGGGGGCGGGGCGCTCCCGCTTTTGTGAGGGGGGGAGGGGGAGGGGCCGCCCGCCTTTAGGGAGCGCCGAGCTGCACCCCCTCCGTGAGCGGAGCGTAACGCAGTTTCTTGAAGTGTCTCCCGGTAAACCAATTTATAAGACGTTATCACGTCAAAACCAATTCATTTGATGTTATACACGAAGAAAGACGTTGCAATAAATATGTTTTATGTTAGTTTGTGGTATTTACAACGAAATCCTGTCATATTTCAATAACAACCATGAAAAAAGCGAGTCGGTGTCCCACGGACGGGGGTCCTCATTGCAACGAGGGACAACGGTCCGGACAGAAGGTTAAAAAGAATGAATGCGATCTTTCTTCCACAAAGTGAAACAACCCTTCGGTTCTACTCCTCCCAAGCTACACGATAGCGTGACTATCTCAATTCGGCCAAAAAATGGAGTTTGATCCTTTTTCCTCGTGACCCTTCAATTGTCATTTTCATGGTCAAGTAGGCCAGCCAATATATTATGTCAAAAAAACTAGCGTAGTAAGTAGCCTGTCACGATTTCGTTCAAATATGGTAAGAAATTCGAAGGTGGATGAACGATCCTTACCATGACACTCGATTACATTTTCTATTCCTGCTACTTTCTCCAATGTGTCGATGTTCTGGGTGTAATTACGAAGCAACTTCCTGTGTTTTTCTATAGTTTTGATGAACCTGAGGAACAAACAAAGATCAATCAATTTTCATGGATTGTTGACAGCTAATTTTAAAATTACGCCCGAGTTGCCCATAACACGAGGAAAGGGATTGCAGGACTCATTTAGGTTCCACCTTTGAGAGTAGGTGGTTTTCGCATGACGTCACGGACTATCTATTTGCTTTGAATGATGGAATCCACCAGCCTCCCACGGATGTCCGCCATCATTGATCACCCCTCGAGTCTCGGCCTACTTAGCTTCATTTCAGTGTTTTCTTCAATTTAATTTTGTCATCTAAATTACTACCTACCTCAGAACATCTGATTTTCATTGCCAAAGTGTTCGTATCAAACATAGTTGGGTAGTTCTGAAAACTACCTCCCGAATTACCGAACCAATGATCGAGTCAATTGAGGGATGAAAAACTCGAGGTAGGGTGGAGTGGGGCAATTGCGACCCAAAATGTCAATAGTTCATCTTTGGTCCTCTGTAACTTTCCTTTGAAAACGCTATTTTCACTTTTTTTTTTAATGAGTAGCTTATTTTACGTAGATTACGATGCACTCTTCAAATTGTACAAAAGATTTACTTCTCATGGTCCAAACTGTGTTTTTTTAAATTCCGACCGACTTCCGCATTTGTCCCATTAATCGGGGCAAATGTGGAAACGGCCTGCGAATCCCATAAAAACATTTAGTTTCATTAATTGGGTAAATGCAAACAAAGCCCATTTCACTAGTGAGTCAGGATAACGTTAGGAATAAGCAGCTGACTGGCGAGAGCCCGCCTTTTCCGACAGGTAAGGGTTACCAACATAACTGGGTGCACATTGAGAAGGTTTCTGAGGCAAGGCGCTCAAATGGCACAATTTTCAAAACCATTTCCGCATTTACCCTATTTCCACATTTACCCCACTCCACCCTAGATCTCAAATAGACTCAAGTTCAAATCAGGTCCAACTGCAGATTGAGGTTGTTAGGAACCTAAAAAAGAACAGAATGAATGTTTCCAGAGTGCAAGATGCGTGAGATAAGAAAGTAATCGACGATGGCCAACGCTCAAGTATTAACAATGAGGAATTTCACTATGTCGGAATTTCCTATTTTTGACCCCAAAATCGGATTCAGCACCTCGAAAAACCTCCTAAGGCAAACTTTCAGCCTGAACTGCCTAATTTACGAATAAACAAAACAGTGTAGAAAATACGAATGTTTAAAAGAACCGGGAAAATGACGTCATCCTGGAATAGTTCATTTATGGCCGCTTGAAGCGCTGAGATCGAGATATCTGTAGTCCCCAGATGCAAAATTTCACGAAACAGTAAAGTTCGAAATCGAAAAACTGAAGAAAAAAATAGAAAAACCAAGATGGAGAAAATTAGGTTTCCCCTGTTTTTGTTTTATAACTTTTATCTTAGAAAACACGATTTTGTCGTCCCAATGGGCAACACTGGGAGGAGACGGCGATCCGAACAGCCCAATCAGCGAGCGTTCCCGCTTCACGTCTGTTTTCCCGGTTAGTTTTGAAATCAAAAATTTTGATTGTCTCCCAAAAATAACAGGAGACTTATTTTCCGAAATCAGCCCGATTTTCATCTATCCCACACCATTAACCCTTTCCCCCCGACGGACGCCTAAAGGCGTCTGGGGAGAAACGTTTTGAGGTCCCTATGGACGGCTTTTGGCGTCTGCCTCCCAATGTTTCCCCCGTCCCTACGGACGCCTTTTGCCATTTCGTACTTTTTCGTGCTTCTGATGCGATCTGTGGGCATATTTCTGAACTAATCACTTCCATTCCATTATGGTAACATTGTACCTTTCATTTTTACCGTCCTCAACAGATTTCAGGGCAGTAGCGATATTGTGTTGGGCGAGAGAAAGTGAGACAAAGTTGACCTCTCGGTAAGAGCCTTTTACTGACCATTCAAGGAGGATTTATTTTTATCACGTAGGTACACGTTTCTGGAATGTGTTCGGTCCAGTTGGAGTTTTATGATCATTTTTATCTTTAGGGATTACAGCCTATTTATTACAAAAATCTGGTATCAAAATTATTCTGGTATAGTGGAATGCAATATATTTCTACATAATAAAGTATATAAATCTTACTCAGTCATGAAAAAATCTTCATAATAATACATGAACAATAGGGTAACATGTATCAAACACAAAAATCATTCAGTTGAGAAATAATGTTAAGTGAAAGTGGGCGAAAATAAAAGAGGAAGACAACGGGAGTCAGCTGGGGCGGCCTGGAAAATTCCTTCGGTAGGGGGTGACAGGCAGTTGGCTCAAGCGCCGGGAAGGTGACCTTGTGGCAGGAGGCCGCCTGTCGGGGAGAAAGGGTTAACTATTCGGGAAAAATGCAAACAGAATTTGGTGAAATTCCTCATTATCACTCCCTTATCGCTATTACTTCCCGGTTCACTATTTAATAATTTATTAACAACATGGGGTTAAACCACTAATAGACAGATGGTTAGTAGTAGTTGAAACGTCAAACCATGCTTGCACAACTGACGCCTTGGTTGGCATGAGGCCCCACAAAATGGCGCAAGGTCTATTATCAGCTGCCACTCCAAGTACACAAGTTATTGAATAATTAGGCTTCACTATGGTGTCACTATCAATGAGAATCACTACCACGACTGTAAAAACAATTGGACGGGAACTAACCAGAAAACTTAACAAACACTATAATCAGCTCATAGCTGGCAGACTAGAAAACCTAAACAAATCTTAGATAATATCTAAGATTACATATTATGTAATAGATTACATATTATCAATACATATTATGTATTCATTTTGATAGCTCCTTATAAATGATGCTGGAAGTTCACTGTTGCATCACTCTGGAGCGCTAAGATGAGAATTTTCTTGATTCGAACGACTGAGTTCTCGTTTCAACAGAACAGAAGGTGGTTTCATTCAAATACCTGTGAGACGGCGAAGGTTTGAATTGACCGGGGTACATTTCCTTGGCGAATTTGAAGAAAGGGCGAGGGTTTTTGCGGAAGTAGTCGATGGAGAACATCGCTTGCGGGTCGAAGAGGTCTGGAAAGTCGACGGCGAGGCGGGCGTAGAGTCCGTCCTTACTGCGGAAATCCGGGATCCCACAAGAAACAGACACCTGCAGAAAGTATTGAGTTTTAACTTCAATGTTATTTTCCTCAGCAGAGTAATAAAAGTCCTGTTATTTCAGCTTGGTGAGGAGCGTTCAAGGAGGACCTCCCTGCTAAATATCCATCACAGAGTTATACTCCTACGTCACTGTTCGATGGTGACAAAATGATTCCCCAAGTTCTCACACTGTTCACTGGATGGATGGTGTGAAAGCATCCTCTTGAACCAATATTTTTTGGGAGCACTAAGAGCAACTACAGACAGTCTGAAAACTTTTTACAGAAAATTAAGTTTGGGTGAGATGAGATCATCTTGGTTACAAATGCAAATGCATTTCACTACAGCTAATGGTTAATGATTACGATACGGTAAATTATTTTTATGAACACAGATTTTTCCATATTTAGGTAATATTATTGTCGTGCCTCCAAAATAGGTTGACTATCGAATCATCAAATACACGCGGTCGCCTACTGGTGGGACTCGGACAGGTAAACCAGTCAGACCCCTTCTCATACCTACCGAAAATCGGTACTGGGAAAAGGAGAAGGGGTAGACTATAAATACCCTGTCAGATCCCAACCGAGCCATACCACCTACAAAATCCAACAGCGAATATTCTCTCTACCTCCTCAAGCACCTCGTCTCAAGCTCTAACTCAAAATTTTGTCTCCGCATAAACCATAAAAAAGCTAGTTTCTGCATAGACCAGAACCAAATTCATTTCCCAACTAGTAAACAAATTAACTTCACAAGCTGGTTTCTATACAGACCAGGAATAAATTCAATTTTGAAATAAACAAAAAGGTCATTAACATCAAAAGCTGATTTTGGCACAGACCAGAGTCAAATAATCCGCAAAATATTCTCTTTCTGAATTCACTTTCTAAAATTGGGAGCAAGTAAAAACTTAACTTCAGTCAAATAAAAAAAAGTAAATTTCTCATTGGTCATTTATTCAAAAATTTACAGTTAGTGTCAAAACAACAATAATTTTCATTATTATTATGGAAATTATTATTAATATTAGTAATATGGTTAATAATACTATTAATCTTATTGATATTAATATTATACAAATTGAATTCTGGTCCGAATTTTTGAAAAAAGAACAATATCTTCAAATCGAAAGTTTTGAGCATGTTTTTAACACTAACCAGAACCTTCGGAGCAAAACTAGACCCCAAATGAAATAATCTAAATTTGATTTTCGAATTCTACGTATCTTAAAATCATCTTCTCGCTCAATCCCAAAGGTTTTTATAGAATACAATACAATAAACCAAAAACCCTTCCCTGACACACGAAAGTGAGAGACCTTTCATTGCGAGTTTTCCCTCCAATAAGCCGAGACAGGTTTCTGACGTTCTGACTGATTGCAACCGGTGCTTCCGTTGATTGTTTTCTCACTAGATTTATATTAGGGATAAATACTTGGCATTTGTTGTAAAAAGGTTGAAAATCTTACGGGAGAGGGAACGAAACATCTTACCCCAGCTCCGGTGAGTACGATGATTTTTTTAGATGCCTTGATTAGTTCCACTGCGTCTTCTATGCTGGTCACTTTCGGCAAGCGTGCTCTTTTGGGGTTTTCCGTTAGGAAGGAAATAATCATCTGCGAACGTAAAAGAACGTAATCAGTTCATTTTGAGGAAATTTGTGGAAGTACCGATTTCACAACACACGAAGAAACATGACATTCTAACTAAAATAACTCCCAGTGCTCTGCACAAAATGAATTAGCTACTTCTAGCAGGAGTGAGATCCTAGAAGCTAGCTGGTTAAAAAGTCGAGGGTTATCACTGTTATCATTGTGCGTAATTGTGAGTGAAGAATTACAAACTGAACTTTTAACACAATCTGACAAATGGAATTTACTAAAAACTGGTTTTGAAAATAGATGAATCTATCAGAAAGGGTGGGTGTGAATGAAGCACGAGGAATACTCCGTACTGTACTCCGTGGATGAAGTACTCCGTGAAGTACTTTTTCATCTGCGTCTCCTTATTGTATCATCAAAATTTAACTTCCCTCGACCAATATTTATTAATCTATCCCTCGATATTCAATTTTTTCGAGTAAACTAAATTTACATTCCTGAGTCGAGCAATGTCTTGTCTAGGTCTTCAATTATTCCAATTTTATAAATTAACCAAAACGCTGCAATTTATTACAAAATGTTTACTATTTTTCTATATAGATCACTCGTCTGCAAAGAACACGGCTTTCCCATTGTTACCACCTACCAATATGAAGAAAAACATCGATCGCATTTCGGTCAGCTAAAATTTGAACTGTACTGTTGAAGTTTATTACAGAATAAAACCCATTTTTACGTTTTTCTCAAATGATGCTTTCTTTATTTAATTCAGAGCAATATTAACATATTTCGCTACAGAGTCGACCAATTATTATTGCTTTCACTGTTCTAGGATTGCAATAATTTTGGTTCCGTGTCTGTCTGTGTGCCTGCAAGTCCCTGTAGAATGCAAAATTAGTACGAAGCTACTGTCCGATTTTGATGACATTTTCAGCGTTGTTCTCTATGAAAATACAAGTCAAAGTATCAAATTTTCAAAATCAAATTAAAAATCTTAAATTTTTTTCGAAACTTACCATTTTTTAGTTTTATTGTTTGCCCGTAATACCTAAGGAGCGCTATCGTGGGGCACTCATTGGGTAAACCGTTCATTTTGATTTAAAAACGCTGCAAATTATTACACAATGGTTTATTATTTTTCTGTATAGATCACTCGTCTGCAAAGCCACCAACCATCCAATATGAAGAAAAACATCGATCGCATTTCGGTCAGCTATAATTTGAACGGAGATTAGGCCTCTTTTGCGATTCACACTCGTGTTTCTGATTTATCGTACGTCCAAACCTTAAATTCTCGTAGGGAGCGAACGGTTTCTCCTACAGGACTCCGTGTGGTCTCAAAAAATTCGATACTATCTTAAATTGATGGAAAAAGTAATTCCAAAGGTTCATTATTGAAAATAATAAACCAAAACAGCCACTTGGGTGGGTTTGCAAAAAACTCATATTGGGCGCTTCCCCGCGTTTTGGAAACAGCCTAGGTACATTTTGCGTAGGAGAACACATCCAATCTATTATGGCTAGTTTCACGGAATAAAATTACTACCTACCAAGTCAAATTTTCATGTGTGAGTATTTTTCCGTACTGAAACTTTCCCCCTCAGACTGCCGGAACTTCCCACTTAAAGGTTTGGCGCTAGGCGTTTTTCGGGGGAAAAATTAAATTCCCTAAGTTTTCCAGTAGAATAAAATTTCCTGAGTATTCCAGGTTCTCCCGGTTTTCCAGGTCGCTGGACACCCTGTTTACGTTTTATGCACGTTTGTTTAATAAACGGTTAACTTGAAGTTGTAGCTTGAATGGTTGTAGTTGTAGCTCTCACCAAGCATTCCTACACTTTTGCGTTGTGTTGTGGACACTGCTGCGCTCTGGTGGCCATTTTCAAAAAGAAGGCTGTATCTCATTTTACCACTTATCTCATTTGACGTTTCTACTTGACGACCAGACAAAACTGACAACTGTTCTTGTTTTTTTTTTTGTATTTTGAAGTGATGAATCGATTTGACAAACTGCTTGGAAAATTTGGTTCAGAATGGCTGTAGTTATTCAATTCACGTTTCAATTTCAAACCTCCATGATTAAACTATTAACATCCATGTTTCAGACTTGATTAGATTCAACTACCCATGCATATAGGTGTTTCATGATTTTCCAGAATTCTGATGACTCCCTGACTGTTCCTTATGCTGAAAGTTCCTTCCTATCCAGGTTTTCCCTTTCTTTTCCTGTTGAAGCCATCCTGATGATTGATTAATAGAAATAAAGCACCTGCCAATATGAACTAGAATAATAAAATATGTAATTTGGATGCATAGCATGAGAAAAAAAAATGAAAATGCAAATCTGTACAAATCTTGTCTGTTGAGTATATTTGGCCTTGACTGCTCAACGAACATATCTCCTTCCCTTGTTTCCTCTAGATTTCTTTGAAGTATTTCCCTTTCTGTCTCTAGAAAGCAGTCCAGAGAGAAAATCAGTGGACAAGCTGGATCAGTTCAGAAGAATACATTTGGAAAACGCGGAACAATTCTTGACCTTGCACTCAACACCTACATACAAACAACATGGCGTGAAAACCCGGTATACTCCATTCAGCCCAATTTCCAAAAATGCCACCAGAGGGCAGCTATGGCAGTACCCATAGAATGAGGGGGAGACGCAAGTAACAACCTCCTGCCTGTCTCCCTGAGATTTTGAATGTAAGACGTTGATGATTAGTCTGTAAAAACCCAGGCACCTTATAGGCCGATGAGGTTCATGATCTTTTCTCTTCTTTTGGAGCTCTGAGTGGTTTGATAAAAATCACAAAGTGCTTTTGGTAGAATGGATGCCCTGTTTAACCCCTAGGCCATTTCCTAGTCTCTCATCCTACAGTACTCTGGAGGAAAATGAAGAATGGACTCCATTAGTTTGGACGTTGGAACAGTTACCAGATGTCGAGGTAGGACTGACCCCAACCACACGTTTATTGCGGAAATACAACCAACAATTAGAAAACAGCCCTGCTCACGATAACCATTCCCAAGATATCACATAAGAAGAAAACTTTGAGGGATCTACCAAGAACTCGCGTTTCAACCACAACAAAACCTACCTGATATTGTAGATGATAGGAAAACTACTCACCTCTGTGGTCAACATTTTGTATGCAATCCAACCACTAAACCACCCTAACTAAGAATTTTGGTCTCAATGTGTAAGTACGTAGGTGCTTACCTACAACTAGTTTGAACGAACTAAGTACTAGATTATAGATGAATCTCCAAGATAATCGTTTGAGTGGTTTCCAAGTACTTTTAGGTGAATAATTTGAGAAGGTAATTTTCGATAGGAAATCGAGGAGTTATTCCGTAGGTAGGTACACAGAATTTATCAAGAAGTGAGACAATAATGAATTGACCACGAGGGTCGCCAGAATTATGCGCCAAAGAGATGCAGGATTTCCAAAGGAGACTTAAAATATATTATTCTGTTCTTTCCAATTCACGTTTTTAGATTTTTTCAAAAATTTAAGATTAAAAATTGATTTCTAATTATAATCATTATATTGGATTTTTCAGGCAGCGAAAACTACTGGGAAAAATCGGAAATCGATTCCCATTCCTTGCTTTATTTTTGATACTAGGAGCACCTGAGGGAAGAAAGAGGTAGATTGGCCTGAGCGCTGCCTAGCCCTAGCGAAGATTTGAGGATTTTTTTAAAAAGTCCATTGTTAATACAATATACGTTACTGACTATTGACCATCGTTAGTTAAATACGCTCAGAGTTAGCTAGGCACATTTCAGGCGTAACTAATTGACAATGGGGTATTTCAGTCAATTAAAAAAAAAAAAAAATTTTCAAAAGAGTATGGCTCAGGAATAACAGTAATCGGGTCTGTTCGTCGAGAAAATGTTTTTAAAAAATCAGAGAAGCTAAGGAAAGTTGAAGATTTGAATAGTGTGACGTAGCTAGCCAAAACTGTCTTTGAAAAAAGTATCCATGCACGGAGAAGAGATTGGAATGTTCTCACTGGTAGCAGGTTCAAATTGAGGCTCCAGAACGTTGATCTTCCTCTTCTTTTCCGTCATATTTAAAACGAAAGAAAGAAAAGAAATCGTGGTCCATACACTAGCTGAAAATTTGATAAGTCGAAACCACAAACGAAGCGAACAGAAAACAACCGATTACAGACGGCAGACGTAGGTAACGCTAACGATTGAACCATAAAGTAACGCTATCCGAAATGAGAATCTCTTGGATACTACAAATACTACTCAACACACGCGCGGCGTAGTGTGTGTGCATTTATGGAGGCCCGCCTTTTTTTCAAACGTGTGATCTCTTTCATTAATTTTTCTACCACATGTTATAGTATCATTGGGCTAAAAGTTGGAGTGTAGAGGTTTTCAAGGGTGCTGAATCCAAATTTGAGGTCAAAATCTGCATTTCCGACCCACCGAAATACCCCATTATTTTCACAGCACTATTTGCACTTGGTGTTTTGGAGTATTTTTTGGGCATTCTCGTCATTCAGGTATCCGAGCATCAGCATCCGATCCATGTGGCGTGGTCTTTGTAGCCGTTGGGTTATTGGGGATAGGAACCCTTCTGCCGCCAGTGGGTTATGATGTTCATGGTTGTGTTTGTAAAACCGTGTCATGATTTGGAAGAGTACGTCATGGGAGGGGGGGGGGGGGATTCGAGATTGAAATCTTTATAAATGGATTCATAGGGCCTGTCTTTGCAGGATCTTGATTTGGTTTTGGGCAATTCTTAGGAATTGGGAATTCGAGCACATTCCTTATACAGGATGTCACCCTTACGGGCGCACCACCGGGCAGGGTTCGATTCTACACCCGAAAATGAACGTTTTCTGCCCTAAAAACGTCGTTTTCTAACTGAATAAGTGGTGTTTAAAAAAAATGACTACGCCGTTAGAAAGCTGGGATTCACATGCAACTTTTAGGCCTACAGCATGGAAATTTCCATTCACGACGTTTCGAGAAACAAACTTTGAAAAAAGTGAAAATTTTCGAAACTTTACTAATTTTTTACTTTTGGTTTATTTTACACCCGTTCGTTTCATTTGAAATTTTCTTAAACCCCATCAGGGAGATAGGAAATTTGACGCTCTTTCCAATGATATAATGCGTGTGCCCTTTCTAATGTCCCATTGTTTTGTTTAGCCCCATCACACTATGTTTTGTTTTATATTTATATTTTATTGACTATTGTCGATGCACTTTGTGTGGAGTGGCAAATAAAAAAAACATTCATTCATCAAATTCACAAAAACGCTGCAAATCATTACAAAAAGGTTTATTATTTTTCTGCATAAATCACTCGTCTGCAAAGAACACGGCTTTGCCATTGTTACCACCTACCAACATGAAGAAAAACATCGATTGCATTTCGGTCAGCTAAAATTTGAACGGAGATTAGGCCTCTTTGGTGATTCACACTCGTGATTCTGTTTTATCGACGGAAAACCTTCAAGTTCGCGTAGGGAGTGAACGGTTTGTCCTACAGGGCTCCGTGTGGTCTCTAAAAATTCAATACTATCTTAAATTGATGGAAAAACAATACCTTTATATCAACATTTTTTGAGTTGGGGAGTTTTAAAAATGTCAACTTTTATTTTTCAACCCTCAGAAGTGACCTGCATCAACAAAAATCTTCGGGGCACATGTAGACCCCAAATGGAGCCCACATACCAAATTTCATCAAAATCGGACGATGCTAAAAGGAAAAGTGCCGTGTGAGGCGTACGGGCGGCCAAATTTTTATACGATTTTCGGATTCTACGTACCTTGAAACGTAAACCAACAAATTTTGAGGGGGGTTAAACAATTTTTTTTTCTTGGTTGATTCCAAAGGTTCATTATTGTAAATAATAAACCAAACAATAGAACATTCAGTAACAATAGAAAATTCACAGTTTGCCTTGTTTGAAAATTCTCCCCAAATGCGGTGAAAACATTTCAAAACCCAAAAAGTACCTAGCAAACATAAAATTGTTCGTTCAAACGAAAAGTTGTAGAGCATCAAATTCTGCTTTTATAGAACACCTCAAATGCGTCAAATTGTTACGAAAAAGCTCTCTCGTCTCAAAGTATCATATCCAGGAGGACAGTATTCGTGCAAGACATATCAGTACATTCGGGATCAGATCACAATTTCTTCACGAACGCTTTAAAAAATAATTTTGTCTGCCCAAGAGTCCCTATATAGATTTTCATTTTAGACTAGATGCCTCAAATAGATCTGAATGTTTTTTCATTTAGGGTTTCCTAAAGATTAGGAAGGTTCTACAAACATAACCGAGGGACGACTTTTTGTCAAACGACTGTTTGTCATACGACTTGCGTCAACTGTCAAACTCAACTTTGTCCTAAGCTAGTGCTCCTGAAGAGGATAGGTTTGCACACGCTTAGCTGAAGAGATCCGAAAGATCGAAACAAAGAACCAAACAAAACGATCGC
This sequence comes from Apolygus lucorum, assembly GCA_009739505.2. Taxonomy (NCBI): domain Eukaryota; kingdom Metazoa; phylum Arthropoda; class Insecta; order Hemiptera; family Miridae; genus Apolygus; species Apolygus lucorum. The sequence goes on from CM019179.2 coordinate 40,225,380, forward strand.
CACTGAAAGTGGGCATTTGAAACGTTTTGACTGTACCAAACGCATTCTTGATGCAGAACCTAGGGACCTACAGTAGGGATGGGACATCGAACAGAAAACATCGATGTTCCATAGAAACATCGATATCGATGAAACATCGTATGAAAAACATCGTTAGGTGAAAAATCGATGTTTTTAAAAAGCGGGAAATTTAATTCATTTGTCAACCAATTAGAATCAAGGGAGAAAACCTGATGAAGCTGCTCTTCCTCCATTCATAAGAAGTAGATATTTTTTTCTTTTGACGTGCTTTCATTTTACTGGATAACCTACTCCATTATAATTGTTTTCATTCGTGATAAATTATTCGATTTTTATGCACTTCATTTCGATATCCCATACCTTCCCCATTTCCATTATTGGTTCAAGCATAAAGAGACTTTTTTGACATTTTCATGTCTTTGCTTTGGCACATAAACTGAAAAATCGTCACGAAAACTAAGCAAGTCTTGCTCACGCGACCAATAAATAAATAAAAAATAGACTCACTGTGTTGCGTAGAGAACAATCAACCGTTTTCTTATTTTGATGCTTGGGTACATGAACTAACAACCTTACTTCACTACCTTGCTGTGTAGTGGTTGACATGAAAATGTCCCAATGTGTTGCAGACTCGTACGCAAGGATTTTCTATGATTCTTCAAAGTTTCGAATGTATATGACGTCAAGCGCCCGCAGCCCACTGTGATTTTCCTATTGTTTTCCAGTAATTATATTGTTATATAAAGTGATGATTGTGTTGAATCATCATAAATCAACGTCCCTCGACCGGGGATCGACCTCCTATCGTTCCGACTAAACTATATTTACACTTCTGAGTCGGAGCTCGTTAACACTATGGTGAATGGACAGAAATGCGAAGAGGTAGCTGATCACAACTATTGGAAGGTAGGAGATGTTTTTCAAATTCCAAGTAAATTCAATGAAGTTATCTGGTCTGAAATTGGATTTTGTCTGGTTCCCTTGCAGTACCTAGTAGGTCAAATTTAACAAACGATGTTATCAAACCATATCGTCGACATATCAATATCATCGGACCGAAACATCGATGTTTGAAAAACATCGAGTGTAAAACATCAATGTTAAAAACATCGATATTACGAGCAAAACATCGATGTTTTGATATCATCGATATCGATGTCCCATCCCTAGTTTACAGAGGTGGATTCATCTTGCCAGGGAAAGGAGGGAAGGTTCATCTAATCGTCACTAGATAGCACTCAGGCCGTTCCACCTCGCCTTTCTCCTAGATGCTCCAATTGATATTACGTTGTGACAATATTATATTGTATTATTATCAACTCGTTTCTATCAACAACTTTCATGTGTGTATCGGAAATTCCAATTCAGAATTTCCGTAGGAATCATTCATGAGATTCCAGCCCCCAGCAACCCTTGTTGGGTTTCAGCGCTACCTCCCGCCACTTCAACGAACTACAATTCCTGATTACCATAGTTACCATTCTAAAGATTGTTGTCTCGTAATCGTTTTTGTTTCTCATATTCGTTTGGGTTTCTCTTATTGTTTTTTCCCTGAACAGTTATGGAGGTGAATAATGATGCCAAGTGTCGTTTTATGTAGCAAAACGAGCCCAAACTCATTCAATTTCAAAGTTGATCTCCAAAATCGTCACTCGTTCCTATTTTTCAGTTTGGAACGTGACGCGTTCCTACTGCAAGTTAGAAGGAGCGACACTAGGATGCGCTCGCAAGCATGATCAGCTTGGTTGAAGTGGTGGGAGATATCTAGGCATGGCATATCGAATGAAATATATCGATATACTGATCAAATGATATATACTTACGATATATCGGATAAAATATATCGATATTTCGATATATCGGAAGATCTAACTTGGAAAATCTTGAAGTAAATACGTGAGTTAAAAGCTATACAAACATCATTTTAGAAGAAATTTATCGATATACTCGACATATCGGAAGATTTACATGGTAAAACTCTCTGAAGTTAGTATTTAACCCTCTCAAAAGTTTCGTGGTTTACGTTACTAGGTCTGTAGGAATGGCAAATCGAGTGAAATATATCGGAAGATCTTCTTGGAAAATCTTATTGAAGTAAGTAGGTAGGTGAATTGAAACGTTACTAATATCATTTTGGAAGAAATACATCGATATACTCGACATATTGGAAGTCTACTTGGAAAAACGGCTGAAGTAAGTAGGTATTTTAAATACCTACTTACTTCAGCCGTTTTTCCAGTTAAATTAACTGGGTTTAAAAAGTTACTGGTATGAATTATCGAAATTATCATACGTTGTTGTAAAAGTGCGAAAATGCCATGGTTGTCAGAGCACTAGGTCATTAGTGCGTATGGGGCGTATTAGCGGTATGGTCATAAAATTGTTTACAGTGGACTATTGGTGTAAAATCCTCGTTCCCGTGCCAAAAACCGTGGATCTTCCAGTAAAAATCGACGTTTCGCGAAAATCAACATTTTGGTTTATTATTTACCCTAAAATGAGTTAGGCAGCCATCTTCTCGTACTTTGTCTCACTGAGTCAAATGATGACACCAGACTTATCCAAAAAGCAGTCACTGATATCTTGTCCAATTCACTTTTCGAAAATTGTCTTAATTTCTGTTAATTTGTATGCCAATTTTTTTATTACCAGATCGGCCAAGTTAAACGTTACTACCGTTGACAATAAGGTATTTTAAATACCTACTTACTTCAGCCGTTTTTCCAGTTAAATTAACTGGTTTTAAAAAGTTACTGGTATGAATTATCGAAATTATCATACGTTGTTGTAAAAGTTCGAAAATGCCATGGTTGTCAGAGCACTAAGTCATTAGCAAAGGGTTTTTGGGGTTGCGAATTTGGGGATAAACTACTCTCAGGGGTCCTAAAACATAATATAAAAAATCATATATACCCTCGCCATAGCAATATTTCATTAATTTATAAATTGCCTCAACTCGTATAAGTACTAGTAGTACTAATCTGTAGTTTTAATCTGGACGCGCCTCCACTACTTTTGGCTCAAGTCAAATAATTGAAACTTGATCGTCACTGTAGTGTAAACCATCATGTTTGAGCTGAAGTCAGTAGTCTGAAATCAACCGATCACGTAGGTACCTACAAAATTTGGAATGAAATTACTTAATGTTATTGCAAATACTGGAGTCCCTTCTCATCAATTCATTTTAATATTCAATTTTTACTTGTTTAAAACAAGTCGCGATATATCGGCAAATATATCGATATTGACCGATAATATCGCTTCTCTATATCGATGTAAATATATCGATATATCAAACGTAATATATCGATATATTCCATAAATCGATACATTCCATATATCGATATATCGTTACCATCCCTAGAGATATCGCTAAAACACGACAAGGGTTGCCGGGGGCTAGACTCTCATGAATAACACTAGATTACAAAATTTAGGGGTGGTCTGGCTGCCTCGTTCTTTCACCACTTTTCTTATGGTATTTGGTGCGCTGAATCCGAATCTGACGTCAGTTTTTTTTGTTTACGTCGGATTTCCAAGATATAGCTAGTTTTAAGATTTTTCTAGTTCTCACTTTTCTTCATTTTTTAGTGAAAACTCATCTTGCTCAAATCTCCTCAAAAAGTACTCAGACTTATAGGAAATTTCATGTAGAATCCGAATATGTACTTAGTTTTTAAGTAAAACTGTGTTAAACCCCCTATTTTCCACAAAACGTATCAAAAAACACCGGTTCTCAACGTTTTTTCTTCGGGTTTTCCCTTACATTTTGCCACTTGAAAAAAAAAATTAAGGCTAAAAAAAATTTTCTCGGGCCTTTACTTTGTAGGGGGGACACCCCAGAGGAGAATGAGACCAATTGCAGCCTCCTAAACCCATTAATATCGAAGGAATGAGCTTTTTCATGGCAATGAGATGAAAATTCACAAAAACCGTTAATTAGTTTTTCGAGATAAGTATGTGCGTTCCTAAATCTGTTTCCCTCAAATGGATTTTCCTTTCTTCTACATTTTTTATGCTTGTCACCTATTAAGAGAAAGATAAGAGTAAGATCGAAAATAGGTACTCAAAGGGGGAGCAAATCATAATTGGGAAACTCTTGTTTTGTTAAGTGATTTTAATTAAGTTTTACAAACGAAACACAATAAACTGCAGAAAAGTTGACGGTGTAAATCTGTTTCATGAAGGCTCAGATGAATCAAAAGTTGGTAAAATGTTTGGTTATTTCTCCACCTCAGAGGTTCCACTTAGATATAAAACCATGGAAGAACGGTACAAAGGGTATTGGGAAGTTCACATGATGAGGGACTATTGTTGGACCTTAAAAAGAGATTTACCTCAGGCGGCAAAGTTTTCTCTACATAGATGCCGGCGATGAAACCTCTGAGGTGGAGGAATAACCAAACATTTTACCAACTTTTGATTCATCTGAGCCTTCATGAAACAGATTTACACCGTCAACTTTTCTGCAGTTTATTGTGTTTCGTTTGTAAAACTGAATTAAAATCACTTAACAAAACAAGAGTTTCCCAATTATGATTTGCTCCCCCTTTGAGTACCTATTTTCTATCTTACTCTTAATAGGTGACAGGCATAAAAAATGTAGAAGAAAGGAAAATCCATTTGAGGAAAACAGATTTAGAACGCACATACCTATCTCGAAAAACTAATTAACGGTTTTTGTGAATTTTCATCTCAGTGCCATGAAAAAGCTCATTCCTTCGATATTAATGGGTTTAGGAGGCTGCGATTGGTCTCATTCTCCTCTGGGGTGTCCGCCCTACAAAGTAAAGGCCCGAGAAAATTTTTTTCAGCCTTAATTTTTTTTTCAAGTGGCAAAATGTAAGGGAAAACCCGAAGAAAAAACGTTGAGAACCGGTGTTTTTTGATACGTTTTGTGGAAAATAGGGGGTTTATCACAGTTTTACTTAAAAACTAAGTACATATTCGGATTCTATATGAAATTTCCTATAAGTCTGAGTACTTTTTGAGGAGATTTAAGCAAGATGAGTTTTCACTAAAAAATGAAGAAAAGTGAGAACTAGAAAAATCTTAAAACTAGCTATATCTTGAAAATCCGACGTAAACAAAAAAAACTGACGTCAGATTCGGATTCAGCGCACCAAGTACCTTAAGAAAAGTGGTGAAAGAACGAGGCAGCCAGACCACCCCTAAATTTTGTAATCTAGTGTTATTCATTCATTATGGGTGACATTCTTTTATACTCGATTAAACCCTGATGTTTGAAAGGTTAATTCATAACAATATAAACATCAACGTTATGAGATTACCGTGCCAATTCCAAGTGCCAAATCTCTTTCTGTACCTTCACCCAAATTTTGACTTTTTTAACTCTTCCCTCTCAGTCTTAAATTCACTAGTTGCCTCCTCTCATGTGTTCTATAATTAGTCTACAGGGTGGTCCTTAATGAACGTACCACCCTTTAAATTTCGTTGTTTGTGGGGAAATCAAAAAACTTGTCGGAGTAACTCCCCTTATTTTTTTGTAAAGAATTCACGAAAAATACTTTTGCGCAAAAAAATTGCGCGCAATTGTGCGCAATTGACACTAACTTTGTTTTTTCAAATACGAACCCCCATTTTTTATTGCAGATTTAGATTCTACGTCAAATTTCATGAACATTTTACTTCGACAACTTTTTTTTTCCGCTGCGCGAAACGGGCGCCAGGAGCGTTCAAAGTTGCCAAAGTCATCAAAATTGCGCAAAACATGGATTATGGTAAACCCCAAGTGTGGCACATGACTTTACATTGTTTTTCAGCGCTGATTCACGTGGTGCTGTCAGTTTTTAGATTTAGCTCAGTTTTTTCGATTTCATAAGCTTTTGGTGAAATATTACAGTTTTTCCGAAGTATCAACTTTGGCAGTAGATTTATTTTCCCTCACCCTTTCGCACCCCGGGCTTGGGACCGGCTAAGGCGGGCTTAAAAATAAATAACGTGGTGTTTTTTTATTGGACTTGATGAACCCGAAATAACAGCCAGAAACATGGTCGTTTTTTTAAAGAAAAAAGTGGCTTGGTTCCTGCACCCAGAAGGATACTCTGAGAAATCATGAATGTTATGGTACCAAAAGCGTTTGAATACGATTGAATCACAATAGGTAAACAACTCGGATTTCTCGATTCTCGGACTGCTTATCTGCTGCACTTTGTGACGAGACGTTACTAACCGCTCACGTTACAACTTCAACTCCAAGTTGATCTGTACCCGTTATCATCTTTATTTTGTCTTTAATCGTGAGAAGCAACTGACCGCCTTAGCCGGTCCCAAGCCCGGGGTGCGAAAGGGTGAGGGAAAATAAATCTACTGCCAAAGTTGATACTTCGGAAAAACTGTAATATTTCACCAAAAGACGTAGATTAAGCTTATGAAATCGAAAAAACTGAGCTAAATCAAAAACTGACAGCACCACGTGAATCAGCGCTGAAAAACCATGTAAAGTCATGTGCCACACTTGGTGTTTACCATAATCCATGTTTTGCGCAATTTTGATGACTTTGGCAACTTTGAACGCTCCTGGCGCCCGTTTCGCGCAGCGGAAAAAAAAAGTTGTCGAAGTAAAATGTTCATGAAATTTGACGTAGAATCTAAATCTGCAATAAAAAATGGGGGTTCGTATTTGAAAAAACAAAGTTAGTGTCAATTGCGCACAATTGCGCGCAATTTTTTTGCGCAAAAGTATTTTTCGTGAATTCTTTACAAAAAAATAAGGGGAGTTACTTCGTCAAGTTTTTTGATTTTCCCACAAACAACGAAATTGAAAGGGTGGTACGTTCATTAAGGACCACCCTGTATAAATCTTTCCATGTCTTACTTTCCAATATTTTAACTATCTGTAGAGAGTGCAACATGTTGAATTATAAAATTGTATCGAATTGGGCTTGCCCGTACTTAATTAAATAAATAAATAAGTGTCCAAGCACAGCCACGTTAACCTTTGTGAGGAAGCTTTACAGCCCACCCAACTTGGTAATCGTTCTTTGCAATACCTGACCTACCTATTTTGAACAAAGGTTTCATAGTCACATCAAGTCGAGAAAAATCTCGTAACCATCTGAGAAAAGTTTGAACTCACTCTCCACAGTGTCATGTCTGGGATGAAATCCGATATCTCAGCGTGTTCTCCAGTGATTTGACTGAAAACCACTCGTGGATCGACGCCTCTGTCCTTTTGCTTGCGAATCCAACTCAACGTTGCAAACACATCTGCAAGGAAATAAAGAGAAACGGAAGTATGGGTGGAATGAATTTCCTTTAAATCTGATAAGACTTGAACGGTACTAGCTGAAATAATGAATTAGGACGATTCCTGAATCATTAGGATTAGTGTTTATAATAATGTCACTAAAGGAGTTTATAAATTATAGTTACAAGTTCAGGTCACTTACTTTCATTTAACTTACTCGACATGGGCTTCCAATTTTGGCCACTCATGTCTGATAAGCAACTGAGATCGGAGACTGTGCTGACATAAGAAGAAGCGTCGTCGTCGTCATCATCTTCGTCATCTTCAGCTTTTCCTTCATCGCCAATCTCAGGCTCCAGAGACGTTGCCGAGTCTTTCCTGCGAGAATCCCAAAATTCCTCCAATCAGAAAAATTCAAAGTACCACTTAAAAGCATCTTAAATCAAATTTTAGGGGGGGGGGGGTAACATTTTTTCTTGCTCGATTCCAATGTTTCATTATTGAACATAATAAACCAAACGTGAAAAAATTAGCATTTTAAGGGGAGTAAAAAAGGGGTATGAGCAAAGCTGTGGCAATGTAGTTTGTTGTAAAATCAATTTTCTGAAGTATTGCTGATTGGTTTTGGGACACCCTGTATAATATTAGCCACCAAGTGGGTGTGGCACACAGCTCACTGGTATCCACAGGCAGCCATTTCTGGGAGGGATAACGATTGGGATGAGAAATTCTTGTTTTGCTGTTATTATTATTTCTTATTAAAACTAAAATGTTCAGATACCTCCAAGGAGAGATGGGCGAATTCTTATTCATAAATACGATTATAAATACAAATCATATCTGCGATTTTATGAATATGCATACGAATACAATTGTATTCACACTTTGAATACGATTTTCCCCCGTATTCGTATTTTGAATACGATTTTATGATTTTTTAAATGATTTCCCCAAAATTCGATTTTTTTAATACGATTTTCCCTGAAAATCATACTATTTATTTTATGATTTTCTCCCGAACTCTGGGCATATTTCTAACCTAACATTGTCAAAATTATCAATCGAAATTCGAAACGCTCACCAATGAGGAATTTCACCGAATTCTGTTTGCATTTTTCCTGAATAGTTAATGGTGTGGGATAGATGAAAATCGGGCTGATTTCGGAAAATAAGTCTCCTGTTATTTTTGGGAGACAATCAAAATGTTTGATTTCAAAACTAACCGGGAAAACGGACGTGAAGCAGGAACACTCGCTGATTGGGCTGTTCGGATCGCCGTCTCCTCCCAGTGTTGCCCATTGGGACGACGAAATCGTGTTTTCTAAGATAAAAGTTATCAAACAAAAACAGGGGAAACTTAATTTTCCCCATCTTGCTTTTTCTATTTTTTTCTTCAGTTTTTCGGTTTCGAACTTTACTGTTTCGTGAAATTAAGCATCTGGGGACTACAGATTTCTCGATTTCAGCACTTCAAGCGGCCATAAATGAACTATTCCAGGATGACGTCATTTTCCCGGTTTTTTTAAACATTCGTATTTTCTACACTGTTTTGTTTATTCGTAAATTAGGAAGTTCGGGCTGAAAAGTTTGCCTTAGGAGGTTTTTTGAGGTGCTGAATCCGATTTTGGGGTCAAAAATAGGAAATTCCGACATGGTGAAATTCCTCATTCGTATAGGATTTTTCACGCAGAATCGAATGAGACCAATACCAGGTCGCTACGACCAACTGATTAGAAACTACGACGAAATGTCCGGTAAAAATCATATTTTTTAATGATTTCCAGTGCTAATCGTTTAAAAAAATACGATTTTCTACGGAATTTCGTAGTACTTTCTATTCGGTTGGTCTCATTCGATTCTGCGTGAAAAATCCTATAAGAATTGGTGAGCGTTTCGAGTTTTTATTGATTATTTTGGCAATTTTAGGGAATAAATACGACCAAAATTGCGGTAAAATTATAATTTTTTTATGATTTTCAGTGCAAATTGTAAAAAAATACGATTTTCAGCGGAAATGTCGTAGTTTCTATATGGTTGGTCGTAGCGACCTGGTATTGGTCTCATTCGATCGAGTAATGTGGGCAGTGAAGAAATAATAACTCTGCGTAGACAAAATAAAGTGACTATATTAACAGAAATTAAACGGATAGAGACAATGGATAGAGAGCAAGTTCAATGGCTGACTGAGAGAATACAGATAGGAAGTGTGGTGGGAGGTGTGAAGATTCTAAGAGTCTAAGGAGAATATAATGAGGATTATTTGCATAAAACAACATTCGATTCTGCGTGAAAAATCCTATAAGAATTGGTGAGGGTTTCGAATTTCGATTGATTATTTTGACAATGTTAGGTTAGAAAAATGTACAGAGTTCGGGAGAAAATCATTTTTAAAAAAAGTATAATTTTCAGGAAAAATCGTAAAAAATTCTATTTTTGGGGAAATCATAGAAAAAATCATAAAATCGTATTCAAAATACGAATACGGGGGAAAATCGTATTCAAAGTGTGGATAAGATTGTATTCGTATTCATAATCATAAAATCGCAGATATGATTTGTATTCATAATCGTATTTATGAATAAGAATTCGCCCATCTCTGCCTCCAAGTACAATACTTCGGTAGGATATTGTGAAAATCAGTGAGATTTTAAAAGTTGGAAAAAATCATGAAAGCTGTGCAATTTGCCGCGCAATTCAAAAAAATTCGGTGTTCAACTACTTTGGAAGCCCTGATCATCCCAAGAATAAAGACTCAAGCAGAGGGATCGTCAAGTGTGCCAGGAAATCGAAGGATATCATTCACTTACGAATCGTCGAACTTGCTGGTCTCGGAAGTGGAGGGAGCAGACTCAATCACAGGCTCTGAAAAAACAAAACGAACCATCAAGTATTGAAGAAAGTGTTGCGATGTGAAGCAAATGATACACAAAGTACAAAACACAGGGTTCGCCCCTTTCATTTCACTAACTGTACTGCAAGTGCCAAATCCCGGTTTACATCAACTTAACGAGAGTGAAGCCATTTGAAAATTTTTCCAAACAAATTCGTTCATGAAGATTCTGCTCGAACCCGAAAATCATGTCAATCAAATGAGTATTATTTGTTTAGGGTGGTCCCCTAAATGCACACATCATTGATGATAGTGTAATCTGGCGCTCCCAGGCCTTTTGGTTCACTATTTTCACTATTAGAGTTCACTATTAGTTAGTTCACTATTAGAGAGTTCCTAAACTGCATCTTGCTTAACCATAATAATAATAATAATGGATAATTAACCATTTGGAATCGACAAAGAAAAAAAGTCTGCAAAGTGGGTGTGGCACATAGCTTCCTCGTATCCATAACCCGATTATATAGATGATCCGATGCATAGTAGTTAATCTCGAAATCACTACGTACCTTCCACTACCCTCATAGGGGACCATCTATACCCCAATCTGAACAATCCTGAGAAATTTCGTCGAAATCGGATGGAAAATGTAGAAATTATGGCTGTTACGAGGAATTCACGTTTGCGCGTAAAATCATGTCGAGCGACCCCAATTAGGCTAGTTTGAACGCAGAAAATAAAGAAAACACGATTACTTTACTCGCAAAACAGTTTTTTGGCTCTCCTGAGAAGTTGGCAAAAGTTAGATGTGCCATGCTGGGCCTCAAACGACGAACTACTATTAGTAAGGGGGTGATGATTGTCATAGGGGACCATCTACTCGCCAATATGAACAATCCTAGAAAATTTCATCAAATTCGGATTATACATTTGCGCATGCGCAGAGGCTAATGTCAATTTTAAGGCCTTGATTTTCATAAGGGGCCATCTACAACCTAATCCGCATAATCCATGAAAATTTCATTGAAATTGGATAGAAAATGTGGAAGATACGGCTGTTACAAGGAATGAGGAATTTCACCGAATTCTGTTTGCATTTTTCCTGAATAGTTAATAGTGTAGGATAGATGAAAATCGGGTTGATTTCGGAAAATAAGTCTCCTGTTATTTTTGGGAGACAAACAAAATTTACGATTTCAAAAAATAACAGGGAAAAAGGACCTCCTCAATGTGAAGCGGAAACGTTCGCTGATTGGCTGTTTGGACCGCTGTCTCCTCCCAGTGTTGCCCGATGAAACAACGAAATCGTGTTATTCAAGAGGAAAGTTATCAAACTAAAACAGGGGAAACCTAATTTTCCCCATCTTGCTTTTTCTATTTTTTTTCTTCAGTTTTTCGATTTCGAACTTTACTGGGGACTATAGGTTTCACGATCACAGCGCTTCAATTGGCCATACATGAACTATTCCACACTATTGACATCATCCTCCCGGTTTTTTTAAACGTTCGTATTTTCTACACTGTTTTGTTTATTCGTAAATTAGGAAGTTCGGATTGAAAGTTTGCCTTAGGGGGTTTGTAGAGGTGCTGAATCCGATTTTGGGGAAATAGGAAATTTGGACAAGGTGAAATTCCTCATTCACGTTTGCGCATGCGCAGCGACTACTATCAGTCCAGGGGTGATGCTTTTCATAGGGAACCATCTACACGCCAACCCACACATTCACTGAAAATGTCATCGAAATCGGACAATAACTTTGTATAGTTATGCCCGTTATAAGGAATTCACGACAGACATACAGACACGGAACCAAAATTGTTGAAAAAGGTCCAAAACGTAAAACACGAACTTTTTCTTCAACCTTGAAAAGTTGAAGTGAAAACAAAGCTTCCGCTGCCTTGGTAGACTCGGGATCAAAATTCTAATTTGTTGGTTTACGACCCCCCCCCCCCCCCCCCCCCCTAATAAAATTTGTTTGTTTACGTTTCAAGGTAGGTAGAATCCGAAAATCGAATACAAATTCTGCAGACTACTCCGCCTTACGCGGCACTCTCCTCAGTTCCCGTGGACTGATTTTGATGAAATATGGTATACTAGCTGAAAAGCCTGCTAAATGCAGGCAAAAACAATTCGTAGATAATATATCGATAACTTGAAGCACAAAGGTGCTATTTCCATCCATCTTCCACATTTTTAATTTTTTAAATTTCAGAAAAACTCCAATATTAGGAGAGGGATATTATACTGAGCTCTCTCCTCCTACTCCCCCCCCCCCCCTACTCCTCTAACTCCTTTCGCCTCCGACTCCACCCGCTCCTTCCGAATCTTCCCGCCTCCGACTCCTCTAACTCCTTTTGCCTCCGACTCTTCCCGCCACCAACTCCTTTCTCCTACAACTCTTCCCGCCACCGACTCCTCTAACTCCTTTCTCCTTCGATTCCACCCGCCACCGATTCCTCCAACTCTTCCCGCAACCGAATCCTCTAACTCCTTTTGCCTCCGACTCTTCCCGCCACCAACTCCTTTCTCCTCCAACTCTTCCCGCCACCGACTCCTCTAACTCCTTTCTCCTTCGATTCCTCCCGCCACCGATTCCTCCAACTCTTCCCGCAACCGAATCCTCTAACTCCTTTTGCCTCCGACTCTTCCCGCCACCAACTCCTTTCTCCTCCAACTCTTCCCGCCCCCGACTCCTCCTACTACTTCAGCCTCCAATTCCTCCAACTCTTCCCGCCACCAACTCCTTTCTCCTCCAACTCTTCCCGCCACCGACCCCTCTAACTCCTTTCTCCTTCGATTCCTCCAACTCTTCCCGTAACCGAATCCTCTAACTCCTTTCGCCTCCGACTCCACCCGCCCCCTCCGAATCTTCCCGCCTCCAATTCCTCCAACTCTTCCCGCCACCGACTCCTCTAAGTCCTTTCGCCTTCGATTCCTCCCGCCCCCGACTCCTCCTACTTCTTCAGCCTCCGATTCCTCCAACTCTTCCCGCCACCGACTCCTCTAACTCCTTTCCCCTCCAACTCTTCCCGCCACCGAATTTTCTAACTCCACCCGCCTCCGATTCTTCCCGCCCCCGACTCTTCTAAATCCTGACGCCTCCGATTCCTCCGACCTGCATACGTACACACGATTGGGGTTTTATGAAATTAGATGAGCTCCATTTTGGGTCCAGTTGTGCCCCGACGGTTTTGGTTGATGTAGGTCACTTCTAAGGGTTGAAATTTTCAAAACACCCTGGCTCAGAAACTTTCGATATAAAAATATTGTTTTTTTTCATCAAACATAGGAAATAGAATAAAATTTAGAATCGAATGAGACCACCCAGAGCTCTGTAGGACCAACCTTTCGCCCCCTAAGAGAACTTGAGGGTTGGACTTGCATAGATGGTACCAGTAGTGGACACTCAGATAAGAAACTTATAAAATAAGGATCTGAGACAAACTGGGCAGAGATAAACTTTTCTTTTCTTGCATAATACCGAGGAGCTATTCGATAACAAACGACGAAGAAGAAGATGGTATTGACAAAAACAGAAGTAGGTAACGCCCAAGTTACGTCATTCAATTATTGGGCTGAGAGGTGGTTTCCTTGTGAAAATGGCTAAGAAACTGGGATAAGTTCTTAAGCATAAATACAATATTTTTGGTAATAAGGAAGTATTTGCTACTAACTTAAACAAATGACCTGGTTTCTCGTTGAATAACTTGATTTGAAATTGATTTTGCAGTTATTTGTGCATGTTCACGACTAGTGCTGTAGAATGACACAGTGCACTAGTGCTGAACACCTATGTTCACCTTTGGTACAATTGAATATTTCACTACAAGCTGATTTTGGACATCTATTTCCCCTCAGGAAGCAAAATGGAAATGTTTTTTGAGATCCTGGGCGTGGAACCAAATGCGGACAGGGGGTGTTTACTACTGGACAGTGGATGCTCACTATTGGTGCTGGGGATGTTCATTATCGGCGCAAAGGTGTTCACTTCTAGTAGGTGCAATCTTAGTGCTGTTGACGCAATGTCAAATATTTTGTTTTTGAAGAGCAGTATAACAAAAGCCAACGATTCGCTAAATGAAAAATCAGAAGACTCAAGTTCTTTGTGACTCAGGGCATTGCTGAAGAGCCTCAGATAACGTATAATATCAAACACTCGTCTGCAAAGATCACAGTTTACCCATAGTCACTATTTACTTATTTTTTTTTAACCTACCAACCAGAGGTACCTACTGCCTACCGACTACATCATTTTACCTTCACAATCAAGTTTATTTGGAAGAAATAAACGCTTCTAACTCGATTCGAAAAATAGGGGGCTTCATATGGGAATTTGATTACTGGTTGCTAAGGAAGCAAAACTAAGGATTTACAACTCAGATAAAATTTGAACGGAGATTCTTTGAGGAGAGTCTAGCTCCCAGAAAGTGATGTCAGTAGGGATGGCAACGATATATCGATATATGAAATATATCGATATATTACGTTTGATATATCGATATATTTATATCGATATAGAGAACCGATATTATCGATCAATATCGATATATTTAACGATATATCGCCACCTGTTTTCAAGGAAAAAACAAAAAATTTTTTTTTAGTAAAAATTAAATATTGAAATGAATGGACGAGAAGGGACGCCTGTACTTGTAAAAACATCAAGTAATTTTATTCCAAATTTTGTAGGTACCTACTGATGGGTTGATTTCAGACTGTTGACTTCAGCTCAGACATAATTGTGTTCATAGTATTCACCTACAGTGGCTCTCAAGGCTCAAATACTTGACTTAAGCCAAAATTAATGGAGGCTCGTCCAGCTTAAAACTACCTACCTACTATACGAAGTGAAGCAGGTTTTCACAACAATTATTTTCAATTTTGAAGGATCATGATCGTCCACAGTACCTATACCCCTGTCAATTTATAAATTAAATTAACATTGCAATGACATTTTCGCACTTTTTTCCAGTTTTTAAACAATGAATTTCGATCATTCATACCCAGTAACTTTTGAAAGTAGTTTAATACATATTTCACACGGTTTTTCCAAATAGATCTTCCGATATGTCGAGTATATCGATAATATTTCCTCCAAAATGATGTTAGTATCTTTTCAATTCACCTACCTACTTCTTCAAGTTTTTCCAAGTAGATACTCCGATATGTCCATAAAGGTCATCCTAAATTATTTTTATATTGTTTTAAAACTATTAAATTCACCTACCTACTTCACATGAAGTAGATCTTCCGATACATCAAAAAATCGATACATTTTCTCCGATATATCGAAATATCGATATATTTTCTCCGATATATCGAAGGTATCGATATCTCATTGACGATACATCATTTGATCGATATATCGATATATTTCATTCGATATGCCATCCCTAACCTATTCGTTTTATCCTCGAGACTCAATAATCGATTGTTTTCGATATCAAACATAACCTTCTCAACATAACCTTCTCTGACCCGATCAGCTGGTCGTGAAGGGGCGCCATTTGCGCTCCTATCCAGCAAGGTTATTCTGTTTACATACCAAGTTTCTTGGTATGTAAACAGAACGATGGTGATAATATTCTTTAAAATCAATTATGTAATCGTTATTATTATGTCTCCCTTGTGGGTTAGATGTCTGACTAGAAATTCCATACTCAGTATGTGTGTTCACTCTCAGGTGACGAAAATACTTAATAATACGTGATTTTAGCCCAGTGCTATTGAATGGTGGAATCAGTATGTAGGTAGGTAGGTAAACGACTTCGTTCAGCTGTAACTCCCAGTGCCTCCTACCAACATCCTCCGCCAAAGTTAACTTTGGAATCATTCAGAAATTACTTAGTATCAACTAATTAGTATTAACTTCCTACTTAAATGCCCACTTAAGAAGGTAATTAACTAAACGAATAAACCAGCCAACAGGATTTGTTGAGGCAACATAACTACACATCTTTCCGAAAACATCATGTTCCTCACTTTCCTACTTCCTCTCCCTGCACATGAATTTTGAAATTCAGGAGATGAAGTGCGTATTTACATCGTTCATTTACTAATTGAACTTCAAAAAAATCACGCAAATTGGTTCGAAATTATCTTCCTGGGAACTTCGTACAAATCAAAACACTTGGACACAAACAAAAACATTTCGTGAAGCTCGTCCAATGAGGGTAGGTATTCTATTATTACTACCTAACTACTGATGACTGAAATAACGTAAGCACATTAAAATGTGATGTATTTTTATTCTTACCAGTGATAAAATGCTAAGAACAAACTAGTATTTGTTTGGAGTGTAGTTGTCGCCCTCTCAAATTGCGATTGATTCGAGCGAGCCACCTTGCTCTTCTTTTTTCTGAAAGGTCTCTTGTCTTCTCACACTGACTTTTAATGACTTTTGGCAAACCAAACAACGAAATACTGCTCCCGTGACGGGAAGAGCAGCCAAGCACCGCACAAATCGGCATGCCTAATGAAAAAATCTTTGTTTACAACGATGGGAATTCAGTCAGTTCATCAAATATGGTTGTCAGGAACACTGGGAATCAGCGACGCCAAAAGGCTGATATTCTTATTTTTTCGGAAAGTTCTCTTTCTTTCCACACTGTTTCTAATCACTTTTGGCAAACCAAAAAATTAAATACCGCTTCCGGGATGAGAAGAGCAACTAATAACCGCATAAATTGCCATACTGAAAAACCGTCCATACAATCTTTGTTTACAACGGAGTCAACATGGCCGCCTTTCAGCAAGATTCGAATAAGCGTTCGATTATTCGAAGAATCGATACATCCATTCTGTGTGACGTCACACGGATAAAAGCAATACCCCTGTCAATTTATAAATTAATTTAACATTGCAATGACATTTTCACACTTTTTTCCAGTTTTTAAACAATGAATTTCGATCATTAACTTTTGAAAGTAACTTTTGAAAGTAGGTTAATATTTCACACGGTTTTTCCAAATAGATCTTTCGATATGTCGAGTATATCGATAATTTCCTCCAAAATGATGTTAGTAACTTTTCTATTCACCTACCTACCTACTTCTTCAAGTTTTTCCAAGTAGATACTCTGATATGTCCATAAATCTCATCCTAAATTATTTTTATATTGTTTTAAAACTATTAAATTCACCTACCTACTTCACATGTGACATTTTAAAGTAGATCTTCCGATACGTCGATAAGTCGATATATTTTCTCCGATACATCGAAATATCGATATATTTTCTCCGATATATCGAAGGTATCGATATCTCATTGACGATACATCGTTTGATCGATATATCGATATATTTCATTCGATATGCCATCCCTAGATGTCAGGTTTCAGCACTACCTACCGCCACTTCAACTAACTACTATTTCTGATATCTTATCAGGTGATTACGCTCGCGACCTCATTACCGTCGCTACTCTAACTTGCAGTTATCCTAAGATTACAATGTAGCGATGTAGTATTCTCCACTATAATAATGCATTCTGCTTGATTCGTCACTTCAAAACACAAAAATGCAATAACAAGTTCCTATTCCTCCCAATTTAAAAAGGCAGGGAAGTAAAGCCGTCAAACTTAGAAATTAGAGTGGTAAAATCGAAGTAAGCTTACTTTTCAGAAATACCACTTGACCACGCTCACGTCGAGCTGAAAAGGATGGTAGTTCGTTGAAGGGGTGGTAAGTAGCGCTGAAACCCGACAACACTTTCTGGGGGCTAGACTCTCCTGATTCTTTGGTCATTCCCACTCGTGATTCTGTTTTATGGAAGGAGGGAACGGTTTGTCCTGCAAAACTCCGCGTGGTCTCTAAAGATGCTAAAAATTCAATACTATCTTAAATGAGGAATTTCACCATGTCGGAATTTCCTATTTTTGACCCCAAAATCGGATTCAGCACCTCGAAAAATCTCCAAACTTTCAGCCCGTACTTCCAATTTACGAATAAACATAACAGTGTAGAAAATATGAACGTTTAAAAAACTGGGAGGATGACGTCATGCTGGAATAGTTCATTTATGGCCGCTTGAAGCGCTGAGATCGTGAAATCCATAGTCCTCAGGGGCAACATTTCGCCAAACCAGTAAAGATCAAGATCGAAAAACTGAAGAAGAAAATAGAAAAAGCAAGATGGGGAAAATTAGGTTTCCCCTGGTTTTAGTTTGATAACTTTTCTCTTAGATAACATGATTTCGTCATACTAACAGGCAACACTGGGAGGAGACGACGATCCGAACAGCCAATCAGCGAGCGCTTCCGCTTCACGTTGAAAAGGTCCGTTTTCCCGGTTATTTTTTGAAATCATAAATTTTTATTGTCTCCCAAAACTAACAGAAGACTTACCCATTTTCCGAAATCAACCCGATTTGCATCTATCCCACCATTAACTCTTCAGGAAAAATGCAAACAGAATTCGGTTAAATTCCTCATTGGTGAAAAAAAAAATCCCTTTATTTCGACAGTTTTCGAGCTAGGGCACTTGAAAAGTTCTACCCTTAATGTTCACCCCTTAGAAGTGACTGACATCAAACAAAAGCTTCGGGGCACAACTAGACCCCAAATACCTACCAAATTTCAACAAAATCGGTCCATGCTAACTGAGGTAAGTGCCGCGTACGGCGGACCGACGGCCAAATTTTTATTCGATTTTGGATTCTACAAACCATGAAACGTAAACCAACAAATTTAGAGGGGGGGTTAACCCTTAACTGCACCAGCTATCATATATGATATGGAACTTTAAACGAGGCTCAAGAGCATTCTGGTCGTCTCTTCGAGCTCTTAGTGGTATTTTTACTTTAGTCAACAACCGCTAGATCTCGTAAGAATCAAAGAATATCCATAACCCCTCCTGTAAGGTTATAACCTCTTTCAAATCAGCAGAAATCACGAGTTGACAACACGCCTGAGAAGTGTTGCTTTGCTGTGCCTCTTACAACAACATTTTTGAAGATTTTCGGCTGAAAAAATACTGCGTGCTATCTCAAGATATGTAGAAATGAAATATGAAAAGAACTAATCGATGAAGTTTCCAGTGTTTATGGAAACTGCGCTTTTGCTTTGATATCTCATAATATGAGATATCATAATATGATATCTATGATAATATGATATGATAATATTATTATGATAGAACGTGAAGGAGGAGGACCTGGATGAATTTCATATATGATAGAACGTGGACTTCTCCACTGCATTACCATCTCGTTCAAACGTGACACAAGCCACTTGCTGCACATGATGTTTTTTAAATATAATTTTATTTTATGTTTTTGATGATTTTATAAATTTTATTTGACGTCAGCATAAATTTCACATTAGTTATCCCTACTATATTTCAGAAATGGTTCCTAACCACTTCACATATGTGGACAGAGATGGAACCAAAAGAATCTAATTACATAAAACCCCAACCGTATGTACATGCATGTATGTATGCATGTTGCCGATCGCGAGGAGTTAGAGTGGTCGTGGGAGTAGGGAGAGTCTGAGGAATCGGAGGAAGTGGGTGGCGGGGAGAGTCGGAGTAATCGTTTTTGCCTGCTTTTAGTAGGCTTTTCAGCTAGTATGGCATAATGATGAACTACAAAAATTCCTTGAAATACCAATTGGAAGAGAAGATGATTTATTAGATGTGGATGAATTGGATTATGATAATGTTGAGTTAGACCAGCCTGATGACTTTTTGACAACCAAAAAGGGATTTCTCTGCCAAATGAATTTCAAGAAATCGTCATGGGGCTGTCAGAAGAAGTGGAGATGTCACATGAAGCCGAAGCCACCTTGTCAAAAATTGTCTACTTATTGTTTAGTCTTCAACTATTCTTGTCTATAGTCTGGCCAATGATAAGAGGAAAATTTATTGCTGCCTGCAGGCCTTTTTTTTAAATTACATACAAATTATCATAATGAATGCATTGAAAAAATGTCTTATGTATATCACTAGATTTTTGTCCCTAATCCTACTAAGTTTCTATATAGGTGATAGAAACTCCAAATGAGCATTTATGCTTTCTTATAGCATTATAAATGTGATTTTTAAATAGCAGTATGCGAGAAAACCTATTTGGTCTCATGTATTTCTTTCAACCATTTTGCTCGCATTATATCACATAATATGTGATATAATGCGAGCAAAATGGTTGAAAAAAATACATGAGACCAAATAGGTTTTCTCGCATAATGCTATTTAAAATCATAAAATGCTATTATGAAATCATCGTCTCGGCTGCTTAACCACGTTCTATCATATATGATAAGGGCATAAATTAGGGATTATCCGTCAAACTATGTAATTTAGGGACTTTTCCTTGTCACTTTCGTTTTCAGGGGGCCAACATACATGAAATTCTTTTTTTTAAGAAAATCGGAAATTGTGTGCAGTTAAGGGTTAAAACAATCTGTTTCTTGGTCGATTCCAAAGGTTCATTATTGAATATAATATACCAAAACAAGTAGGTAGGTAGTGGACGTGAACTTAATAAAGGGTCAGAGATGGATTTTCTAGTCAGTTGTTGTGGTTCTGTGCCAATATATTTCTCTCTGAATAGCAATCAGAGTAGTTTGTGGCTGCGTTTTAGTTGGTAAGATCAGCAGTTTGGCCCTATGAATCACGTAGATGGATGCAGTTTGGCCCTTTAGGCGCTCAGGAGTCGATATACCAAATTTCATCATAATCGATCGGTGGTAAGGAAAGTACCGCGTACTGCGGACGGCCAAATTTTTATTCGATTTTCGGATTCTACGAAGGTACTTTGAAACGTAAACAAAAAACTTCATGAAGGGTTTTAAATTTATTCTCCGTTGATTCCAAAAAAAATTATTGAAAATTATAAACCAAAATAGGAGAATTTATTTGATTTTCACCAGATGATAAACTGGGAGAAAATGGGAAGAGAAAACTCCAGGAGAAACTGGAGAGGATGCAACAAGTCCTGCAGAGATCGCCGCCCACTTTCTCCAGTCTCCAGGAAAGTAATCACCTCCCAGCCTACACTGAAAAAACACTCAGAGAAAGTAACTACGTCACGTCGGAAAAATGCGAGGGATGCACACTGCACACGTATTTCACACTATTACGTCAATGGCGCAACCGAATCTAGCTGATGTGACGTGACTCAAATGGAAAATTTTCGTTCAGGAAACGTCAAAGTGACGAAACCATTTGTTTTTTTGTGGTGTAAATAAACAGTGACATGTGAGGCGCGGCGCTCGGCACGCCCCCTCCCAGCGCCTTTTGGCAACCCGCGCCACAAAGGAAACTTCGCCATCTTGGATGTTCGGAGGAGGAAGGTCGCGGAAAACGTCAAACATATTTCGGGAAATTTACCTTCGCGAGAGTCTCCTCCGAGGCGCTCGGCGGCTCCGCTGCCTCCGGCGGGGTTTTCCTCGGCGATTTTCGCTTCCATTTCTTCCGTGTTGAATTTGAGTCGTTTGGGAGGCGTCGGTTTGAAGCCCTCGGGCACCCACTCCATTACACTCCGGATCCCAGCGAGTTCGCAACTGAGGGCGGCGCAGGGCTGCCAACCGCGCGGCGCCGTCATCCCCCCCCCCCCCCCGCCATTGCAGAGCGTCATGGCGCCTTCCGCGCGCCGTCCGGTTTTTTCCAGAGCCGGCTTTCACTTCTCCCACCGCAATCTCAATCAAATTTCCAAAACCTTTCAATTTTGGAAGTAAAATTTTCGAAAAATTTTTCTTTTTGTCATGTCATTTGGAATGTTTTACGGTTTTGACGGAGCACTGCCTTAGAACTTTTAATAGAGGTTTATTAAATACCGCACAAAAATATTGTTTACAGCACGAAACGTAAATTTTAAAAGATAAACATCACCAAATACATAATGGATTTTGAGGTCTGAATATAATAAACCTACGGACCGAGTTCAATGAAATTTGGTGGGTTCCATTTGGGGACTACTTAGTTGTCCCAAAATTTCATCTGGTAAAAATAAATAAATTTATCTTATTTCGGTTTATTAATTTCAATAATAATTTTCAAAAAATTCTTGGTATTGACCGAGAAAAAATGTAAACCCCCTCTCGAAATTTGTTGGTTTACGTTTCAAGGTACGTAGAATCCAATAGTCGTACGTAAAATAAAAATTTGGCCGTCGGACCGCCGTACGCCGCACTTTCCTTACCATGGACCGATTTTGATGAAATTTAGTATGAGGGCTCCATTTGGGGTCCAGTTGTTGAGCTTTTTTTTATTGTTGATGTCAGTCACTTTTAAGGGGTGAAAATTTAAGGGCTGGACTTTACAAATCGCCGTAGCTGGAATAATCAATATAAAGGTATTGTTTTTTCATCATTTTATAACAGAATTGAAGTTTTAGATTAGAATGGGATGAGCCCCCCCCCCCTCAACCCCCCTCCCAGAGCTCTGTAGGACCAACCGCTTGCTCCCTAGAGAACTTAGAAGAACCTTAGAGAACTTAGAAGATCCTTAGAGAACTTAGAGAACTTAGAAGAACCTTAGAGAACTTAGAAGATCCTTAGAGAACTTAGAAGAACCTTAGAGAACTTAGAAGATCCTTAGAGAACTTAGAAGAACCTTAGAGAACTTAGAGAACTTAGAAGATCCTTAGAGAACTTAGAAGAACCTTAGAGAACTTAGAAGATCCTTAGAGAACTTAGAGAACTTAGAAGAACCTTAGAGAACTTAGAAGATCCTTAGAGAACTTAGAAGATCCTTAGAGAACTTAGAAGAACCTTAGAGAACTTAGAAGATCCTTAGAGAACTTAGAAGATCCTTAGAGAACTTAGAAGAACCTTAGAGAACTTAGAAGATCCTTAGAGAACTTAGAAGATCTTTAGAGAACTTAGAGAACTTAGAAGAACCTTAGAGAACTTAGAGAACTTAGAAGAACCTTAGAGAACTTAGAAGATCCTTAGAGAACTTAGAGAACATCCTTAGAGAACTTAGAAGATCCTTAGAGAACTTAGAAGAACCTTAGAGAACTTAGAAGATCCTTAGAGAACTTAGAAGATCCTTAGAGAACTTAGAAGAACCTTAGAGAACTTAGAGAACTTAGAAGAACCTTAGAGAACTTAGAAGAACCTTAGAGAACTTAGAAGATCCTTAGAGAACTTAGAAGATCCTTAGAGAACTTAGAAGTACCTAGAGAACCCTTAGAGGTCGGACTTACGATAAATCAGAAACACGAGTGTGAATTGCGGAAGAGGCCCGTTCAAATTTTAGCTGACCGAAATGCGACCTTTGTTCATTTAGTCGAGTTGTACTCAGTTTTGCATCCTGCTTCCAGTTGTCAAATTTATAACGAAGGCACCCACAACTCTTCATTTCTGGTGGGTAGGAAGTGGCAAAACTTTGTTCTTTGCAGGCGGATGATCTATACAGAAAAATAATAAACCTTTGTGTAATAATTTACAGCGTTTTTTGTTCGAAGTTTTCAATCTAAATCCCTACTCATTTCGATGGGCGCTTCGGAAAAAACATGCTCAAATTATCAGCTTTCCAACAGTCTATCAATTTTTCTTTTTCATTCAAACATTCAAATACAAATCGTAAATCAAGTTTGAATGCCAAAAAATATGAATTTTACATTGAAGTCGAGCGTTTCACGCGGTTTATGGTCCCCCTCAATCTCAAGATGACTTGACGGGTTTGTATCTTTCCTGTGTAATTTTCCACGCCGAATCCAATGGTGATACTTCCAAATCATTCTGACTGCTTGAAAGTGGATTTCGAAGAGGTCATTATTCACTAAGCACATAAAGACTACTAAGCTTACCTACTAATACAACTCACCTACCAGGAATAATCAAGATAATCTTGCCACAACAGTCTTATCCGTGTCCAGAGGCGACAGGTGAAGATGTTCGTCAGGAAAACACCTTGGCCAGTCATAGAGGAATAAACAGGAAGTTAAATCCGTCGTGAGCGCGTGCGTAGGAGACTTTGAATGAAGACATCATGCCTACTTACCTATTAGGGCTTCATTCAAAGCCTCCTGCGCACGCGCTCACGACGGATTCAACTATCACATCCTGATACCTCCATTCTACAACAAACCAGAAATAAATAAATTCTTCGTACAAACTTGAAGCTAATCATCGATCATCGACAGAAGTCTGTTCCAGATCTAGTAGGAGGTAGTACGTAGATATTATAAACGGGTAGATAATATTTACAGTTTACATCAATTTTTAATAAGTTAGGTACCACCATTACAGGGAAATTTAACTTGAGTCTGTTAACCCATGAATCAAACCCATACAGCATTGAATTTTCCCATTTTCTGCAAGCCAGGTAGGTTTTCTTTTCGGAACCCTCGAACCGGCAGGCATACCTCCTAGTTCAGTTTTATAAACACTCACAGAAAATAGCCATGAAATAGCTCCATAAATACCTAAGTACTTCTTAGGAGTAAAATAATTACTAAAATAACGTATGCCAAGTCAGATATCCAATTTAAAATAATAATCATTAACATGAATCACAATATTCATAATACGATACAAAGCACAGGGGCGCTATGTCCAAAAACGTAGTTTTGAGAAAAACGCAAAAGAAGTTTTCACTTGTGCACAATTCCTAAAATAATGGCTTATTACAATAAAATCTTTAATTTCTTCAAGAAAATGTCAAGCTATATTCGTCAAGAAGGTCGATAATAGTTTCGATAATGTTAATTTGAGTTTTTCTGAAGTTAAAAAAAAGTAAAAACGTCTGCCACGTGGGTGTGGCACATAGCTTCCTAGTACCCATAACCCGATTGTATAGATGATCCGATGCAAAGTGGTTAATCTCAAAACATCAAAACAAGTTGATCTGTAACATCCCTGAAAATTTCATTGAAATCGGTTGGAAAATGTAGAAGTTATGGCCGTTACAAGGAAATTCACGTTTGCGCATACGCAGTGGCTACTATCAGTCCGAAGGTGGTGATCTTCATTGGGGACCATCTACAACCTAATCCGCATAATCCCTGAAAATTTCATTGAAATCGGATAGAAAATGTAGAAATTATGGACGTTACAAGGAAATTCACGTTTGCGCATGCGCAGTCGCTTCTATCAGTCCGAGGATGATGATTTTCATAGGGGACCGTCTACACACCAACCCGACAATCCCTGAAAATTTCATTGAAATCGGACAATAACTTCGTATAGTTATGCGCGTTACAAGGAATTCATGACAGACAGACACACAGACACTGAACCAAAATCGTTCAGAAAGGTCTAAAACGCAAAACGCGAGTGAAAATTTTGATTTTGGAGAACTTTTTTTTTCGACCTTGAAAAGTGAAAACAAAGCTTCCGCTACCTTGGTAGACTCGGAAGCAAAATGTGGAAAATGTATGGACATAGCGCCCTTGTGCTTTAAGGTTCAAGGTTTAAGGTGGCAATTCAACCTGATCATTAAAAAGTATATATAAATTTTAATCTAGGTTAAACTAGAATTTTATTGTCTTCAAAAGTACCTAGGTTCTAGTGAAACATGAGCTCATATTGTTGCCTACTAAACTGTTTAATCCGATACGTTTCAAATGAAGCCGGGAAAAATTTCTCTACGCTTGGCATCACTGCTTGTGACGTCACACAGACGTCAAATGAACAAAATCCTGATCATAAATTCGAGTTTTCTCAAAATAAAACAAAATAAATATCATCAGAATAATTTTACAGTTGAGATTTGAGAATTTAATTCGGGATTTAGTTGTTTAAAGTTTTGGTGAAGGAGGTGCTGGGGATCGAGTGCTCACATTTGGTGCACAGCGCAGCCTGGTGGCAAAAGTTGTAAACTCAGTAGGAGGTTCTCTTTTAGTTTCCCTAGCTGTGTTCTTTTAACAGTCCGCGAATTTTGTGTACAAAATGGTGAGTTTTCATCCAATTTTATTTGATTCATCCTCTCGAATTTCCGTGAATCATTGGTAGAAAAATGTTTAGTATATTTCGGTTGATTGATCGGTGTTTTTCCGTAACTGATTGTCAACTTTCGAGAAGTTTTCCGGGTCCGGGCGTCGCGGCTCCTAACCTCTACTTGCACATGTTTCCTGTCAGATTTTAGTGGATTCGGAATTTTTGATTGAATTTGCGTTGTTCTGTTCCAGACGGAAGGTACCGTGACCATCAAAACTAGGAAGTTCATGACCAACCGGCTGCTTTGCCGGAAACAAATGGTGAGTTTTCGGTTCGCTGACAAAATTGTTGTTTACCTACTTACCAGTTCTGTAGGCGCTTAGTTCTAATTATTTCTACCTACATACTGGGCAGCATGAGATCTGTATGATACCATTAACAATCATTTGTAATTTTAGTGCTTCATGAACAATCTTCTGATCAGTCGAATGGTGTCTTCTGATGAATGTTGTGTTTCCTTTCTATCTGGCCTTACATTCATTCACCTCCTCCTCACCTAACTGATAGGTACTTCTCTGTATGTTCCACGTTAGCAGTACCTACGTATTTCCATGCACTTCTGCAGGTCTCGTGCTCTTTATTTGCAAAGTGTGTCTGAGTTAACTCATCATCTCCCATGACAGGCTGACAGCGATTTTTCTTGAATGTTTTCCTGCAAAATTTTACATTTGAATAGCGACCTTGGATCCTCAGTTGAATGTTGAAGCGAAAATTGTTTTTACTTTGGAAAAGAAACTCCATAGTGCTCCCAAAATGCATAGTGTTAGGTAATTTATTGAATCTGTATTGAACTAAGTTGAAATTCCTAAAAGTTAGTGATGCGACATCGATGGAAAACATCGATGTTTTTGAAATCCACCATGGATGTCAAGTGGAAACCTCGATGTGCCCGATCTATATACAGTTACATAATATTCTATAGCGTTTGACTGTAGGTACCTACTCAATTTCTACCCTAGTACATTTTCCAAATAAATATTTAAAGCAGTAAAAAAAAAATAATAATAATAATAAATTAAAAATTGTTACTGAAATGTCGACAACAACATTTTAAATTGGAAAATCAAAGTTCTTGGAAACTATCGAGAAAATCATGGATATGTCTGGGTATTATTACAAAATATGATATTCAATATAAAACGCTTGCATACGAGTCTGCAACGCATTGGGACATTTTCATGTCTTTACCTATGTCAACTACCAACAGTTAATAGGAGAGGTAGGTACCATGTAAAGAGGTAGGTACTACGAAAGAGTGTAGTTGTATTATGTTACACATTTACACAATTATTAATATTAAGAGGTAGGTACCTAATTTCAATAAAATAGACGATTCCGGATTAATTATCTTCTACACTCACGATCATTAGTTTGTAAACAAAATATGAGAACAGTTATGCCCATAGCTCCGCTATTCGTATAGTCAATATGTTATGGAGAACATGAAAATGTTCGTTAAATCGAGAGCTTTCCAACGAGTGGCGAACGATTTTTGTGGGTTGAAAAGTGTAGAAAAGTAACAAACCTAACAACGGGGTCGTTGTAAGCGGAAATCATTATAAAGGCACTGTAACACAATTTCGTTACGCAATTTCGTGACAGTTTGTTGTGCTATGTGCCAGGGCAAAGACATGAAAATGTCAAAAAATACGTGAGTGAATAACAAAAGTACACATTGTTCATTATTTTCATAGCACTTGCCCAGGTGTTTTTTTTTTTAAATAGGAAAGCATTGAAAGGAAGGAATTGCAAATTAATGATGAACCTTGTTTATTAAAGTATTTTCAAAAAGTAGAACGACACATGAACAAAAACATATGGTACATAATATTTCCAAAACTGAAACATTCATTCAGGTTCAGGTTTTTCCATTTTACATGTTTTCTCCCCAGTACTTCTTATTTATTGAGAAACTGAATCGGTCGAAAAATTAGCTATTATTTATTCCTCCAAGAGACAAGTATGTAATAACTCATCGCGATTGGTATTTTAACGCTTGTTTAATTCATTATTTTAATGTGTAAACTATTGAGAAAACTAATGAGAACAACAAATGGGGAAAATTACGACATTGATTGAAACATCGATAAGAAAGATCGATGTTGTGAAAACATCGCCATCCAAACATCGATGTTTATTGAAAAACATCGATGTTTTGAAAACATCGATGTCGATGTCGCATCACTACTAAAAATGAACAGAAATCGTAGAACTAGGAATGGATATTTTGATATACATTTTTCTTTTATTTATATACTTATGTACTCCTGCAAACAGTTGATATGGGTCCAGAAGTTGAGTTCTGTGAGATTCAATATTTCCCTCACCTTCCAGAACTTGTCATCGAGTAGATTCTTGTACAAAACGTGAACAATATTGCTCTGATAGCATAATATCATAAGAGCTGCCATTTTTTAATGTAATATTTCCTCCAATTCTTGACTTCGATAATTGAGGGCCCTGTTTTTACATCGTTCCTTTTCTTCCCTGTTTCCCATTCCGTTGGTTCGTCTTGTTTCTAAGGATGGGAACGGTACTGTTCTGGTAGCCTACGCTACGTTTATTCTCTCGAGCTATTACAGTAACAGTATAATGCAGTGTTTAGTGAAATTATTCAAATTTTGAAATAAGCATGAAGAGCTTCAACACAAAATTAATAGCTACGTCATCTGAACTAGAATACAAAATTGTCTGTAGCTGTTGTTTCCCTGAGGCTGGAAGTGGACGAATGAAGTTTATTGCACGTAATTTTCATTAATACTGCACTAATGAATTTCAAAAATCCTTGAAAATTTCAAATTTAGGTACAATTTAAAAACTTTGAGCGCCAGTTCTTGAAAGAAATACTAACCCGGAACGAGGAACGAACGGCGACCGAATGAGAACCCCTCAAGTCGAGTTACAGCTACAAATTGGAATACCTTTTCACATTCCCTGTAGGTACTTCCACACCTGCAATCGGCATCAATCCTATTTAGTGACGATTCGATGTACCTTTCGATGCGATATTCAACATCGAAATAATATCGGAAGGCTGTATCGATATCAATAAAATATCGGAAGAAAAATATCAATATCACTAATATCGATAGAATATCGAAAGAAAAACATTGATGTGTCATAGTGACTGATATCGAATATGTTTTTGCATCTTTTTTATCAATATCAGTGATATCGGTAGAGTATCGAAAGAAAAATACTGATTTCACTGATATGAAATATGTTTTTGCATCTTTTTTTAAATCGATATCTACTAACATAATGCCAGTTCACATTTTAATCTTGAAAGGTGTATTAATACATGATATAGTAAATTAATACAAAACAGAAACTATGACGGACATAGTCATGGGTTGTCATGTTGTTTCAACATTGTTGTTTATGTGCTGCGTTCATCTTCTGTTTCTATTTATTTTGGTTCTTTATTATTTTTTATATTTTTGGAGAAATTGATAAATTACAATGGGAAGGAAAATAACCATCACAACCGATAATTTTTTTTCTTTCGATATCAATAATTTCCTTTCGATTTTCGATAATATCGAAAGAAAAATATCAATACAAATATCGGAAATATCGAATCAAAATATCAATAAATATCGAAAGTATCGAATCGTCATCAATCCTATTCCTGTCCGCAAGGTCTTGAACCTCTCGAATCCCTTTCCAGCCACAAGCTGTACACAATTTTGTTCACTCTTATCAGTATTATTTTACCCCAAATTCTCCACTCAGGCAGGAGTACAGTGGTAAATAGCTAATCTCCCCTTCCTTTCTCAATTATTCCCAAGAAAACCTGATGATTACCTAAGTAGGTTTTTTCATGAGTTTCAGATTTGTACAGACTGAGCCATTTTTCATTGTTGATGTGATTGATGATACTTTCCTTTCCCTTAGGGCCGGGGGTACAAAACCCGTTTAAACGTCACTCATCGATTAAACTATTGTTTAAACGGAGAATGCAGTTTAGGGCTACGGTACAAGTTCCTAAACTACGCTTTTAGTTCCTGATAAAAGCTAAACTAAGACTAAAGTTAAACGGTCGCTGATGGCCGTTTAAGCTGAGCTTAGTGGGTAATAACGAGAAATATTGTTACCAATGTGGTGAAGTATTTTGGAAGAGGTTGAATTTTATTAAATATATTGTAGTAGCTGCTCAACTATGTTACATTATTCTCTGACGATTTTAGTGTAGAAGTTAGTCTGTACAAATATTCATTAAATTTAAGGAATACCTAGTCGGAAAAAGCATTCAACAATTTGAACATTAAAATAGGAAAATATTCCAGCGTTTTGTTCAAGTTTCAATGAACTAAAGATAGTTATTTCAAGAATGGGATCAAGAGAGATAAAGTCACAAAAATTATAAAAAAGGTACATTTGTGTATTTTTCGGAAAAAATATACAGAATATCTCAAAACATTATTGATTTGTGATAGGTACAGTCATTTAATAAATAGATATCAGTCAGGTCCTTCACTCAGTTACACAATAATTGATACCTACAGAATAATATTGTATTGATAAAATAAAATGGGAAGGTAGGAGGAAACGACCATTAGGAACAGGGCAGCACCCTTCGTAGGAGACGTATCTTCAGTTGAACATGGTAGGTAATCGCCTGGAAAAAAGGAATGGGGTGTGATGAAAAGAGAAGTGAAGTAGGTAAATATGATAAAGACGTGAGAAAGCACTTAAAAGAATGCATCTATAGAGTATTACGAGCAATTTGAGCTACATGAGTTGCTGTAGGTACCTACTTGCTGGTTTTGTAGGAGTGCTTTTTGGTAATACATTCTTTCAGATATTCTACCGATCGTTTCAAAATTAAGCTAAGCTTAGCTATGTCCCCGTTTAAACGATGACTTGTACCCCCGGCCCTTAACCGCATTATGAGAAAGAGAGTGAAGGAAGCTTGAGTGAAGAGGCTTGGAATGAGAAGATTCATGTTTCTCATATCCATACGAAGAATTTTGTATTCTCATGTATTGATTAGCTAACAAATTCTTCATATTTCATACAGGTCGTGGATGTAACCCACCCAGGCCAGCCCTCAGTCAAGAAAACTGAGATCCGAGAGAAGCTCGCCAAAATGTACAAAGTGACTCCGGATGTCGTCTTCTGCTTCGGCTTCAACACCAACTTTGGAGGCGGCAAGTCCTCGGGATTCGCCCTCGTCTACGACACCCTCGACTTCGCCAAGAAATTCGAACCAAAACACAGGCTAGCCAGGGTGAGTTCCTTCTTGTCCAATATTCCTTGTTTTTGAAATCCAGGAGTCAGTTATATTGTGCGGATTAGACTTCAGATATGCTTTTCTTAACTCCTGGGCCTCAAGATACTCTGCAGGTCTGCCTCAGAGCATCTGCATTCCTTTGGTACTTTCTTCTGGAGAAGATGGAACTGCTTATCTCTTATCATGTAGATCCGCGTCCGTATGATATTTTTTTAAAGGAATTTTTCCCCTTGAAGTGGCGTAGTTTCCCACCTGCTGCAGCTGGACATGCATTGCTGGCTCAAAACACAATTGATTTCGTTTGCAGTGGGCTTTCGTACCGCTTCAATATCCCTGTGAAGGTTTCCCCTTGGCAGGTGGACTCGAGCGTTATTTCGCGGATCCACCTCCTAGGGAGCGCCACTCGGGTGCAGAGTTTCTATCGTAGACCCTTGGAGGTAAATAAATGCCAGTCACTTGGCCTCATAAGTTCCAGAAATATAAATAATTACCAATATGTGATCATTAGAGAGTTTCCGCCACGTCAGGCGCGACGACTTGAGATCGAGACAGATGGGGCCAGCAGACGCAGATTTTTATTTATTTTTTTTTTACGGAAGTGGTGAAACTCTTTAAGAGCGAAGGGGAAGTTCACCCCAACAGTGTTGGACTCCCCATGCATTGGGCCTACCAACCAAAACCCCACTCCCTCTGCTTAGGACTCACCTCACTCACCCCGGAACCACTTGTACAGTTTTACTTCAGGGTGAGCCCTTTTTTTGTGTCAAAACGCTGCTCCTACTTCTGGTCTCTCCTTCAATTCTATTCCTCATCTTCTTCCTCCCATCTTCCATCCAGCTTTTTTGCTTTGAGGACTGCTGTGACAAATACTGCCATTGCGTTCCAGCTCGACTTGTTCTTAATCATCTCATGTATGATTGTCTGTGGACGCAACGTCCCTATGACCTCTTCCGCACTCCTCATACCCTCCCATTGCGGGCATGTGAAGAAGGTGTGGCAGACATCATCCTCCTCTATCCCACAGTATCTGCACTCTGGGTCAGTGGCTTTCCCGATCTTTACTAAGGGTGAGCGGAAGTATCCATGCCCTGAGAGGAATTGAGTCAGGTAATAGTTCACCTCTCCGTGTTTTCTCTCCAACCAAGCCTTTAGATCGTCAATGAGGAATTTCACCGATTTGTGTTTGCATTTTTCCTGAATAGTTAATGGTGTGGGATAGATGAAAATCGGGCTGATTTAGGAAAATAAGTCTTCTGTTATTTTTGGGAGACAGTCAAAAATTTTTATTTCAAAACTAACCGGGAAAACGGACGTGAAGCGGGAACGCTCGCTGATTGGGCTGTTCAGATCGCCGTCTCCTCCCAGTGTTGCCCATTGGGACGACGAAATTGTTTTATCTAAGAGAAAAGTTATCAAACAAAAACAGAGAAAAGCTAATTTTCCCCATCTTGCTTTTTCTATGTTTTTCTTCAGTTTTTCGATTTCGAACTTTACTGTTTCATGAAATTTTGCATCTGGGGACTATGGATTTCTCGATCTCAGCGCTTCAAGCGGCCATAAATGAACTATTCCAGCATGACGTAATTTTCCCGGTTTTTTTAAAACATTCTTATTTTTTACACTGTTTTGTTTATTCGTAAATTAGGAAGTTCGGGCAGAAAGTTTGCCTTAGGGGGTTTTTCGAGGTGCTGAATCCGATTTTGGGGTCAAAAATAGGAAATTCCGACATGGTGAAATTCCTCATTATGAGGGCTGTCCACCTTCCACGGGTTTCACAGACAAGGTCTGCTTGCCACCTACGGATGGTCTCCTCCCGTTCTTCCTTCTTTACTATGGAAATAGCCTCTGCCTTCCTCACTCTTATCCTTTTAAGCTCCAGTGCCTGGTGGTATATTGGGATAGTTCCCGCTATCACTTGTGATGCTGGACCTGAGACAGTTCTAAATGCACTACTGATTCTCAGAGCTCCTCTCCTCTGTACAGCTTCCACACGTCTATCTGTGGAATCTGCCCACACTTCTGCTCCATACAGCATAATGGGGAATTTGCCTCAATTTTAGATTCTGGAATTTCAAGTCTAATCCTATAATAGGGCCCTAGAATAACGTTTAACACTAGGAATAACCAAGGGGAAAAAATTACCGTAGGAGAAAATGCCTAAACAAGAGAAGCCTCTGTTACAAAACACAGCGAAAATCGATGAATATTGTTGACGTCATACAGAAAAAAAACGACGCGAAAACAACTCCGACAACAGACAGAGTTCTAGCACCGCCACACAAAACTTTTCCAGTGAAATGGCTACTCGAATAATGTGATTCAAATGTTGAAACTAAATAAGAGAAGATGAAGACTAATAATGCTTGATAAACTAGTAGGTAGAATCGTATTGTAAAAAAGTGAGTATTATTGTTTCTTTTGGTCACTTTTGTGTCTGGGTTCTTCCTGCCAGTTCGCGGCGCACTCTTGTACGAGTCCTTGTAAGCTAAAAGTTCGTGTATGTTCCGCTTCTGTGGTAAGCGCCCCAGAACCTCCTTTGAAGTCAGATTGGTAGAATATCCGTTACGTTTCAAACATGGCTGCCTCTTACACATTGCCACCACATTTAAAATTTCCATCTTCCTTAAATTCTCTAAATTTTTTGGATGCGTTTTCGAGCAGCTCACTATGGTTTTATTCCATAAAAATAAACCCTCATTCGAAAAAAAAAAATGTGAGGCAAATTCCCCATTGCCTCTGCAGTTCGCATAAGGAGGAGTCTCCTCTTAGCGGGTGATGGGCCCCCTAGATTTGCCATCAGTCAGCTCAGTTTGTTTACAATATCTGCAGCCAACTTTTTTTGGTGGATTTCGAGTCGTCACAAAATGAGGTGCGGACTCTGGAAGTGACGCCAAAGAGCTACTGACCTGTGAAGTCACTAGAAAATGGCAGATAGCGAACAACTGATTCAGACTCCGGGGGGGTCTCGAAATTAGTTTTTAGGACGTCCCACAGTAAGACTTGGGCGTCCTTATGCGATCGATCTGGGGTGAAGCTGGACAACACTCAACAGAAAAAAAAATAACCACACAGTAATCCGTTTTAGACCATTCTGAATCCAAATCCGCGAAAAAAACCATAGGTGTATGTCTGTGTGTGTGTGTATGTTGTGTGTGTGTGTGTGTGTGTGTGTGTGTGTAACAAAATCTTGTGTACTCTGCACAGGCCTTAGTTCTCAACCGATTTTCCTGGTTCTTTTTTTGTTCGACGCGGAAAACTATCTAGTTGTGCACTACGTCGCCGGAATTTCGAATTTTGCCTTTTAAGGGGAGGAAAGGGGGGGTTAATGCTTGAAAAACGTGCGTTTGCGTGCATAATCTTGTAAACTCTGCCCTGGCCTCAGTTTCCAACCGATTTGCGTGTTTCTTTTTTTGTTTGACTCAAATAACTTCCGAGTTGTACATGATTTTACCCGAGTACCAAAATTCGCAGGGGGAGGGGGTGAGTGGGAGGATAATATTCACAAAATATCCGATTTTTCAATATTCCGGTTCCTTTACTGCTTACTAATTGTACCCAAGCTTTGAAATTGAGGAAAAACTCTCATTATACCTCCAGATTTTCATGAATTATTCTCTGTACCACCATGTAACTAATAGTGGTGCCACCATGGTGCCATGATGCCATAAACCGCTTATTTCGTGTTTTTTTTTGTGGTTCACCTTGAATACGGATGTGAACTCCGACGGACTGCCTACCAAAACTAACAGATGAAAGTTCAATGTTACGACGCATTTCCGCTTTGGTGCCAGACTGGCACCATTGTTGGCGGCGGTGGGGGGGGGGGGGGGGGGTTGAACTCGAATTCGCATGTTGGGTATCGTAGATCATGGATTTTAAAATGCTCTTCAGATTCGAGGCTCCCATGCCGCTAGAAATGTTAAGGTGGATAATGGTGGGGGGGGGGGGTGTCAGTATTTCTTGCCTAAAGTAATGAATGAATTACATCGAGTGAAACAGTTTTATCACTTAACAACCGGTTAAACTGATCTAATGCTTATCCAATGGGACGTCCCCTGGAATGCATGCATTACTAAACAATATGTTTCAAACCGAAAATTAGAATATTAGCCGTATTGAAAAAGCAATAATTTCATTACTATTTGGATACCTATTTACATCTCTTTCTGACCCTACAATGCGATATAAACAACACGTTAGTCGAACGCAACACAAAATCCTGCCACATAGGCGAGAGGAGTCGGAGGGAGTGGGTGATGGGGAGAGTCGGAGGAATCGTTTTTGCCTGCTTTTAGTAGGCTTTTCTGCTAGTTTCATAATAACGATACTTTCGTAAGACACTCGATATTTTAGTATCGATACTGCTTCATCCGATATTTTTGGATATAGATACGTTGGATTCGATACTTCTAAATATTGAATATCGATACAAGATGTTGTGTTTATCAACCCACGGCACGCATAAACTGTCAAATATCGGGAATGGGGTCATCTAACAAACGCTGTTATTACCGAGCTTTTGGAAAATGTATTTCCTTCATCAGGGCCTGAAAATACAATACGCATACTCGGGCAACAGAAGCTGGAAGAAATAGAAATACACTAGTCATAACAAGTTCAATCAAATTACCTATTGAGATCAATACAGATACACAAATTTTGTTACTAATTAATCAACAAATGGATACGAAACAAGAACAAAACAATTAACTCACTCAAAGCAGCTACATGTGAGGAGAGTGTATCAACCAACTCATACTCTCAATGTTTCCAAACTTTGTCAAAACTAAAAACCAAAACTCATCATTAAAATTGAAAACTAAAGATCTAAAAAAGTTACCACTACCACACAACTCTGTAATCACAAGCATCACACGCTCTATGGTCATAACCACTACAATAAATGTAAAGCCCTTTTCTCGGGGGGTGGGGGCAATCAGCCTTCGTGCGATTCTAACTCATTTCAATTTAAAAAATTAATCAGATTAAGAGATTAATTAGATGAAAATTAGGCTTTAAGAAGCAATGAAACCCCTGAATAACTTTCGCTGGCTGTTTTTTCTGCACATTTATTTCTAAAAATGCCTTTTACAAATAAACTGAACTGGAATTTCGTCCTTCAAGTAATCAAGATTGAATATGGGTGGCCCACTTACGTTTTTGGAGTTCACACAGGTCGTGAACTCCGAAATGTTGAAATGCGTGTACAAGTAGAAGTAGAACAGTGGTATCCCTCCTCCAAGAACTGATAGACTGGCCAGCAGATTTGACGACTTCCAAAAATTAACAATTGAGAAGTACAACTTTGCAAATTTCAACTTCAGTGCAACTTTATGACTCGAGGGGATGCGTGCGTGGTCGTCCGCATCTAGCCCTCCACTAAGTGATGCGTAGGGAAGAAGCGAGGAGCGTCTTCATGCCCCCCCCTCCCCATTGGTGATGTAGTCCTTATGATTACAGGACTCTACTATCGATACAGTTCTTGAGGAAAATTCAACGAAATGGCTAAAGAAATGAAAAGATGAAGAAGTTAGAGAGGCTTGTGGGTCATTACCTGCATAAAATCATGGAGAAAATGTTGAATAATATGATCACAGTTATCAATCATTAACGGTATGTGGTGTAAATACACTGAGCTTGGACTCTTGATAGTGAGAAATAGTTGAAAATCATTATTGAGGAAAATATTTTCCTTGAGTTAATTGGGGAAATTGTTGGGATGAATATTTTATTTGAGAATGTTGGGGAAATTTTTAGTAAGAATATTTTCCTTGAGAATGTTGGGTGTGCTGTTATTTTGTGACACTTGAGTATCGATACTCGATGTTTTGAAATATCAATACTAAACATCGGTGGAACCATACCAGAGATGGGCGAATTCTTATTCATAAATACGATTATGAATGCAAATCATATCTGCGACTTTATGATTATGAATACGAATACAATCGTATTCACACTTTGAATACGATTTTCCCCCGTATTCGTATTTTGAATACGATTTTAGGACTTTCTATAATTCCCTAAAAATCGATTTTTTTTACGATTTTCCCTGAAAATCATACTTTTTTTAAACTGATTTTCTCCCGAACTCAGGACATATTTATAACCTAACATTGTCAAAATAATCAATCAAAATTCGAAACGCTCACAAATTCTTATAGGATTTTTCACGCAGAATCGAATGAGGCCAACCCCAGGTCGCTACGACCAACCAAATAGAAACTACGACGACATTTCCGCTGAAAATCGTATTGGTTTATTATTTTCAATAATGAACCTTCAGAATCGACCAAGAAAAAAAAATTTTAACACCCCCTCAAAATTTGATGGTTTACGTTTCATGGTACGTAGAATCCAAAAAACGAATACAAATTTGGCCGTCCGTCCGCCGTACGCGGCACTTATGCTACTTAGCATTGACCGATTTTGATGAAATTTGGTACGTAGGCTCCATTTGGGGTCTAGTTGTGCCCCGAAGATTTTGGTTGATGTAGGTCACTTAACTAAGAGTTCCAAAATCAATTTTGAAATTTTGAAAACGCCCTAACTCAAAAAATTTTGATATAAAGGTATTGTTTTTCCTTCAATTTAAGATTCTTTAGAATTTAAAAATTCTCGAAATATAGATAACGTTTTTTCACCAATATTTAATAGCGTTGAATTTTTAGAATCGAATGAGACCACCCGGAGCTCTGTAGGACAAACCGTTCGCTCACTACGAGAATTTAAAGTTTGGACGTACGATAAATCAGAAACACGAGCGTGAATCGCCAAAGAGGCCTAATCTCCGTTCAAATTAAAGCTGACCGAAATTCGATCGATGTTTTTCTTCATGTTGGATGGTTGGTGGCTTTGCAGACGAGTGATCTATAATATAGATTTATTTTTATTTTTATTTAATTTTATCTATAATATAGATTTATTTAATTTTATTATTTAATTTTATCTATAATATAGATTTATTTTTATTTTTATTTAATTTTATTTTTATTTAATATTCACTATTTATTTTTCTATATTATAGAAAAATAAAAAGTAATAAACCATTGTGTAATAATTTACAGCGTTTTTTTTTACAATTTGCATTGAAAATCATGAAAAAATTATGATTTTTACCAGATATTTCGTCGTACTTTCTATTCAGTTGGTTGTAGCGACCTGGGGTTGGTCTCATTCGATTCTGCGTGAAAAATCCAATAAGAATTTGTGAGCGTTTCAATTTTTTATCAATTATTTTGGTATTTTTAGGGAATAAATACGACCAAAATTGCGGTAAAAATCATAATTTTTTTTTATTTTCAGTGCAAATTGTAAGAAAATAAGACTTTCAGCGGAAATGTCGTAGTTTCTATTTGGTTGGTCGTAGCGACCTGGGGTTGGTCTCATTCGATTCTGCGTGAAAAATCCTATAAGAATTTGTGAGCGTTTCGAATTTTGATTGATTATTTTGACAATGTTAGGTTATAAATATGTCCTGAGTTCGGGAGAAAATCATTTTTAAAAAAGTATGATTTTCAGGGAAAATCGTAAAAAAATCGATTTTTGGGGAATTACAGAAAAAGTCATAAAATCGTATTCAAAATACGAATACGGGGGAAAATCGTATTCAAAGTGTGAATACGATTGTATTCGTATTCATAATCATAAAGTCGCAGTTATGATTTGTATTCATAATCGTATTTATGAATAAGAATTCGCCCATCTCTGAACCATACCAATCCCTACTGGAGATGTAGTTGTTGATGCTTGCTGCTAGTCTGAATTTATCTATTATCTTCAGGGTTTAAGATGAACGACGTTATTTCTTATAGAAAAACATCTTATCGCAGTTCAAAGTTCGCTCAACACATCAAATTAGTCAGTTGATGAGTTTTTTGCCAGTTTTGTGTTGAAATGTTCTGAATACTGTTCATTTTCATGCCTGAAATCAATAACTTGATCTGATGTCTTTCTTAAGGGGGTTCGTGAGCCAAAATCGAAAAATTTTTCGACTTTTTCGTTTTTATTTTTATAAAATTCTGCAGGTTTTCCCAGACATTTTGGTATATAAAAATATTAAATTTGAGCAGTGGAAAGCAAAGATATGAATTCTCAAAGATTGAGGAGCCAATCGCTGTTTCCGGGGGATAGCTGTTTCCCGCTCCAGGTTCATAGTTTCTATATTTCTGTAACTACCTACCGTTCTTTCGCTGTTCATAAGTTCTGATTGACATACTATGTCCTACTCCATGGTTCAAGCACAGGTTACCATGCCACCGAATAGTACAAAAATAGCATATCACTCTAGACTAATGGAGAAATCAAGTGAACCAATAGTGTATAACCATTATTCTTATCAGTACTACGTGATATGAAATAACCTTACCTAACCGGTGCAAACACTGACTGATAAGAATCATAGATAAGGAATAATCAGACCTCATTTTCAATTCCTTCAATATGAAATAATTACGCACTATCGATCAAATACCTCGAAAAACGGCAACCTTTCACAAATCGCGGTTTTTCTCCAAACCGGAAAACCCTTAATTTTCATCACTTAGGTACCTGTTTCTCGACAGCCAATAGAGCTGGCAACTTAATTTTTTTTTTTATATTGTCGAGAGGGGTTTATTACAGCTATTGAACGAGTTTGGACGGAAAACTCCCAACAGAAACATGGCTAGAATTAAAAAATCATAAGCATGAAAAATATGAAAAAAACTGTTTTGCTATATTGTCTCTAGGTAAAATAATATGTACACAACAGAGTTGGAACTCGCTCAGTGGTTATGAGAAGAGTAGATAAAGAATTTAAAAAAAAAAGTATGATGATATCTTGAATATATCCAGAGAAACAGGTACATGAAAAAGTGTTAAATTAGAACCCCGACTCATGAACCCCCTTAAGTAATCAGTTCTATGTTTGTCGATCTCAACGTTAATAAATCTTGTTTGCAGCACGGTCTCTTCGAGAAGAAAACACAAACCCGAAAACAGAGGAAGGAAAGGAAGAACAGGATGAAGAAGGTTAGAGGTACCAAGAAGGCGAAGGTCGGTGCTGCTGCAGGGAAGAAGGTGAGCCCTGAAATGTCCATAGTTATCGTATTAGTAGCATTTAGGTTTAAACGTGCATTTTAAATTTAACGACGAATAAGCTTATTAGATCTCTCCGTTGCTTACGCACGGGACACGCGGAAGTTTTAATGAACGACTGAATGGAAGGAGGAAGGATGAAGTTCTTCTTCTTCTGTACTCTTCTTGTGGCCCTGATGAAGGATGAGGTTACACCCATGAGTAGCTCATCAGCTGGGGGTCGTAAAACGTCCAACCTTGAGAAATGCTTGAAAAGCCGTTGGTAAACAGTGGGCATTACTCCATAAATAGCTATTCGGATATACGAGGCCGTCATACATGCAAGACTGCCCTTTGGTGTCGGTGGTCGGGTGTTGAGGTTCAGTCAGAAGACGAATACCGTCAACTGGTACAACTTTGTGCCAATTTTGAGGTTTCTTACGTGTAAATACTTCACTTTTCATCGTATATTATTGAAAAATTTACCCAACGTACCTCTACTTTCCAAGTTTCAAATGCCACCATGAAAAAAAATTCTATCTCTTATGCAAGAATAGAGAGAAATGTTTTTTCGTGGCACATTCTTGTACCCCATAAGGGTGCAACAATGTACCACAATTTTTTTTAGCTTGAAAATATACGAATATCGAGCAGTGGACACTTCTTGCCCTGGTTTCTTTGTTACTCATCATGTTAACTTTGGAAAGGAACCAAAAACAAGCTTGTTTCTAAAAAAAGTCAATATTTTTCAACTTTTTAGGGAGTGTGTGATCATAAAAAGACTCGAAACCTTATCTTCTTCATTTTTTAATAAAATTCAGTAAGCATAACACAGAAAATATATTTTTTATAACAAAAATATAACCCTGATTTATTTGGCTCAATTCAAAAGTAATTCCAAAACCATGGATGAACGGATGAACGAAAAATTTTGAGATTTTTAGGTAACCATCAGAATGTTAGTTTTAACAAATCGGAGTGAAGATATTTGGAGTATTTAAATTTTTCAAATGTATGATACCAACAAGAATATATGATAACATTAAAAATCTAAAATGTAAGCTCATTGCTCTATTTCTTGACTAAAAATATGAAGAATTACAAAAAATAGTCTCTGTAGGCCTATCTGATGCGGAGATACATGGGGGAAATGGTTAGGATCTCCCCCTTAAGGTTTGGGTTCCGTAATTTGGTTTGATTCGTGAACTGTGACATTTGGATCGTCCACGTGATCAAAAAATAGAACAGAACACTTAAAATATCAATGCATAAACGGGAAAAAGTTGGTGGCACAAAGTTGTACCCTGTTTGTCCCATTTTTTACTTTCCTGTAAATATCAAAGGAAATAACACACTCATGAAAAAGGCAAATATGGCAATTCGTTGCTGATATTATAGGTTTGAAAATATAAACTTACCAGAAACGTGAACCAAACGCTAGTGGGGTACCTAAACGAGACTTTTTGGACAAATTCAACTTACGAAAAAAAACCGGGAACAGATACAATTTTATCACTGTCGCTGATGTCCACTGATAAGCTTGTTAAGTTGGTTAACCTGTGCCTATACTATTGCCCTGCCCCTGTGATTTTTCCAAGCTTCATCCAAGGAATCGCTAGGTAGCGCTGACTGTGAAAAACGTTTGTGGCACATTGTTGAACGGGGTGGCGAAAGTTGTACCAGTTGACGGTACTTGTTTAGGCCGACGTTTCGGTATATTTGTATACCATCTTCTTCAGGGCTTGGAAAGGGTGTAAATACACTTCTTTTGACTACATCAGAACTTCAAACGGCACTTTCTAAAATGAGAATATACTTTCTGTAAGATACTACAAGGGCAGATATACTTGAGACTGTTCCGAGTGTACCTATCTGCCCTTCTACTAAGTATTTTACAGAAAGTATGTTTCCATTTTAGAAAGTGCCGTTTGAAGTTCTGATGTAGTCAAATGAAGTGTGTTTACACCCTTTCCAAACCCTGAACGTCGGCCTAAACGAGTGTTTTATTCGTCTTCTGAAACACCTATTTTCTTAATCAAACAGTCGAGAAAAAAGAACCTTATAAATGATGAACAGACTTGGACCTAGCCTAGAGCCCTGTTTTATACCACGAGGAATAATTTCTTCGGCGGAATGTTTACCATAATGTGTTCATGTGAACAAGAAGTGGACTCTGCTGAGCACTTTCTTCTGGAGATGCAGAACGGGAGCATTCCGCAGTCTTTACCGACACTCTTCTAGTATATTTTTTGTCAATATATTTGACGTACCATTATTGTATCTATTTGTTCGATTTGAAAATGTATGATTTCGATTGTGATATGTTACATCTACATTATTGTCTGTTTCCAGGCTCGAAAGTAAACTGCTTTGCTTTCCTTTATCTTCTCAATTTTCTTACTTTATCTGGTACGGGTATTATTTTTCAATGCGTCCAGTAGTTACTGTTGCGGCATGAGTGTGATATTCAGTGGAGAACACTCCCCGATTTCACGAGATACTTGCGTGAAATGATTTCATTTGACCCTACGTTTTTTTCTTAGATTAGTTATTAGAGAGTTCCTGGTAGGTTTGATTTGGCTGAGAGACGGCGGGACGTATCCACAACCCGGCGCAGGGTTTGTATCGACGATACGTCGTCAGCTTGTGGATACTTCTAGGCGTATCTTAGCCGACCGAACCTACCAAGAATTCTTCAAAATTATTTGCCTACTTCATTTTTGACTGACTTTTTTCTCTCACTAACACCGTAAACTAACACACGTTTTCTGCAAACTTTACCTAACGACTTTTCAATAACCAAACTTGCATTCTTCAACGCCTAATCCTTGTGTGGTGAGTTAGTTCTAATACCTACAGAAACTTTTTTGAAAAGGAAATACAGTTTTTTATAGCTTGTGTTATTAGAGGCCGTCTGAGTCCTCAGTGGCAAATCGAGGTTTAAAAATATGCTTCTAGGGAGAGCAAAATCAAATGCTAAAATTGTACTCCTATTTACTCGACTGCAGTTGACGTCATTGTGGCTCTAAAAATTGTTTACTTTTCTTAAAAATTTTCCTCAATGGGGAATTTGCCTCAATTTTAGATTCTGGAATTTCAAGTCAAATCCTATAATAGGGCCCTAGAATAACGTTTTACACTAGGAATAACCAAGGGGAAAAAATTACCGTTGGAGAAAATGCCTAAACAAGTGAAGCCTCTGTTACAAAACACCGAGGAATATTGTTGACGTCATACGAAGAAAAAAACGACGCGAAAACAACTCCGACAACAGACAGAGTTCTAGCACCGCCACACAACGATCCAGTGAAATGGCTACTCGAATAATGTGATTCAAAACTTGAAACTAAATAAGAGAAGATGAAGACTAATAATGCTTGATAAACTAGTAGGTAGAATCGTATTGTAAAAAAGTGAGTAATATTGTTTCTTTTGGTCACTTTTGTGTCTGGGTTCTTCCTGCCAGTTCGCGGCGCACTCTTGTGCGCACTACTTGTAAGCTAAAAGTTCGTGTATGTTCCGCTTCTGTGGTAAGCGCCACAGAACCTCCTTTGAAGTCAGATTGGTAGAATATCCATTACGTTTCAAACATGGCTGCCTCTTACACATTGCCACCACATTTAAAATTTCCATCTTCCTTAAATTCTCTAAATTTTTTGGATGCGTTTTCGAGCAGCTCACTATGGTTATATTCCATAAAAAATAAACACTCATTCGAAAAAAAAAAAAAAAATGTGAGGCAAATTCCCCATTGTGTGACTTCTCTTGTACTTTCTCTCGATGCTTGACAGTTACTCATTAGGGGTATTTGAGGTTGCTAACTACAAAGAACTCAACTAAGTCCTTCTCAGTTATTTTCACATCATTACCTCTCACGTGTGACGAGGTAACGCTCATGCGCTCTCCCTCGCTAGAAATATTGATGCTCTCTGCCATGATATCTTGAACCTCTATTTACTATTTGAAGGACGACCACATTATCTAGTAATTTAGCGTACTAATCACGCAACAAACAAAAACCCTTGACTATAATTCCTGTCA
Organism: Apolygus lucorum; assembly: GCA_009739505.2. Classification (NCBI taxonomy): domain Eukaryota; kingdom Metazoa; phylum Arthropoda; class Insecta; order Hemiptera; family Miridae; genus Apolygus; species Apolygus lucorum. The sequence continues at coordinate 40,269,662 of CM019179.2, forward strand.
AATCAACTGTTGAACCTACTCGAACGAGCTAGGCTGTGTTTGAATAGTTAGTAAGTTCATATCTGCTAGATCGAGGGTAACAACTAGATATTACCTTCATTTGTGATAGGTCAACTTTTCTTTCTTTTTTGCCTCTCGTCAGACCTGTCAGTGTAGTTATTAGGCTGAGGCAACAAGGTGATCACTTTCCCCTCTAAACGCAATTTGATCGAAGAAATATCGTTCGCGTCTTTTTCACTCATAGTGTGAATTCATGACAGGATGGTTGGAATTACATACTTCCTCTTTGATTGAACCAGCTTATTTAACCTCTGTAGTGAGAGATAGCATTGTCCAAATTACATATATTTAGTCTTGAAAAAATGTCAAATTGCGACAAAAAAAAAGCTTTTTTCTTTCTTCCAACTGGTCTTTTTCACGCTAATTGTTTTGAGCTTGAAACTTACTGTTAGTCCTTCCTAGCTACAGAAATTTGATTCGAGTCCTTACTAGTTTCTTTCTAGGGTTATGTACAGAAAGCTTACGACCAATTAGGCGAAATTCTATACAGGGTGTCCCTTGTTAAGGATCGGAAAACTTCGAGAGTCCATTCTACAACTAATTTAATTAAGAAAACGTATCCTAGCAATTTTGTTACAACCCCTTGTTTTTCCAATTTTTTAAAAATTTTATAGATTACTTTTTCTTGTCGACCTTATGTCCCTAAAACTACCATAACTATCTTAATTTACCTACTGTGACTGTTTAAAAAAAAAAGCACCATTGGAAAGGCCGTCAAATTTCCCATTTTTCTAGTGCCTACATGAAACTATTTTTGGGGTCCTGATGGATGAAAAATCAAGTTGTAGAGAAATTTTTTCAAATTGGCCAAATTTCCTATTTTTTAGGACGTCCCACAGTAAGACTTGGGCGTCCTTATGCGATCGATCTGGGGTGAAGTTGGACAACACTCCACAGAAAAAAAAATAACCACACAGTAATCCGTTTTAGACCATTCTGAATCCAAATCCGCGAAAAAAACCATAGGTGTATGTCTGTGTGTGTGTGTGTGTGTGTGTGTGTGTGTGTGTGTGTGTGTGTGTGTGTGTGTGTGTGTGTGTGTAACAAAATCTTGTGTACTCTGCACAGGCCTTAGTTCTCAACCGATTTTCCTGGTTCTTTTTTTGTTCGACGCGGAAAACTATCTAGTTGTGCACTACGTCGCCGGAATTTCGAATTTTGCCTTTTAAGGGGGTGAAAGGGGGGGTTAATGCTCAAAAAACGTGCGTTTTTGGGCATAATCTTGTGTACTCTGCACAGCCCTTAGTTCTCAACCGATTTTTGTGGTTCTTTTTTTCATCGACGCGGAAAACTATGTAGTTGTGCACTACGGCGCCGGAATTTTGCTTTTTAAGGGGGGGAAAAGGGGGGGTTAATGCTTAAAAAACGTGCGTTTGCGGGGGTAATCTTGTAAACTCTGCCCTGGCCTCAATTTCCAACCGATTTGCGTGTTTCTTTTTTTGTTTGACTCAAATAACTCCCGAGTTGTACATAATTTCACCCGAGTACCAAAATTCGCAAGGGGAGGGGGCGAGTGGGGGGGATAATATTCACAAAATATCCGATTTTTCAATATTTCGATTCCTTTACCGCTTACTAACTGTCCCCAAGCTTTGAAATTAAGGAAAAATTCTCATTATACCTCCGGATTTTCATGAATTATTCTCTGTACGACCATGGAACTAATAGTGGTGCCACCATGGTGCCAGGACACCATAAACCGCATATTTCGTGTTTTTTTTTTTTTTTTTTTGTTTGTTTCACCTTGAATACGGATGTGAACCTCGACGGACCGCCTACTAAAACTAACAGATGAAAGTTCAATGTTACGACGTATTTCCGCTTTGGTGCCAGACTGGCACCATTGTTGGCGTTGGGGTGGTGGTGGGGGGGGGGGGGTGAACTCGAATTCGCATGTTGGGTGTCGTAGATCACGGATTTTAAAATGCTCTTCAGATTCGAGGCTCCCATGCCGCTAGAAATGTTCAGGTGGATAATGGTTGGGGGGGGGGGGTCACTATTTCTTGCCTAAAGTAATAAATAAATTACATCGAGTGAAACAGTTTTATCACTTAACAACTGGTTAAAGTGATCCAATGCTTATCCAATGGGACGTCCCCTGGAATGCATGCATTACTAAACAATATGTTCTTTTGGTTGTTACGGTTTTACTTCCCCAAGGTTTTTCAAGTACCTCAAGATCAAAAACTGTGCAAATCTTAGCTTTCCAAAGGTATAATTTTTTTTTTAATTTCAATCTAATTTAGGGGAGAAAGTGGTGTTTGAGAAATTGTGCGTGCTTTCCAGGGGTCCCATTAGACAAGGATTAGTTCATTTCAACCACTAAGCGATGAAACATGCTTTCTCATTTCATCTTTCCACCCCACAAAATAGTTTCACCAGATGCAATTTAGTTAGTAAGTACGTTGATGATGTACCATTTCATTTTGGTTTATTATTTTCAATAATAAACCTTTGGAATTAACCAAGAAAAAAAATGTAACCCCTCTCAAAATTTGTTGGTTTACGTACGTTTCAAGGTACGAAGAATAAAAACGCTGGCAATTATTACACAAAGGTTTGTTATTTTGGTTTATTATTTTCAATAATAAGCCTTTGGAATCGAGCAAGAAAAAAAAATTTTAACCCCCCCCTCAAAATTTGATGTTTTACGTTTCAAGGTACGTAGAATACGAAAATCGAATAAAAAAATTTCCGTCCGTCCGCCGTACGCCGTACGCGGCACTTTTCTTAGTTACCATGGACCGATTTCGATGAAATTTGGTATATGGGCCCCATTTGGGGTCTAGTTGTGCCGCGAAGCTTTTGGTTGATGTAGGTCACTTCTAAGGGGTGGAAATTGAGGGTTGAAATTTTCAAGAGTGCCCTAGCTCGAAAACTCTCGAAATAAAGGTATCGTTTTTTCACTAATTTTAAATAGTACTGAATTTTTAAAAATTTTTGAGACCACCCGGAGCTCTGTAGGGCAAACCGTTCGGTCCCTACGAGTACTTGAAGGTTTTCCTTCGATAAAACAGAATCATGAGTGTGAATCGCAAAAGAGGTCTAATCTCCGTTGAAATTTTTTCTGACTAAAATGCGATCGCTGTTCATTTCTTCGATTTGTATACAGTTTTGCCTTCTGCGTAACCAGTAATCAAATTTCCATAATCAAAAGTCAATGGAGAATACTGAAGGCGCCTGAGTGGTCACTGATCAGCTGAGTGAGCTCCAAGGCCATTTCCACTCCTGTTGAACGCAGGAACCTGAAATTTGAGAGGGCTGGTCAATTGAGAATGCTGAAGGCGCCTGAGTGGTCACTGATCAGCTGAGTGAGCTCCAAGGTCATTTCCACTCCTGTTGAACGCAGGAACCTGAAATTTGAGAGGGCGGGTCAAAGGAGAATGCTGAAGGCACCTGAGTGGTCACTGATCAGCTGAGTGAGCTCCAAGGCCATTTTCTCTCCTGTTGAACGCAGGAACCTGAAATTTGAGAGGGCTGGTCAATTGAGAATGCTGAAGGCGCCTGAGTGGTCACTGATCAGCTGAGTGAGCTCCAAGGCCATTTTCTCTCCTGTTGAACGCAGGAAGCTGAAATTTGAGAAGCAGGGTCAATGGAGAATGCTGAAGGCGCCTGAGTGGTCACTGATCAGCTGAGTGAGCTCCAAGGCCATTTTCTCTCCTGTTGAACGCAGGAAGCTGAAATTTTAGAGGGAAGGTCAAGGGAGAAGGTGGTGGTAGGTGCTATTGATGGAGAACCAGTGATCTATACAGAAGGGTGGTCTGTACAGAAAATAATAAACCTTTGAGCAATGATTTGCAGCGTTTTTCTATAGAGATCACTCGTTTGCAAAGAACTCGGCTTTGCCATTGTCACCACCTACAACCATAGATTAGATACTAACTACCTACCTACCCGTACGCTTTCAACCCTTATTTTTAACCAAAACCTTCGGGGCACAACTAGACCTCAAATACCAAATTTCATCAAAATCGGTCCATGGGAACTGAAGAAAGTGCCGCGTACGGACGGCCAAATTATTATTCGTTTTCTGGATTCTACTTACCTTGAAACGTAAACCAACTAATTCTGAGGGGGTGTTGAAAAATGTGTTTTCCAAAGGTACATTGAAAATAGTGAACCAAAATTTGGCCGTCCGTCCGCGTACGCGTCACTTTCCTTAGTTCCCAAGGACCGATTTTGATGAAATTTGGTATATAGGTTGAAAATTTCAAAACGCCCTTGCTCGAAAAATTTCGATATTAAGGTATTGTTTTTTCTTCAATTTAAAATAGTGAATTTTAGAACAAATGAGACCACCGGAGCTCTGTAGGACCAACCGTTCGCCCCCCATGAGAATTTGAGCTATGAGAACTTTTGATGAATCATAAACACGAGTCTGAATCGCAAAAGAGGACTAATCTCCGTTCTAATTTTAGCTGACCAAAATGCAGTTCGCTGTTCGTTTCTTCGAGTTGTACTCAGTTTTGCGTCCTTAGCAACCAGTTATCAAATTTCATAATGAAGGCACCCACCCCCATTTTTCGAATTGAGTGCGAAACGTTTATTTCTTCAAAATACACTTGGTTGTGAAGCGTAAATATGTTTGGTAGGTCTTAGCAGGCGAGTGATCTACACAGAAAAAATAATAAACATTTGTGTAGTAATTTGCAGCGTTTTATCCATCTTTATGGCAGCCCGAAACTTGAAATCACACCGATGTCTTTTCGACTTTAGATCTCAGTCAATCGCCGTTTGTTCCTTTCCGGGTTAGTATTTCTTTCAAGAACCGGCGCTCAAAGTTTAAACGTAGCGCCTAAATTGAAATTTTCATAGAGTTTTGAAATTCGAATTTAAAACTTAAAGATTGCCGCTGGAATCATCAAAATGGAACAATAATTGTCGGCGAAATTTGGGAACATCTTAACTAAATGAACGGTTTTTCCACATTTCGCCGACAATTATTGTTCTATTTTGATGATTCCATCGGTAACCTTCTAGTTTTTTAATTCCCTGGGCAGATGCACTAATACATTTCAAAAATCCTTGAAAATTTCCAAATTTAGGTACAAATTTTAAAGTTTGAGCTTCTGCGATTCATGGAAATACTAACCCGGAACGTACGGGGAACGACTGAGACTCCATTCCTGCCATCAGCTTTATGGTAGAATACTTGAAAAACTTCTCAAATCAGCGCTTGCTTGGTCATGACTTTCTGTACATTTTCCCTAGAGGAAATTTCTTTCTACTCTCCTTTTGCACTTCCTCGGCTTCCTTTCTTATACGCTTAAATCTGCCAATCTTCTGGTGGTGCCCAGTTTACTTTCAAATTACATTTTGAAAAACCTTTCTACCTTCAAATATCGTAGGTTCCTGCTTGATGAATGTTTTAATGTTGATGCTCCACATGTTTCTAATTCGAGTGTATGTTTTTCTTTTCAGTGAGGTGACTGAGTGGGGTGCATTTCTACCGTCACAAGCCGAACATGAAATTGTAAATATCTGTATGACCTGTGAAGGAATAAATGTATTGTTTTTTTCTATTTTTAGTTCACATCTTTGTTCTCAATCGCCTCACATTTCGAAAATTGCTTGGGGAAGGTTGGAGGAACCTAGGGTAAAGGCACCAGTAGTAGACATCAATCCAGTAGTAGACACATTGGACTTTAACTTAAGAAAATAAGAGTTAGAACCATCAGAACGATTTGAATTTGGGGCCATTTTAAACTTTAGCTTCTACGGTGCTGCCACTAAAATGGTGAAGCAGATCGAGCCGGCAGTGAAAAGGTTAGAGCATCTGATGAGTTTGCAGTCTCATCCAAGGCCCTTCCCTTATCGAAACAGCTAAGGAGGTGAGTTTGATTTTCGTCAATTATTCTTTTATTCTTACAAGATCTTTCACAACTTTTGTTTCTAAAGTATATTGTACACAATTAACTCACTAGGTATCGTGTATTTTTGTGTTTTTTGTGTTAGTTTTGTTTGAATGAGCAAAAAACGAACTGTCTACTACTGGGATACTGATAATGCCTCTTGTTCCAGTAGTAGACAAAAGTGTCTACTACTAGAAAATTCATCTTCTTTTTAGTAAAGATTGAATATTATTCATAGTTCAATTCTAAACATGAGGGTTTTCTAATTTTTGCCAGGAAATGTCTTGTTCCAGTAGTATACAGGGGTGTCTACTTGTGGACCACGAATATGTCTACTACTGGAACAAGAAATTCTTGTGTCTCCCTAAGGCATTTCTTTCATCCAAAGCTTCTCAATAAGGAAAATAATTTTATCAAATTCATTTGTTTGTTAGGTAGACCACCATGCCGCCTGTGAAAGGAAAGATGTGGAGTTATTCCCAGGAAGCACTTCGAGCTAACCACAGAGTACTGGAGACAAGCTCCACCAATCAGAACGGTTCAAGGGCTCCCAGCTTCAGCTTTCAGACCAGTGAGCTCCACCAATCTGAACGCTTCAAGGGCTCCCAGCTTCAGCTTTCAGCCCAGTGAGCTCCACCAATCAGAACGCTTCTAGGGCTCCCAGCTTCAGCATTCAGCCCAGTGAGCTCCACCAATCAGAACGGTTCTAGGGCTCCCAGCTTCAGCTTTCAGCCCAGTGAGCTCCACCAATCAGAACGGTTCTAGGGCTCCCAGCTTCAGCTTTCAGCCCAGTGAGCTCCACCAATCAGAACGCTTCAAGGGCTCCCAGCTTCAGCTTTCAGCCCAGTGAGCTCCACAAATCAGAACGCTTCTAGGGCTCCCAGCTTCAGCTTTCAGCCCAGTGAGCTCCACCAATCAGAACGGTTCTAGGGCTCCCAGCTTCAGCTTTCAGACCAGTGAGCTCCACCAATCTGAACGCTTCTAGGGCTCCCAGACGCAGCTTTCAGCCCAGTGAGCTCCACCAATTAGAATGCTTCTAGGGCTCCCAGCTTCAGCTTTCAGCCCAGTGGGCTCCACCAATCAGAACGCTTCTAGGGCTCCCAGCTTCAGCTTTCAGCCCAGTGAGCTCCACCAATCAGAACGCTTCTAGGGCTCCCAGCTTCAGCTTTCAGCCCAGTGAGCTCCACCAATCAGAATGCTTCTAGGGCTCCCAGCTTCAGCTTTCAGCCCAGTGAGCTCCACCAATCAGAACGCTTCTAGGGCTCCCAGCTTCAGCTTTCAGCCCAGTGAGCTCCATCAATCAGAACGCTTCTAGGGCTCCCAGCTTCAGCATTCAGCACAGTGAGCTCCACCAATCAGAACGCTTCCTGGGCTCCCAGCTTCAGCATTCAGCACAGTGAGCTCCACCAATCAGAACGCTTCTAGGGCTCCCAGCTTCAGCTTTCAGCCCAGTGAGCTCCACCAATCAGAACGCTTCTAGGGCTCCCAGCTTCAGCATTCAGCACAGTGAGCTCCACCAATCAGAACGCTTCCTGGGCTCCCAGCTTCAGCATTCAGCACAGTGAGCTCCACCAATCAGAACGCTTCTAGGGCTCCCAGCTTCAGCTTTCAGCCCAGTGAGCTCCACCAATCAGAACGCTTCTAGGGCTCCCAGCTTCAGCATTCAGCACAGTGAGCTCCACCAATCAGAACGCTTCCTGGGCTCCCAGCTTCAGCATTCAGCACAGTGAGCTCCACCAATGGTTGGTGTTCGATGGTTGTGCAACTTTTTTTTACGTAACCATTGGTACTTAAGTTATTGTGATAATAGGTGCTATAAAACTTTTTTTGTATTGTTCCTGTTCAAAATTTATTTAGGTTTCTAAGCATTTTAGTGTTTGTAAGCACCAAACAAAGAAGACTGAATGTGAATGAGATAAAAATAAGACTAAAACAGTTTTGTATTCTTTTTACCTATCTAGTTCAAGTTCCTACAAAAAATAAATTGTTTTGTATTTTTGAAGTTTTGTACTTTTGCTTCCTCACTACCGAAGGTAGGGAAGCTTTGTATTCGTGAAAGAAGTGAAAAAAAAAAATGTCCTCCAAAATCAAAATTTCCACTTGCTTTTTGCGTTTTAGAGCTTCCCGAACAATTTTGGTTCCGTGTCTGTCTGTCTGTCTGTCTGTCGGTCTGTCTGTGGTCAATCCTTGTCCCGGGCAAAACTATACTAACCTGTGGTCCGATTTTGATGAAATTTTCAGGGATTGTGCGGGTTAGGTCCTAGACGGTCCCCTATAAATTTCAGCACCTTCGGATCAGCTGAGTGAGCTCCAAGGCCATTTTCTCTCCTGTTGAACGCAGGAAGCTGAAATTTGAGAGGCAGGGTCAATGGAGAATGCTGAAGGTGCCTGAGTGGTCACTGATAAGCTGAGTGAGCTAAGTTCCTTTGTCAAAACCGTGAATATGGGTGCATATTTGATCAGAAATACGTAAAATATATTAATTTAATGAAGTGTCAACTACTGGTGTGTTTCCTTGTCTACTCTCTTCGAGGTCTTCGAGACCTCGTCAGTTGAACATCGGAGCTATTATTAATCGCTGTACTCGCGAGGTTGATTTAGTGTTTGTATTCACACCAAGTGCGTTTGTATTTACAATCGAGTGACGATGCCGGGATCGTCTGACAGTCGACCGAGTAAACGATTACGTGTCACAGATAATATTATATCTCCTAATCCATTCACTCCTCTACAACAACTTGAGAACATGAACGTCGAAAGTCCGGGCGATAATGGTGTAAATACCGTTCCACCCGACAACAGAATGGACCGACCTCCACCGATCTTCATCACAAACGTAAGCAATATGAGTTCAGTCCTTAAAAACTTTAAAGAGCTTGGTCTTACCAACTATAAACATACCACAGTTGGAAATAACAAGGTGAAATTTAATTTTTCAACCATAGATGATTATAGAGCCGCCACGAAGTATTTGGATGAAAAAAAAGCTGAATACTACAGTTTCCAAGTAAAAACCGAACGCTGTCTACGAGTAGTGATAAGAGGTTTGCACTTCACATGCGACACAAGTGAGATGATCGAAGAACTGAAACTAAAAGGTTTTGAACCTACCCAAATGCTTCCGGTCCATCATCCTGTCACGAAAACACCGTTATCCCTGTTTTTTCTGGATCTTAAGCAGAGCCCGAACGTAGAAAAAATTTACGAGTTAGACCGACTGTACGGTGGAGTTGTCAAAGTCGAGCCCCCTAAACCGCGCAGAAATGTACTTCAATGTTTAAACTGCCAAGCCTACGGTCATACCAAAAACTATTGCCATAGAACAGCAAGGTGCGTGAAATGCGACGGATTACACCAAACTTCCAACTGCACTAAGCCTACTACAACACCACCGACCTGTGTGAACTGTAGCGGACAACATTCAGCTAATTATAAAGGGTGCCCAGTCCATTTACAAATACAAAAGGTTACATCGCCAGTGAAATCCTCTAAAGTTGAATCAGGTGATGCAACAAAAATCCATGACCAGAGAAATACAGGAACTCCCACTCATGCTCGGAATCATCACATACCTGAGAGATCATATGCTGATGCAACTCGTCTAAATCAACATAATGAAACAAATCAATCAATGCTTACCCAAGTACTTCAAAAACTAGATTCCTTAATCAATCTACTTGCGCCGCTCATCCAAATGTTTAGCCAAATCATGCCTAGTCTCATACAAAAAAAATGACTCCTCCAGAGACAAAACTCAAACTTAGCACATGGAACGCCCGTGGAGTCATGAGCAAATATCATGAACTTCTGCTCTTCTTAAACACTCATGATCTAGATATTGTTCTTCTAACGGAAACCAAGCTGGCTATGCATAAAAAACTAGTTCTTCCCAATTACAAAGTCTATAGAGCAGACCATCCCAGTAATTCCAGCCAGGGTGGGTCAGCATTAATTGTCAAGGCCAATATATTACACGATGAACTCCTTCCCATAATTGAGGAGAACATGCAAGTAGCCAGAATAATGATTACCATTCAAGATCATCGGTATCAGATAGGTTCTTTCTACTCTGCTCCAAGAAATCGAATAAATCGTGTAGACTTTCTTGGTCTCTTCCATGAGATGAGCACACATTTCATAATAGGCGGCGACTTCAACAGTAAGCACCGACGATGGGGATCCAACCTGTCTAATCCGAGGGGGGTAATCCTCAACGACATGATTCACAGATTATCTCTTGAGCCTATATTTCCTATACAACCAACATATTATCCGGACAACAACCGCCACACCCCTGACGTACTGGACTTTTTCATCGGTAAACATGCGTCCCACCTATGTTCCGCTCCATTGGTCCTGGATGAGCTGTCTTCTGACCATCGTCCAGTAGTCATCGAACTTAGTAGTTGTCCTCCTAAAAACCAAGATATGACCCTCATCAGGCAGCCTTTCAACTGGAAGACTTACTCAGACAGCATCAATCAACTTACCAATCTCCAAATTTCCTTAAAAACTCCCCAAGAAGTGGACAAAGCTATTACAGCACTTACCAGAAATATCCAAACTGCCGCATCGCTAGCTAGTACAGCAAATTTAAGCTCAAATTCGAGGAAAAATCCCCGTCCTTCCCCACGTGTTCAACAACTGCTCTCAATTAAACAGAATTGTAAACTGAGATGGGAACACACACGCTACCCTCCCCACAAAACTGCATACAATCGTGCTACAAGGGAACTTACCCAGGCTCTGAGAGAGGAAAGCCATGCTGCTACTTTCACGGAACTTTCATCTCTTGATAATTGTGATGGTAGTCTATGGAGGAAAACTAGGTACCTAACCAAGGAAACCACTGGGATCCCACCTCTGAAGGATGGAAATATGTTTCACTGTACGTCAACCGAAAAATCCTTACTCTTCTCAAACATGCTTAGTGAGCAATTCACACCCAATCCACCACATGATATGCAGTTCGATGCTGAAATTCAAACCAGATTGGAGGAACCACTACAGTTAACGCCATTCAATATCCACTTTACCCCTGGCCAGGTACGAAACGCCATCTCTCGCTCTCCAACCAAGAAATCCCCAGGGTACGACATGATTACTCAACCCCTTCTGAAAGCGCTACCTCGTAAACCACTCGTACTTCTAACCCAGATATACAATGCGATGCTCCGCCTTGGGTATTTCCCAACAGCTTGGAAGTTCGCAATAATAACCATGATTCCCAAACCAGGGAAAGAACGAACTGATCCAGCAGCTTACAGACCCATCTTCTACCTCTTTTTTCAAAGATTTTTGAACGCCTACTGCTACCTATCATACTGAGCTCAATCAACCCACTGCTACCTCCTACACAGTTTGGTTTTAGGAACTCCCATTCTTGTGTTCAACAACTTCACAGAGTCGTGGACAGTATCCTTGATTCCTACGAAAACAAGGAAGTATGCCATGCAGTATTCCTGGACACGGAGAAGGCGTTCGACCGAGTTTGGATACCAGGCTTACTGATCAAACTGAAATCAGTGCTGTCGGATTCGATGTACAGATTGATATATTCCTACCTGAACAATAGGACATTTGCGGTCAGGGTTAACAATTCAGTGTCTCCAATTGGAAATATAAGAGCGGGGGTACCGCAAGGAAGCGTCCTCGGACCCGTGCTTTATATTTTCTATACACATGATCTTCCTGATTCATCCACTCTCACTATAGCACAGTTTGCCGATGACCAGGCAATACTCTCCTCAGGAAATGACCAAGCATCGCTTGCAGAACTGCAGAGCTTCGTGGACCGGCTGGGAATATGGTGCCGTCACTGGCGAACAAAATTAAATCCTCATAAATCCACTCTCATGCAATTCACCTATAAAAGGAAAACAATATCCCCTTCTCTTCGTCTAAATGAAATGCCCATACCGCACAAACAGGTTGTAAGGTACCTTGGACTGCAGCTCGATTCGAAACTCACGTGGGATGCCCACATCACTCATATACTCCAACGACTAAGGCACCGCTTCCGGCAATTGTATTTCCTTCTTCACAGCAAGTCTCCTCTACCACTAAGCCTCAAACGTCTGATCTACTTGACGGTCCTACGTCCTATCTGGTTGTACGGTTGCCAGGTATGGGGCTCAGCATCCAACTCCCAAATTAAGCGCATTCAGACATTCCAAAATAGAGTGCTCAGAGTGATTTCAGGCGCACCATGGTATGTCAGGAACTCTCTTCTTCATAGAGACCTGCAAATTTCTGAAGTCAATGACGTCCTGAGTAGCACCTACCAAAAACTCCATTCAAATATGCAAAACCACCCAAACGAGCTCGTTGCTAATATCCCCGACAACCCACCACCTCCTAGACCGGAAAGACGTCTAAAACGCAAGAGACCACCAGACCTACTCTGAGAAGTCACCAACATTGACAATCTCTTGAACTTTCGCCTATTATTTATGAACTGTTATCATCATTGTTATAATTATCTACTCGCAAGTTACATTATTTGTTGCATAATATTTGTTATATAACACCACTCGTAAGTCACATTATTATTTATTACAGATCATAATATGTATTATTAGCGGGGGCTGTCAGTGGACAGTAACCCGCAACATGTTACATGAGGGAAATCATCCCTCCTTTGATAAATTGTTCCTCAAAACTATAATGTAAGTAATACTACAATAAAGTTCTTCATTATCAAAAAAAAAAAAAAAAAAAAAAAAACTACTGGCTCACTAGTGTCTACTGTTGGTGAAAAAACTTGTTCTCCAAAATTATCAAAAAACGACCTAAATGTTAATGATTGAGTTATTTTAGGAAGAATTTAGGTCAAATAAGAGTGCTGTTGGACAAATATAGCAAAAAAAGGGGAATTTATTGGAAATTAGTGAACTACATCTAAAATTACTGGAAGAGTCTCACAATAGTGTCTACTACTGGTGCCTTTACCCTACTGGTTCTTTGAAGTTGTAAGAGGAAAATGGGGAAATAACAAGATATTTTAGCATGGAACACGCTTTAGCCTTGAGCTAACTGGCAAAAATTAGTCACGTGTTTGAGAGATGCAGTTGAGAGACGGCGATGTGTCACGAAATTTTGCAATGATTTCCACTTACAACCAAGTCTTTGTTAAGGATCTTTATCTTCGTCATTCGTGTTAGAAAAATCGTTCACCATTCGTTGGAAAGCCCTAATGTATGCACACATTATATGCTGCCAAAACCGATGTGATTATGGAAGAAACTGAGATACCCCTGAGTTAAAAGAACTGTAAACAACATTGCGGTAATTGCTTGCGAGTCCATTTACGTATCATCATTATTTGAGTCATTTACATATCAGTCAAGAAATACGGCTAAAGCATGTTCCATGTTACTTTAATTCTAGCCAAGGTTCTTAACCGTAAGCGTCCTGGGGGCTTGAGTTTATTTTATTTTTTTATCAATTTATATTCTAGTAAAGCTCCCAGAAACGCTTTGTAAGAATTTAAAATGAATTCAGTCAGATGGACTGACTTTTCCTAATATCCTTTTATTTTCCAAATTCCTACAGAAGTGTAGAACCTCGTATGTCGAGTTGGGTTTGAATCAAAAATCGTAAGTCATAAATACGAAATTTGTGCACAGAAGTCTTGTAAATTGGATTTATGTTCCACCAGGGGTCTCAATCGGTCGCCGTTCGTTCCGGGTTAGTATTTCCACAAATCGCAGGGGCTCGAAAGTTGTACCTAAATTTGTAATTTATTAGTGCATCGGCCCAGGGAATTAAAGAACTGAAAGGTTGCCGCTGGAATCATCAAATTAGAACGATAATGGGGTAGTTGCATGGGTCGGAATTTCGTGTTTTTGACTTCAGATTCGAATTTAGCGCACTTAAAAACGAATATGGACCAGTTTTCAGTTCGAAATTCCATTTAGTTTAGCCGTATTTCAATAAAGAAGTACCATCCTTTTTAGTGTTGGCGGGCCACACCTCTTACGTCATCCCTAAACGAGAATCTCACAATAGAGTGCGTTGAGATCACTGCAATCGAGGACAATTCGAGTCAGAAACATTGAAATGTACTTGCAAAATGATGGTGATGATTAAAAAAACTTTGAAATATATTTTTCAGGTTTTTTATGTTTGAATTAATCGTTTAAATTGAAAATTTTGAAGCACAATTTTGGCAGTTTTGCCGATGCCCGTGGGGCACATCGGCGCGGGGTACTTCGATTAACCCCGTTGCTGTCGTAGTTATCACGTTATCAGTTTTTCGGGTGGGCCTTTCTCGTAGTGCGGTCCGAGTTGTTACAGTTGTTATAGTTTACACCAGTATTTACCATAATTTATTAGTTGATTGGTTTGGAAAAGATAATGTTCACTGTAAAGTTTCAAGAAGCTTTTAATAAACGCTTGCATACGAGTCTGCAACACATGTCTTCACTTTTCCCGCTACCCAATAATCTGCTTTCGAATGTTGTTGATAGTTATTTTAACTCAGGGGTAGGTATATCTCATTTTCTCCCGTAAGTACAACGGTTTTGGCAGTATATCATTTATGCGTAAATGTAGGGCTTTCCAACGAATGGTGAACGATTTTTCTACGAACGCGAATGATGAAGATAAAGTTCGATAGGAACAACTTGGCTGTAAGTAGAAATCATCAGAAAAACAACCGTAACTTTTTTTTCGTTTATTTGCCAAAGTATTGAAATAAAATGTCAATATGCCAAAAAGGAGAGCCATCGACTAGAGTTTCGAGGTAGCTTCCCTGGAAAATATTCCGTACATAAATATTGGCATGTTGTACGATTTTTACGTCAATAACAACAAGTTCGTCAGCGCCGACATAAAAGGAGCCAATAATGTGAAGTAAGTTGACACTTTTATAGTAAAAGGTCAGTTGTAATTGTGATTTCTTGTGTGTAGTACTTCTTCATTCAAATGGTTGCTCATTTATTGGAAGTTTCATTGTAGTGTCATTATCCTGTACAACGTAGTACCAATGAGTGTTTGTAAATTGTTGAATAAAACGATGTTGGTTATGTCCAACTTAGAAGAATCTAGCAAATTTGCGAGGTTGTGGCTCGAGTAACACCAGAACACCGCATTTCTTCACAACCATATGAGGTTTAAGTTACAGTGGAGGGAATGCCAGTAGGAAACAAAATCTTTGATGCAACATGTTTCAATTGCACAGCTAGCAAATTCAGTATGAAAGCACCACAAAGTGTGAGTGATTCTCCAATTTTATTGCCACAAACGAACGTAAACAAACCCAACAGAGGGTTGCTATCAAAGGACCCCCTGGGCAAAGGAAGGGGTCTCTTGGCCCCCTTCACACCCGTGACGTGGCCCCCACCCCGCAGTGTCCAAGCCGTGTGTAGGTTTTCCCGCCTGAATCCGAAATCCCGTTTTTCGAAAAAATCTCTAAATTTTTTGGAAGCGTTTCCGGGAGTTTTATTTGCAGATTCGTACTTCAATAGAGATTCTCTACACAGAAAAAATACAAAAAAATATCATGCAACTACCCCATTGAGAGAGAAAATGGAGAAACCGTTCATTCAGTTATATCTCCCCCATAAGTGGGTCTCAGTCGGTCGCGTGTTCCGGGTTAGTATTTTACGAAGTTACCAGCGCTCAAACTTAGAAAGTTGTACCTAAACTTGATGAAATTTTAAAGAATTTTCGAAATGCATTAAAAAACCATAATATTGCCGCTGGAATAATCAAAAACTATAATATTGCCAGCGGAAAAACTGTTCATTCAGTTAGGGTTTTCTCATTTCGGTTTATTATTTTCAATAATGAACTTTTGGAATCGACCAAGAGAAAAATGTTCTACCCCCCCTCGAAATTTGTTGGTTTACGTTTCAAGATACGTAAAATCCAAAATTCGAATAAAAATTTTGCCGGCCGTACGCGGCACTTTCCTCAGTTCCCATGGACCGATTTTGACGAAATTTGGTATTTGAAGTCTAGTTGTGCCCCGAAGCTTTTGGTTGATGTCAGTCACTTCTGTGGCGATTAACAAACGAAGATTGGTTTAGAGAACTCCATGGCAACTAGATGGCGTGGCTCTCTGAGAAGAAAAACTTGAATTTAATTACTTATGTATGATTCCGAGTCCTATTCCGTATGTTTCCGTCTCGTACATGTATTTTTGTGCGAATATAACTTTATTTAGTATTTTTCTATATTCGTGTTTTATGTAGCGTAATTCGCCTACACTTCTAAGGGTTGAAATTTTGAAAATGCTCTAGCTCAAAAAATTGTGATATAAAGGTATTGATTGTTTTTCCATCAATTTAAGATAGACTCACCGTTCGCACCCTACGAGAACTTGGGGGTTGGACTTGCTTTTTAGCTGACCGCTGTAGGTAGTATCAGATACTACCATAGATTCTATGGTTGGTACGTGATGACAATGGCAAAGCCGAGTTCTTTGCCGACGAGAGATGTTAATAGAAGATAATAAACCTTTGTGTAATAATTTGCAGAGTTTTTCGCCGGCGATTATTGTTCGATTTCGATGATTCCAGCGGCAATATTTTAGTTTAATAAGGCTGGTTTTTCTCGACTGCTAGGCTCAAAACTACGTCGTGGGATCTTGAGGTTCAGTCAAAAAATGGTCAATCTTCTTCTAGGCCGACGTTTCGGTTTATTTATAAACCATCCAGTGTTGCTGCTGGTCCATACTGATGTCGAAGACACGATTGGCTCACCAAATAGCCCTGAGGATGGTTTATAAATAAACCGAAACGTCGGCCTAGAAGAAGATTGACCATTTTTTGACTGAACCTCAAGATCCCACGACGTAGTTTTGAGCCTAGCAGTCGAGAAAAACCAGCCTTATTTTACACCATGGAGGAAATGCCTGAACACCAAATTGTGGCACCAGAGGACACACGTCTTTTTAGACGACTTCGACATCAGTATGGACCAGCAGCAACACGATTGGCTCACCAAATAGCCCTGAGGATGGTTTATAAATAAACCGAAACGTCGGCCTAGAAGAAGATTGACCATTTTTTGACTGAACCTCAAGATCCCACGACGTAGTATATTTTAGTTTTTTAATTTCTTAGACTGATGCACTAATGAATTTCAAAATTCCTTGAAATTCTCAAATTTAGGTACAACTTAAAGTTTGAGCGCTGGTAATTTAGGGAAATACCTACTAACCTGGGGCCCTATTCTGATTCACTAAACGCGCCCGCAGTGGCTTCGCGAAGCAACTGAGTGGTTTCCCGAAACCACTGGGTGGCTAATTTTCGGAGTTAGCGATATGGATATTATAATAGCGACCTATTCTAATTCACTAAACGCACCTTTTTCTCGTTTCAGTGGTTAACTGAAGCAACTCAGTGGTTTCGAAGGCTCTTTTCTTAGCGACTGGTCCGGAGCAGTCGCTTCATTTATCAACCAAGTGGTTTCAGTTATCAACCGAGTTGTTACTCAAAATCTTTCGGTTTTCGAGGATTTCTCGTGTTTTTCTCCACGGTAACATTTACGTAATATATAGGGGACCATTTTTCTGCATTTAGGGGTACTATATCTTTTACCCCCACCCCAAACATACAGTATGTTAGGTATGCTAGTACCAAATCCTCCACATAAAAAATTGTGTAGGTACTTTTTGGAAACAGGGTGATCCGGAGATTCACATTTTGGTAGAATTATATTTTTTACCCCCACCCTAGCATACAGTATGTTAGGTATGCTAACACCAAATCCTCCACATAAAAAATTGTGTAGGTACTTTTTGGAAACAGGGTGATCCGGAGATTCACATTTTGGTAGAATTATATTTTTTACCCCCACCCTAGCATACAGTATGTTAGGTATGCTAACACCAAATCCTCCACATAAAAAATCGAGTGGGTACTTTTTGGAAACAGGGTGATCAGGAGATTCACATTTTGGTAGAACTATATTTTTTACCCTCAACCTAACATACAGTATGTTAGGTATGCTAGTACCAAATCCTCCACATAAATTATCGTGTAGGTACTTTCTGGAAACAGGGTGATCCGGAGATTCAAATTTTGGCAGAATTATAGTTTTTACCCCTACCCTAACATACAGTATGTTAGGTATGCTAGTACCAAATCCTCCACATAAAAAATCGAGTGGGTACTTTTTGGAAACAGGGTGATTCGGAGATTCTCATTTTGGTAGAACCATATTTTTTACCCCCAACCTAACATACAGTATGTTAGGTATGCTAGTACCAAATCCTCCACATAAATTATCGTGTAGGTACTTTTTGGAAACAGGGTGATCCGGAGATTCAAATTTTGGCAGAATTATAGTTTTTACCCCTACCCTAACATACAGTATGTTAGGTATGCTAGTACCAAATCCTCCACATAAAAAATCGAGTGGGTACTTTTTGGAAACAGGGTGATCCGGAGATTCTCATTTTGGTAGAATTATATTGTTTACCCCCACCCTAACATACAGTATGTTACGTATGCTAGTACCAAATCCTCCACATAAATAATCGTGTAGGTACTTTTTGGAAACAGGGTGATCAGGAGATTCACATTTTGGCAGAATTACATTTTTACCCCCACCCTAACATACAGTATGTCAGGTATGTTAGATTTAAATCCTCCACTTAAAAAATTGAGAGGGGCACTTTTCGGAAACAGGGGGGGGGGGGGGGTAAAAATGTAATTCTGCCAAAATGTGAATCTCCTAATCATCGTGTTTCCAAAATGTATCTACACGAATTTTTTTGTGGAGGATTTGGATCTAACATAGGTACCAAACATACTGTGTGTTAAGGTGGGGTTAAGCATTTAATTCTACCAAAATGTGAATCTCCGGATCACCCTGTTTCCAAAAAGTACCTACACGATTATTTATGTGGAGGATTTGGTACTAGCATACCTAACATACTGTTTGTTAGGGTGGGGTAAAAAATGTAATTCTACCAAAATGTGAATCTCCTGATCACCCTGTTTCCAAAAAGTACCTACACGATTATTTATGTGGAGGATTTGGTACTAGCATACCTAACATACTGTTTGTTAGGGTGGGGTAAAAAATGTAATTCTACAAAAATGTGAATCTCCTAATCACCCTGTTTCCAAAAAGTACCAACACGATTTTTTATGTGGAGGATTTGATTCTAGCATACCTAACATACCTTCTATATTTACATTTGTGGTGGGGGTAAAAAATTTAATACTTCCAAATTATGAGCTCTCACATCGCCTTGAATCTCATGAAAAAAGAGTACTCACATGAATATATTTGATACATTTTGATTTTCTAACTTTTTTCATTTCCATCTTATTACATTATAAGTTCGAATTATCGTTGTTTATGGAGGGGTAATTAATAAACCTAATCTATTCATTTATACATCTATTCCCCTCCCTCTCCCGTTTACAAAAAGTGTTCATTCACCTTAATTGGTAAATTTTAAGGGTACTAATCTCTTGGAAAATGAATCGGAAACACTATTGAGTTTATAATATCCATGTCGCTTCAGTTAGCAACTCGGTGGTTAAGTTAGCGACTGGTGCGTTTAGTGAATCAGAATAGGGCCCCTGGAACGAGGAACGAACGGCAACCGACTGAAAGGGCAGCCCCTGAAACTATTGTTGAAAAAATTTGTATCCTCCCCTTCAACAGTTTGTTGGAAGTACGTAGAATCCAAAATTCGAATAGAAATTTGGCCGGCCGTACGAGGCACTTGAGTTCCCAAGGACCGATTTTGATTAAATTTGGTATACGGGTTCCATTTGGGGTCTAGTTGTGCCCCAAAGCTATTGGTTGATGTCAGCCACTTCTAAGGGTTGAAATTTTCAAGAATGCCCCAGCTCGAAATAAACGTATTGTTTTTTCTCCAATTTTATATAGTATTGCATTTTTTGAGACCCGCCGGAGCTTTGTAGGACAAACCGTTCGCTCCCTACGATTTTTTTTCGTCCCATGAAAAATTTATATTTAAAGGACTTAAATGTTTACTATTGATAAAAATTGATACCTTCGTTGAAGTACAACTCAAAACTGAACAAATCAATTGTAGCATTTTCCGGGTTTAAGGTGTTAAAGACATTTTCTCAGGGTGTATTGTAATAAGTCCCATTTATTTAATTTTGACAAATTTCCCAAGGGTACCCAAGTTAGATTTTAGTACCAACTTGCTGTCCTTCAGACGTCATTCAGCTCCGGGATGGTCTCTGCGTCGGGGTTGAGTGTTGGAGGTGGAGGAGCTGTGGCTGGAGCTGTCGGAGGTGGCGGAGGAGTCGTTGCTGGCACAAACACAGGAGGCATCAGAGGCGGTGACGTCACTGCTGGTGGAGGGAAAGGCCCTGCTGGAGGATCGGACGGCTCAGGCTGGTCACAAGGTCCGTGGAGGCTGCAGGAAATCCCCCTCAGCCAGTTGCCCAACCTTGTGAAGATCCCCTCACCCCTGTCACTCCGCGAAGAGTCTCCTGGGATTGAAAAACTTGTTACCTTCTACTTAATTCTAAAAATGTTCACCAAAAATGTTACATAATTCAAAACTATCAAGATCAAGCAATCTTCTACAGGGTGGAGCACGAAATGAGAAAACCCTCAAATTATTGAAAATTGTTGATCAAAGTTGCAACTGAAAAATACTGCTGATGTCAAATGACTGTTGGTAGAGTTGAGGAAGGGGTGGGGTTGAGGGAAGCCCTCGGTAGGCCTGAAGGCAGTCACTTCTTGAAATATTGATCAATTTCACTAACAACTCATGTTTCTCTTTCACAGCTCAGGATGGCCTCATACATTTCTAAAACTTGAACACTATCCTAAATTGATGTGAATACGTCTGTAATTAATTTTATCCTTGGAGGCGAACGAGTGGTCCAACAGACTTGGGTGATGTCAAAAACACTGCAAATTATTACACAATGGTTCATTATTTTTTATTTTTCTATATAGATCAGTCGTCTGCAAAGCCACCAACCATCCAACATGAAGAAAAACATCGATCGCATACCTTTATACCTTTACCTTTATATCGAAATTTTTTGAGTTAGGGCGTTTTCAAAATTTCAAAATTGATTTTGGAACCTTTAGAAGTGACCTACATCAACCGAAATCTTCCGGGCACAACTAGACCCCAGAAGGAGCCTACATACCAAATTTCATCAAAATCGGTCAATGCTAAGTGGCAAAAGTGCCGCGTACGGCGGACGGACGGCCAAATTTTTATTCGTTTTTTGGATTCTACGTACCTTGAAACGTAAACCATCAAATTTTGAGGGGGTGTTAAAATTTTTTTTTCTTGGTCGATTCCAAAGGTTCATTATTGAAAATAATAAACCAAAAACTTAAAAAATTACGACTATTTTAGATTAAAGAAAAAACAATGCCTGTATATTATAAGATTCCGAGCTACGGCGTTTTGAGAATGTTTTTCCCCACTTTTTTCCCCTTGGATATAACTGATATTAACCAAAAGCTTCGGGGCAGAACTAGACCCCAAGTGGAGCCCATATACCAAATTTCATCAAAATCGGTCCATGGGAACTAAGGAAAGTGCCGCGAACGGCGGAAGACGGATTATTTTTTGATCGATTTCCGAATTTTACGTATCTTGAAACGCAAAATATCAAATTTTGACTGGGTGTTGCAATGTTTTCTTGCTCAATTCCCGAAGTTCCTTAATGGAAATGATAGTTAACCAAAAGAGCGCAAATAACGCTTTGTGGGACCAACCGTTCGCCCTATGGGGATAATGAATTTACCTAATTAGCGAATGTTCGTGACGTATTTTCATCAATAAATCTATGTGTGATTTTTAAAAAACGAATAAGGTCACCCAGACAACCATCGTTGAATGAGCACAAATTGTGAAATTTATCAGAATGCAATCTCTGTGAGATCCTGAAGAAGCCTTGTTCTTCGCAGGCGCGCGATCTTTGCGGGATTAATAAGTCGTTGTGTAATAACGTTTTTGGCGGAAAAAGAACCCGGAGACTACGATTAATAATAATTGATTTATTTTGTCCGATGATCCAATCACCCTACCTTCTCCAGGTGACAATCCACTCGACTAAAAGCAGTGTTGACGTAAAATTTATCTGATTCTAATACACCACAAATGATTACACAACACACACTTCAAATTTATTATTTATTTGATCGTTGTTTCTCATTTTTCGTGGTGTTTTTTGAAATTATTATATTCTATTTCAATCGTGGTGTGTTAATTTTTGTTGTTGTATAACGGTACTCGTAATATTTACCATTATAGTGTGTGGGATTACGTGGTGCCTACATACCATCGCCAAAGAAGTAGTTGACAATTTTTTCCATCCAGCTGCCGAAACAGGCTTCCTCAGGCTCGTCTTGCCACTGCGGCGACCGTTTGCGGCGCCGAGATTCCTCGTAGTACTCGTATTCCTCCTGTTTAGGTGGAATTGAAACCGTAGACCTTATTAAATGGATGAAGCCATGAAACTGAACATAGAGACAGGAAACTATTCGAATTTCGAAGAAAATTCAGTGAACAGTCGTTAACGATTCAAACTCATGTTTCTGTTTAATCATTAAATGATTCGTCCTACAGAGCTCTGGGTGGTCTCATTCGACTCTAAAAACTCGATTCTATTTCAAGTTGATGTAAAAACGTTTTCCTGGTATTCCAAGTTGGTTTATCTAACTTTGAAAATGTCGAAACCCATTTATCACCTAGAGGGCAATGACAATAAAATCTTTGGAACATACGGCCCCGAATGGATTCCATGCACAGATCATCAAAATCGGACCTTGAGAACTGTGGAGAATCCGCGTAGGGCGGATGGACGGAATATTGGTTTATTTTTTATTGTAACCCACATCAAAAATGTATTGCTTACTTTAATATACTTAAGTAGAATCCAAAAATCGAATAAAAAGGGTTCCGTAATCCGTACGTAACTATGCCCTGTTCCCGTGGACCGATTCTGATAAATTTGGTACATGGACTCAATTTGAGATCTAGTAGTACCCCGAAGCTTTTAGTTTTGTCAGCCACTTCGGATGGGTGAAAAAAAACGTCTGCCAAGTTGGGTGGGCAGTATAGCTTCCTCACTCATTGTAACATGGACGTATAGAATCAGTTGGCGAAAAAATCAATGGAGTGTAAATTCGCATTGTAAAATCCTAGTTCGGCGCATTCAAAAAACGCGAAGTGCCAATTTTCATCTCAAAACTGACCTGTGGACCACTAACTCGATGACAGAAAGAAAGATGCAAAAGAGACTGTGATGAGGGGTCAATTTGGTTTCAACATTAATTGACCTGCAGACCACAACATTTGATCACACAATAAAAGAAGCAATTTACACGGGAACCTGGAAGTAAGTGTGGGCACGAGTAGTATGATATTTGTATTTTCAACGTAGAATTTTATTTAGCGGTCCACCGTCTACGACCTAACCCACACAATCCCTGAAAATTTCATCGAAATTGGTTGAATAGTTGCGGAGTTTTGGTTGTAACAAAAATTTTAAAGTTCGCGCATGCGCAGCGGCTATTGCTTGACCAATTTGATTGAAACTTATAGGGTGTCTCTTAGAAGTTAGTCCCTAACTAACCTCCAAATTTGAGCAAAATCGGTTCCTTAGAAACCGAGGTTCCAGGAAATTCACGTTTGCGCATGCGCACTCGCTCCTATTGGTCCGAAGGTGCTGAAATTGATAGGGGACCGTCTAGGACCTAACCCGCACAATCCCTGAAATTTTCATCAAAATCGGACCACAGGTTAGTATAGTTTTGCCCGGGACAAGGATTGACCACAGACAGACCGACAGACAGACAGACACGGAACCAAAATTGTTCGGGAAGCTCTAAAACGCAAAAAGCAAGTGGAAATTTTGAATTTTGGAGGACATTTTTTTTTCACTTCTTTCACGAATACAAAGCTTCCCTACCTTCGGTAGTGAGGAAGCAAAACTACGGAAGGTCTACTGTATAGTCAGGTGTATAGTATAGTGTAGTCTGTGTATAGTCAGGTAATTAATGATGATTAATTTATTTTACTTCATTTTTTTTCATCCAGGTTTTGAGTTTCCTCGCACTTTACTTATTATATCTGCAGGCATAAAGAACCTATTTTTCGAGACTCTTTATTTATATCGTGACGCTCGTAACGTTCAGAAAACAACGTCTTATCATTAAGTGATGAAAGTGTCCGGAAAACTTTTTTAAATCATACTTTTAAATATACAGGTATCTTTTGTGGTTAATTTAAAATAGAATAAAATAATAATTTATGACACCACCCAGAGCTCTGTGGAGCCAACCGTTCGTTTAATGAGGATAAATAAGTTCCTAAGTAGTTTGTGTTCATGACAATTTTTCATCAATTCAAGATTGTGTTGAATTTATAAAAACGAATGAAACCAAGGGATGATCAAAAATATTTAGATGCACTTTTACTGTGAAATTTAACCTAGCCTGTGTGGGCCAGAATCCGCCACCGGTCCTTAGAAGGCAGTTCAGTTTCCTCGCAAGGTTGTCTCAGTTACTCTTGTGTTTGACAAATGAAATCAGAAACATGAATGTGAATATCACATGAACGTTGGCTGACGTACGGAAACCAAAAATCTGCTGATCAAATATGATCTTTTTTCGTTAGATCGAGTAGCCTTTCATGTCACTCACTTATCAAAATACCCTCAATATACCATCAATAATGATCTTCATTTGATATTTAATTTTCTTGTATATTATTATGCTTCTTGTATAGAGGAGGTCAGACCTTCCTGGTTGTCATTCTTGCCAACAATCTTTTACCTGCTGCAAGTGACCTGCAGTTTCCATCTCTAGAAGATTTTCAAGTAGGAGGGCGCCCTCCTTTCATCAAGTTTTAATTAAATTTTGAATTCTGATGATCGAATGATGATTCTTTCCCTTCTTCAATTTCCTATTTGCAGGGTTTTCCAAATTTTTGCCTCAAAACCGGTTTATTTGAATCAAAATTTATCAGAAAATTTGGAAACATATCCAGATTTTCAATATACTATTTTTTAGCCGATTTGAAATATTCCGCTTTATCTTCAAATTTAAACTGTTTAAATGGTTCACCTAAGGTTTTTTCGCGGATTTTAATTCAAAATGGTCTAAAACAGATTACTATGCGGTAGCGGAAGCTTTGTTTTCACTTTTCAAGGATGAAAAAAAAGGTTCTCCAATATTGAAATTTCCACTCGTGTTTTACATTTTAGACCTTCCTGAACAATTTTGGTTCCGTGTTTGTCTGTCATGAAATCCTTGCAACGGACAAAACTACGAAGTTATTGTCCGATTTCAATGAAATTTTCTGGGATTGTGCGGGTTGGCGTGTAGACGGTCCCCTATGAAAATCATCACCCATAAACGAATAGTAGTTGCTGCGAATGAGCAAACGTGAATTCCTTGAAACAGCCATAACTTCTACATTTATCATCCGATTTCGATGAAATTTTCAGTGAATAAGCGAATTCGGTTGTAGATGGTTCCCTATGAAAATAATTGCCCCCAGACTGATGGTTGCGTATGCGCAAACGTCAATTCCTTGTAACATCCATAACTTCTACATTTTCCATCCGATTTCGACGAAATTTCTCAGGGTTGTTTAGATTGGCGTGTAGATGGTCCCCTATGAGGGTAGTGGAAGGTATTTAGAGATTGATGTTTCGAGATTAACTACTATGCATCGGATCATCTATACAATCGGGTTATGGATACGAGGAAGCTATGTGCCACACCCACTTGGCAGACGTTTTTTCTATCAGACAGGTAGGTGTCTAGTAAGTGTTTGCGAACTAAGCAGGTATTAGTTGATACATTGTGGGAAAGTTCCCCCATGAACTTCAGCTCATTGTGTGCAATCCCTGGTAGGTACATAATAAAGTTCCACACACTCATCTTACGTCAGTATTTAAGCTTTGAAGTCCTGTCCCAAACAGCTGGTCTTCTCCTGCAATAAAAACCACATTGTATATTATAAATAATAAATGTTATACACGGTGTCTCAAAAGTTGTTCACCCCCCTGCTAAAATGGTCCAGATAGTGGTAAAACAATCCACAAGGATATGACCATATTGCGCATTGCGCAAATCGTGCGCAACTCACACCAACTTCGTTATTTCAAATGAGATTTTTTATTGCAGATTTGGATTCTACGCAAAATTTCATGAATTTTAGACCCTTCACTTGATTTTTTTGGTTGCGCGCAACCCGTCCTACGAGCGCGCAAAGTCGCCCAACTACCAAATTGCGCAAAAAAATATGGATTCACGTTGTGACGTTCATATTAGGCGGAAGACCTGACCCCAGAGTGAACTGTGACGAGCCGTCACAGGGGCTTCCACCGCAGGCGATCCCCAAGTTGAAGATTCGGCGGAATCCTCCATGCGAGACCGAAAGCATGGAGGTGGAGGTCGGGAGCGCGCCACCAGGCGGCAGCACCGGACGGGTCAGCGCCAGGAAGTGAACGGGTGGGGGAAGGATCCGGAGGGGGAGGACGCGGCTGGGGGAGAACGACCGCCCACCCCTCAGTCGTGTCTTGATCGAGCCACTCACCCCATCTCTGTGTGAAAGTCTGTGTGACAAAAGTCTGTGTGGAAACTCTGTGTGGAAATTCTGTGTGGAAACTCTGTGTGGAAAAGTCTGTGTGACATCAGTAAATTGGACATTTGGAAACCTGAAGTTAACTGCTGAACCTATCAGTGTACGATTGCGCCCTCCTGAAGATTCAAGTAACCAACGGCCGACCCTAGCATCTCAAACGGACCTAGCCCAACGGATTCTCTCTCAAAACCCAGTACTGGTAAATCTAAATGCTTGTAAAATTCTCTTTCTTAAAATTGTTCCTCCTAGGTAATTGATTCTAGTGATTTTCTTTCGTCCAAAGGACTCATTTTCTTTCATGTTACGAAACACCACGTGTTAGATTTTCATGTTCCGTAACATCATATGCTCAAGTTCATGTTCCGTAACACCATGTGCGAATGTTCACCTTCCCTCTCTTTTTAGTTTCGAAACACCACGTGGATTGTAATCTTGGAGGTTATCCCCATCAGGGCCCTCGATAATTAAAGTCAACCTAATATCATTATTAGAGAGGGTATCTTAGTCCCGAGTTATATTGTTCCTTTATTATTACTATTTTTCTTGTCTTTGAATACTTACCTGAAAATTATACAGGATTCATTCTGTTTACTTACCTTGTGGTTATCATTGGTACATTCCCCGATCAATTTCCTGGTGCAGAGTAGAATCATAAGAGGTACTTACCTGAGAATACTTACCTTGCGAATCGTAGTGAGAACCAAAGTAGAGTCATTAACGTAGAAACAGAACTTGAAAGTACTTACCTTAGACTTGCTGAGATCTCGAAGAATCTGAAACAGAAAGAAAAGTTATTAAATACAAAAGGTACAAATTATTACACAATAACGGAAAGGATAAAAGAAGTCGTAAAGGAAAATACTTACTAAATCTCAAGTTGGACAAAGATAGGCATTTTTCGGTAATCCCCAAAAGGATACCTATTCAACACCATCTTCGTCGTTTTCTGCTGACTGGTTCCGCTGCTCATAGAAATCACGGTAAGTGAAATTTGGATACTCCTAGTATAAGTGCAGGGGCATTGTAGTGGCGAATTTTAAAATCAAATTAATAACCTTGCTCGGTCACCGTAGTGTTCACGAAAATTCACCATTACAATTTGGTGGCACGCGGTGTGATTTTGATAAGTTTCGACTATCACGAACCTTCAGTTCGCCCTGCACTTAACTAGTAGAGGACCGCCCAGGAGATTGATCAAAGTACCATAGGAATATCATTTCTATTGACTCAAATCCACATTGCATAAGTATTTATCTTGTTGTCTTGTATATATTGGAAAGAAATTACGAGCCTAGTACGTTGTTTTTCTGTAAAAACAAGGAATACGGCCGTAGACATAAAACCACCCGTGAGCGGAGTGACAAGAGTGTGAGCGAACGAGCGAGAAATCAGGTTGTTCCCGCGGCATTCTCCCGCGAAACTTTCGGGCGAACCGTCACGTTCCGGATCCTCACTGTTTGGACGATCCGGGTCGATTTTCTCGTGGGTTCCAGAAGTTCTGGACCAGACCGTTTCAGAACGACTCTCGGGCGGATCGCCGGGTTTCGGATCAGCGACCCGTAACACCGGGTTTTGAGTCGGCGGGTTTCGTAACGTAAACACGTTCCGAGAACCGTCGTTCCTGAGTCAAAGGAACGATTCGAAACGAACTGGTACCGAAACTCGGACAAGTACAAAAACTTGTTCCTGGGTCGGAACAGTCCAACCCCAAGTCTTGTTGTCGGTTCGGAGCCACCGTTCCGGGTCCGAGAACTGTTACGGAACAACTGTTCCTCACACACTCGTATATCCTAGACCAATCGCGAAACCAAACGTTTCGTAAACACCGACCTGTGACAAGTGAACTGTTCTTTTTGTTCATATCAAACCAATTTTTCCTCGTTACCAATTCACATCCATTGAAATTGTCCACCATGGCCAAAGGAGGAGGACTTCTACGGAGGTCCCACTTCCGGGGTCCACCTTTACCGAAGCCGCGTTTCCCTTGTTGTTTCTGCGGTGACCCGAACCACTACCCGGCGGATTGCCCTTATGGGCCCGCCAACGACGACTTGTGTGGATTCTGCGGGAATCTGGGGCACGTCGAGACTGAGTGCTTCAGAATGAAGATGATGATGAGCGTGCCCC
The DNA here is from genome assembly GCA_009739505.2 of Apolygus lucorum. Lineage (NCBI taxonomy): Eukaryota > Metazoa > Arthropoda > Insecta > Hemiptera > Miridae > Apolygus > Apolygus lucorum. Next base: position 40,298,276 of record CM019179.2, read on the forward strand.
TTCGAGCGGTGACCTCCACACCCGCCGCGGCGATCACCGCCCCGATACCTGATCAGCAGGAGGGGGAAGTGAAGGGCGATGAATTGATCGCATTCCAAACGACAGTGGCACTCGCCACAGAACCAATGATGTCAGTTCTCGTAAGGTTGGCGGATGTGGACCGCAGGATACCGGCGCTGCTGTGTCAACGTTGTCCGAACCCATCCCCGGGGTGAAGCTCCGACCGACCACCGCGAAATTGTGGGGGGCCGACGGAAAATGGTTGTCACTCCGTGGGAAGCAGGAGGTCTCGGTGGAGATTGGGCCGGTGCGAGCGACCCACGTATTTTTCATTCTTGATAGACCTGATTCCGGCCTAAATTTGTTAGGACTGGACCTTCTCCAAAAATTTCCAATTAGCATCCAGACCGACACAGGGGCAGTAATAATGGATCACCCTGAAACCGGGGAGCGCTTAAATGTCGGGGAAATGATCCGGGACCCCAACGCCCTGCAGAGCCTGGAACAGCTGTCGGCCGACTGGCAGGCGGAGAAATTGGAGAAGGAAACGGACAAACCCCAGCAAGAACCAACCCACATGCCAGAGGACGTTCCTTTGGAGACTCCAAGAATGCCTGGAAGCGGACGAACCACCGAGGACGGGGAGTCCCATAACTCAAACGACCAGGAGCGTTTTCAGACCAAGGAACGAGAGGAAGCTGCGGATGCCGACCAGCCGCAGCGACAGGAGTATCTCCCAGTAGCTCCTTTGGTGAGCCCTGAATGGATACCACCTGAGGAATGCCGAGAGCCCCACGACACAAACGATCGGGAACGCTTCCAGACCGAGGAGCGGGAAGAAGCCGCAGGTGCCGACCAGCCGCAGCAACAGGAGCACCTTCAAGCAGCCCCTTCGGCGAGCCCTGAATGGACACAACCTGGGGAGTGCCTGGAGGGAAATCGCCAATTGTCTGGCGACCCAGGGGAAGGTGAACGCGACCTACCGGTTCCTCGTGAGGTCGACATTGGAGCGGCGCCCACCGTGGTCGGACGACCATACCCTGTGGTCCCCCTGCTGCCGGATCCCAAAGAGGAACCAGCCCGTGAGGCGCCAGCCTGCGGGGCGACCAACAATGGAGCGGCGAGAGGCGAGGTTGGAGTTGGAGTCGGTGCTGTTCCGCTGATCGTTGTTCACCGATGGGTGGGGGCCCTGCGAGGGCTCTGGCGGTCGCGCAATCGGTTGATTGGCCGACGACGGCGCCGCTCGCGGCCCCCGAATGAGCGAAGAGCGTACGCGAGTCGGGCGGCAGTTCTGCCGGACAAAGGGAAAAGATTTTGGAAGGGACCACGGACCGGACAAGGACAAAACCAAGACATCAACGGCAATGTAGAGAACTCGCCGGGAACAGCAGCGTGTTACCACCGGAGCAGACTGAAACCTGAATTCCTTAATGATGCACCGGACGAAGGTACGACCCTCGATACCGTGACTGAGGTGCCGACAGTTGCTGACAAGGCGAGCCCAGAAAGGAAGACGCACGACGAGGCAGAATGGATGGACTTGGTGGACGAAGAGACGTTCCTCGACGTTGTTCCGAGAGCAACCAGGCGACCATGGAGACGACGGAAACCAGGGGTGGCGAGTCAAGCCGAAACTAAAAACAGTGAACCCCGGGTCCCGATCCGACCGACCGAACCGGAACGCGATTCGCAACCAGGACCACGCGCGGACCATGTGCGAGTACATCCTGGGTCAATATAGGCTCGGAGTTGTGAAGTTCACCTGTAAATAAAAATAGTTAATGAGTTGATACAATAAATGTTACAAACAGTAAATACTATGCATACTTAAATATAAATGTTAATAAAAAGAGATACACTTACCTGAAGAGTTGACTGAATACCTGTGATCCGTACCGGGGAGGGGAGCCGCGACGATGGTTGAGTCGTTTCGGGCCGGATGGGGGGGGAAGTCTGGGTTCGGACGGCAACCGCAAAAGTTGGGGGTATCGAACCCAACCGAGGGTTTCCGGGCGGGCCAGGGAACAGCCTGAGGAGAGGAGAGAGAGAGTGGACTTGAATGATTTTGTAACAAAGGTGGTGAATATGGCCGTATTCTGTTTCAGGAGGAGGAACCAGGTTAGGCCACTATGTCCACAACAAAGCAGGAGGAACAGGTAGGGCAGATAGGAGACTGGGCCGAGGAACACCGCCAGACTGTGGAGGCTATGATCACCATCGGGGAGGCTGCGCAACTAGTCAGGGGAAGACCACGACAGTTGGCGATTGTCACCAGCTGCGTTACGCAACTGGCAAGCTGCTTAAGGGACATAATACCACCACTGGAGCAACACTCACTGACGGCGACACGAGATACGGCCATGCTGAGGCACCAGGTCCAAATGCTACAAGAAAGGCTTGATGCAGCGAACAACGAGAGTAATGTCGAGGACCTCAACGAGTCTCATTATACCGAGGGACCACCGCCGACAGGGGATGACGACGCAACCCCAGAGCATTCGGAGCGGGAATCGGGAATGGACTTTGGAGACGAGGATCCTCCACATTCCAAGAAGAAGTACGCTGACGCCAAAGGAGAGGCGGCACCACCGTTTTCGCCGCTGTCACAGAAGGATAACACAGCAACGCCGGAGGTCGCACCGAGACTGCTCCTGAGTGACTGCCCAATTTGCGGGAAACACGAGCGGATCATCACGGGCTTCAGATGCCAAAGTTGCAAGACATTCTGGAATCGACTGATTACCAAGTGCCGGAAATTTCCAATGGGACATCCAGACCACCCAATGCCTTGCAAGCTGCGCAAACATCGAGACACACGGCCTGCCGACTGTACCGGTTGCCGACGATGGAGGTACGAATGCGCGTTGATCGAAGCAAGGCCAGACCTGCCGCTGCCACTGCCACCCGTGACCCCCGGGGGACGTCGTAAAGCCGATGAGGGCATCGGCCTCCGGGGAAAGGAGGAGTGTGACGAGCCGTCACAGGGGCTTCCACCGCAGGCGATCCCCAAGTTGATAATTCGGCGGAATCCTCCATTCGAGACCGAAAGCATGGAGGTGGAGGTCGGGAGCGCGCCACCAGGCGGCAGCACCGGACGGGTCAGCGCCAGGAAGTGAACGGGTGGGGGAAGGATCCGGAGGGGGAGGACGCGGCTGGGGGAGAACGACCGCCCACCCCTCAGTCGTGTCTTGATCGAGCCACTCACCCCATCTCTGTGTGAAAGTCTGTGTGACAAAAGTCTGTGTGGAAACTCTGTGTGGAAATTCTGTGTGGAAACTCTGTGTGGAAAAGTCTGTGTGACATCAGTAAATTGGACATTTGGAAACCTGAAGTTAACTGCTGAACCTATCAGTGTACGATTGCGCCCTCCTGAAGATTCAAGTAACCAACGGCCGACCCTAGCATCTCAAACGGACCTAGCCCAACGGATTCTCTCTCAAAACCCAGTACTGGTAAATCTAAATGCTTGTAAAATTCTCTTTCTTAAAATTGTTCCTCCTAGGTAATTGATTCTAGTGATTTTCTTTCGTCCAAAGGACTCATTTTCTTTCATGTTACGAAACACCACGTGTTAGATTTTCATGTTCCGTAACATCATATGCTCAAGTTCATGTTCCGTAACACCATGTGCGAATGTTCACCTTCCCTCTCTTTTTAGTTTCGAAACACCACGTGGATTGTAATCTTGGAGGTTATCCCCATCAGGGCCCTCGATAATTAAAGTCAACCTAATATCATTATTAGAGAGGGTATCTTAGTCCCGAGTTATATTGTTCCTTTATTATTACTATTTTTCTTGTCTTTGAATACTTACCTGAAAATTATACAGGATTCATTCTGTTTACTTACCTTGTGGTTATCATTGGTACATTCCCCGATCAATTTCCTGGTGCAGAGTAGAATCATAAGAGGTACTTACCTGAGAATACTTACCTTGCGAATCGTAGTGAGAACCAAAGTAGAGTCATTAACGTAGAAACAGAACTTGAAAGTACTTACCTTAGACTTGCTGAGATCTCGAAGAATCTGAAACAGAAAGAAAAGTTATTAAATACAAAAGGTACAAATTATTACACAATAACGGAAAGGATAAAAGAAGTCGTAAAGGAAAATACTTACTAAATCTCAAGTTGGACAAAGATAGGCATTTTTCGGTAATCCCCAAAAGGATACCTATTCAACACCATCTTCGTCGTTTTCTGCTGACTGGTTCCGCTGCTCATAGAAATCACGGTAAGTGAAATTTGGATACTCCTAGTATAAGTGCAGGGGCATTGTAGTGGCGAATTTTAAAATCAAATTAATAACCTTGCTCGGTCACCGTAGTGTTCACGAAAATTCACCATTACAAACGAAGAGGAGGGGAGTTCACCGGTCCTGTGACATGTTTTTTCATTATTTTCCGACGCTGAATCACATGGTGGTATCCATTTTTAGGACGTCCCACAGTAAGACTTGGGCGTCCTTATGCGATCGATCTGGGGTGGAGGAGGACAACACTCAACAGAAAAAAAAATAACCACACAGTAATCCGTTTTAGACCATTCTGAATCCAAATCCGCAAAAAACCATAAGTGAATGTCTGTGTGTGTGTGACAAAATCTTGTGTCGTCTGCCCAGGCCTCAGTTCCCAACCGATTTTCCTGGTTCTTTGTTTGTTCGACGCAGAAAACTATCTAATTGTGCACTACGGCGCCGGAATTTTGAATTTTGGTTTTTAAAGGGGGAAAAGGGAGGGGTTAATGCGTAAAAAACGTGCGTTTGCGTGCGTAATCTTGTAAACTCTGCCCAGGCCTCAATTTCCAACCGATTTGCGTGTTTCTTTTTTGTTTTATTCAAATAACTTCCGAGTTGTATGATTTCACCAGAGTACCAAAATTCGCAAGGGGAGGGGATGAGAGGGGGATAATAATCACAAAATATCCGATTTTTCAATATTTCGGTTCCTTTACTGCTTACTAATTGTACCCAAGCTTTGAAATTGAGGAAAAATTCTCATTATACCTCTGGATTTTCATGAATTATTCTCTGTGCCACCACGGAAGAACTAATAGTGGTCCCACCGTGGTGACAGGGCACCATAAACCTCATATTTCGTGTTTTTTTCGTGCTTCACCTTGAATACGGATGTTAACCTCGACGGACTGCCTACTGAAACTGATAGATGAAAGTTCAATGTTACGTATTTCCGCTTTGGTGCCAGACTGGCACCATTGGTGGTGGTGGGGGGGGGGGGTGAACTCGAATTCGCATGTTGGGTGTCGTAGATCATGGTTTTTAAAATGCTCTTCAAATTCGAGGCTGCCACGCCGCTAGAAATGATATGCTGGAGTTATGGTGAGGGGGGGGGGGGTCACTATTTCTTGCCTAAAATGCTTAATAAATTACATCGTGTGAACAGTTTTGTCGCTTACCAACTTGTATTAATTGACCTAATGCTTATCCAATGGGACGTCCCCTGGAATGCATGCATTACTAAACTATATGTTTGAATTTTATTGCACTTTCTGAATCATCGTTTTCCGAATAAGTGGATAGGGCGCAACGCTCTGATACCTTGGCCTCCTCGACCCCCCCACCTCACGCCACTCGACTTTTGGTTTATTATTTTCAATAATGAACCTTTGGAATCGACCAAGAAAAAAAATTTTAACACCCCCTCAAAATTTGATGGTTTACGTTTCAAGGTACGTAGAATCCAAAAATCGAATAAAAATTTGGCCATCCGTCCGCCGTACGCGGCACTTTTGCCACTTAGCATTGACCGATTTTGATGAAATTTGGTATGTAGGCTCCATTTGGGGTCTAGTTGTGCCCCGAAGCTTTTGGTTGATGTAGGTCACTCCTAAGGGTTCCAAAATCAATTTTGAAATTTTGAAAACGCCTTAACTCAAAAAATTTCGATATAAAGGTACTATTGTTTTTCCTTCAATTTAAGATTCTATGGAATTTTTAGAATTTTTTGAGACCACGCGGAGCTCTGTAGGACAAACCGTTCACTCACTACGAAAATGTAAGGGTTTATATTGAAATATATATATATATATATATATATAAATCAAAACACGAGTGTGAATCGCAAAAGAAGCCTAATCTCCGTTCAAATTTTAGCTGACCAAAATGCGATCGATTGTTGGTGATTTTGATTTTTTTTGGATTAAAAAAAAAAATTTTTGATTTTTTTCGTTATTTTCTTTTTCTTTTTTTCCTCATATTGGATGGTTGGTGATTTTGTAGACGAGTGATCTAAATAGAAAAATAATAAACCGTTGTGTAATAATTTGCAGCGTTTTCCTTTGGGGTTCCCTCAAGGACAAGGTGTATGAGAATCAATTCAGACCGTCGAGGAACTGAAGGGACGGACATCGGATTCTGCACGAGCCCTTCGAACCGAATCTATTCCGCGTGCTCTTCACGATCATTGGCTGAATCGGGCAGAACTTCACCTGCAGCAAGGAGGCCTGCTTTTCGAGCAGCTGCTTTGAAGTTTTTTTTCTCGTTTTTTAAAGAAGGAAATTTGATTTATTTTTTTCTTTTAACTTTGCTTGCAGCAAGGATGCCTGCATTTCGAGCAGGTGCTTTAACGTTATTTTTTTTTTTTCGTTTTTTAAAGAAGGAAATTTCATTTATTTTTTTCTTTTAACTTCGCCGTAGCCGGTCCCCAGCCCGGTTGAGAAAGAAGGAGGGAAAGAAAATAACATTATTTAGCTCGTCAGAATCGTCTGTCTGTTGGGGTCGTCTGTTGGGATTGCGCGCAACCAAAAAAAGTGAAAACAAAGCTTCCGCTACCTTGGTAGACTCGGAAGCAAAATCAAGTGAAGGGTCTAAAATTCATGAAATTTTGCGTAAAATCCAAATCTGCAACAAGGAATGGGTCTCATTTGAAGTAACGAAGTTGGTGTGCGTCGCGCACGATTTGCGCAATGCGCAATATGGTCATATTTGAGATCCTTGGAAAATACGATTTTATAATTTTTTCTATGATTTCCCTAAAAATCAAATTTTTTTAAACAATTAAAAACGGTGGCTACAGCTTTCGTACAAGTACGCAACCACGAGAGACATTTTATGTAAGCGTAACGCTCCCCTCATAACGCTCCCTGCGTGACTCTCCCTGAGTGACGCTCCCCGCGTGACGTCCCCGCGGTGCGTGACGATTTTTCATTTATGTGCCATAGTAAAGACATAAAATGTCAAAATCACGAAGATTCAAAAAAAAATCTGGACGATTTTAGCAGGGAGGTGAACAACTTTTGAGACACCCTGTATTATGAATCCTTGTAACAGGCATAACTACACAGGGTGTTTCACGAAAAGGTTACACCCCCCTTCATATTCGGAAAATACAACGTAAAAAAATCCGACCAACGCAATTCTTCATAATTTTTTTTTGAGGATCTCAGGAAAAATACTTTTGCGCAAAAAAGTTGCGCGCAATCGTGCGCAATTGACACTAACTTCATTTTTTCAAATGGAACCCCCCTTTTTTATTACAGATTCGGATTCTACGTCAAATTTCATGAAAAATGCATACCCACATCGATTTATTTTATTGCGCGCAACCTGGCTTTTTGAACGCTCTAAGTTGCGCAACTCCACAGTTGCACAAAAATTAGATTTTGGAGAACCCCAAGTGTGGCACATGCTTTTCATCATTTTTTAACGCTAAATCACTTGGTGACATCCGTTTTTCAATTTGACTGGAATTTTTCAAAATAGCGGCCAAAAATTCGGTTGTTTTTAAGGAAAAAACGCTCTATTTAAATCGTTATGAGTTTTTAGGAAATGTTATTCAGTTCAAACATGATCGTGCTGCCAGTTTTTATTTTCAACTCCACCGTAAACGGTCTCAAGCCCGTGGTTCAAAAGGAGGTGAGAAAATAAAAAATAAAAAATTTTTCGACCTCAAAACTGATGTTTTCGTGAAAGAAATGTCAATTTTTCCTCTTAAATCTTGGTTTTTCTCAAAACGGATGACACCCTGTGATTCAGCGTTAAAAAATGATAAAAAACATGTGCCACACTAAGGGTTCTCCAAAACCTAATTTTTGCGCAATTGTGGAGTTGCGCAACTTAGAGCGTTCAAAAAGCCAGGTTGCGCGCAATAAAACAAATCGATGTGGGTATGCATTTTTCATGAAATTTGACGTAGAATCCGAATCTGTAATAAAAAAGGGGGGTTCCATTTGAAAAAATGAAGTTAGTGTCAATTGCGCACGATTGCGCGCAACTTTTTTGCGCAAAAGTATTTTTCCTGAGATCCTCACAAAAAATCATGAAGAATTGCGTTGGTCGGAATTTTTTACTTCGTATTTTGCGGAAATGAAGGGGGTGTAACCTTTTCGTGAAACACCCTGTATAACTATAAGAAGTATATTTCGATGACTTTTTCAGGGATTGTGCGAGTTAGCGTGTCCTCTATAAAACTCATCATCCCCGGATTGATAGAATCAACTGCGCATGCGCAAACGTGAATTCCTGGTAACAGCCATAACTTCTACATTTCCCTTCTGGTTTAGCATAAACAATGTGGGTTGGCGTGTTTATGGTCCCCTAAGAGGTAGTCCTTAGAAATTGATATTTTGACATTAACTATATGCATCGGATCATCTATACAATGGGGTTATGAATAAGAGGAAGCTATGTACCACACCCACTTGCCAGACTTTTTTCTTGCTCGATTCCCAAAGTTCAATATTAAAAGTACCTAATAAACCAAAATCTGGTGAGCGATTCATATCAGTAACTTGTGGTGATCATTTCCACTAAAACTTCACAACCTCCTGCTATTACCTATTTGGAACCAATTTTTTTTAATAGATTTTAGAACTATGAAAAACAGAATCACAAATTTCATCAAAAGAGCTCATGAAGTAACTTTTGTCCTCAATTGGTATATTGTGCAATTATGGTAGGCTTACTGGGAGCCAGTACGCATGCGCCAATTAATGTGAAATCCTTGAAACATGCGCAATTTCTGTAGTTTCCATCAGTGGTTCGATGGAATTTTCAGATATTATATGGTTGTGACCCTCTTTCAAAAAATTTGATTGCATCTGATTATTAAATCTGGAGGGCACTAGGAAATCGAAGTTTAGATTAACCATTAAGTTTTCACCTACTAATTCTTCACCTACCTACGCTTAAACTGTCTATGTCAGCTGATACCTCTGTGTACAGATTCGAATCCAGGATTGTTTTCAACGGGTAGTAACCTACGGATTATTTCATTTTTCTTTTTCATTTAGTTGAGCTAAATCAAAAATAAGAAGAAATCTAAAAAATCCCTATAAAACCCCTTCTAAGGGCATCTTACCCACTTTGAAGACCCAATCCTTTTCCAGCGGAATGAAATTCACTTCTACGACATCCCTCACGACGATCCTCCATCCTGGCTGTTTTATGTTGTTCGAGTCATACCTGCAATCGACGGTTTTGTTTTCTTGTAATTTCCAGTCGAGGGCGACCGTGTTTTTCTTGTTTTTAGTCTTCGTGCGGTAAAGGAAGCTTCCTCCAATGTCGTTTACTGAAACACGTAAAGGTATCTGAAGTCTCGAGTGATTCCACCAAATTTGAACTTTTGCCAAATCAGTTTTTCATTTTGCAAATCCCTTACGTTTCGACAACTGCTAGAGTCCTTGTCCGACTTTTCCAATCCCAAGTTAAATAAATGTTTTTCTTAAAAATCTTTAAAAAAAATATTCCAAACAAATTTGTTTTATTGGATACCTAATACCTCAGCTATTGTATCTAATACTTGGTTCTACAACAAAAAACTTTCTGACTGACTTCTGATTTCAGTAGGTAGGTATACAAAGTCTCTTTTTGGATGGACGCGCTCCAAAATAGGCTCCACGTATTTTTTGGGAATTTCAATGGCACTTACTACTTTTTAAACAAATTGATCTGAGTAGCATGTCCAGGCCAAATTAAACTATTTCTATACAAAATTATGAAACCTTTTCCGAAGCTAATTAAAAATTTGTGAAAATAGAGCAAAAATAAGGCTAGTGACATGAAATCATTCGCGAATCAGATAGGCTCTTTCGGTTAAGCATACTTTTTCATAATTAAGAATGTCTGTCAAGAGAAAACTTGGGGATAAAAATTGATTTTTTTTCTCATTTGAAAGGCGTTTTAAAGAGAAGTTGAACAATTATGTTAGTCACTTTCTGTTGAGTCAGCATAATAATAATTACGGAAGGTAAGAGCACTATGAATTTATTACGTTTTGTGGAATTCCGTCAGAATCGGAAAACATTTTCAAGAAATTAGATGAAGATGAAATTGGACAAATGTAACGTAAGTTGAAAACATTGAAGTCAACGTAAAAATCGGCTTTAGAAAAGGCTTCTATAGAATTGAAAATGGTTTCATTTGATTTGAAACAAAATTTCATTTAATTAAGAGAAGGTTTCATTTGGAGTGGAAATGTTTTATAATATGTCCAGAATCAACGTAAAATTTCCTAGAAAAAGTTATGAAATTTAAAAAAAGTCTGCCAAGTGGGTGTGGCACATAGCTTCCTCGTATCCAAAACCCGATTGTATAGATGATACGATGCATAGTAGTTAATCTCAAAACATCAATATCTAAGTACCTTCCACTACCCCCGCTAATCCTGAGAAATTTCGTCGAAATCGGATGAAAAATGTAAGTGTTATGGCTGTTACAAGGATTTTACGTTTGCGCATGCGCAGTGGCTACTATCAGTCCGGGGGTGATGATTTTCATAGGGGACCGTCTACAAGCCAACCCGCACAATCCCTGAAAATTTCGTCGAAATCGGACAATAACTTCGTACAGTTTTGCCGGTTACAAGGATTTCATGACAGACACACAGACAGACAGACACGGAACCAAAATCGTTCAGAAAGGTCTGAAACGCAAAACGCGAGTGGAAATTTCGATTTTGGAGAACTTTTTTTTTCAACCTTGAAAAGTGAAGCCAAACCTTGGTAGACTCGGAAGCAAATGAAAAGGGTGAAAATCGGTTGAAACGTTTCTTCAAAATTTCGCGCCTTGCTACAATCCTACCTTGCTCAAAATTTCACTCCTTTGCTATCTCAAGTAGATAAATATGTTTATTTGACACCATTTTGTACAATTCTACAAGAAGAAATTCATGAAGGGATGCGGTTTGCTCAGATTGCCATTCCGACGTTAGGCTTGGCCTGTGCTGTAGGCCAAGCAATCTTCGCCAAATCACATTACAGTAACCTTCTTTTTGCTTCCGAGTCTACCAAGGTAGCGGAAGCTTTGTTTTCACTTTTCAACGTTTGAAAAAAGTTCTCCAAAATCAAAATTTTCACTTGTGTTTTGCGTTTTACACCTTCCAGAACAATTTTGGTTTTGTGTATGTCTGTGTGTTTATGTGTCGTCTTGAAATCCTAGCAACGGGCAAAACTGTACGAATTTATAGTCCGATTTCGATGAAATTTTCAGAGATTGAGTGGGTTGGTGAGTAGATGGTCCCCTATGAAAATCATCGCCCCCGGACTGATGGTAACTGCTGCGCATGCGAAAACGTGAATTCCCCTGCAACAGCCATATTTTCTACATTTTCCATCCGATTTCGGTGAATTTTTCGGAGATTGTGCTGATTGACGTGTTGACGGTTCCCTATTAGGGTACCTAGTGCAACTTGGAGATAACGACGCTACTACGCATCGGATCTTCTATACCAGTGGTTCCCAAACTGGGGGGCCGGCCCCCCTGGGGGGGGGGGGCGTGGAGAATGTCCAGGGGGGGCGTGACACCCAAATGAAATAAATTTAAAAAATTACAAAAATAATTTCCTCAGATTTTTGAAATAAAGTCTTTCTAAGTTTCACCTTCCTTAAATTGAAAATGTATCTGTGTTACAATGTGAAATTTTGTGTCAGTAAATATATTCGTTTTTCATGTAATAAGTTTTAATTTTCACCATACGTGAAATTATTGAATCTTTCCATTCAGCGTTACCGCATTCAATAGTGATCGAAAAATCTACCTACTCACCGTATCAAGTAGGCATATACTTGTACAAGTAGGAGTTGGTATGTACGGTACCGTGGAAATAGGGTATTGCAAAATGGAAAGCTGATATGTGTAGTGGGGCGTGGGGGGTCTCCAAATAACCAGAGGGGGGCGTTTTACAAAAAAGTTTGGGAACTCCTGTTCTATACGATCGGGTTATGGGTACGAGGAAGCTATGTGCCACACCCACTTGGCATACTTTTTATGTCGACTAAAAGCCTCTTACAATTTTTCCTCATACATTTCCAAGTAACTTGAGTTTGAAATGTAAAACCAGACGTTCGAATTAGAAGACTTTTCTATTGAAACAAAAAACCTTGAATTTGATTCGGAAATCAGTCAATCAACTCATAACTGAACAGACCCCATCGAAGAGGGATTGTAACGTATTTTGATGTTTACCGTCATGTTTCGAATACCAAATACGGTTTTCCCAGACGTCGCCGTTGAGTCCGACCCAAGTCCAAGTCAAGCTCTCGTATTGGCCGACAGACGAGCTGTTCTTGAAGTTCAGAAGACTCCCTGGCTTGATCATGGGGGACTCGATCGTCCATGGATCCTGAAAATAGATTTGAAATCGAAATGAACTTACCGATAGGAAAAATTGAAAAAGGTAGATCATGTGATTATATTGATGTACCCACCCATGATACGGTGAATATTGTAATACAAAGGTAGATAATTTTTTTATTTAAATCGATTTTTTAAATTTCATATTTAACTCAACAAAAACCAAATTTGATCCTTTAATGAGAAAAATCCGTGTTCTTTGCAGTTTAGGGATCCGTACATCAAAATAATAAACCATAGTGTACAAATTTAAACCAGTTGTTGAGTGATGAAACTGTTTCAATTGATGTAATTTATTTAGTATTTCTGGCAAGAAATGGTGGACCCCCCCCCTGCCATAACCAGCATACCATTTCTAGCGGTATGGGAGCCTCGAATTTGAAGAGCATTTTAAAATCCATGATCTACGATACCCAACATGCGAATTCGAGTTCATGTTGTATGTATCCGAAAGATCGAAACAAAGAACCATCGTTTTGTTTGGTTCTTTGTTTCGATCTTTCGGATCTCTTCAGCTAAGCGTGTGCAAACATAGCCTCTTCAGGCTGAGCACTAGCTTAGGACAAAGTTGAGTTTACAAGTTGACGAAAGTCGTTTGACTAAAAGTCGTTTGACTAAACGTCGTATTGACAAAGTGTCGTTTGACCGAACGTCGTATGACAAACAGTCTTTTGACAAACAGTCGTTTACATCTATTAGTTTTGGTGGGCAGTCCGTCAAGGTTCTCATCCGTATTCAAGGTGACACAATCAAGATTATTTCGAAGTAATAAACGCTTCACACTCAGTTCGAAGAAACAGGGAGTTGTGGTTGCCCTAATTAGGAAATTTGATTACTGGTTGCTAAGGAAGCAAAACTGAGTACAACTCGAAGAAACGAACATCGACCGCATTTCGGTCAACTAAAATTTGAACGGAGATTAGGCCTCTTTTGCGATTCACACTCGTATTTCTGATTTATCATAAGTCCGAACTTGTCTTCATTACTCTGTGGTCCGAACCAAGGAACAAGAATTATACATTTCATGTCTCGTTGGGAGCGAATTGTTTGTCCTACAGAGCTCCGGGTGGTCTCATTCGATTCTAAAAATTCAACGCTATTAAATATTGGTGAAAAAACGTTTTCTATATTTCGAGAATTTTCGAGCTAGAGAACTACTTAAAATTTCTACCCTCAATTTTCACCCCTTACAAGTGACTGACATCAACCAAAAGCAACGGGGCACAACTAGACCCCAAATGGAGCCCATATACCAAATTTCATCAAAATCGTTACATAGAAACTAAGGAAAGTGCTGTTTACAGCGGACCATCAAATTTTAAGGGGGGGTTGAAACAAATTTCTTCAAGATTTTTTGGACGATTCCTTCTATAGGTTTGTTATTGAAAATAAAAACGTAAATTAACGTAATTTAATATTAAATAAAAATTAACGTAAACCATCAAGTTTTGAGGGGGGGGGGGCTTAATTTTTTCTTGCTCTATTCCAAAGGTTAATTATTGAAAATAATAAATCAAAATCGAAAAAATATTGAAAAACCGTGAATGTTGTGAATATTTTATCCCCACACTCAACCCCCCTCCCTCTGATAATAACGATACTCTGGTGAAATAACGGAAGTTATCCAGACTCGGAAGTTATCTGAGACGAAAAACGTCTGCCAAGTGGGTGTGGCACATAGCTTCCTCGTATCCATAACCCGATTATATAGATGATCCGATGCGTAGTAGTTAATCTCAAAATACCAATCTCTAAGTACCTTTCACTACCCTCATAGGGGACCATCTACACGCTAATCTGGACAATCCTAGAAAATTCCATCAAATTCGGGTGAAAAATATAAGTGTTATGGCTGTTATAAGGAATTCACGTTTGCGCATGCGCAGCGGCTACTATCGGTCCGGGGGTGATGATCTTCATAGGGGACCATCTACAATCTAATCCACAACATCCCTGAAAATTTCATTGAAATCGGATGGAAAACGTGGAAGTTATGGCCGTTACAAGGAATTCACGTTTGCGCATGCGCAGTGGCTACTATCAGTCCGAAGGTGGTGATTTTCATAGGGGACCATCTACAATCTAATCCACAACATCCCTGAAAATTTCATTGAAATCGGATGGAAAATGTGGAAGTTATGGCCGTTTTTTTTTTTTTTTTTTTTTTTTTTTTTTCTTATTAACTTCCCTTAAAGACAAAATGTCTTTTTTGACGGAGGGGGCACGCCATAAAATAAAAATAAATAAATAAATAATTAAATAATGGGGAGGACGCCCAGGACTCACCCGACGCCGGCCCTAGGGATGAGGGAAGATGAGGAAGGTGGGGGAGGGAGAGAGGGATGAAGGGAAGTGCCTCTATAAAACGACCACCAGTTCAAATATGAGCCGAGCAGGACACGGGTGGTGATACCACGGAGTACGCCTACTGAGATGCCCAACTCACGCAACTCCGTGGCACTTTTCCCGCACCACACCCCGCGCCATGATAAGGTAGCAGCCATCACCCTGATGTTGTTGGGTGCCACTCCTTTTAGCTCCGACACCGCTTGCCGTAAATCATTTCTATCATACTTTCTTATCTTAGCCCGCCAAGTCTGCTCCATGTCCAAGCTGCCATTCACGAAAAAAGAAAAAAAACGTCTGCCAAGTGGGTGTGGCACATAGCTTCCTCGTATCCATAACCCGATTATATAGATGATCCGATGCATAGTAGTTAATCTGAAAACACCAATCTCTAAGTACCTTTCACTACCCTCATAGGGGACCATCTACACGCTAATCTGGACAAACCTAGAAAATTTCATCAAATTTGGACGAAAAATGTAAGAGCGATAGTTATTGGAATCAAAAAATTTCTTAGCAAGATTGGGAACCGAACCTGGGACTCTTGGGTGTGAGTCCTATACTTTGCTCACTGATCTACAAAGGGGTTGGTTGAATGGTTCTGAGATCCTCACCTCAGACGCAACTGTTACGGCTGTTACAAGGATTTTACGATTGCGCATGCGCAGAGGCTACTGTAAATTTTAAGGCCTTGATTTTCATTGGGGACCATCTACAACCTAATCCGCGTAATCCCTGGAAATTTCATCGAAATCGGGTAGAAATTGTGGAAGTTAAGGCTGTTACAAGCAATTCACGTTCGCGCATGCGCATCGGCTACTATCAGTCCGGGGGTGATGATTTTCATAGGGGACCATCTAAACACTGATCTGTAATATCCCTGAAAATTTCATTGAAATCGGATGGAAAATGTGGAAGTTACGGCCGTTACAAGGAAATTAACGTTTGCACATGCGCAGTGACTACTATCAGTCCGAAGGTGGTGATTTTCATAGGGGACCATCTAAATACTAATCTGTAACATCCCTGAAAATTTCTTCGAAATCGGATGGAAAATGCAGAAGTTATGGCCGTTACAAGGAATTCACGCTTGCGCATGCGCAGTCGCTTGTGTCAGTCCGAGGATGATGATTTTCATAGGGGACCGTCTACACACCAACCCGCACAATCCCTGAAAATTTCATCGAAATCGGACAATAACTTCGTATAGTTATGCGCGTTACAAGGAATTCATGACAGACACACAGACACACAGACAGACAGACACACAGACACACAGACAGACAGACACGGAACCAAAATTGTTCAGAAAGGTCTAAAACGCAAAACGCGAGTGAAAATTTTGATTTTGGAGAACTTTTTTTTTCGTCCTTGAAAAGTGAAAACAAAGCTTCCGCTACCTTGGTAGACTCGGAAGCAAAAAGGAAAAAAGGAAAAAAGAGGAAATTCACGTTTGCGCATGCGCAGTGGCTACTATCAGTCCGAAGGTGATGATTTTCATAGGGGACCATCTAAATACTAATCTGTAATGTCGCTGAAAATTTCATCGAAATCGGATGGAAAATGTTGAAGTTATGGCCGTTACAAGGAATCACGTTTGCGCATGCGCAGTCGCTTCTATCAGTCCGGGGATGATGAATTTTATAGGGGACCGTCTACACACCAACCCGCACAATCCCTGAAAATTTAATTGAAATCGGACAATAACTTCGTATAGTTATGCGCGTTACAAGGAATTCATGACAGACACACAGACAGACAGACAGACAGACACACAGACACACAGACACACAGACACACAGACAGACAGACACGGAACCAAAATTGTTCAGAAAGCTCTAAAACGCAAAACGCGAGTGGAAATTTTGATTTTGGAGAACTTTTTTTTTTCATCCTTGAAAAGTGAAAACAAAGCTTCCGCTACCTTGGTAGACTCGGAAGCAAAATAAATCAAAGGTAAACACGTAGATCGGTTGGAAATTGAGGCCTGGGCAGAGCACACCAGATCATTCCAGAAAAATCTCGTTTTTCCAGAAGTGTGCAAAACAAAGGATTCTCCGAAAGAACTGGAAGTCACAGGTTTGCGTTCTTGGAAAACGGAGGGTGACAGGTCTCGATACCCCCCCCCCCCACCGTCCAACCACTAATCACCACTGAATGTTTCGTGGTACAGGCAGAGGTAGGAAGGGTGGATTGTACTGCTGCATGGTACGTTGGGATGAGTTGTGTTCCGCGGGTGGGGGGAGGGGGGTGCACTACTACCCTTCTGAGAGGAAGAGAGTACTACGCGAAAGTCGCCTGCACGAAGGGGTGAGGTCAATGTTTTTTCTAATAACTCAACATACATCTCACCCCCCCCCCCCCCCCACCTACCTGCCACCTCCGTCCAGTCAGTAGCAGTAGGCGCGATCTCCGAGAATGCCTGTCCGCGAAGTTCTCCGACTTCTTCCGGACTCCTGACCGCCTGAATGCTTGTTCGACAACACGAATGCCAGCCGTGACGTCACGCGATTTTACCGGCGCGGTCGGTTCACAGTGAAAATGGGCAATTCCGATACGTTTTGGCACACCGATGCGTCAAATTTGGTGAAGTGTCAGTGATGAATGTGTCAGTGATGAAAGTCGAATTCCGTCTCTTCTGAGGATCATGTCTTCACCCGAAATCAACTCCAAGGTAAAATAATATCAGTCACAATAGTAAATGCCCTGAATAAACCCTGTTGAGCCGAAAAAAACGCATATTATTACGAAAAAGGTTTATTATTTGTTTGTATAGATCACTCGCCTGCAAAGAACACAGCTTTGCCATTGTCATCCCATACCAACAATATTTTCTTTTCACAATCGAGGAAGAAATGAACGCTTCACACTCAATTCGAAGAAATAAGGTGTTTTGGGTTCATTAGGAAATTTTATTTTGATTTGACGATCGCATTTTGGGTCATCTGACATTAGAACGGAGATTCCCCCCGCCCTAGTTATTCACACCTGTCTTTCTGATTGATCGTAAGTCCAACCCATGGGTTCTCATAGGGACTGAACGGGTTGGTCCTACAGAGCTCTGAGTGGTCTCATTCGATTCTAAAAATGCAATTCGATTGTAAATTTATGTAAAAACAAAATATTTATAGGTATGGGAAGTTTTCTAAGATTTCAGCCAATATTTTTCCACCTTCAGAAATGACTGGCATCAACCAAAAGCTTAGGGACTCTAGTCCCCATATAGAGCCCATATACCAAATTTCATTAAAATCGGTCCATTGTCACTAATTTGAAGAAATAAATAGTTGTGGGTGCTTTCATTAGGAAATTTGATTACCTACTGGTTGCAAAACTGAGTAGGACTTGGAGAAACGAACAATGATCGCATTTTGGTCAGATGAAATTTGAACAGATATATTTGGCCCCTTTTGCGATTCACACTCGTGTTTCTGAATATCGTAAGTCCATAAGGGTGGTCTCATTCGATTCTAAAATTTCAAATCTATTCTAAATTGGTAAAAAAATGCCTTTAAAGATATATTTGAAAAATGTTGAGCTATGACGCTTTTGAACATTTCAGATATATATGTACATACCTGCCACAAACCCGGTTCAAGGTCTCGATAGTCGTACATGCGACGACAGTGCAATACAGAACACAAAAATACTTGATATAGTCGGTAGTTGACTGAAGATCTTATCAAAAGAGGGCATTTGGGAATACCAACAAATCTTAAGGAGGTTGTCTTTTATCATACTATTGTCTCATTAGATCAGTTTCAGTAATGCAGATCTGTTTCTAGATGTTTTTACTGTGGATAAGTTTCCTATTGTAGACTAGTTTCTCTGGTGTGGATTAGTTTTGGTATGCGCTGTGATTCAATTTCTGCACTGTGAGTCAGTTCCCTTACTATGGATCAGTTTCCGTAATGTGGACCAGTTTCACTCACTGTGGATTAGTTTCTATACTAAGAATCAATCTCCTTAATGTAGGTCAGTTTCTGTACTGATCCTTTTAGCTTTCAACCACACCTATGTTTGTTAAACTGTATAAAGGTGTTGTGAAAAGCATGTGAGCATGAAATGAGCCACGAGCCACACCCACCTGTTAGAGTTCTCTTATAGACCCTTATCCTTGAACTTATCTTGTAATATTTTCGAAGTAATGCTACAAATTATGTGTACCAAAGCTTGAAGATCCCATGGGTAGCCCGAACACCCCAGGTTCGCCTTTGAATACTCGACTGATCATGACATCAATAATAAATTATTACAGCTTGGAAAAATTTGAAGAATCTGTTGGTACTTATCTACCTTGGAAATCTAGTGTTTTAGATTTATAATATTATTGGTTTATTATTTTTCTGTATACAGGGTGGTCCTTAATGAACGTACCACCCTTTAAATTTCGTTGTTTGTGGGGAAATCAAAAAACTTGTCGAAGTAACTCCCCTTATTTTTTTGTAAAGAATTCAGGAAAAATACTTCTGCGCAAAAAAATTGCGCGCAATTGTGCGCAATTGACACTAACTTTGTTTTTTCAAATACGAACCCCCATTTTTTATTGCAGATTTAGATTCTACGTCAAATTTCATGAACATTTTACTTCGACAACTTTTTTTTTCCGCTGCGCGAAACGGGCGCCAGGAGCGTTCAAAGTTGCTAAAGTCATCAAAATTGCGCAAAACATGGATTATGGTAAACCCCAAGTGTGGCACATGACTTTACATTGTTTTTCAGCGCTGATTCACGTGGTGCTGTCAGTTTTTAGATTTAGCTCAGTTTTTTCGATTTCATAAGCTTAATCTACGTCTTTTGGTGAAATATTACAGTTTTTCCGAAGTATCAACTTTGGCAGTAGATTTATTTTCCCTCAACCTTTCGCACCCCGGGCTTGGGACCGGCTAAGGCGGGCTTAAAAATAAATAACGTGGTGTTTTTGATTTGGGCAATGTTTTGGTGATCAGGTACAGATCAACTTGGAGTTGAAGTTGTAACGTGAGCGGTTAGTAACGTCTCGTCACAAAGTGCAGCAGATAAGCAGTCCGAGAATCGAGAAATCCGAGTTGTTTACCTATTGTGATTCAATCGTATTCAAACGCTTTTGGTACCATAACATTCATGATTTCTCAGAGTATCCTTCTGGGTGCAGGAACCAAGCCACTTTTTGACGTGATAACGTCTTATAAATTGGTTTACCGGGAGACACTTCAAGAAACTGCGTTACGCTCCGCTCACGGAGGGGGTGCAGCTCGGCGCTCCCTAAAGGCGGGCGGCCCCTCCCCTTCCCCGGTGCTCACAAAAGCGGGAGCGCCCCGCCCCCCTTCCCTGGCACTCACTCCCCCCCCCACCCATGGGAAATACCTACTACCTACGGGAAATACCTACTCTGTGCAACTTGACAAAGAATTTTATTTTATCCTTCTTCCTACTATACGAATGAATATTAACATTAAAATTATTTTACCACTCAAAGTCGTTGTCACGTAAAACTTTTGCCCGTATACCGACTTTACAGGCAACAACACAGGGTTTTTTTCTTTAAAAAAACGACCATGTTTCTGGCTGTTATTTCGGGTTCATCAAGTCCAATAAAAAAACACCACGTCATTTATTTTTAAGCCCGCCTTAGCCGGTCCCAAGCCCGGGGTGCGAAAGGGTGAGGGAAAATAAATCTACTGCCAAAGTTGATACTTCGGAAAAACTGTAATATTTCACCAAAAGACGTAGATTAAGCTTATGAAATCGAAAAAACTGAGCTAAATCTAAAAACTGACAGCACCACGTGAATCAGCGCTGAAAAACAATGTAAAGTCATGTGCCACACTTGGGGTTTACCATAATCCATGTTTTGCGCAATTTTGATGACTTTAGCAACTTTGAACGCTCCTGGCGCCCGTTTCGCGCAGCGGAAAAAAAAAGTTGTCGAAGTAAAATGTTCTTGAAATTTGACGTAGAATCTAAATCTGCAATAAAAAATGGGGGTTCGTATTTGAAAAAACAAAGTTAGTGTCAATTGCGCACAATTGCGCGCAATTTTTTTGCGCAGAAGTATTTTTCCTGAATTCTTTACAAAAAAATAAGGGGAGTTACTTCGACAAGTTTTTTGATTTCCCCACAAACAACGAAATTTAAAGGGTGGTACGTTCATTAAGGACCACCCTGTATATCACTTGTCTGCAAAGAACACAGATTTGCCCTTGCCACTTCCTACCAACTATATTTTTGCTTTACAATCAAGTTTATTTTGAAGAAATGAACGCTTCAGACTAAATTCGAATTAAAGGGATTGCGGGTGCCTTAATTAGGAAATTTGATTACTGGTTGCTGCGAACGCAAATCTAAGTACAACTCGAAGAAACGAACAACGATCGCATTTTGGTCAGCTAAAATTTGAATGGAGATTCAAATTTGTGATTCACACTAGGGTTTCTGATTTATCGAAAGTTCAAACCTTATGTTCTCATAGGAAGTGATCGGTTGGTCCTACAGAGCTCTGGGTAGTCTCATTCGATTCTAAAAATTTAATTATAAATTGGTAAAAACACGATACTTTTATATTAAATGTTTTTGAGCTAGGGCATTTTGAAAATTTCAGCTCTTATTTTTCAACCCTTAGAAGTAACTGACAACCAAAAGCTTCGGGGCACAACTAGACCCCAAATGGAGCCCATATACCAAATTTCATCAAAATCGGTCCATTGTAACTAAGGGAAGTTCCGCGGACGGGGGACGGTCGGCAAACTTTTTATTCGATTTTCGGATTCTACGTGCCTTGAAACGTAAACCAACAAATTTTGAGGGAGGATTAAACACATTTTTTTCTTCGCCCATTCCAAAGGTTCATTATCGAGAAAAATAAACCTAAACCAAAACCAAAAGCGCCCCAAAATCAAAATTTCCAATAGCGTGAACAATTTTGGTTTCGTGTCTGTTTGTGTTCAGGGAAATTAGTAGTTAATGAATCGACCCTAACAGTTTGTTTTCCCATCTGCGTTAACAACTTGTTGAAATAACCTCGAAGGTAGTGAAATTGGATGAAACAGAAAGACAGGAAAGATGATGGTATAATTGGTTTAAACAATGTCAAACGCAAAATGTGATTATTCTAATGCACATACAAATATAATTGCGATTTCATCGATAAAATAGTTTACCTGGTATCCTGAGCATGTAGCTACCAGAGCGATGAGGTACCCAAACATACTGGCCTCTGGGAACATCGGTATTTTCATCAGTGATCGCTTATCCTATCAGACACGACCAATAAAGGTGGTTGTCATATGAGGATGAACTACGAATAACTGAATCTTCGTGCGGCGGACTGGTGTACTTTATCCAATGTCAGATCATCAGATCAAAGCGGTGATTAATACTTCCGTCGTCTGTGTAATCACAGAGTCCGCGCTCTTCGGTTTCGCTCTGCCTGTTTTTCAAGGCGAACGCTGACCGCCAACCTGCTGGACAGTCATTGTGATCGACTGTCCGTCTATCCAGAGCCTGATATGATTGAGTTATGTACGAAAAATCTTTATTCACGTTTTGCTGTTATATTTCTGTCGTCTTAATCACGTTCAAAAAGTAAAACCTGGACCATTGTTGATGAAATTGTTTTTGACAGTTTCATGTCTTTGCTTTGGCACATAAACTGAAAAATCGTCACGAAAACTTGCTCACGCGAACAATAAATAAAATAGACTCACTGTGTTGCGTAGAGAATAATAAACTGTTTTCTTATTTTGATGCTTGGGTACATGAACTAACAACCTTACTTTCACACACATGAAAATGTCCCAATGTGTTGCAGACTCGTATGCAAGCATTTATAATTACCAACCTTTCACTTTTATGCAGGTTCCACAAAAAAAAACGCTTTTTTTTGTCTTACATTTTGCGTTTGAAAGCTTTTTGAACAATTTCAATGTACCTATGTCTCATGAAAGACCCTTTTGGTTTATTATTTTCAATAATAAGCCTTTGGAATCGAGCAAGAAAAAAATTTTTTTACCCCCCCTCAAAATTTGATGTTTTACGTTTCAAGGTACGGAGAATACGAAAATCGAATAAAAAAATTTCCGTCCGTCCGCCGTACGCGGCACTTTTCTTAGCAACACTGGACCGATTTGGTTCAAATTTGGTATATGGGCTCCATTTGGGGTCTAGTTGTGCCGCGAAGCTTTTGGTTGGTGTAGGTCACTTCTAAGGGGTGAAAATTAAGGGTTGAAATTTTCAAGAGTGCCCTAGCTCGAAAACTCTCGAAATAAAGGTATCGTTTTTTCACCAATTTTAAATAGTATTGAATTTTAAAAATTTTTTGAGACCACCCGGAGCTCTGTAGGACAAACCGTTCGGTCCCTACGAGTACTTGAAGGTTTTCCTTCGATAAAACAGAATCATGAGTGTGAATCGCAAAAGAGGTCTAATCTCCATTCAAATTTTATCGGACTAAAATGCGATCGCTATCATTTCTTCGATTTGTATACAGTTTTGCCTTCTGCGTAACCAGTAATCAAATTTCAATATGAAGCTTTCTATTTTTCCAATCGAGTGTGAAGCGTTTAGTTCTTTCTAATAAACTTGATTGTGAAGGTGTGAAGCCAGTATGGTGTGGTAGGTAGTACCTAGCTGTTAGGTAAAAAAATTTTGGTGGGTAAAAAACGCTGCAAATCATTGCTCAAAGGCTTCTTCACTCTTCAGATCACTGATCAGCTGAGTGAGCTCCGAAGCCATTTTCAATCCTATTGAATGGAAGTGCTCTTCCAGGCGTCTCCAGCATTCGAGGAGATCTTCTTCACTCTTCAGATCACTGATCAGCTGAGTGAGCTCCGAAGCCATTTTCAATCCTATTGAACGCAGGAAGCTGAAATTTGAGAGGGAAGGTCAAGGGAGAATACAGATGGTGGTAGGTGCTATTGATGGAGAACCAGTGATCTATACAGAAGGGTGATCTATACAGAAAATAATAAACCTTTGAGCAATAGAGCGTTCAGTGCATCAGGTCTCTGGGTTTAAGTCTTCGGGATGGCTGTCAGTAGTGCCCCTTCGTAAGCATAACTTCGACCTCAGCCCATCTGAATTTCGTGACGCTCTGACAGTAAGGTACAAAAGAGTCACCAGCAACTTGCCTCCAGCATGTGATGGTTGTGGTGCCAGGCCCTTTTCAGTTGAACACGCACTTAGCTGCAAGATGGGTGGGCTGGTGACTCGAAGGCATAACGAGGTCAGGGATTTGATAGGGGAGGCCATGATGCTCGCATGGGGCAATTGCATCAAGGAACCCATAATCACGGAATCGACCAATCAAACCCCCGGCCTAAGGGGTGATATGGTGTGCAGGGGGGTGTGGGAACCACAGAGGGAGGCGTTATTCAATGTACGTGTCACTGACACTGACGCTCCCTCTTATGGTTCCCGTCCCGTAGCCACAATCTTTTCGGCAGCTGAGGAGGAGAAGAAAAGAAAAGATGTGGTGGCATGCGAGGCACGACGCGCCACTTTCACGCCTCTTATATGCTCAGTGGATGGCCATTTTGCACCACAGTTTTCCAACATCCTGAAAGTTCTAGCTGAAAGGCTGAGTGACAGGTGGGGGAGACCTCAAGGAGTGGTGCGAGGGTGGCTGCGGGCCAGGGTGTCCTTTTCAATCCTGAGGGCAGCTAGCATGTGTCTGCGAGGGGCAAGGAAGAAATGGCGCAGCTGCGAGGAGCTTATTGGGTTCCAGGATGGAGCAGCGGTGCGGCTACGATGATAGAAAAAAAAAAAAATGATAATGATGACAAGCACTCAAGATAGTGGTCGACAGTGATTTTCTTTTCAACACACCTTTGCACCCCTTTTGCTCTCTTATATTCTTTCCCATCATTGATCATGGCAATAAATAAGACTAAAATACTTTAAAAAAAAAAAAGGAATAGATGGTGGTGCACTAATTTTGAACCTTTGAGCAATGATTTGCAGCGTTTTTCGAGTAGAAACGTCAAACGAGCTTGTTTATAATTCAAACGGTCAAACTTTACTTAATTAAACGTTACAAAGTTAAACCTGGATCAATGTTGATGAGAGATTGTTTTTTGTAGAAACGGTCAAACAAGCTAGTTTAT
This sequence comes from Apolygus lucorum, assembly GCA_009739505.2. Classification (NCBI taxonomy): domain Eukaryota; kingdom Metazoa; phylum Arthropoda; class Insecta; order Hemiptera; family Miridae; genus Apolygus; species Apolygus lucorum. Next base: position 40,323,292 of record CM019179.2, read on the forward strand.
AATAATATTATAAACAAGCTTGTTTGACCGTTTCTACAAAAAAAAAACAATCTCTCATGAACATTGGTCCGGGTTTAACTTTGTAACGTTTAATTAAGTAAAGTTTGACCGTTTGAATTATAAACAAGCTCGTTTGACGTTTCTACAAAAAAAAAACGTCTGCGAAGTGGGTGTGGCACATAGCTTCCTCGTATCCATAACCCGATTATATAGATGATCCGATGCGTAGTAGTTAATCTCAAAATACCAATCTCTAAGAACCTTTCACTACCCTCATAGGGGACCATCTACACGCTAATCTGGACAATCCTAGAAAATTCCATCAAATTCGGGTGAAAAATATAAGTGTTATGGCTGTTATAAGGAATTCACGTTTGCGCATGCGCAGCAGCTACTATCGGTCCGGGGGTGATGATCTTCATTGGGGACCATCTACAATATAATCCACAACATCCCTGAAAATTTCATCGAAATCGGATGGAAAATGTGGAAGTTATGGCCGCTACAAGGAATTCACGTTTGCGCATGCGCAGTGGCTACTATCAGTCCAAAGGTGGTGATTTTCATAGGGGACCATCTACAATCTAATCCACAACATCCCTGAAAATTTCATTCAAATCGGATGGAAAATGTAGAAGTTATGGCCGTTACAAGGAACTCACGTTTGCGCATGCGCAGTGGCTACTATCAGTCCGAAGGTGGTGATTTTCATAGGGGACCATCTACAATCTAATCCACAACATCCCTGAAAATTTCATCGAAATCGGATGGAAAATGTAGAAATTATGGCCGTTACAAGGAATTCACGTTTGCGCATGCCCAGTCGCTTCTATCAGTCCGGGGATGATGATTTTCATAGGGGACCGTCTACACACCAACCCGCACAATCCCTGAAAATTTCATTGAAATCGGACAATAACTTCGTATAGTTATGCGCGTTACAAGGAATTCATGACAGACAGACAGACAGACAGACAGACACACAGACACGGAACCAAAATTGTTCAGAAAGGTCTAAAACGCAAAACGCGAGTGAAAATTTTGATTTTGGAGAACTTTTTTTTTCGCCCTTGAAAAGTGAAAACAAAGCTTCCGCTACTCGAAAGCAAAAACAATCTCATCAACAATGGTCCAGGTTTAACTTTTTGAACGTGATTAAGACGAAAGAAAGATAACAGCAAAACGTTAATAAAGATTTTTCGCACTTAACTCAATCATAATATGATTATGATAATATGATATTATTATATTATATTATATTATATTATATTATTATTATTATTATATTATTATTATTATATTATATTATATTATATTATAATATGATATTATCAGGCTCTGGATAGACGGACAGTCGATCACAATGACTGTCCACAGTGTTGCCAACAAGCGGCTACCAAAACCCCCTGAGCCAACCTCGAAAAACCCCCAATCCCCCCCCCAAAAAAAAACCCCTAAAAGTTAAGGATGAAATAAAAACATCAATGAATACAATGCAATTTTTTTTTTTAGTAGTAGATTGTAATTTATTAATGATTTGAGGGTGGAGTGGATCTTGAAGACAATGCAATTATTGTATTAGCGATATATGTTTCAGGTCATAAAAGTTTAAAAAAACATTAAAAACATTTAAAAAAATAAACTAGTTTCTTCAGGTAGGGTACTTTTTTGTACAAAAAATCAAAATGTCAAACAGAGAGGTTGCATTCGACCCCCATCTCCAAAACCTTCTCAATTTCTTCAAAACTTCAAGTTTGCTAATAGAAACGAGCGTGAACGGACGAATAAACTTCAAGAATTTATCGGTGTGTGTGCTTGCGAAAGATAAAAGATCGAAAAAGAGTAGAGACAAAGTTTGTCCTCAAAAACTCCAAAATTATAGTCCCATTGAGCCCACGATAGACATTGGTGGTGGAATTCGGTGGTTTTTCACTCCATTGAATATATATATTACCTGCTGCTATTTTAATTGCTGATTCATTTTCATTCTCCCCAAATCCCCCCGACTCGTCGGTAAAAACCCCAAAAAAAAACCAAAAAATTTCTCCCCCCAAAATCCCCCCGTCTAGAAAAAACATATTGTTTAGTAATGCATGCATTCCAGGGGACGTCCCATTGGATAAGCATTAGATCAGTTTAACCAGTTGGTAAGCGATAAAACTGTTTCACTCGATGTAATTTGGTTTATTACTTTAGGGAAGAAATAGTGATCCCCCCCCCCCCCACCATTATCCACCTTAACATTTCTAGCGGCATGGGAGCCTCGAATCTGAAGAGCATTTTAAAATCCATGATCTAAGATACCCAACATGCGAATTCGAGTTACCCCCCCCCCCCACCAACCCCAACGCCAACAATGGTGCCAGTCTGGCACCAAAGCGGAAATACGTCGTAACATTGAACTTTCATCTGTTAGTTTTGGTAGGCAGTCCGTCGAAGTTCACATCCGTATTCAAAGTGAAACACAAAAAAAAACCACGAAATAAGCGGTTTATGGCATCATGGCACCATGGTGGCACCACTATTAGTTCCATGGTGGTACAGAGAATAATTCATGAAAATTCGGAGGTACAATGAGAATTTTTCCTCAATTTCAAAGCTTGGGTACAATTAGTAAGTAGTAAAGGAACCAAAATATTGAAAAATCTGATATTTTGTGAATATTATCCCCCCACTCACCCCCTCCCCTTGCGAATTTTGGTACTCTGGTAAAATCATGTACAACTCGGAAGTTATTTGAGTCAAACAAAAAAAGAAACACGCAAATCGGTGGGAAATTGAGGCCTGGGCAGAGTTTACAAGATTATGCACGCAAACGCACGTTTTTTAAGCATTAACCCCCCCTTTCCCCCTCTTAAAAAGCAAAATCCAAAATTCCGGCGCCGTAGTGCACAACTAGATAGTATTACGCGTCAAACGAAAAAAGAACCACGAAAATCGTTTGAGAACTAAGGCCTGGGTAGAGTACACAAGATTATGCCCAAAAACGCACGTTTTTCGAGCATTAACCCCCCCTTTCCCCCCCTTAAAAGGCAAAATTCGAAATTCCGGCGACGTAGTGCACAACTAGATAGTTTTCCGCGACGAACAAAAAAAGAACCAGGAAAATCGGTTGAGAACTAAGGCCTGTGCAGAGTACACAAGATTTTGTTACACACACACATACACACATACACACACACACACACATACACACACACACACAGACATACACCTATGGTTTTTTTCGCGGATTTGGATTCAGAATGGTCTAAAACGGATTACTGTGTGGTTATTTTTTTTTTCTGTTGAGTGTTGTCTTCCTTCACCCCAGATCGATCGCATAAGGACGCCCAAGTCTTACTGTGGGACGTCCTAAAAACCCAAATTTGGGGGGGAAACGCCCAACTTGGCAACACTGACTGTCCAGCAGGTTGGCGGTAGATATTGCTTCCGAGTCTACCAAGGTAGCGGAAGCTTTGTTTTCACTTTTCAAGGTCGAAAACAAAAGTTCTCCAAAATCAAAATTTCCACTCGCGTTTTGCGTTTTAGACCTTTCTGAACAATATCTATACGTATAGTTATTCGCGCATAACTATACGAAGTTATTGTCCGATTTCAATGAAATTTTCAGGGATTGTGCGGGTTGGTGTGTAGACGGTCCCCTATGAAAATCATCATCCCCGGACTGATAGAAGCCACTGCGCATGCGCAAACGTGAATTTCCTTGTAACGGCCATAACTTCCACTTTTTCTACCATATTTCGATGAAATTTTCAGGGATTATGAGGATTAGGTTGTAGATGGTCCCCTATAAAAATCATCACCGCCGGACTGATAGTATCCACTGCGCATGCGCAAACGTGAATTTCCTTGTAACGTCCATAATTTCTACATTTTCTATCCGATTTCAATGAAATTTTCAGGGATGTTACAAATTAACTTGTTTTGATGTTTTGAGATAAACTACTATGCATCGGATCATCTATACAATCGGGTTATGGATACGAGGAAGCTATGTGCCACACCCACTTGGCAGACTTTTTTTATCTACTACTAGACTTTATCGGGAGGACAGGCACGTGGCTTCGGCTATCGTATCGTATACCGTATATCTACTCCGTGCAACATGACGAAGTCATTCCATTTCATCTATCCGTCTCTTCCAACTGCCATTGTTGTTACTGCTTCCCCCGAATTAATTAAAGTATTTCAGTCATTTGATGTGTAAATCCTCCAATTTTAAACGGAAAACTTCCTAATTGATCAGTAAAACCTCCAAATTAATGCGTAAAACCTCCGATATGATGTGAAAGACCTCAAAATTATTGCGTAAAACCTTCGAATTGATGTGTGAAATCTCCAATTCGCTGAGTAAAAGCTCTAATTTGACGTGAAAATATTGTATGCCAATTTTAATTTGATGGTACCTGTAGTGTGTGACCAAGTTTACAGCTTCTAAAGGCTTGTGGAAAACACAAAGTGGTGGTGGTTTGGTACCTTGTGCTCATAAGACCTCTCAAACATATTTAACTTTGTGGCTTATAACTACTTAAATGTACTTCTTATCTGTACAATTTTCTCTTTCTATGACCTCCAACCCTCATCAGATGGTTTGCCGTTTTTTCAACTGATTAAATGCAATCACAAGGGACCTACCCTATGAATCGTTTAAAGCAGTGGTTAAAAGAGAACTTGTTCAGTTAGAACTTTATGAACCTACACAATTTTTTAAAGTCCATTCAAACATTTCAAGAACCATCTGACTCAACGTATAATTCTACTTTTGCTTCCGAGTCTACCAAGGTAGCAGAAGCTTTGTTTTTTTGTATTTTTTAATATGAATTTACGTTTTGTATTGTTTTATGTGAGTTCTAAGTTAACGTTTGTCTTTATCTACAAGAATTTCGTTTTGTAGGTATTGTTTTATACGACGTTGACGTTTGTATTGCCTGCTAAGGCTTTATACAAATAAAAATATTATTAACTAGTAGTTTCTACGTAAGATAGCCAGAAGCGCTAATATCGTCAGTTTTGTTATCATATCTTATTAAGAATCGAATTTCATATTAAATACGAAGTTAAATTTTTAAAAAAATTAAATTAAAATCAAATTTTGATTTTATTGTATCAAGCCATTTTCCCGTTTAATCACCAGGCTCCCAACGGATCACGATCTCAAAAGATTGGTTCACAATTTTTATTGTTTATTATGTTATTGTTATTAGGTTATTTTCTATTAACAGGTGATTCTATTAAAGCGTCGATGTTTTCCAATCTACTATGTTTCTAGTAGTAGTTTAATTTCTCTTTATTCTTAATAAAGAACCTTTTTTAAAAAAGAATTTCTCTTTCACCATACGTACTTGATATGATTTTGAAGATGTTTCTCAGTGAGATTGGACGTCTTGATGCATTGGATCTGGGATGAAGTTGAACAAAACCTAACAAAGAAATGAAGTAACCTCGTACGAATCCGTTTCAGACCATTCATTAGCTTATGCTGGACATTATATGGGATAATGTTATCTTCATTTTAAAACAACTTGAAGGTTTTTTCCACCATTTGGATCATATTCGACAAATTGGATGATAACTACTTCGAAAGTATTGTGCAAACGTGTTATTCATTTTTTATTCACAATTAAGCCAGCAGGTACTTGAATAATAAATTATGGTAGGTAAACATTTCAACGTGAGTCTGTCTTGGTAATGGCGCAGGTTTTTCTCACGACAAAATTCTCTCTAGAAGTCCGAGTACCCAATCAGCAATCCTGGTCATCCATCCTCTGGCGTCATCAGCCCCTGAAATGACGTTTACAAACATTTCAGGGCATCTTAAAAATATTAACGAATTCATAAGTAGAATAAGTAACGATAAAATAATATGAACTTTCTCAAAATAATCTCTACCTCGTTAGCCACTAAATATTGAAGACGCAAGCCAGATGACAGCCATTGATAACATTCGCTGTATACCTTGAAACCACATGCACGCTAAGCTTCAGTTATAGCATTTCAACAAGTTAATAATATGGATTACATGAAATTACGATAGATTAACACGATTGAGTGCTTTACAGAATATAAAATGACTTCTTGTTGCGTACTATGAAACTATTGATTTCAGAATGAAGAGAGTGATAAGGTTCTTGACCTCAAATTTACAACCCACTAAAACTTCAATATGGGCAGGTGTTTAAATGTTTTGTCGATTTCCCGGTTTCTAATTGTTCAAATTCAGAAGTTTTTTGCTTCTGAGTCTACCAAGGAAGCATTGTTTTCATTTTTCTTTCAAGGTTAAAAAAAAAGTTCTCCAAAATCAAAATTTCCACTCGCGTTTTACGCCTTCATGAACAATTTTAGTTCTGTGTCTGTCTGTCTATACGGTTGTCTATATGGCAAAACTGTACGGTTATGTCCGATTTTCATGAAATTTTCAGGGATTGTTCAGATTGGCGTGTAGATGTTTCCTTACGAAAATCATTACCCCCGGGCTTACAGTAGCCACTGCGCATGCGCAAACATAAATTTCCTTTGCAAACATAAATTTGGGTTGTTGGGGTAGGGTAATAGAGGGTGTTTTTATCTCTTCGGAGCCCTTCTTATCCCTATCCAAGTCAAGGTCATGCGTCCCCGTCGCACAACCCGGGCCCCCTGGGATAAATAGAGGTGGTCCTATTAGGTTTCCCTGATGGACCCCTCTTGAAGTTCCAGGGGTGGCTGAATGACCCTCTGGCGACTAGGGAGGGGACCCCTGTCAACGGGTTCCCTGACCCTTCATCTCAAGCGTCCCCCCCCGTTATGGAACAAACAGTAAGAGAGCCTCATAACCCCCGCCAGCCCATTGGCTCGCGGGGTATTAGGGGAGGCGTTCAGAGGCGCCCCAGGCAGGGGCGTCGGCCATCCTCTCCCTCCTCCTCTTCCTCGTCATCCCAACCCTCTTCCTCTTCCACTGCCTCTTTGAACCACCAGTGTGCCCATTGTGAGCGGGCATTCACTACCAGGTCCGGCCTTGGTCTCCACGTCAGCCGGAAGCATCCTGTTGCTGCTAATGCTGCTATTGATATTGAACGAATACAGCACAGGTATGCTTCCGAGGAGTTGCGCAGGATGGCGGCGGATGAGGCAGTGGCTGTGCGCAATGGGGTACGTAATATTAATGTTTATCTGAATGAACGTTTTCCCACGCGCACAGTCATTGCCATCAAGAACATCCGTCTGAAGCCCCACTATAAGCAGCTTGTCCAGGAAGCTATCCTGGCAAATAGCAGTGGGGCTTCTCCCGCATCTCCTATTGCTGATGTGGAGCAGCAGCCTTTTTTTTTTTTTTTTTTTTTTTTTTTTCTTTTGGCGCTACAACCCGCGAGGGGTCAGGGCCTCCCTTAGTGAGATCCGCCAGTCGTCCCTATTAACTGCTGCAGCTTTCCAGTCTCGAACACCCAAAATGGAGCGTGCATCCGCCGCCACACCATCCACCCAGCGCAGTCTAGGCCGCCCGGGCCGTCTTTTGCCATATATTCTTTCGTCTAGAATTCTCCTTGGTATTTCCTCCGGGCTCATCCTGGCAACATGTCCAGCCCATCGTAGCCTTCCTACCTTGATGAACCGAACGACGTCCCAGTCTCCGTATAGCTCCATGACCTCTTGATTCGTTCGTTGTCGCCACACGAGCTCCTCAGGATCAAATACCGCTCCCAGAATTCGTCTGAGCACCTTCCTTTCAAAACGACGGAGCTCTTCTTCGAGGGCTCTGGTTAACGTCCAGGACTCCGACCCATATGTCAGGACTGGCTTGATTAAGGTCTTGTACAGCCGTATCTTGGTAGCCCGAGATATTACCCTGCTTTTTAGCTGCGGAACTAATCCAAAGTAGCTTCGGTTCGCTGACTGTATCCTGCGATGCACCTCCGCCTGCATATCATTATCACTATTCACGAGAGATCCCAGGTATACGAATTCCTTCACTGTCTCAATCGTGCATTCATTCACTTGTATATGGTCAGGTACTCTTCCTTTAGCATTAGTGGTCATATATTTGGTCTTTGACTGGTTTACCTCCAGTCCAAACTGTGCTGCCGCCCTCTGGAGGTCCGAAAATGCATTGGACATGGCACTAAATGTCTTACCAACCACGTCAATGTCATCGGCATAGCCTAGGAGTTGTGCCGTGTGGTTGAAAATCGTACCACCTACCTGTATACCAGATGCTCTAATGGCGCCTTCAAGAGCAAAATTGAATAATAGGCAGGCCAGGCTGTCTCCCTGCCGTAGACCACTAGTTGTAGAGAAGGGGTCAGACAGATCACCACCAACTCGCACGTAACATTTGACGGACTCCATTGTGGCTTGGACAAGGCGCACAAGCTTCTCCCTCCTCCTCTTCCTCGTCATCCCAACCCTCTTCCTCTTCCACTGCCTCTTTGAACCACCAGTGTGCCCATTGTGAGCGGGCATTCACTACCAGGTCCGGCCTTGGTCTCCACGTCAGCCGGAAGCATCCTGTTGCTGCTAATGCTGCTATTGATATTGAACGAATACAGCACAGGTATGCTTCCGAGGAGTTGCGCAGGATGGCGGCGGATGAGGCAGTGGCTGTGCGCAATGGGGTACGTAATATTAATGTTTATCTGAATGAACGTTTTCCCACGCGCACAGTCATTGCCATCAAGAACATCCGTCTGAAGCCCCACTATAAGCAGCTTGTCCAGGAAGCTATCCTGGCAAATAGCAGTGGGGCTTCTCCCGCATCTCCTATTGCTGATGTGGAGCAGCAGCCTGCCATTCAGTATCCCTCCCCCGGGACCTCCGGTCTTCTTGCCGATCTGAAGACCGAAGTCTTGAGGCTCGGGGGGCACGTAGGTCGTATTGAAGGCTATGAAAGCACCTACCTGCAGGATCTGGTGAGGCGGGCTGCTGAAGGGCTGGATAACCTGGAAGATGAGGTTGCAGCCTATTTAGGGAGAATCTTCCCGCGGGTTGGGGATGTGACCGTGACGCAGCACCAGGGGGGACCTCCTCCCAGAGTGGTGTTGCGTGGAGGTCGCAGAGCAGCTAAACAAGCGAGACGGCGGGAGTACCACCGGGTTCAGAGTTTGTGGAGGAAGCATCCGGCGCGTGTGGCTGCGGAGGTACTGGAGGAGCCTGGGGAAAATCAAGTTCAACCCCCTCTCCAGGAGTTTGTGGATTTCTGGGAGCCACTTCTGAGTGCTCCCAGTCACGACCCTGGGGAGTGTGTGGTTCCCCCAGTCTCCACCAGGGATTCCTTGCGCAGCATAATGTGCTCGCCGGTGCTGTCTGACGAGGCACACAAGTGCTGTGTCAAGAACTCCACTTCCGCTGGACCCGATGGTGTTTCTGCCCGACGCTGGAATAAAGCACCAAAAACGATTAAGCTGCTCGTCCTCAACCTGCTCCTCCTTGCGGGAAGACCCCCGAAAGCGTTAACCCGTACCCGGACCGTGTTTATCCCCAAGAAAGGGGGAAGTGGGCCTGGAGGCTATCGACCGATCTCTGTGTCCTCGGTAGTCTTCCGCCACTTCCAAAAAGTACTGGCATCTCGCCTCCAGGTGGCTGGTGTCATTGGTGATGTCCAGAGAGCGTTCCGGTCAGCGGATGGCACAGCGGAGAACCTTACAGTTCTCCAAACTGTCATCTCGCTGGCCCGTATTAAACGCCGGCAATTACATCTCGCCGCTCTGGACGTCGCTAAGGCCTTTGACACAGTCAGTCACCTTGCCCTGACCGATTGCCTTCGTGGTGTCGGGGCCCCATCTCGGTTAATCGAGTATGTGGCCTGTCTGTACCAGGAAGGCGTGACGGTCCTCGAGGCAGGAGGTGAGGTATCAGGGGATATACGGATCGGGCGTGGGGTACGCCAGGGGGATCCCCTATCGCCACTCCTCTTCAACCTGGTCGTGGATACGGCCTTGGGTAAGCTGCCCACTGAAGTAGGGTTTGATCTCGCCCCTGGGGTGCGAGTAGGAGCATTGGCATTTGCCGATGATGTTATCCTACTCGCAGAAACCCGTGAGGGCTTGCAGATCGCCCTCAATGCATTTGCTAAGCAGCTAGCCAGGTGTGGACTTGTGGTTAACCCCGATAAGTGTGGGTCGGTCTCCTTGGTCCCGTCGGGTCGCCAGCATAAGGTGAAAGTTGTGGATGGGGGTTTTGTCGTAGGACAATCCCCCATTCCATCTCGATCCGTGCTGGAGGTTTGGCGGTACCTTGGAGTCGACTTCATGGGGGTGGCCACCATTACTACCAGCCGTGTGGACCTTGGTAGAGCGCTAGCTCGCGTTACCAAGGCTCCATTGAAGCCACAGCAGAAGCTGCGCCTCCTCCGCACGTACTTACTGCCAAAGCTAACCTATGGGTTAGTCTTTGGCAGGCTTACGGCGGGGAGGCTGCAACAATTAGATCGAGAAGTTCGCTCTGCTGTGCGCTCTTGGCTGAAGTTCCCTCCTGGTGTCCCAAGTGCCTATTTTCACGCACCGGTCAAATCCGGTGGGCTTGGCATTGTGTCTCTCTCGGCATGTATCCCTTCACTGCGCCGCCGGCGCCTGCTAGCCCTTCAGGGGTCGAGCTGGGAGGTCGCCCGTGCGGCTGCTGATCTTGATTTTGTCAGGCAGCAGTTAGCATGGTGCAACCGAGCAACACCATCTGCTCCAAAACCCAGTTCGTCTGCTGAGTTCGCTGCTGCGCTGCATGAATCGGTGGATGGTAAAGAACTCCGACAGTGCTCCGAAAGCCTTGTCTCATCCCAATGGGTAGATTGGGCTTCGGAGGGCATTGGGGCCCGCGACTACCGACACTTTCACGCCATCCGCGTGGCATCTTTGCCAACTGCGGTGCGGTGTTCGAGAGGTAGTCGCGGGACAACGCTACCCCTTTGCCGTGCCTGTCGGAGTGGAAATGAACACCTGTATCATGTGGTGCAGCAGTGTCAACGAACTCATGGGGGCCGCATCCTACGTCATGATGCGGTCGCCAAGCAGATAGCAGGTGCATTGTCATCTAGCGGCTGGGATGTTGAGAGAGAGAGATTGTATCACATGCCAAGTGACCAGGGTAAGAAGCCCGACATTGTTGCTGTCAAGCCCGACCAGTCTTGCATTATCCTGGATGTCCAAGTTGTCAATGGCAGCTTGGACATGGAGCAGACTTGGCGGGCCAAGATAAGGAAATATGACACAAATGATTTACGGCAAGCAGTGTCGGAGCTAAAAGGAGTGGCACCCAACAACATCAGGGTGATGGCTGCGACCTTGTCGTGGCGCGGTGTGTGGTGCGGGAAAAGTGCCACGGAGTTGCGCGAGTTGGGCATCTCAGTAGGCGTACTCCGTGGTATCACCACCCGTGTCCTGCTCGGCTCATATTTGAACTGGTGGTCGTTTTATAGAGGCACTTCCCTTCATCCTTCTCTCCCACCCCCACCTTCCTCATCTTCCCTCATCCCTAGGGCCGGCGTCGGGTGAGTCCTGGGCGTCCTCCCCATTATTTTATTTATTTATTTATTTTATTTTAATGGCGTGCCCCCTCCGTCAAAAAAGACATTTTGTCTTTGAGGGGAGATTAAAAAAAAAATAAGAGCCATATTTACTATATTTTTCATCCGATCTCGATGAAATTTTCGGGAATTGTACGATGTTAATGGTCCCCTATGAAGGTAGTGCATGTACTTAGGGATGTTTTAACATTAACTATTATGTATCAGATTATCTTTACAATCGGGTTATGGATACGAGGAAAATATATGGCACACACACTTGGCAGACTTTTTTTTAATTCAGGTTCGAATTGCCCATATTTCTTTCGAGTCTACTCGAATAAAAAAGAAATGAAAAATTCCTCCAAAATCAAAGTTTCGCTCATGTTTTTTAATTTTCTGACCTTCCTGAACGGTATTGGTTTCGTCTGTCTGCCTGTCAGTTGATCTGTAAGTCCGGAAATCCTCATAACGGGCAAAACTACAAGAAGTTACTGTCCGATTTTCATGAAATTTCCTGGAATTTTTTGGGTTGGCTTGTTGATGGTTCCGTATGGAACACACTCTATAGAACAAGATCAGTTCAATGGTTGACACTGCGCCTGGGCAAACGTGAAATCTTCGTACCTAAGAACATCAGCTCCTATCCGAAGTGTGTGAAATGTTCAGGGATGATCATCTACGTTAGTTTGTCATTTTCTCGCCTGATCTATGCCCAGGTACCAACATGTATCACAAGTGTCTGCAAGCATTATAGAAGATGTGGCTCAGATTGAACAGCACACCTAACATATACTTCGACGTGAATTCCAGAATGATTGTATACATTTCCGGTGGAAAAATTCCTACATTCACTATTAATTTTACATGTTTAAAACAACTTTCTTTAACAAGTACGGTAAGTTGAGTAGGTAGATAGTGGGAGCCTCATAATATCTTTCATTCCACAGTATTATTACAAAATATTATTATTAAATATTTCTAAAAAGAATGCATGCTATTATTGAGTGCACGTAAGCATCCCTTACTTTATCCTAGTCGTCTGAATATGGTGTAAGTGCAAATGTTGTTTTTTGTCTGATGGAAGTAGACAACTACGAGTATTTTCAGAAAACTGATTTTTTGTGAATACTGAACCGAACCACCACAAGCCAGGCATAAGTGAAACTCGCTCAGTCATTACGGTCAGCTATTCGAAAAAATTGGGAAATCTAGGTACTAAAAGACCCTTTGAGAAGCTTCGACGACGCTAATTCCGGAATTTCTAGATTCTAGATTGGATCATATTTCTAGTAATTTTTTCTATTAAACTGTGCAATTTAAACTTTTGATATCTACTCAATATTCTCGCGTCCAACCATTAATGAAAGTTCTGAATTCAAATATATTACGATATCGATGTGTTGTCTTGTTTTTTACATACTTGCTGAGTACTTTACTTATTTTGGGATGCAATTTCTATCACAATTTCTCAGTTCTCGATCTTTAAACCCCTCTTCAATGAGAACAAACCCAGATAATCAAGTTCATATTTGAATTCATCACCTCCCACATCATAAATTATGATGGTTGTAAGTGGGAATATTGAGCAGGAATTCGAGGTTTAATGATTTTTAGTCCCTAGATTCTACAATTACTAATTAAATTGAAAATGGATAGTAAATTAAATTGTAGTGCTACTATTTACAAGAACTGTATTGGTACAACTGAAGACGAATTCGTCGAATTCCCACAGTGTAAAGCAGGTAGCCCTAGTAGGATAGACACACCTACAACACAACGTGGGAGCATGTAAGGGGGCGCGGAAAAAATTTCTAAATTCATTTAATATTAAATACTTCATATTCGCTCACGTCCAAAAAGTAAAATTTGAAAAAAATAGAAAATTGAAATTTTAGCGAGAAAATTTGGTTTGATAAAAACTCTCCACATGTAGCGCCCGAAATGCCACTCAGAAATATGAGCCAATCTAGAAAAGACTGTTGTCTATTGACATTAGTAGTGGTTGATATGATTTTATTGTAGGAGCAGTTACCAAGTTAATCATTCGCTTGCCAGGATTGTTTCAAATACCTATTCAAGAATCTGTGCAATTTAAATACGACAAATTTCACACAATCTGGTGTCCTATATGAACCTACAACTTAAATGAATTCTGTTACCGTCACTATGAACGTACAGCTGGGTGGGTCTGAGGAACCCCGTACCTACCTTGGTCGAAAAGCTCTTTGAACCACCCTTTCAATTTCTTCCAAACGTTCTTTTTATCTTCTTCCATGTCCTCAGCTTCTCTTTTTCCCCTTACTAGATCTTTCGAGTGCCTCGTTTTTCGGCTCGACTGCAAACATGATGGATACAATTTAGATGCTGCAATATGACGAATAACACTGGTGATTTTCTAGTGGTTTAAACTGTGCGTGATAGTTCTCTAAAATGAAGAGCAAATTTTTATACTATAATTTAATTACAGGCAAGTGCCTATACTGTGGAAATACGAAAGATGATTCATCGTCTAGAAAATAGATGACTATTGATTTGAGCCAGAAACCCTCCAAAATCTACCCAATAGTGAACGGCTACCCTCGACAATTATGATCTCTCACGTAGATACATCATTTCAATTTATTCTACTTGGTGCTCAAAATCCAAAATATCAAGTTTAACTGTTTGATCGATTAAAAAAATAACTTTTATTGAGTTCAAAAGTTCAAATAATACGAACGGATAAAGGAAAGGCTTGGTCCTATTTTATCGAGTTTTACTTGGAGAGGCTTCAACGAATGTACGTATTGTTATTCTAAAGAAAATGATTAATATTAGCGCTCACTATGAACATGTCGTCTTCAATGTGCGTATCACCCGATTCGCCTCCGCCAATTTTGATGTTACCTGGAGAAAAAGTTGAATTAAATCCCAATTAGTAAGTTATCTCAATAATAAATTACTTTTAATATATTCTTCATATTGACTAGTACTAAGTACTATGTCATTCATATTTATTCAGGTAATTATGTACATTTTTGATCGCGTATGTAGAATGGGGGGTGCGCCTTGATTTTTTTAAAGATTTTTATCGAAAGTAGACTACATCTTGAGAATTTTGGCACCAACCGCGACCTTCTAGCTTGAGTAGATCTGTTTCTATGAATTTTCAAAGTTTCGACCGTTTATGACGTCACGCGCCCCTCTCGCCTGGTCGGGACCCCCCAGCCCTCTGTGACGTCATAAACGGTCGAAACTTTGAAAATTCATAGGAAAAGATTGACACACGCTAGAAGGTCGCGATTGGTACCAAAATTCTCAGAATGAGGTCTACCTTAGATTAAAAATAACAATAAACAGTTTTTCCTACCCAGGCGCACACCCTATTGTAGATTCTTCTCGTGATTTCTATCAAAAAATTCTTCCTTGCATTTTTCGTACGGCCCTTTGTTTTTGTGTTTTTTTTAGGACATCCCTCAGTTGAACTTGAGCGTCCTCATGCGATTAATCTGGGGTGAAGAAAGACGTTACTCAACGAAGGAATAACCGCGTAAAAATCCGTTTTAGACGTATCTGAATCCAAATCTACAAAAAATCGACGGGTGTATGTCTGTGCGTCTATCTAGTTGTTCACTATGTCACCTGAATTTCGAATTTTGGATTGTGGAAAAAGAGGAGGCTCATTCGCTTGAGAGCGCTGTCTAGTCCTCATTCCTCAGCCAATTTGCGTATTTCTTTTTTTTTGATCGACTCAGAAATCTTTCTTCTGAGTGTCGAAATTTGCGTGGCTGAAAATGAGGGTGTCTGGCTCCATAAATACCCGATTTTCAATATTTCGGTGCCTATTAAGGCTTATTAATAAATTGAAACCAAGCTTTGAACTTCATGGGGAATTCACCTAAGGATTATATCGAACTATTCATTGTGCCCTCTTGGTACGAAGCAGTGTTGTCACCATGATGCCAGGTCACATAAAATGACGTCATAACGTGGGTTATTGGGTGTCACATCATGAATACAGATGTGTTCTTCTGCGGACTACCTAGCAAAACCAACAAAAAACAGTCCAACGTTCCCGTGAATCTCCGCTATGGTGTCAGGCTGGCACAAGAGGACTTGGTGAGGGAGGTGAGGAGGGGAATCGAATTCCCGTAGTGGTTATTGTAGATCATGGATTTCAAAATTCTATTCAAATTCGTGGCGCTAGAAATGTTGTGTTGGCCCAGGTTGAAGAGGTGATGGGTGGGAGGAACCTTTCCATTGGCCATTTCAGGTTTCAAATGCTGTCAAGTTTCGGAATAATACTGGGTGGAACTATTTTCCGATAGAAAACAGGAAAGATAATTACAAAATTTATGTTCTATCGTTCACCGTTTTGAATTTATTGAAAGCTCTACTCCCTCTGCGGCCCTAGAATGCATCCATTACTGAACAATATCCACGTTCTTACTAGGTACTGATTGTTTATGATTGATTTTGATTGATTTTTCGTATTTATGACCTTAGACCACTTGAGTAGCCACACCTCCATTGAATTACTCCAGGGTTGCCAGCCAGCTATTGGGAGGTAGCCCCATGAGCCGCCAAGGTGGGTGGGTCCGTGCGTGGCTGGACAATCAGTCCGAGTTCCTTGACATGATATAATTTTGTAATGAACACTACCAATTGCATAGTATTTATATAATAAATACATGCACATATAGGGTACACGACACATTCATGTACTAGTTATAACCATTAGGTATAAACTCTAGAGAAGTCTTGAAAGAGACAAAAACCACACACCACATTAAGGGGTTATAAAAATTGCAAGAAAGAACTTGTTGTCTTAGATTACGTGTTTTACGTGGCTCATTGGTACAATTGTTATACCTATTTGATAACTCCATTCATCTCCGTTAGATCTGAAGTACACTGGTAGACCGAGTCCACAAATGGTGAGGTTCCAGTTTTCCGGGTGCATGTTCCTGTTTTGCGACACCCACGTCAAAGTTTTGTTGTACAGTTTCCAATTCAGGAACGCAGATTTCTGTCGGATAGGCTTAATGTAGTAGAACCCACCTGATTTTGCTCCTGGAAGTCATAGCAGTTATGTAAGCAAAGAAACGTGGGTTTGGGTACCCAGGGGTGTACGAACTCATCGAGATAAAGTACCTAACTAGGAACTGTAGGTCGTCGTAGAATACTGTACGTAACATCTCAATTTTTGTCCTTTTCGAGTTTAGTATTGATTGATTTCATTGATTTGAAGCTCATCTGGTGAAGAGGGTTTCATGCCTAGATTGCGTCGTTGGCCACAAAAGCATTTAAGTTACGTACAGCAACATGCTTATCTGCTGACTAAGTGCTGACGATATCAGCACGAAGGTATATAGGCGCCCCTCTTACTCGCAGCAGGCAGTCGCCTCTTTACGCTCTTAGCTCGATGTTCTAAAGTCCCGGGAATTTGCCACTTTCTTATATAATTTTGTGAATCAATAAATTGTTGTTTTTAAAAAGTGACTTCACGTTTCTTCTCAATTAACTGGCGCAGTCGGTAGGACAAGTGCAATTTACCAAGTACCTAGCAAGTGGTCAGTAAATTCCGTTTTAACGGTTTGTGCGCGTAACCTACGAAGTGATACAAGTGAAAGTGTGCTACGAAAGATTCCCGGACGACACAGAGCAATTTCAAGTAAGGGCACTCCTTACGACCAAAAACGATGATACTGGCGTAAGTACTAGAACTTCGTTCTACGATATTCAATCAACCAGGGATAAACCCCGATCAATTTATTGCAAACACCTTCTACCTTCATCACACATCAGCTTCATCAAAGAACTTCTAAAAATCAAATAAATTCAAATCAAAGAACAGTCAGAATCAAGAATCGGCCTTCCTCCTCCTCTCCTCGAGCTCTCCTCTTCTTTCGTCGCAGACGCTCAGTCCTCACGGTCATCGCGATCTTTGTGCTAACGTCATCGAATTCCTCCAACTTCGCTCCTTCACCTACAAGAGATAAGCAACCTCCTACGCCTCTTGTAATTAATTTAGAATATTTTCCTTCCAGCTAACCACTCATAATAATAACAACCTGTAATTTCATAGCTGTACCCTACAAACCTCAAAATTCCGAAATCATTTAAGAAATACCTACACGAACAGTTCAAAAAACTCGAAAGACCACCACCCATAATGGCTGAAGAACAAAACCCACATGTTTTGCTTCTCCAGTTGGTTCAACAGCAACAAGCGTTATTCCAACAGCAGTTGCAACTTCAACAAGCTAACCAAAACAAACCCAAAGAATTCAAAGAAAAACACGCCAATTTAATCCCAGTCTTTTATGGAAACTCAGAGTCGCTACCCAAATTTCTAAATTCTTGTGATAAAATAATCAGAAGATTTTACAACCAGGAAGAACCTGAGGATCTTCAAAATGAAGAAATTTTGGAAGCGATACTCCTTAAAATTCAAGGCCCCGCGGAAAAAATATTTGCAGCAAAAAGGGTTACTTCTTATGATCAAATAAAGACCTCACTTTTAGAAAATTTCTCAGACAGGAGGGACATATACACACTGGATTTGGAATTTGGTACTTTCAGACAAGGAGACAAAGAAACCCCATTTAACTTTCATGAACGACTAACGAGACATCTAGACACCACTATTGCTCACATACGAAACCACGTAGAAGTACAGTTGAAACAAGACTACCTAATCGAACACTTTGAAAATCTTGCCCTCAGATGCTTCATATTAAATATTAAAGAACCCATTGGAAACCAAATTAGAGCACGTAACCCCAAAACGTTAGGAGAAGCCTTAGGGCTGATGACAATCGAATATCAGATGACTCCTAACAAATATTCGTATCAACCAAATTTCAATAATCAAAAACCCAGCAACAGCTATCAGAACCCGAGTCACAAGATTCACTCAAATACCCAAGCATTCTCTAACCCTAAAAATTTCCAAAACAAAAATCCTAACCCTTTTTCCAAACCTGTCCAACGACAGTTTCAAAACCCCAGATACGCAACCCCATTCAAACAATTTAACCAATATCCTAATCACAATCAAATAAAACCAAACCAACCATTTAACCAATATCCGAACTATAATCAGGTAAGACCAAATCAATACCAAAAGCCGACGCCTATGTCCTGGCAAACAACCAACCCCAATCTGCACAACCTGCAGCATTCACGCGAAGAACCTCCTTTAGAGGAAAAAGACCAAAATATAATAAATGAGACTCAGGATTTTTTAGAGGAGGCCAGTCTCAACCCCCAGTACGACAATCAAGAAAACCATCATCCTTTAACTTAAACAATTTAGACCAAAGGATGACAGAACTGCCTTACATTGTTTTAAAAAAATGGAACCTGAACATGTTAATCGACACTGGGAGTACTACTAGTTACATCAATCCGATAGTGGCAGAAAAATTCTTTTCTAGAAAATTCTCCAAATCCCATTCATTGTAAAAACCGCCCACGGGCTATCAGAAGGAAAATTTAATACGATAGTACCCTGTGAGGAAATTTTCAACGAACCGGAATTAAAATTAAAATTCAATGTATTCAAATTTCACGAAAAATTTGATCTTCTGATGGGTCTAGACAACCTGAAGCTATTGAATGCTTCCATTAATTTGAAAAATGATGTGTAAACAGACAAAAAATAGTAACATACAACTTAAATATTTAAATACGGAAGCTAATGATGTATTAAACGTTGAAAGTAGAACGATACAGCAGATAGAAATCAAATGTAAAAATATAAAAGATGGAGACGTAATCATTCCATATATTAAATTGGGTAAGATGGAAATCGCGCAAAGTTTAGTAAAACTAAATAACTATAGAGGATATGTTAGGATACTTAATCCAACAGATCACGATATTACAATAAAAATCCCAATCATTAAAGCTGAAGAGATTAACTACAATCTCGAAGAATTAAATAGCATTGAAATAACAAATAAAATAGATCATTCTAATACAGGTATCGAATTCGATAAATTAAGATTGGATCACTGTAATTCAGAGGAAAAAGCCGCGATTATCGAATTAGTATCAAAATACCCGGATATATTTTATAAAGATGGCGAACCATTAACCTTCACAAATGAAGTTAAACATGTCATCAGGACAGTTGATGAGATTCCCGTCTATACTAGAAATTACCGATTTCCTGAAATATATAAAAAAGAAGTCGAAAACCAAATTAACGAGATGTTGCAACAAGGAATAGTCAGACCCTCTGATAGTCCATGGAATTCCCCCATATGGATAGTTCCGAAGAAAAAGGACTCGAGTGGCAAAATTAAATTCAGAATTGTAATAGATTATAGAAAACTAAACGACAAAACAATCGAAATTAAATATCCACTTCCTCAAATTTCAGATATTCTTGACAAATTAGGGCGTGCACAATTCTTTTCCTGTATCGATTTGAAAAGCGGATTCCACCAAATACAAATGGACCCGAATAGTATCGAAAAAACCGCATTCAGCGTTCCCAATAATCATCTGGAGTTTACTCGCTGTCCCTTTGGATTACGTTCTGCACCAGCAACGTTTCAACGAGTTTTAGACAATGTCTTGAGGGGTATAAACAATGAATATTGTTGTGTATACCTTGACGACATTATAGTATTCAGTGTTGACCTCCAAGAACATATAAGAAGGTTGGAATCGGTTTTTGACAGACTTAGAAAAGCTAACCTTAAGATACAGCTAGATAAAACAGAATTTCTAAAAAAGGAAGTCGCATACTTAGGGCATGTGATAACTCCAGAAGGAGTAAAACCAAATCCAGATAAGATCAAAGCCATCCTTCAGTACCCAATTCCCAAAACAACTAAAGACATTAAAAGCTTCCTAGGTTTGCTAGGTTACTATCGTAAATTCATCAAAGATTTCGCTGGACTAACAAAACCCCTCACATCAAGATTAAAAAAGGGAGCTAAAATTAATATTGACGACACAGATTATTCAGAATGTTTCGAGCTATGTAAACAACTATTAATCAACGAACCAATTCTCCAATATCCCGATTTTAACAAAACTTTCCATCTGACGACTGACGCTAGTAATGTGGCGATTGGGGCGGTATTGAGTCAAATGTCTAATAACAGTGACCTACCAATTGCCTATGCCAGTCGAACACTGAACGAAACGGAAAGAAAGTTGTCAACTATCGAGAGAGAATTGTTAGCTATAGTTTGGGCCGTAAAATATTTTCGACCATACCTCTATGGTCGCCATTTCAAAATCTTATCAGATCACAAACCATTACATTGGTTGTTCTCCCTCAATGAACCTAATTCGAAATTATTCCGCTGGAAAACTAAATTACAAGAATATGATATCGACATCCAATATAAAAAAGGATCCTTGAACACTAACGCGGATGCATTGTCCCGTGTTGAAATCAATAATTTGGAAGATATAGATGTTTCTAAATTCAAAGATATAACCGACAAAGCTCCTTCCGAGTTGATAGAAACTTATTTCCCAGAACTTCTAAAGAATCCAACTAATAAGATAGAGAAAAAACAGATCAATGATAGATTAGACAAACTAATAGAAAAGAAACCTTTGGAACTACTAGATGACATAATAACGACATTCGATTCAAAATCCATGATAGTAAATGTAGATGAAGTTGAACAAAACGCCCCGTCTGATATTACTGTACATTCCAATTACTACGGTAACACCGTGGTGAATATACCCATCAAAGATGAAATAATCAATAAATGTAAAAATCAAATCATAATTGAGGTAAACAATCAAATAGGCACCAGCATGAAACCCAAAATAAATAAACTATTCGAAGACAAAACCAGAATCTCAGTGGTGTTTTCAAGATGCAACTTGAATAATGACATAACCAATTTTATAAAAGAATACATTATACCTAAAAGAAAATACGGTGTTTATTTCGAAACCGATATCTACCAAGAATTCGTACGACAACTAACCAAAGTATTTACTTATTCTCAGATAGATATAACCAAATTCTGCAAAAAAGTAAAAGACGTAGAAAAAATAGAAGACGTGGAAAAACTACTAAACACCTACCATTCCGGAGAAAATAATCATAGAGGCATCGAAGAAACTTATGAACACTTAAAAAGAGAATATTACTGGCCTAAAATGTCAAGTTCAATTCAAAATTTTATCAACAATTGTGAAACGTGCCTTAAATGTAAATATGATAGGGTTCCATTAAAACCCAAGTTAAATATTACTCCAACAGGATCCAAACCCATGGAAACTTTACACATCGATAAATTAACTCTTGAAAATTCTAAATTTCTAACTATAATTGACCCTTTCTCACGATATGCTCAAGCATAT
Source organism: Apolygus lucorum (assembly GCA_009739505.2). NCBI lineage: Eukaryota > Metazoa > Arthropoda > Insecta > Hemiptera > Miridae > Apolygus > Apolygus lucorum. The sequence continues at coordinate 40,345,094 of CM019179.2, forward strand.
GCCTTGAACTCTTCCAACAGTATTGAAGTAGTTAACTCATTGATCAAATTCTTTTCCCATCACGGAATCCCCTCTAGCATAGTAGCAGACAATGGAGCAGAATTCCACAGCTCACTCGTCAAAGAGCTCTTGTCTCTACACAACATTAAAATTCATTTTACATCCCCTCAACATCCTGAATCAAATGGAGTTATCGAAAGATTCCACTCAACACTCATAGAACATATTAGATTAATGAACGATAGGGTTGAATTTAACAAGGATACTATAATAACTAAGGTGAACTATGCAATTTTAGCATATAACAATTCCATCCATTCTTCATCCAAACTTACACCTTTTGAGCTTCTTTACGGCCATATCAATCACAAAAATTTACTCAATTCAGATGTAGAACATGTCATCATAAATCAATACCTACAAACACATAAAGAAAAGACTAAGGCACTCTATGAAATCATGAAACAACGTTTCGATGAAAACAAAGAAGCAGTTATAAATGAAAGGAACAAGAATAAAGAGGATATTCCCTTGCCATTTCCCGAAAAAATATTCGTCAAAACTGTGCAAAAACAACATAAAACTAAACCTAAATACAACCCAGAAATACTTAAAGAAATAGACCCAAAGCTTAAAACAGGAATTATTGTACCGAGACACCATAACACTCAAGCAAAAATTCATTTAGCCACAGTCAAACGTCCGCGAAAAAGAGAAGAAACTATGTTAGAAAGAGTATGGAACGAAAAATTAGACCATAATGAGAAATTCATAACAAATTTCGGTATCACTATAACTAGAGCGGACTTACTCACACTTAAAGACCCTAACTGGTTAAATGATAATGTAATAAATTTCTACATGGGTATGATCCAAGAAAGAAACGAACGAGATAAAGACCCCCACAAAGTCTACTGCTTCCATAGTTTCCTTTATGTTTCTCTATCTGCAGGAGGTTTCCCTCGAGTACGTAATTATACTAAAAATGTTGATATTTTCAGTTATGATACAGTATTGATACCCATCTTTAAATCAGCACATTGGCGACTGATCGTAGTGAAAATCAAAGAGAGAAAAATTTTATATTTTGATTCATTAGCCTGGGATGGTCAAGAAATTCTTGCTTCCATCCGTAACTACCTCGAAGAAGAACACAAAAATAAACATAAAGATAATTTTCAGAAAATTAACTGGGAGTGTATTCAAGTAAAAAACAAACCTGAACAGAACAATTCCAATGACTGCGGATTGTTTCTGTTGTATTATGCTAAAAATTATAAAATCACAAAACCTACCCCACCGAATCCAAATAAATTAAGGGAACAAATATGCCTTGAGATACTAAACCACAAATTAGAATTTACAAACATACCAACTTAATGTCTTCATATTCTACTTTCCAGACTCATCTTTATCATTGGGACTGGAATGGCGACTAACATAAATAACATTACCTTGAACCAAGGTATAATTCCAGTCAAATTAGGACAAGCCAGGATGCTGCAATCTTACCATACGCTGACGCACTATTACCAGTTGACACAGTTGATAAACCAATTAGATACTATAAAAAATAATAACGACTTCATCTTGAAGACAATTTCTGAGGATACTGAAGTTCAGAGTAGAGTACGAATTCCATTAGATTTAACCAAACATGCAATAAATGAAGCAGAAACAAGGCTACACAACACGCTGGTTCCCAGAAGGACAAAACGCGGACTGATTAATGGATTAGGTTCTGCCATAAAATTCATCACAGGTAATTTGGACGATAGTGACGCAAAAAAGTACGATGAAATATTAACCCAAATAAGACACAACCATACTGACCTTAGAAAACAGTTTATAGAACATTATAACATCAACAACATTCTCATCGAACAGTTTAACCATACTATTGAAGAAATTAATTACAACAATCAAATCATCATGGCTGAATTAAACGGACTCAAAAACTAAACTCTTTCGAAACCCATGTCGGTTTAGTAGAAACTATATTGAACCACCAATTAATAATTATGAACTTCATGATGGACGTAATACAGGACATTGAAAATTCAATTACATTTTGTAAACTTGGAGTGCTACACCCAAGTATCATTAAACCAGAAATATTAGTTAAAGAACTAGAAAAGATATCTAAATTCTATAAGAACCAACTTTTGAACTTTGAAGAAGAAAATTTGTTCGAACTACAAAAACATATTAAGGTCAAATGCTTCATATCCCTAGAAGAAATAATATATTTCATAGATATTCCGATTGTAAACGTAGATGTCTTCGACCTTTTCTTCATGCAACCAGTCCCTACATATTTTGAGAGCAAATCAGTAACCATAATACCAACGGTTCAATATCTTCTACAGTCTGGCCAAATAATCAAACCGTTAAAAGATACGTGCGACCAAGGACAGATATACTTGTGTTATAATCATTTAGTAACCACCGTAAACATTAACTGCGAATCATCAATTCTTGTTAATAACGTAAATTCAGATTGTAAATATTCAGAAATTCAAGTCGAAGACAACTATGTAGAACTATTAAGCAGTATTAACCAATATTTGTTAGCTTTCTTCAAAGAAGACAAAATTGAGATTCATAATGACAAATCTGTTGAAACACTTACGCTAAAAGGAGTGTATTTGTTAAGTCCAAACAATAGTACCATTTTTTATAAACAATACCCTTTATCTATAGCAACAAACAAGATATATGGACAACCTGCCATTACCAAGGGAATAAATTTCCAACTAAACGCCACACAAATTTCCGAGGAGAAAATTAAACTGAAATCTCTTGAATTCAAAATGCTACCCTACAAATCAATTCAAACCGTTCCAGAAGATTATGTGAAAGAAATGTTTATCCCAAGCTTTTGGACAATCATATTATACGCCTTAATTATATGTATCATGTTGTATTTAACACTACAATACAGGGACTTCAAAAGATCCCCAATCACAATGTAGATATTCATTATGTGTTGTTTATATTCATTATGTGTTGTTTATATACTGTGGGATTAGATTTGGGATTATAGAATTGAGGGATTAGATTTATATCATGGTTGTGGGATTACACTATATTATGTTTGTGGGATTAGATTAGATGTTTTGGATTAGATTTTTGTTGTAAATTGCTCTGATTGAGGCATTCCCAAATTTCGATTCCATCTGTATTTGTGATCTAAGGGGGGACGAGTTACGTACAGCAACTTGCTTATCTGCTGACTAAGTGCTGACGATATCAGCACGAAGGTATATAGGCGCCCCTCTTACTCGCAGCAGGCAGTTGCCTCTTTACGCTCTTAGCTCGATGTTCTAAAGTCCCGGGAATTTGCCACTTTCTTATATAATTTTGTGAATCAATAAATTGTTGTTTTTAAAAAGTGACTTCACGTTTCTTCTCAATTAACTTTTATAAAAACCAAGTTCAACTGTGATTTTGGTTTATTGTTTTCAAATATGAACCTTGAGGACGGAATAAGGAAAAATACACAACCTCCCCCCCTAAAATTTGAGGTTTTACGCATTCAAGGTAGGTACGTAGAATCCAAAAATCTATTTTAAAAAATGTTCCGTCCGAACGCCGTACTTTGACAATTTACCATGGACCAGTTTTGGTCAAATTTAGTACCAATATTGACTGCATTTGGGATCTAGTTGTGCCCCAAAGTCTAGTTGTGTCAGTCGCTTCTAAGCGGTAAAAAGTGGGGATTGAAATTTTCAAAACACGCTCAAAAGCTTTCAACGTACAAGTATTGTTTTTTGTTTGAATTTTAAATAGTGACGATTCTTAAGAATTTATTGAAATTCCACAGAGCTCTGTGGGACCAACCGTTTGCTTAAAGGATAATTAATTACCTAATCGATGAATGTTACATGCCGTTTTTTCATGAATTTAAGATACCTAGTGTTAAACTTTAAGAGACGAATGATATCTCCCAGACGATCAACAGTTATTGTTAAATGTGCGTTTATTGCGAAATTTATCTGAAAACTTGTGTTGCTTTAACCTTGCCCTAAGAATCCAAACCTCTCCCATCCCAACGACTCCTGGTCCATAGAAGTAGTAATATTAACCCGTGTTGATATATAGTTTGCATCGTTGTATCAGTACTAGTTCTAAATATACAAAAACACTGCAAATTAGTACACAATTTATTATTTTTATAACACCACCAAGAACTCGGCATCTTCCGACCCTTCTAAGGACCATGGGGGACCCTTTAGGGACCTGGTAAGGGTTGTCTTGTGCTAGCTCACAGGGATACTAATATGTGGGTGTCAATTTCTGACAAATTTCACGATAATTGCTAATTGTTGGTCCCACTGAGCACTGGATGGTATCATTAAATTCTTGAAATTTAAGTTTTAAATGAATGATAAAGCAACATTTGTATATCAAAAGTTTTCGAGCTTTTGGAAATGTTTATCCCCGCTTTTTACCCCTTAGAAGTGACTGACAATAAGGATAACCTTCGGGACACAACCAGACCCCGAATGGAGCCCATATACTACCAAATGTTATAAAAATTGGTCGACGGAAACTGAAAAAAGTGCCGCGTAATGAGGACCGACGGATAATTTTTTATTTGGTTTTTGGATTATTTTGGTATAGTTACTTAGGTACCTTGGGGAAGGGGTAAATTTGTTTTTCTTTTACTTTCTTGCTTCCCAAGGTTTACCTATTATTGAATAATAAACCAAAATCTGCAAACTTTCCAACGAGTCTTCTCCGGTCAGTGTTGACTGTTTTCTGTTCTTGTTCAGAAAAAACTGGTTTGAATACGGCAGATTATCGAATATTGAGACAAAATTACTAATTTTTTTGTTATTCAATCGGAAGAAAGGTAGGAAAAGACAATATCCAACAATTGTGTGGATAAGAGAAGTAAAGAGAGAAATTAGAAGTACCTACCTTGAAAATTACTAACATTTCCTTCGCAATTTTCTTCAACTTCAGGTTTTGGCGATATTATAAGTTCTTTTACCTGTAATTGATGACAGATCCCACTGGACACCTTCCTTATGAAAACATTGAAATTTTGCGATCATGTTGCTAACATGCGGGTCTGATAAAGCAAGCAACATGAGCTCAAAATTCAGCTGGTAGGCCAAAACAATAGCTAGCCCTACACACACGTTCTTTCCTCTCCAAAATCGTGGCGCGTGGAAACATGGAAATGAGGATTCGTGAAGGGAAGGAAAAAAACGTCTGCCAAGTGGGTGTGGCACTTAGCTTCCTCGTATCCATAACCCGATTATATAGATGATCAGATGCATAGTAGTTAATCTCAAAACACCAATCTCTATGTACCATTCACTACCCTCATAGGCGACCATCTACTCGATAATCTGGACAATCCAAGAAAATTTCATCAACTTCGGATGAAAATTATAAGTGTTATAGCTGTTACAAGGATTTTACGTTTGCGCATGCGCAGAGGCTACTGTAAATTCTAAGGCCTTGATTTTAATTGGGGACCATCTACAACCTAATCCGTGAAAATGTCATCGAAATCGGGTGGAAAATGTGGAAGTTACGGCCGTTACAAGGAAATTCACGTTTGCGCATGCGCAGTGGCTACTATCAGTCGGAAGGTGGTGATTTTCATAGAGGACCATCTACAACCTAATCCGCATGATCCCTGAAAAGTTCATCAAAATCGGGTGGAAAGTGAGGAAGTTATGGCTGTTACAAGGAATGAGGAATTTCACCGATTTCTGTTTGCATTTTTCCTGAATAGTTAATGGTGTGGGATAGATGAAAATCGGGCTGATTTTGGAAAATAAGTCTCCTGTTATTTTTGGGAGACAATCAAAATTTATGATTTCAAAAATAACCGGGAAAACGGACGTGAAGCGGGAACGCTCGCTGATTGGGCTGTTCGGATAGCCGTCTCCTCCCAGTGTTGCCCATTGGGACGACGAAATCGTGTTTTCTAAGAGAAAAGTTATCAAACAAAAACAGAGGAAACCTAATTTTCCCCATCTCGCTTTTTCTATTTTTTTCTTCAGTTTTTCGATTTCGAACTTTACTGTTTCATGAAATTTTGCATCTGGGGACTATGGATTTCTCGATCTCAGCGCTTCAAGCGGCCATAAATGAACTATTCCAGGATGACGTAATTTTCCCGGTTTTTTTAAACATTCGTATTTTCTACACTGTTTTGTTTATTCGTAAATTAGGAAGTTCGGGCTGAAAGTTTGCCATAGGGGGTTTTTAGAGGTGCTGAATCCGATTTTGGGGTCAAAAATAGGAAATTCCGACATGGTGAAATTCCTCATTCACGTTTGCGCATGCGCAGTGGCTACTATCAGTCCGAAGGTGGTGATTTTCATAGGGGACCAATTTTCAGGGGAAATTTTCAGGGATGTTACAGACTAGTATTTAGACGGTCCCCTATGAAAATCATCACCTTCGGACTGATAGTAGCCAGTGCGCATGCGCAAACGTGAATTCCTTGTAGCGGCCATAACTTCTACATTTTCCATCCGATTTCAATGAAATTTTCAGTGATGTTACAGATTAGTATTTAGCTGGTCCCCTATGAAAATCATTATCCCCGGACTGATAGAAGCGACTGCGCATTTTTTTGATCTAATCACATACACCTACTCACTTAATTTGTCATCCGAAGTTGATGAAATTTTCTAGGATTGTCCAGATTAGCGTGTAGATGGTCCCCTATGAGGTTAATGAAAGGTACTTAGAGATTGGTGTTTTGAGATTAACTACTATGCGTCGGATCATCTATATAATCGGGTTATGGATACGAGGAAGCTATGTGCCACACCCACTTGGCAGACGTTTTACACTGTTTTGTCACAGCTGTTTTATGATGGCCAATATTATTGTTCGTCAAAAATTCTCTTTTCAACCTAATGAACCAAAAATGATGAGCGCCAGCTGCAAGTTCGTGGTAAGAAAACAATGGGCGATTCCTGTAGTTTTCTTCTATTTGGTTAACTGAACGACTTCAGTGAGAGCTCTCAAGAGAGGTGCTATGCGAGGGGTATGATGATTTGACGGTATTTTGCAAGTTATGGCGTTACCATCGGCCCTTCAGCGAAGCAATCATCAGTTATGACGTCACACAAAATCTTCTCATTCCTTTTATAGGTAATCTAAACGGAATTATGAGTCAAAGCTTATATTCAGGGATTTTCGAAGGTGTTGAATCCTACTGAATTTGGAATAAAAAGACCAAATTCTGACGTACTCCCCTTTGGTAGTTCCAAACTTGAAATTACACTCTAGTAGGTACCCATCAACTACCTCCTCAACATTCCTGCTTCTTCCCACAAATTATTTTCAACTATATTTAAGTTATAATTTTTCAAGTGTCTTGTATTTTTTTGGTCTTACTAAGGACGGGAGTAGATATGTATATTGTCGGTATTGATCAAGCCGTTCACAACACTACTAAACCCTTGTCTAAAGAAATCTTTTTGGAGGTCCAAATTTTCAATATTTTGCTTCTCAGACTACCAAGGTTGAGGAAGCATGTTTTTATTTAGTCTTTTGCGTTATGACTGTTCTCTCAACCATTCCTCCACTGGCGATCAGGAAGGCCAACTAGCATTATTAGTTGACGTAAATTTTGAGAAGCGCAGTGCTTGATAATTTCTTGCTGACGCATTTCAGCCCAAAAAGGCTTCAAGTGTCGAACTCGCCGCTACCAGAAACGACCTGGCAATTGTCGTTACACTTGTCGGTTTCCTTCAGGTTATCTCACGAAGACCTTAGTTAACATTCTTTCATATTGTTTATCCGAAAATATCTATGAATTCGGCAGGACAAGACGTTGATTTGATTTGTTGAAATTGTTTGAAATTTGATCATGTTGATTTGATACCATAAAGGCGCTCCATCGATCACTAAACGTCAATAGATAATTTTAGAAGTGGCACCACTGTGAACTGAGATATTGATTCGTAAGTTACTTGCATTACTACGTGAATTGATGACTGAATATTTTACTTTCATGCAGGTACAAGGTGTAGCGTCCTGAGGCTCAAGCCAAAGACAAAAACGCTGCAAATCATTGCTCAAAGGTTTATTATTTTCTGTATAGATCACCCTTCTGTATAGATCACTGGTTCTCCATCAATAGCACCTACCACCATCTGTATTCTCCCTTGACCTTCCCTCTCAAATTTCAGCTCCTGCGATCAATAGGATTGAAAATGGCTTCGGAGCTCACTCAGCTGATCAGTGATCAGAAGAGTGAAGAAGATCTCCTCGAATGCTGGAGACGCCTGGAAGAGCACTTCCATTCAATAGGATTGAAAATGGCTTCGGAGCTCACTCAGCTGATCAGTGATCTGAAGAGTGAAGAAGATCTCCTCGAATGCTGGAGACGCCTGGAAGAGCACCTCCATTCAATAGGATTGAAAATGGCTTTGAAGCTCACTCAGCTGATCAGTGATCTGAGGAGTGAAGAAGATCTCCTCGAATGCTGGAGACGCCTGGAAGAGCACCTCCATTCAATAGGATTGAAAATGGCTTTGGAGTTCACTCAGCTGATCAGTGATCTGAGGAGTGAAGAAGATCTCCTCGAATGCTGGAGACGCCTGGAAGAGCACTTCCATTCAATAGGATTGAAAATGGCTTTGGAGCTCACTCAGCTGATCAGTGATCTGAGGAGTGAAGAAGATTTCCTCGAATGCTGAAGACGCCTGGAAGAGCACTTCCATTCAATAGGATTGAAAATGGCTTCGGAGCTCACTCAGCTGATCAGTGATCTGAAGAGTGAAGAAGCCTTTGAGCAATGATTTGCAGCGTTTTTTACCCACCAACATTTTTTTTACCTACCAACTTTTTTTTACCTACCAGCTAGGTACTACCTACCACACCATACTGGCTTCACACCTTCACAATCAAGTTTATTAGAAAGAACTAAACGCTTCACACTCGATTGGAAAAATAGAAAGCTTCATATGGAAATTTGATTACTGGTTACGCAGAAGGCAAAACTGTATACAAATCGAAGAAAGGAACAGCGATCGCATTTTAGTCCGATAAAATTTGAATGGAGATTAGACCTCTTTTGCGATTCACACTCATGATTCTGTCTTATCGAAGGAAAAGCTTCAAGTACTCGTAGGGACCGAACGGTTTGTCCTACAGAGCTCCGGGTGGTCTCAAAAATTTTTAAAAATTCAGTACTATTTAAATTTGGTGAAAAAACGATACCTTTATTTCGAGAGTTTTCGAGCTAGGGCACTCTTGAAAATTTCAACCCTTAATTTTCACCCCTTAGAAGTGACCTACATCAACCAAAAGCTTCGCGGCACAACTAGACCCCAAATGGAGCCCATATACCAAATTTGAACCAAATCGGTCGTGTTGCTAAGAAAAGTGCCGCGTACGGCGGACGGACGGAAATTTTTTTATTCGATTTTCGTATTCTACGTACCTTGAAACGTAAAACACCAAATTTTGAGGGGGGGTTAAAATTTTTTTTTTCTTGCTCGATTCCAAAGGCTTATTATTGAAAATAATAAACCAAAATAGATAGGTAAAATAATGATCAAATTTGGAGAGATTATACCTTTGGTCGGAAGATCAGTGTAAAATACGTCCCACATCCCATGGTCTGTTCGACTTTTCCACCTCCACGTGAACCTGTGCAGAACTTTGCTGCCACTCCTGTTCGTCAACGTTTGGAACTGGGCGTGTTCGTTGATGCTTTTGTCCTTCCACACTTCGCTGCAGTCTCTCTAGGCAAATGAGATTGAGGTATTTTTCAATGAGGAAACCTTACTCGTTTTTTTTTTTTTTTTTTCTTTTGTGCTTGTTACAGTGACAAGGATAGCAGGTACCATTGATTTCACTTTTCAAGGTTGAATTCTCTAAAACCAAAATTTCCACTCGCGTTTTACGTTTTGGACCTTACTGATCAATAATTGATCAAAATTATGTTGGTATCGTGTCTTTAACAAAAATTATAGAGAGTCGAGAAGTTGACAATTTGGGCATGTTTTTCCGAAGAGCGTACATCGAAATGAGCAGGTATTCAAAGTGAAAACCTCGAGAGAAAAAATATTTAATTTAAAAAAATTTGAAAACTTGTATTTTGACTTGTATTTTATTTTAAACGTTTTAATTTCTAATGATTTCGGTTTTGCACTAGGTAGCTTGGAAATTTAACCCTCTTTATAACGATATCCTCAAATTACAATTAACCTACTTGGTAAATGCTTAAACGGGGTTATGGGAGTTTTAATGACAAGGTCAAAACATGAAAAAAATCTTAAAATTCAAAAAACTAGAAAAAAATTGCTTTGAGAGATTATGTTGGAAGTACTTTATAGTTTTAACCAACTTCAGTGTAGACACCCTCTATTGTATTGCCACAAAAAAAAAAAACATATAATGTCTAGATAGAGCTTGAAGATTACTACTCACATAACATTCTTGAGAGTTGTGATCACTACTTACTCCTAAAACTAAAGATAAAACTAAAATCAACAGTGATGGCACTAGGCGGGTCATCTCGCAAATGGAAGGACCTCGAGGATGGGTGTGATTTATAGACTCATCCTCGCGTCCTTTATTTGTCCTCGTCGTGGACTCGAAGGAATTGGCGTGCCGAAAAATACGTGGAAAAACCTCTTGGACCTCATTTTTTCCGGTATCAAGAGATAAGCAATTTGCAACAGTCCGTAGCAGAGCACAATGGGTCCAGGACCTTGAGGAGGTGAGGGATTCACCGTGAAACCATATTGTGTCGTTGGTCATCGATAGGGTCTCGTTGGAGGCGTCATTACTTCGCCACACCACATCAAAAACATATTGTTTAGTAATGCATGCATTCCAGGGGACGTCCCATTAGATAAGCATTAGGTCAATTAATACCAGTTGGTAAGCGACAAAACTGTTCACTCGATGTAATTTATTAAGCATTTTAGGCAAGAAATGGTGATCCTCCCCCCCCCCCCCCCCCCTTCGCCATTATCCACCATAACATTTCTAGCAGCGCGGGAGCCTCGAATTTGAAGAGCATTTTAAAAACCATGATCTACGATCCCCAACAAGCGATTTCGAGATCAACCCCCCCCCCCTCTCCTCACCAATGGTGCCACTCTGGCACCAAAGCGGTAGTACTTCGTAACGTTGAACTTTCATCTATTTGTTTTAGTAGGCAGTCCTTCGAAGTTCATTTCCGTATTCAAGGTAAAACACACAAAAAAAATTCAAAAACCCATGAAAATGCGAGTTATGGTGTTCTGGCACCATGGTGGCATCACTATTAGTTCCATGGTGAGACAGAGAATAATTCATGAAAATCCGGAGGTATAATGAGGATTTTCCCTCAATTTCAGACCTTGGATACAATTAGTAAGCTACGAGTATAAAGGAACCGAAATATCGAAAAATCGGATATTTTGTGAATATTATCCTCCACTCTCACCCTTCTCTTGCGAATTTTGATACTCTGGTGAAATAGTGTGCAATTTGGAAGATTTATGAGTTAAACAAAAGAAACACTCAAAACGGTTGGAAATTGAGGCCTGGGCAGAGTTTACAGGATTATGCCCACAAACGCACGTTTTTGAGCATTAACCCCCCCCTTAAAATTCAAAATTCGAAATTCCGGCGACGTAGTGCACAACTAGATAGTTTTCCGCGTCGAACAAAAAAAGAACCACGAAAATCGGTTGAGAACTAAGGCCTGGGCAGACGACACAAAATTTTGTCACACACACACACACAGACATACACCTATGGTTTTTTTTTCGCGGATTTGGATTCAGAATGGTCTAAAACGGATTACTGTGTGGTTATTTTTTTTCTGTTGAGTGTTGTCCTCCTCCACCCCAGATCGATCGCATAAGGACGCCCAAGTCTTACTGTGGGACGTCCTAAAAACCAAGTAATTTTAAATTTCATCGTGGTTATGTTTTTGGACTCGAGGCCATTCTGAAATTCAAGACAACAAAATCAAAATCAATCAGATAGCCATGAAATTCCCAGAAATCCCATCAATGACTAAAAATGTAATCGAACCGGAACTGTACCTAATTTAATATAGTTTTACCTATAGGTACAGGGTGCGGCAGCATAACTTTCTTTTTTCAAAACTGAATAAAACGCATTGTATGGATCAGAAAGTTTGTAATTTGGTTTTTACAATGTAGCTGCACTACTAAAGTTTTGTTTTACACAGTTTTGAAGATAAAATCACTTAGGTGACGTCCTCCCATTCTCAATGCATTGAATAGACCGATTAGTGGCGCTTGAGATAACTCTTTCAAGGAGAGCAGGCGTTATGTTAGAAATTCCTTCATCGATTCTTTAGGTCTTAAAAGATTCTTGAATAGTTCACATAAACACGGGATTTCAAAAACCCCATAGAAACATATTGTTTAGTAATGCATGCATTCCAGGGGACGTCCCATTGGATAAGCATTAGATCAGTTTAACCAGTTGTTAAGTGATGAAACTGTTTCACTCGATGTAATTTATTTATTACTTTAGGCAAGAAATACTGACCCCCCCCCCCCACCATTATCCACCTTAACATTTCTAGCGGCATGGGAGCCTCGAATCTGAAGAGCATTTTAAAATCCATGATCTACGATACCCAACATGCGAATTCGAGTTCACCCCCCCACCACCACCACCACCTCTCCAACGCCAACAATGGTGCCAGTCTGGCACCAAAGCGGAAATACGTCGTAACATTGAATTTTCATCTGTTAGTTTTGGTAGGCGGTCCGTCGAAGTTCACATCCGTATTCAAGGTGAAACACACACACACAAAAAAAAACACGAAATAAGCGGTTTATGGCATCATGGCACCATATCCTGGCACCATGGTGGTACAGAGAATAATTCATGAAAATTCGGAGGTATAATGAGAATTTTTCCTCAATTTCAAAGCTTGGGTACAATTAGTAGGTAAGCAGTAAAGGAACCAAAATATTGAAAAATCGGATATTTTGTGAATATTATCCCCCCACTCACCCCCTCCCCTTGCGAATTTTGGTACTCTAGTAACATCATGTACAACTCGGAAGTTATTTGAGTAAAAAAAAAGAAACACGCAAATCGGTTGGAAATTGAGGCCTGGGCAGAGTTTACAAGATTATGCACGCAAACGCACGTTTTTTAAGCATTAACCCCCCCTTTCCCCCTCTTAAAAAGCAAAATCCAAAATTCCGGCGCCGTAGTGCACAACTAGATAGTATTTCGCGTCAAACGAAAAAAGAACCACGAAAATCGTTTGAGAACTAAGGCCTGGGCAAAGTACACAAGATTATGCCCAAAAACGCACGTTTTTCGAGCATTAACCCCCCCTTTCCCCCCCTTAAAAGGCAAAATTCGAAATTCCGGCGACGTAGTGCACAACTAGATAGTTTTCCGCGACGAACAAAAAAAGAACCAGGAGAATCGGTTGAGAACTAAGGCCTGTGCAGAGTACACAAGATTTTGTTACACACACACACACAGACATACACCTATGGTTTTTTTTTGCGGATTTGGATTCAGAATGGTCTAAAACGGATTACTGTGTGATTTTTTTTTCTGTTGAGTGTTGTCCTCCTTCACCCCAGATCGATCGCATAAGGACGCCCAAGTCTTACTGTGGGACGTCCTAAAAAATCACAAGGGCACGGATTGGGAGATACGGCCACAGCAAATCGCCCCTGATTGGGATGAGGCGTTCTGGGAAGTATTCCCTCTAAACAGTCATTTTGTTGTTCATGGTTGTTACACGATTTTTTTAGTTTTTGTTTTTGGTTTAATATTTTCAATATTGAACCATTGGAATCGATCAAGAACAAAAATGTTGACACCCCCCCTCACCCCTAAAAATTTTGTGTTTTACGTTTCAAGGTACGTAGAACCAGAAAATCATATGAAAAATTTTCTTAGCAACACTGGACCGACTCGGTTGAAATTTGGTATATGGGCTTCATTTGGGGTCTAGTTGTGCCACGAAGCTTTTGGTTGCTGTCAGTAATTTCTAAGGGGTGAAAATTTCAAAAGTACCTACCCTAGCTCGAAAACAATAAAGCTATTGTTTTTTCACCAATTTTAGATAGTATTGAATTTTCAGAATCGAAGTTTTTTCAGAATTTTTAATGGGTTCTTCTTCGATAAAACAGAATCACGAGTGTGAATCACCTAATCTCCGTTCAAATTTTATCTGACCATAATGCTGTTCGTTTCTTCGAGTTGTAGGTATTCAGTTTCGGTTCCTTAGCAATTAGTAATCAATATAAAACTCCCTATTCCTCTGAATCGCTTGTGAAGGTTTGATTTCTCCATAATAAACGTGATTGTGGATGCTGAAAGTAATTATGTAGTAGGTAAATAGTAGATACCTCTGGTTGGTAGGTAAAAAATAGTGAAAATGGCAAAGCTGTGATCTTTACAGACGAGTGATGTATACAGGAAAATAACAAACCTTTGTGAAATAATTTGTAGCGTTTTGGACACTTGGTTACAACAAGTCGGTGCAGCAGCACACTTCGCAAGAGCATCGGTGGCTGGTTAGGTTTGAGGGAACACTTCCTTTTAGAACAACGACTGCTATCCTTGAAATAGTCATCAAAAATACCATGAATCGGTCTATTCAATGAATTGAGAATGGGGGACGTCACCTAAGTGATTTTATCTTCAAAAATGTGTAAAACAAACAATGTATAGTGTACCTACCTTCATTATACAAACCAAATTACAAACTTTCTGATCCATACAATGCGTTTTATACAGTTTTGAAAAAAGAAAGCTATGCTGCCGCACCCTGTAGGTACCTACTAAGATTTGTGGATCAACTGACGTACGAGAAACCGAAATTGTTCAAGTTTAAGAATCGAATTGCATTCGTTTTTTAAAAGTTAGTGACGTATTTAAACCAAACCTGGATTAGTGGGTGAAGATGGAGATGACAGGCGTAGAAATTTGGTTTATTATTTTTAACCCCCTCTCAAAATGTATTGGATTACGTTTCAAGGTATCTAGAATCCGAAAATTGACATTTTCCGACCGTCTGCCGTCCGCCGTTTTAGTATGGAATTGTGATAACGACTGATAAAGCTGGTGTCGATGTGCACATCACTACACAATGGTTCAGTGTTTCATCACTTAAATCTATTCGTTTACTTACCTACTTTCTTGAGTTTTTTTCTCCCAAGTCATTATTCTTGCAGGGATGGAACACGGAAGCGATACCTAATTTATTGATGTTTTCGACATCGATAGAAAGCATAATGCATTCCTAATCAGCAATAGATTTTAATCAAAAGTAAATTTCATTTTAAAAAATTAAAACTTGAAAAAATTCTGTTTGTACTTAGTTTTTTAGGTTTTAAATGGGATAAGTGATATTTAAAAGAAAATTAATTAATTTAAATATTAACTAAATTTTTTAAAGATTTATATTACCTACCAAAATTACCATAACTACCTTAATTTATGTGTACATGTAAAACTGAGGGCACCGTTGGGAAGATCGTCAAATATTCCATCTCTCTATTGTCAAACAAGGACATTTTGAGAAGATCTGGTGCTGAAGTATTTTTTGCCCGTTTTTAAGCTTTTGGTTTTTGAGAGACTGCGGTAAAAACTTCCTCAAAATCTCAACTCATCCAACGGTATAATAAAATAGTGAAATCGAATTTAGGGGAAAAATTTGTGTTCGAAACGTGAAAAACGTGAATTTTTCGCAACAACACAGCGGGAGAATTCCGGGATCTACTGCGCTGCCACTCCTTTAATGAACTTGAATTAGGTACCAACCTACTTTAATAACTTTTTGAATTAGTCCTTTAATGACTTTTTGAGTTACTTTAACCCATTGTAAAAAGTTGAACTAGGTAAAACCATACTTTAAAATTGGCAAATTTTGATATTAAATTAACTTGGATTTTAGAATATTTTAGGAATATTATCGATATAACATCCGAAATATTTATATCCGCCTCTTTCCCCCAAAATCAAAAATGTGTACCTTTTTTTTGGTTGTTGGGAAAGAAGGCGGATATATAGGACTTGAGAGAGGTAAGGAGAAACAGGGAAGAGATTTTTTTTTAAATAAAAAAGCCTGGATATGCTAGGAAGCTCATCTAGCGAAACTAGGTAGGTATTTTTAAAAAAACACGTCTTCTTGCCTTTTTCTTAATGAAAGAGGACCCTGAGTCGTTTCGACCAAAAATGTTTCATCAATATCACCCAATATCTACGAAGTTCAACAGTCTTGCTGATTCTGTTCCCGCAGGTCATTGCTTTGACTCGTAACTTAAGTACAAAAAACATTTTCATGCAGTAACTGAGTGAGCCGGGCAGCACTCTGTGAGTTATCAAAGGATGACCGCGCCAACTCACTGACTTTGCCTGACATCGCGCGGTGATCTCTCGAACTACAACATAGTTTTTCCAACCACTACGTAGCGCTAGCGTCGATGACTCCATCTTTGTTTATGTTTACTGCTCTGCGTGGGAGCGTGCGTAAAAGCAACGATTGACAGTGGTGCTTGTGGCGTTGCTTCTAACTCATCAGTCGGTGCTCTCTCTTCAGTGATATTCGTTGTTTTTAGTTGTTTCTTCCCTATCGATTCGGAAGGTATCTCGCCAAGAAAACGTGCTTTTCACACAAAATATCCAACTCGCCTGCGGTTCATCGAAAGCTCCGACGCAGAACTTGCACTCTGCGGGACTCCCGTCGAGTTTTCGCCGCTAACTGCAGTTACGAGCGATTTTCTGGCACTTCTTGCTGGTCTATCATGCTCTCCAAGTTCGCGGCGGTCTATTGATAATTTTAACTCGAAAGGAAATTCTTTTTAATCGTTCGTTTCGCGAAAGGAAATGCCGACTGTCGAGAACATCATGGAAAGCGAAAAAGAGACCGACAGCGCTACTCCAGCTCCTGCAGTCAACGGGACGGACACCATCCAAAAACCCACAAAACAGGTAAAGTACCTACTCAGGTGTACAATATCAACACTTCCACCTCTACAAAGTACTTATGTTGAACAAACATGTACTTGAGGAATTCTTGTTTTCTGATGTAAAAAATTTCCGATTTTGCCCAAGTTCGGAAACCATGTTGGATTATTCCAGTAAAAATCATGTTTTACAGTTCCATTCTAGCTTCATGTTAGTACCCACTTTACATGATCAAGTGCCACACCATTTCGAAATATTTATTGATTTAACCTTGTAAAGTAAGAAATCTCATCCTTTTATTCTAAAAAATGAGTCACTTTGACTGAATCAGATATCCAGAATTCCGATCGTTATTAAAATTAAATAGACCATTGGAAAGTTGATAATTTGAGCATGTTATTTCCGATGAGCGCCCATCGAAATGGGCAGGAATTCAGAGTAAAAAATTCGATCAAAAGTCAATTTTCAAAAAAATTGAAATTTGCTTTTTGATTTGATTTAAAAAAATGTTTTATTGCTAAAAGAGCTTGGTTTTGCACTAGGTAGTTTGGAAATTTAACGATAGTCTAACGACATTTTTTGTCGGAAATAGGTACCTTGTAGAATCGAATCCTGAAATTAAGCCCAATCTAAGTGTTGACACCCTGTATATTATGTTATGAGGAAGCTATGTGCCACACTTACTTTGGAGTGGTTTCTTCCGAAAAAAGCCCTTCTTGACAAGGAATTTTAAGGCAGATATTATAGCAGTTTTCAGTCAAATGAAACCTTTTTTCAATCAAATGAAACTTCGTACCAACAAAATGAAACTTTGTTCCAATCAAATGAAACCTCGTACCAATCAAATGAAACTTTTTTCAAACAAATGAAACCTTATTTCAATCAAATGAAACCATATTACTGATCACTGTGACATCGAGTCGAGTATTCTTTCAGTCCTTCTCAACGCAGCGCCGCCAGCATTCCTTCTCTATGCAATGTCACAGTGTCTTTTCAACGCAGCGCCGCCAGCATTATTTTCCTATGCAATGTCACTCTCGTATTCCTTCTCACTGCACATTGTAGATTTCGCAATGCTTCTCTGCGTCTCTCGCATTCCTTCGTCTCACCCATGTTACTTCTAATCACCTACCTTTTCTGTGCTTACTTTCGCTTTCTTTCATGATGAGTGACAGTGACAATTCGAGTTACGCCCCGTTGCGAGTTGGCCGGACATATGTAAGGAGAAGTAATCGTATCGTCAGTGACATTTCGAATACTTCATCTTCGGAAGAATCTAGTACCACAGAAACTCGAAGGCATCGCGCTAGAAATCGGGTAGGGCATTACACTAAAATTACAGAGCTGCAAAAGGGCACATTACTCCGTTTTTATGAGGAAGGCTATGACCTGAAAGAAGCATCACAAAAAGCAAATGTCAACTACAATTCTGCAAAAACGATTCTGCGTCGCTACAAAGCAGCGGGAAGTGAATTGGTGAGCAGAATGAGAGGGGGGACGAGGCGAAAAGTTCTGAACCCTACTGTTTTGGAGAAAATTGAGCAAATAGTTGAACAAAACAACGGGTTCACAATGTCAGAAATAAAGCTAGCTCTTTCTGTAGAGGACATTAATATCAGTAAAGTTACTATCCATAGAGCTCTCACTAAGCTTAAAATTACTTTGAAAAAAGCCAGCAAAGAAGTGGACAGAATGAACTCCATTGCAACCATTCAGCTAAGGAAGGACTTCGCCATCCAGTTCGAAGTGTGGGCCCCAACAAATAGTGAGAAATTGATTTTTGTAGATGAAGCTGGTTTCAACTTACACCTCCGCCGTAGTCGAGCTCGGTCAAGAAGAAATACTAGGGCAGTTATAACGGTCCCAACTGTTCGTGGACGAAATACGTCATTGGTGCTTGCCATTAATAATCAGAAAGTAATCCACTACAAAATAGTCACTGCAAGTACGTGTACGGCAGCACATTTTTGTGATTTCTTGAGGGAAGTTGCTGCTAAGCTTGACTTTTCTCTTCAAAACTCTATTTTGGTAATGGATAACGCAAGAATCCATTCCAGCAGAGCAGTGAAAGAAGCAGTTGAAGCATTGCCCTTGTCGGTGAAGTACCTGCCACCATACTCACCGACTTTGAATCCGGTAGCAAATGCGTTTTTTTAAATCAAATCTGTGGCTAGAGGCTTGCTTGGAGCAAGTCAGAATCATGACATCGAGGAAGTCATAGTTCGGAGCGTCGAAAAAATCACCTCGACAGACTGCTCCAACTTCGTCATTAACATGTTGATGAAACTGCCTGCTGCAGCTGCTGGACACCCAAACCATTAAATTAATTTGTACCTAGTGCTTCTGTATTAACTTGTTTCGCAACAATATTAAATAAAGTTATTTTTTATGGTTGGACCAATGAGTTTCATTTGATTGGAACAAAGTTTCATTTGGTTGGTACGAAGTTTCATTTGATTGGAACAAAGTTTCATTTGATTGGAACAAAGTTTCATTTGATTGGTACGAGGTTTCATTTGAATGGAACAAAGTTTCATTTGGTTGATACGAAGTTTCATTTGATTGAAAAAAGGTTTCATTTGACTGAAAAATGCTATAGTTTTTATTCTTTTTTTTTCATCCTTGAGAAGTGAAAACTTTTGCTTTTACATTCTTGGTAGAGTCTATAGCAAAATATGCCTAATAACTCACGTTTTTTCGCATGAAATTTCAATTGACTCATAAAAGTGCTCTTTAACCCTAATTGGACCAAAATTTTTTTTTAATCGATTCCTGGGGAAATTTTGGTCATAAATTCATTTTTAAACTTGCAATAGCTCACAAAAATTTCAGTACTGTCCATTAAATTTAAAGTTGCAGTTTAAATTTAGTTACTCTGGTGACACCTTGGGACAGCTGTGGAATTGCTAAGAGTTTTTTAGTGAAACCATGGGACTTACGTGTCATTTGCCGTATTGATTTGGTGTCAACAATGGTACCTACCATGTATAAATAATTAGTATTAAGTATCCAATGTTTTTGTACATTAATTATCTTCAGTAATCGAGATATAGGGGACAAAAATGCGCCTTCAACTACAGAAAAATGCATCACAGACGAATAGACTTTGTTTCACATTTCACAACAATGTTCTCCAACTGATGATTCTAAAAAATGAAACTAAGGTTTTATGCAGAGAATAATAAACCAAAGGAAGAAATTTAAACTTTAATGTTTCGCTGGAAGTTATAAGAAAATGAAATTGAGATTTGAGGTGTGTCTAGCCACCAGTGGTATCGCTGGTTCATATCGTTACTCAGACTTCAGCAAAAATCGTTGAAATTTGGTTTCACTTGTGATACCGTGGTCCAATTAGGGTAAAAAAATAAAATCTGACTATACCGTTGAGAAGTTGAGATCTTGAGCTACCTAGTTGTTTCCCCGTTGAGTGCCAGAAAATATTTGTAGTTATTACAGGCACATAATTATTCTGAAAAATGGTAATTGTTTTATAACTTTGACTTTGGGCTTTTACAAATTGTTTTAAAAAATTGTGTTTTTCCTCTGAACGGATAGAAGATTTTTACGCCCTTTCAAACGGTACCCTCATATTTAGTTCATTTTGTAAATTAAGGGTCGAAAACCCGGAAGGAATTCTTAAAGGAGGAAGGGGGGTTAAGTTAAAAAGTTATATGACAAAACATGTTGCAAATTAGTTCTAGAATCGACACCTGGATTTCAGCTCAGCAATCAGTGAAAATACACCAAATTATGTTTTTGAGTATAGGTAAAAAAATTTAAGTGACAATCAGAAATTTTACTACAATACCTATGACATGAATTTCTCATTAGCTGATCCTCATCTGCTCAGTCATAGGCTGAATTCGACAGGTTATCAAATCGTTATAAATATAAATTTATATCATTCGATACCTAATGTTTTGAAAACAAACATGTTTTTCAAAGACTCTACGATGTCATCAAAGCACCTCATTCCGATGTTGAAATCGAGTTCGTGTGAAAATTCATGATTTATTTTCGAACGGAAATGTCCTTTTTTTGAACTACTTTTTCATAAGCTCAGGTGTCTACTATTAATCGAAGTTTGAAATATAGGAATATTTCCCATGTAGGTATTTATTTGTTCATCTGATTATGAAGACTCAAAAATAGTATTTCAAATTTCCCCTGCCTTCTTAGCTACCGCAGATTCTCTCTGTATGTCACCCCACGTAGTTTCTCCCTACCTACCAGATTTCTTCTGGTGGAACAGCCGGTACGTGTAATCAATAGGTCCGTAGAAAGGTGGTGGAGAAATTCATGAAGGGTCCCGATTGCGATCCAGGTGTGAGAATCACCAATGGAAGTCACCCCAGGTGATAATATGTCCACGTCGAACGAGCAGTCGGGTGTGCTGTAGGGCTTTCTTTTGGAATCAGAATTCATATTTATACCAATTCCTGCACACCTAGTATCATAACTATCTCATTTCCCAAGTTCCATAATAAAACCTTTAAAGAATAGTAGGTATTTCAAACGATTTTTTGAATTCTGAAAATACCGTTCCAAATTCCTGGAAATTGTCTAGATGTTCGCTTAAAAACCTATCAATAACCATAATTAAAAATAACCTTACTTTTCTAAGAAAAGATTATTATAATGACCTCTAAATGTTTAATATGGAAATCTTGGAATTTTTTTCTCTATGGAAATGTGAAAAATGAATAAATTCACTTCAATTCACTTTGCAATCGATTTTTGTTTGATTTTAAGAGTGTTCTAACGTTAATATTATTTCTAATTTATTATGGTTAATTAATATTCCAAGAAATTAATTAATATTCCAAGAAATTAATTAATAGTTAATAATAACATTACTTAATATTAATTAATAATATAAATAATGTTATTAAGTTAATAATAATTAATATTAATTAATCAATAGTTTTGGGGATTATTTACCATTTGTTCCTATAATAATAGTTATTTTTTACTATTAACTTTTATTTTAGTCCTTCTGAAACCCCCATAAACACCCTTAAATTTTTTTAAAAACTGGTTTTATTGGTTCTTACGGGTGTACATGTACCAGCATACTGGAAGGATTTTAGGGGTCGAGATTAATAAGGGTCACATTCTTGTGTCTTAAAATTTTATATGGGTATTGAAAATTTGTTTGTCCTGAAATGTCTAAATCTTGATTGTCTTCAAATTAATGTCGGGCTCAGTGAGGAATTTGATAAACTTTTGGTTTATTATTTTCAATAATGAACCTTTGGAATCGACCATACCCAAATCTCATAATAAACCCCTCCCTCCTCAAAATTTGTTGGTTTACGTTGACCAAAATGTGATCGCTGTTCGTTTCTTCGACTTGTACTTAGTTTTGCGTCCTTAGCAACCAGTTATCAAGTTTCCTAGGCACCCACAAATCCTTATTTTTTCGAATTGAGTGTGAAGCGTTTATTTTTTCAAAATAAACTTGATTGTGAAGCAAAAATATGATTGGTAGTAGTATCTATCCAGAATAATAATAAACCTTTGTGTATAATTTGCAGAGTTTTTTTTTAATTTTTCAGTTGTGTACAATATTGTCGTAATTGAAGGGTCTACCTGTTTCTGAAAGTTCGTTGAATAAATGTTGACTTATCGTGTCATATTTTGTGAGTGTCATTAAGACGTGTTCCATGATGTCACTTTCAAACTCAACCCTTTTCCGTTAATTTTGGGCGTGGTCTTGATTTATTGCATTGCAATGGAAAAACGTGAGGTGTTTCTATTGGTATGTGATGTTTGGAACAGGTTCAATTAATTTTTTTTCTTTAACCCACATAAAAAAAAGAAAAATCATTCGTTTGTCTCCTCCACATTTTTCTTTTCAACTTTCGAAACAATTATAAATTAGATAAAGACGACCCTCTCAGAAGTCAATATTTCAAAAGACAGATAGATACGTAATTAACCATGACAAGTTTCTGTATTATTGTCCGATGAATAATCCTTCAGTTTTTGCGAATTTCATTTAATTACTCGTGATTGAGGTTATTATTCGCCGAGGGACGTGTTGTGAGATTATCTTATTATGGGGTGTTCGGGATAGTGGAAGTAACAACAACGAGATCACTTTGTAGAATGAGCTCTTTATTCCTGTACACCTTT
Source organism: Apolygus lucorum (assembly GCA_009739505.2). Classification (NCBI taxonomy): domain Eukaryota; kingdom Metazoa; phylum Arthropoda; class Insecta; order Hemiptera; family Miridae; genus Apolygus; species Apolygus lucorum. The sequence continues at coordinate 40,368,143 of CM019179.2, forward strand.
CATCAAGATTATAGTGTGACGTCATCAATCCGCATGACGTCACCATTTGAACTCCTCTGATGTTACACATATTATTATTGTCGGGGAGTAGAAGACTTTCGCATCTCCAAGAGATGCGTTGCATTTTTATCTTGATTTTCATGCTAACGTAGGCCTGCTAATAGACGTATCCATATCAAAAGGATCACGTTTCATGACTAGAATATTACCTACCTTCTTTCCAACGCACGTTAGGCTTGTTATTAACTATCTTGCTGACAACCTTGTTCACTTCCTTTTGTCATCGTGCACACCTAAGATGGTGTGAGTAACGAAATTTTCATTAAAATCACACGGTTCTAACGAGTGGTGAACGATTTTTGGATCGAAATGATGGTTTTTCATAATCAATAAAAAGATGATTTTTTCAATTTTTTTAAACTATGATTTTTGGACGAAGATTAAGTTTTATAGCAACTAATGCTCATACATTTCGTCCTGGTCCTGCAAAAATTAAAATCGCGAGCCATCTTGAAGACATGAAACTTGTCAACAGAATATTTTGGGGGTGTAAAGTACAGGTCGCCACTGATTTTTTTTAGATAATAAATTATTAACATTAACAAAATTCGTCGGTTGAAATTTGTGTCATAGCACTGAACTATTCCTATTCACTAGGATTGACGGTGAAAAATACCTGTCTTCTAGTGAAAGTGCGACAGATGCGATAAGTACGTATTTCTTGCCTTTTTTAAGCAGTACCACAAGGAAGCTGTGCTGTTGCGCTTGATTCGTACCTCTACATGTCAAAAACTATTTCAATTATACTTGTTCTGCTCTGTGACGTGGTAGGCTATGGAAGTATTCATTAAAAGGAGAGATAACCAACTTTCAGTTCCTCAGTGGCAGGTGACGCGTATATCAACGACGGGGTAGTCGAGTGGGTTGGCAGTTTCAGAGTTGGAGTTGAAAAAACCCCTTTAAGTTCTTGAAACAAGAGGAGAGGCCACCCATGGGTGTGTAGAACCGTCGGAATATCGATTTGTGGCAGAGGTGGGATCGGAGGTACATTCCTGGGAGCCAGGGAACCAGAACGTCGAGCCGTACCCAATGTCACGACGTGGACATACCCTGGTCGACAAAAACTACTCATATCCCTACAAACTACCCCTTACAGCCTGAAGCTGAAGACTCAGGATATGAAAGGTAAAGCAGAGATGAGCAAACTTACAGTTCATTCACAAATGAAGATTTTGTGAATTTGAATAAGTTCACATTTTGAGCGATCACTTGTGAAACTTTTAGAAATAATTTTTGACTGACTTCAAAACACTCAAACACGTCTGCCAAGTGGGTGTGGCACATGGCATCCTCGTATCCATCACCCGATCGTATAGATGATCCGATGCATAGTAGTTAATCTCAAAACATCAATACCAATATCAATCAAACATCAATATCAAATATCAAACATCAAGTACCTTCCACTACCCTCACTGGGGACCATCTATACGCCAATCTGAACAATCCTGAGAAATCTCGTCGAAATCGGATGGCGAATGTAGAAGTTATGATTGTTACAAGGAAATTCGCAGTAGCTGCTGTCAATTTGGGAATCATGATTTTCATAGCGGACCATCTACACGCCAACTCGTACAATGCCTGAAAATTTAATCAAAATCGTATTAAACGTTATGGCTGTTACAAGGATGTTACGTTTGCGCATGCGCAGAACCTGCTATCAGTTCGGTGTTCATGATTTTCGTAGGGGTCCATCTACCCCCCTATGATCTCTGAAAATTTCATCAAGATCGGAAAATAACTTGGTATAGTTATGCCCGTTACAAGTATTTCATGACAGTCACGGAACAGAAATTGGTAAGGAAGGACTAAAACAAAACACCGGTGGAAATTTTGGTTTTGGTGAACATTTTTCAACCTTGATAAGTGAAAACAACGCTTCCGCTACCTTGGTAGACTCGGAAGCAAACCCTGTGTATCAAAATTACGGGAGACGATGGGAATCCTATCATAGGATCAGCAGGTCCGGAACCAGCTGCTCATTTTTAACCGCTCCTAATAATGAAAATATCGATACCTTAAAGCACAAAGGAGCTATGTCCAAAAACGGAGTTTTCAGAAAAACGCAAAAGAAGTTTTCACCAGTGCACAATTCCTAAAATGATGGCTTACTACACTAAACTCTTCAATTCTTCAACAAATTTTCAAGCTATAATCGTCAAGAAGGTCAATAACAGTTTTGTTGAACTTGAGTTTTTCTGAAATTAAAAAAAAAAATAAAAAATCTGGGAGATGGGTGGACATAGCGCCTTTGTGCTTTAACCCTGGAATGGAATCGTCACCCGATGTGTGCTTGATGGAAACGTCAGGTGTAATTTTTACACCAGTCAGAAAACATCAATATTCAACCTATTTTGTCAGCTCTCTGCATTGATTCACACTTTTTTCATTCAAGTATAGTTCTCTACTACATTTGTGGCCGTTCTCGAGACAATTATTGCCTCTATACTACTAAAATTAGGGGATTCTGAGCCAATTCTCTTTGCTTTCTCTATTTTCCCTTGATTTAAATTCGTTTTCCTGGTCTCAATATCCAAGTTCAATACTTCTGCTGATTTCAATAGCAAAAGGGGTACTGCCAGGTGCTACTACCAGTCCAATAAATAGTTTTTCAACAATGAACATATTTTTATTTTCAAGCTCGTATTACAAAATATAACTCAACAGTTTTCCTCTCAGTCTTTCAAGGTATTTGACGGACTAGAAAAAGTAACCTCCAACAATGAAAATCACTTCAAAGGAACAGGAAAGCAAATTGCTTCGTATTGGTAGACTCGGAAGCAATAGAAGATTCAGGAATATTACTGGTTTTTTATATATGGCTGTTTTGTGAAACAAAAATGATGTTATTTTGACACCATGAATGGGGCAGGGAATGGAAACGTGGTGTGAAAATTACACCGTTCTACCTACTTTATTGGAAACGTTGTAAAAATTACACCATGAGTTCAGTTTACAGGCCTGTGAGAGACAACAGCGACAAACTCGGTGGCAGAGGGCATGCGCGACTGAAAGGAATCCCTAGGGATAGCATAGGTGGGGTGGTGCCATCCCGCCCTTTTCGCTAGTGGGGGAAAATTTACGTGACGATTCCATTCCAGGGTTAAGGTACCTACCTATCGATATATCACTCATACAAACGTTACTTTTCGCCCAATTTTGATCGAAAATACAAAACAAATTGTTTAATTCAAGACGTCTATAATTCCTTTTGATTCTCACGATTTTCCATCAAATTTGACCCTTTATTTTATTAATTCACAAGTTTTAGTGTGAATTTATTTCAACTCACATGATAAGTAAAAGATTCCAAAGTTTCGTTGTTGAAAATAATAAACCAAAAATAAAATAAAATTGATTAATTAGATAAATTTAAATTTGCTAGAGTGTGAATATACATTTTTTTGTTTTCACTTGTGAATGCGAATTTATTCGAATTCAAATGACTCCTATTTGTGGATTAATTTGAATTAGCATTCACAGAATAGTATTAATAATGAGTGATTCAATTTCAATGTTCTTTTTTTAAATCTACAACAATTTAAATTCGTATTTGAGTTGAAAATCAGATAATCTTTGGGCCCCGAGCAGAAAGACGAGTATCAGCCTAGGAAAGAATGATAACTTCAGTGGAAAACACAGGACGTCATCAAAGTCTCATCTAACATTGGTAGAAGGCATCTAGTTAAGAGTATTACCTACCTAATACTTTGTTGATTGGTAGCGGGATAGACCTACTCTTCCTAATGGTTGTCATAATGTTGAAGTTAGTGCCCATTGAAAGTGATGGAAACTAATGTTATTTGCTCACCTGCGTGTAGATGTTTCACGGTCACGGCCATCAATAAATCACCAGTCGGTTCGATGACTTCTCTAGAACGTCAATATTTGCCCGGTTTTCTGCCTTGCAATCCGTGAGGGTTTCACCGCTTTCCTTTTCTGTTCACAGGAATAAACAATATGTCACTAATCCTACCGATTTTGAAGATTCTTCGTTCAGTTTCGGCAAAACAAAATCTCATTTGTGGTGTGGCTTCTGGTTGTATCAAGATATCCTCACATTTTGAAGCACTAAAACGACTGAGTCAGATCTGACGTAATTTCGTGAATACGCGCTTCTACTCATCGCTCTAAACACTATCGTCTTCTCCTAAATTCATTGTGATCAAATCATTGGTAGCCACTGCGCTTGCTCTAACTTAAAATCTTCATAAGCATAACTTTTACAGTTGCCATTAGATTTTGACTGATGTCATCTCATATTTGGAGGGTAGTGGTAGATACTTGCAGTTAAATGGACAGAAACAAAAAATTTGGAACAGAAAAAAACAGTTTGTACAGCTCAACAACCGAAAAGTGCAAGAACGGAAATTATGCGTTTTGTTTAGATTTCCTATCCTATTTTAGGCATAGTGTTGTGGAGTAGGATCTGTGCATACACTCACTTATGACTTGATTACTAGTTAACACGTTTCGCAGTAAATTACAATATTATTACATTAGGTACTTTGTTATGTTATCCGAATTCCAAGTCACCTAAATTACACTATTATTACAACTTTAGTGGTTATCTTACATAAATTCTATTTTACTACTGCACATAAGTAGATACTGTTTACAGCCTATCGCGTCTAAAGTTCCCTTCAGTTACTAGCCACGTTATCACTTGTTAGGACGTCCCACAGTAAGACTTGGGCGTCCTTATGCGATCGATCTGGGGTGAAGGAGGACAACACTCAACAGAAAAAAAATAACCACACAGTAATCCGTTTTAGACCATTCTGAATCCAAATCCGCGAAAAAAAAACCATAGGTGTATGTCTGTGTGTGTGTGTATGTGTGTGTGTAACAAAATTTTGTGTACTCTGCCCAGGCCTTAGTTCTCAACCGATTTTCCTGGTTCTTATTTTGTTCGACGCGGAAAACTATCTAGTTGTGCACTACGTCGCCGGAATTTCGAATTTTGCCTTTTAAGGAGGGGAAAGGGGGGGTTAATGCTTAAAAAACTTACGTTTGCGGGCATAATCTTATAAACTCTGTCCAGGCCTCTTTTTCCAACCGATTTGTGTGTTTCTTTTTTTGTTTGACTAAAATAACTTCCGAGTTGTACATGATTTCACCAGAGTACCAAAATTTGCAAGAGGAGGGGATAAGTGGGGGGATAATATTCACAAAATATCCAATTTTTCAATATTTCGGTTCCTTTACTGCTTACTAATTGTATCCAAGCTTTGAAATTGAGGAAAAATTCTCATTATACCTTAGGATTTGCATGAATTACTTTCTGTACCACCATGGAAATAAAAGTGGTGCCACCATGGTGCCAGGGCACCATAAACCTCAAATTTCTTGGGTTTTTTCGTGTTTCACCTTGAATACGGATGTGACATTCGACCTACTAAACCTAATAGATGAAAGTTCAATGTTACGACGTATTTCCGCTTTGGTGCCAGACTGGCACCACTGGTGGTGGTGGGGGGGGGGGGGGGTGAACTCGAATTCCCATGTTGGGTGTCGTAGGTCATGGATTTTAAAATGCTCTTCAGATTCGAGGCTATCATGCCGCTAGAAGTGTTTAGAAGTGTTATGGTTTATAATGGTGGGGGGGTGTCACTATTTCTTCCCTAAAGTAATAAATAAATTACATCGAGAGAAACAGTCTTATCGCTTAACAACTGGTTAAACTGATCCAATACTTATGCAATGGGACGTCCCCTGGTTTTTTTGTATTTTGGCCTTGTGAACTTCTAGGGTCTCTTCATATTGCCATCAATTTCTCTACGTTTCATGTGCAGGATGAAGTTCAGGCTGTGTGTTGTCAGTGTCAATCCAGGTCTAGGGCCATTCGGTGGCAGACCTTGTGTTATATTTCGGACCTCCTTGAGAATCTAAAATTACTGTTTTGAAGAATTGCAAAAGTAGGATTTCACGTACAGTTTCTAACAGTAAATACTTCAGCAATATAAGTCCACGGATGGTGTCCAACGTGGTAATGATAACTTCAGCTTTATGATAATCTTCTGGCGTACGTGTAACTTATAAGTCTTATTGTTTGGTTCGGGAGCGTGAGTCTAACATTGTAGAATGTATTATATAAATTCCCTAATTTTTTCATGCATATAGTGTATAGGGCTTCCATGTAGAACTAGTCCTAGATACCTGTGCAAGTACTCTTTCTATGTAGACGTTTGAACATCTGCGATATAGCTCACAGGAGTGCAGTATGATGTTAGTGGTTTTCTTCTATAATGGGCTTGTGTCTTCCATAAACTATCAGTTTGGACTTGAGCGTGTTCAGTGTGAGATAATTTCTGTGAAACCATTTTCCAACTTGGTTGATTATACCCTACTGAGTTGATTACAAAATTTGTAATCAACTCAGTATGGTATAATCTAAAACTACTTAACTCGAAACTATATTTAATATAGTTTCGAGTTAAGTAGTTTTAGATTTGCTACTTCATTTATGCATAATATGCATAGAACAGAAAACTGATAGTTTCAATTAGTGACTGTAATAGTGAAGAAACAAAATAAATAATGATTTATCAAAAATCATTAGGTATTTATTTTGTTTCTTCACTATTACAGTCACTAATAATTATACATTATACACTATTCAATTATTGAAACTATCAGTTTTCTGTGAGTCAGATAGTCCCAAAACCATTTCAAGGTAGGCCCTATGATTTCTAATTTTTCCAATTTGTGATTCCCGAGGAATCACGTATCGAAAGCTATATCCAGCAGTACCAGTGCACCTTTTCAGTTATTGTCTCTAATTCTGTATAGATCAGTAGTTAGCGAAAGCAATGCATAATTTATTCCTGAATTTTTGCAGAAACCGAATCAATTGGGGTTCAATAATTTATTTCCAACTTTGCTCATACAAACTGTATTCACATACAGCTGATTTAGACAAATTTTTCTAGTATGTTGGATAGAGTGCTCAATAAGAAAATGGATCTGTAGATTGAAGTTTGGAGATTATCAACTATGCATCGGATCATCTTCAATCGGGTTACGTATACGAGGAAGCTATGTGTCACGCCCGCTTGGCTGACTTTTTAGGGCGTCCCACAGTAAGACTGGGGCGTCCTTATGCCCTTAATCTGGGGTTAAGGAACCGAACCCTCTTTGTATTGATGACTTCTATCCCTACTACCCTCATAGGGAACCGTTTACCCACCGACCCCCACTATCCCTGAAAGTTTCATCGAAATCGGACAATAACTTCGTGTAGTTTTGCCCGTTACAAAGGTTTTACGACCGACAGACACGGAACCAAAATAGTTCAAGAAGGTCTAAAACGTATACCGCGAGTAAAAGTTGGATTTTGGAGAACCCTTTTTTATCCTTGAAAAGCGAAAACAATGCTTCTGCTACCTTAGTAGACTCGAGAGCAATAACCACACTTACAAATCCGTTTTAGACTATTCTGAATCGCAATCCTAAAAAAAAACAACCCTATGTGTATGTCTGTGTGTATGTGTATGACAAAATCTTGTGAAATCTGTCCAGGCCTTAGTTTTCATCCGATTTGAGTGTTTCTGTTTTTGTTTGACCCACATTATTTTCCAGTGGAACATTTCGTCACCAGAGCATCGAAATTCGCATGGAGAGGTGCGAGTGGAGGGATAACATTCGCAATATTCCGGTTCTTATTAAGGCTTACTAAAGGGTACCCTAGATTTAAAATTTTCATGGACAATCCTTTGTGGCGCCATGAAACAAAATGTATTTCGTGGGTTCTTGGTGTTTTTTCTTGAGTACAGATGTGATCTTCTACGGACTACCTACCAAAACCAAAAGGTGAAAGTTCAACGTTACGTCGTGTTTCTGACTCAAAATGCAAACTAAATTACATAGAGTGAAACAGTTTTGTGCTGTTGAAGGGTAAATAAAAATGTGTGTTTTACCGCTTACTGGGTGACATTGAACTAATCTTTCTCCTACGGAACGTCCCTTGGAATGCATGCATTACTAAACGATAATTTGTTCTTTGCAAACCTGTAAATCAAACTTCTATGAAATTAGAAGTTGGAGCGGATAGATGTAGCTCTGAAATGAAAGTGGTAGCAAAAGGAAGGGGCCGACCTATGGCGAGGGCTGTGGGGAAGAAAGGTACAGGTAACTGTTCTGGGGAAGCTCCTCGAGGGTTCAGTGACTCACTGGCCGGCCGGCGAACCATGAAGACGTCTCGTCAGGAAACAGCTCCTGGAGCTCTCCATTCCCGATGTCTGGTCTGGAAAATACCTCCCCAAGCACTCGGATAAAAATGTTTCCTGACTTTTGTCACGTATCGAGAGATCAACCGTGGTGGAAAGGGACTCGGAACGCAACGCACAGGGTGTCTCAGCGGGATGAAACATCTGAAAACAAACCTCACGGATTTCGTCGTCTTAGATTGGTCTTTTGTATTTTTCTGCTCCCTTACATTATATTCACGCTGCAGTTCCAAAAATGTAGGCCCTCCAGAATCTAGATATCCACTCGCACTTTGCGTTCAGAGCTTTTTAAGCAACTTAGGTTCCAAGTCTGCCGGTCTGGCCAATTCTCATCCCAGACTACACGAAATTATTCTCCGATTATTATGCAGTTTTGAAGGTTTACGGTTCCTCGAGACGATGTCCTACGAATTTCATCAACAGGACCAACAGATTTAGTGTTTCCGAGTGGGGAAGCTTCCCAGCCCACCCAAATCGGCAGTGGTTTTTTGCTTCCGAGTCTACCAAGGTAGCGGAAGCTTTGTTTTCACTTTTCAAGGACGAAAAAAAAAAAGTTCTCCAAAATCAAAATTTTCACTCGCGTTTTGCGTTTTAGACCTTTCTGAACAATTTTGGTTCAGTGTCTGTGTGTCTGTCTGTCTGTCTGTGTGTCTGTCTGTCTGTGTGTCTGTCATGAATTCCTTGTAACGCGCATAACTATACAAAGTTACTGTCCGATTTCAATGAAATTTTCAGGGATTGTGCGGGTTGGTGTGTAGACGGTCCCCTATGAAATTCATCATCCCCGGACTGATAGAAGCGACTGCGCATGCGCAAACGTGAATTCCTTGTAACGGCCTTCTACATTTTGCATCCGATTTCAATGAAATTCTCAGGGATGTTACAGATTAGTATTTAGATGGTCTCCTATAAAAATCACCACCTTCGGACTGATAATAGCCACTGCGCATGCGCAAACGTGAATTTCCTTGTAACGGCCATAACTTCTACATTTTCTACCCGATTTCAATGCAATTTTCAGGGATGTTACAGATTAGTATTTAGATGGTCCCCTATGAAAATCACCACCTTCGGACTGATAGTAGCCACTGCGCATGCGCAAACGTGAATTTCCTTGTAACGGCCATACTTCCACATTTTCTACCCGATTTCGATGACATTTTCAGGGATTACGCGGATTAGGTTGTAGATGGTCCCCAATGAAAGTCAAGACCTTAAAATTTACAGAAGCCTCTGCGCATGCGCAAACGTGAAATCCTTGTAACAGCCATAACACTTACATTTTTCATCCGAATTTGATGAAATTTTCTAGGATTGTCCAGATTAGCGTGCAGATGGTCCCTTATGAGGGTAGTGAAAGTACTTAGAGATTGGTGTTTTCAGATTAACTACTATGCATTTCTTTTTCAAACTGAAGCTGTTTATAGCTGCTAACCTGGACAGTACCTACGGTTAGTGCACAATTACAGTTGTGCGATGAAATGAGGAACCTTGGAGCGGCGGAAGAACTTCGAAGGAGATAGGTAAAATATGGAGCCTACTGAAACACTAGCGATAAACTTGACACTATAGGGCCTTGCCCGTCCCAAGGGCCAAGAAGTCGGCAAGCCGCGTCTGATTTCCCTGGGGCCATACCTTGAGCTCAACCAGGACTTACTAAGGAGGTTGTCTGGCATACAATTCACATCATCTTCTAGATCCTGGCAATTTTCAGCGAACTTAGTAGTAATGATGATTACACATCCTCGAACTTTATTCTTGTCAGTAAATTCTTCTGAGAAAGAATTCTTCTTTGTACAGAATTTGGAGTGTTCGTTCATGATAAGTTACATTACAAAATGTCCTATAACTCTTATTAGGGGTTGTGTCCTCACTATTGCGATCCCTTCTAGAACTGCTGTGTATGTAGAGACACTTTTGAGATAATGGATTAGAGGAAGGAACTAATTTTGTTGTAGGTTGCTTAGATTATCTTATAAACCTGTTGAATACTCAGGGAATTTTACTCTACTGGGAAAATCAAGGAATTTTTATGGGAAGTTCCGGCAGTCTGAGGGAGAAAAGCTTTAGTATGGAAAAATAAAAAGAGTACTCACCAATCCGCTATCACACGGAAATTCACGATTGCGCATGCGCAGGTACTGTTTGTCCGGGGGTTGATGATTTTCGTAGGGGACCATCTGCACCCCAACCGGCACTATCCCTGAATATTTTATCGAAATCGAGCAATAACTTCGTATAGTTTTGCCCTTTACAAGGATTTCATGACAGATAGACACGGAACCAAAATTGTTCACGAAGGATCAAAATGCTTCCGCTACCTTGGTAGACTCGGAAGCAAAAAGGTTCAATTCAACGAAAAAGGTTTAACTAAAAGGTAAAATGCTATAATATAAAAGTATGACATTCAAAAAACTAGATTTCGGGCCTTAAACGATCGATGTGGTGATTATTTTCATAGGGAACCATATACATTCCGATCCGCATAATCCCTGAAAATTTCTTTGGAATGGGGTGTGCGCCTGTGTCGGAAAACTGTTGACTGTTATTTTTAATCTAAACTAGACCTCATGCTGAGAATTTTGACACCAACCGCGACCTTCTAGCGGGGGAAGACCTTTTTCTATGATTTTTTAAAGTTTCGAATGTTTATGACGTCACAGTGGGTTGGGGGTTCCGCCCAGGCGGGAGAGGCGCATGACGTCATAAACATTCGAAACTTTGAAAAATCATAGAAAAATATCTACTTATCCAAAAATAGAACGGCTGGTGTCAAAATTCTCAAGATGAGGTCTACTTTCGATTAAAAATTTAAAAACAAAATCAGGTGTACCCCCCGCCGCGCGCCTGCGCGTTATTTGACAATAACTCCGTATAGTTTTGCCCGTTACAAGGATTTCATTACAGACACGGAACCAAAATTGTTCAGGAAGACCTGAAATGTAAAACGCGAGTGGAAATTTTGATTTTGGAAAACCTTTTTTCAATCTTGAAAGTGAAAACAATGCTTCCGCAAGGTTTTTGAGATTAGCCACAATGCATTGGACCATCTAAACAATTGGGTTATGGATACGAGGAAGCTATGTGCCACACCCACTTGGCCTTTTAATAGGGTGTGCGCCTGGGTAGGAAAAACTGTTTATTGTTATTTTTAATCTAAGGTAGACCTCATTCTGAGAATTTCGGTACCAACCGCGACCTTCTAGCCTGTGTAAATCTTTTCCTATGAATTTTTAAAGTTTCGACCGTTTATGGCGTCACAGTGGGCTGGGGGGCCCGCCCAGGCGAGAGGGGCGCGTGACGTCATAAACGGTCGAAACTTTGAAAAATCATAGAAAAAGGTCTACTCACGCTAGAAGGTCGCGGTTGGTGCCAAAATTCTCAGGATGTAGTCTACTTTTGATTAAAAATCTAAAACAAATCAAGGCGCATCCCCCATTTCAAAATGTCCTTAAGAACCTGAATTTTGAAAAATTATGATCACATTTATTTATATTTTAGTTCATTTCCAAACCTTGAAAACTCAAGGAATTTTTTTTCGGGAAATCGCTGGACACCCTGACCTGTATTGTCCAGTGTAGGTAAATAATGTGTTCCCAGAGTACACTGTGTTTTTCGAACCACGTATGTAACTTGCACCATTACATCTCTCAGTGGTGCTCTCGAAAACCTGGGAATCGGCGTCTCTGCGGTTCATTATTTCTCACCTTCCGGGGCACGAACTCTTTTTTCCAATCGGAAATTGGATTTCTCGGGTGAACAGACCCCAAGCCATGTCTGGCTGTAACGACGTGATGTCGATAGTGTGATAGGATTTCCTGTGCGCCACGAAACCCGTTGTAGATGCACGAACAAGCGGTTTGCCAGCCAGGAACTTCGCGAGGGCCTATCTTTGCAATAATGCCGCAAAAAACTGTCAAGTTTAGTGGGAAGTTTAGCTGAGATTAAAAGGTTTTTCTTGGCAAAAGTAGAACCTTAAATGACCATTTCCAATCATCGTAAAACTCACTATCCATTTACAAAATCGGTTAAGTCGTTAGAATAAATTCCCGATTCCCATCTACCTATTATTCATAATTTTTACTCACCTCGATCGATCTTAAAGGTGAGAAGAAAAGTATTGATTGAAATAATATCGGCAGAAACCCGTGAAAAGAATCATCAGGAAGAGATACAAAAGACTCGGCTGGCTGATTCCTTCTCTTTGAGACGTCATTTACGTGATGTTGCCTTTTCAGTTTTGAAAACCTTCTCTGTGGCCTTCATGGATGTGCGTTGTCCCTATTTGACCAATCCCACTTCTATGCATTATCCCTGCTTTGTGATAGTGGGAGTTTAGCTTCAGTTTCTTCGATTTATCACCATTTCCGAGTTCCTCAAATTTCCGTTGTAGTTTTCTCCTTACCATATTGGTGTGTTTATAAAGTATCCTCTTCACAGAGTTCTGGTACTACAAATTAATTACCTACTAGTGACGGATGAAAATAAGGCCCATTGATGTGATTACTATAAGAGTGGACCGGTTGAAGATTCGAAAACCGGGAAAAGTCCTTCATGAATGAAATACACCGAAGATCCTCTCTCCTTCATTCTGGTTTATTCAGGGAAGGCGAAATTCCCCCACTCGTCTTCCACCTATCATTGTGCAGAGCTGAATGTGGGATAATCCGTTTCAGCACTTTATAGGTAGATAGATGAAAGATGAGGCCAGTGACCTCTACAGGCCCTCAACAGATGGATTATTCAGCCATTGTGAATTTTCAAACGGGAAGGGGATAAAATCCTTTCATCTGCGTCCCTATTCATTCCGGCTAATCGTTATATCGATGCACTCCGCTGCTCATTTTAATTTTGGTGGGATTGCGTGGTGTTGAGGAAGGGGAATGTGGATGACTCATTGTGGCGAGCCTCTGTTGAATGTTCCTTTTCATTTCACAATCCGTTGTAAGTAATTACACGTGTGCCGATGAAGATGACAATATAATTAATGTCGCGGGTAGGTTGTCAAAAACAAGTAATCTCTAACTGGTAAACCTGAACGGCCGGCGGAGACTTTCGACAGTCAACTATGTGACCATGAACCGATGAACAATATGGAACAGAAAACTAACGATGTTCCCATTGATTACGATTGTCGACTTGGCTGAGTTCCTTTCTTACGAACCTCACTCTCCTGGAAGCTACCAGTCCAGCTGAAGGAAGTGAGGGGGTCAATAGCCGCCACGCACAGTAGCGAGTAGTACCTGAGTGGAATCGACGATTTTTCGATCGACTTCAGTAACCGACAACGACTTGAATCTCGGTAAACAGTTCCTCAGTAATCAGTTATGTATCGGATGAAAACTCCCACGAAAATTGGAACGGCTTTGTAATTAATTATTATAGAATAATCATGAACTAACCAAACATTCTGAAACTAATTTCCAACAAAAAAAAGTTCCTCTCAATTTTGCTTCCGAGTCTACCAAGGTAGCGGAAGCTTTGTTTTCACTTTTCAAGGACGAAAAATAAAAGTTCTCCAAAATCAAAATTTCCACTCGCGTTTTGCGTTTTAGACCTTTCTGAACAATTTTGGTTCCGTGTCTGTGTGTCTGTCTGTCTGTCTGTCATGAATTCCTTGTAACGCGCATAACTATACGAAGTTACTGTCCGATTTCTATGAAATTTTCAGGGATTGTGCTGGTTGGTGTGTAGACGGTCCCCTAAGAAAATCATCATCCTCGGACTGACAGAAGCGACTGCGCATGCGCAAACGTGAATTCCTTGTAACGGCCATAACTTATACATTTTCCATCCGAATTCAATGAAATTTTCAGGGATGTTGCAGATTAGTTTTTAGATTGTCCCCTATGAAAATCATCACCTTCCGACTAATAGTAGCTACTGCGCATGCTCAAACGTGAATTTCCTTGTAACGGCCATTACTTCCACATTTCCTACTTGATTTCGATGAAATTTTGAGGGATTATGCAGATTGGGTTGTAGATGGTCCCCTATAAAAATCATCAACCCCGGACTGATAGTAGCCGCTGCGCATGCGCAAACGTGAATTCCTCGTAACAGCCATAACTTCCACATTTTCTACCCAATTTCAATGACATTTTTAGGGATTACACCGATTAGGTTGTAGATGGTCCCTAATGAAAATCAAGGCCTTAAAATTTACAGAAGCCTCTGCGCAAGCGCATACGTAAAATCCTTGTAACAGTCATAACATTTACATTTTTCATCCGAATTTGATGAAATTTTCTAGGATTGACCAGATTAGCGTGTAGATGGTCCCCTATGAGAGTAGTGAAAGGTACTTAGAGATTGGTGTTTTGAGATTAACTACTATGCATCGGATCATCTATATAATCCAGTTATGGATACGAGGAAGCTATGTGCCACACCCACTTGGCAGACGTTTTTTCACCTCTTATTTTCATGAAAACAACATTTTTAAGTTTTACTATGTGTAAACTATTTTATTTACCGTGCAAATGTGGTAAGTTCTACCAAGTAGGTGTGGCACATAGCTTCCTCGTATCCATAATCCGTTAGTGTAGATGATCCGATGCATAGTAGCTATGCTAAAAACATCAATCTCTAAGTACCGCGCTTAATCACTGAAAATGTCGTGAAATTTGTAGAAGTTACGGCTGTATCAAGGTTTTCACGTTTGCGCTGCGCGGAGGCTATTAGCAATCCGAGGGCGATGATTTTAATTCATTTTCACCTTCATCCCAACTCAATCTCTGAGAATTTCATTGAAATTGGGCTATAACTTCGTATGGTTTTGCCTATTACAATGTTTTTATGACAGACCGACAAAACGAAACCACAAATTTTCAGGAAGGTCTAAAACGTAAAACGCGAGTAAAATGTTGATTTTGCAGAACTTTTTTTCAACCTTGAAAAGTGAAAACAATGGCAGACCCGGTAGAGACTTGGTAGAAATACGGGCACCATTGTAAAGAACATTAAATTTCCCATCTCTTTAATGCCAAATGAAAATATTTTGAGAAAATCTGATGCGTAATTGGGGAATTTGCCTCAATTTTAGATTCTGGAATTTCAAGTCAAATCCAATAATAGGGCCCTAGAATAACGTTTAACACTAGGAATAACCAAGGGGAAAAAATTACCGTAGGAGAAAATGCCTAAACAAGTGAAGGCTCTGTTACAAAACACCGCGAAAATCGAGGAATATTGTTGACGTCATACGAAAAAAAACTACGCGAAAACAACTCCAACAACAGACAGAGTTCTAGCACCGCCACACGAAACGATCCAGTGAAATGGCTACTCGAATAATGTGATTCAAATCTTGAAACTAAATAAGAGAAGATGAAGACTAATAATGCTTGATAAACTAGTAGGTAGAATCGTATTGTAAAAAAGTGAGTAATATTGTTTCTTTTGGTCACTTTTGTGTCTGGGTTATATAATTTAGACTTCTGAGAGTGCAATTCGAAATTTGTTCCTGAAGATTCTGTTCTCACCCAACTCCAGAAGCTCGCATGGGCACCATTTATGTTCAGTCGCCCTGCATTGAGCTGCGATGACGTTTGTGCAAATGCCCTCAGGGATCGACGCCACGTTTGGCCTGGTCATGCGAATCATTATGTTCCCGACTCAAAGCTCATAATGGTGCACCGACGACATTAATTGGCGCCGGTTGCCCTCGTATGAGATGATGTATGGGCGGCTGAGAACTTCAAAGGAACGCGACCGCTTTTGTGATGCTCGGCTCCATGAAGAACATTCCTGGGGTGCCGCGAGTTTATTATGGGAAGTTGATGAAAAAACAGGGTCGGAATGATAAGTCGATTGAGAACTGCAGGACCCTGGGATGTTTTGTTCTCCCTGTAGATGAATTGGATCTGCAAATCGATTGTACTACAGACTCGTTCAAAACATAAATGAGAATACTAATAAACCAAAAACCAATTTGAGTATCGAGGTATGTGTTACATAAGTACCTAGTGGTACATACTGTGTGTATATTGAAGTTACTGTCAACCGACCGCTGAGATAAGTGTTGAAGAGCTGTAAATTATTACACAAAGGTTTATTATTTTTCTATATTGATCACTCGTCTGCAAAGAACTTGGCTTTGCCATTATCACCATCTACCAACCATAGATACCACCTACCTACGACATACCTACAGCGATCGCATTTTAGTCAGATTAAATTTGAACGGAGATTAGGGTTCACACTCGTGTTTCTGATTTATTGTAAGTCCAACCCTTACGTTCTCGTTAGGAGTGAACGGTTTGTCCTACAGAACTGCTTGACATGGTGGCGGACATAATGCCTAGAACTTTCGCCGAGAAACATCCCTACAGATCAATCATACGATCGGAGGGGCGGCGAATCTCTCAATGCTGTCCCAACGACCTATTTTGGTATGCAGATGGGTCCAAAATGGGGATTGGTACAGGGATTGGAATTTACGAGGCTAATCCTAGATGGAGCCACTCAGCTCCTCTGGGAGAGTATGCCTCAGTATTTCAGGCTGAAGTACTTACAATTAAGGTCTGCGCTGGGGAAAGTCTACGGAGGGAACACCGAGGTGTACACGTCCGCATTCTCTCGGACAGCCAGGCTGCGATCAAGGCTTTAGCCGTTTCCTCGATTAAATCAAAGTTAGTGTGGGACTGCTTCCTGTCGCAACACAACAGAGTCTATCTGGAGTGGGTGGCAGGACACAGCGGAGTAATGGGAAATGAGAAAGCAGATGCGCTTGCCAGAAGGGGCTCACTAACCCCGTTCATTGGTCCAGAGCCAGCCATCGGCATTCCCAAATCTTCCTTTAGGGCGACCATAAACCGGTGGGTCACCAATGAAACCACTAATAGATGGTAAAACCTTAGAGGGCATGCTCTAAGTAAGCGCATGGTGGCCAAGCCTAACTCCAGCGCCACAGAAGAGCTGCTGTGGCTAAGCTGCAAGGAAGACAGGTTAGTGGTTGGCCTGGTAACAGGCTTTACTCCATTCCGATTCCTTCTCAACCGCATTGGGGTAGATCAGAATACAACCCTCTGCAGGCTGTATGGAGAGTCTGAAGAAAAAGCCTCTCAGCTACTGGCCCTTACCAAAGGGCTAGGACTCTATGACTAGGAACAGAATCCGCGGAGTAGCACAGTAAGCCACCAGGCTTACTTCCATCACCCTGATCCGCGGATTCATCTACAATCTACAATACGGACTACTTAATGCAAAAACCGAAAAGAAATAGAAATTTGGGATCCCACTTTTCCCATGAAGAAATGGTTCATCAAAACAGAAACAAATGTGGTAATTACGAATCCCTCTAATTTTTTGACGTTATTCTCACACCTGTAAGCAGAAAACATCCATAAATCAGCGTCCAAACTCCAAAATACCAATGTAGATCTGCTCTGTATTGCTTGTCATATTTTTTAACGCGTTTTTTGAACAACCCCTTAGGAACGCTTTAAGAATATCAATCGAACATAGTGACTCATCGCCGGTAAGAGTAAGAAAATAAAATTTCTGTGATGTTGAGCAGTCGTGGTTTTGAGGTTTCTAGTAAAATTTTACTGCATTTTTATCGGAATAGATTTTCATTTGCATCGAGTTCTCATAACAATTTATCCTAAGAAAAGTTACTAGGTGTTTTTGGTGAATAGATTTAATTACTATATTGGATTTAGGTCACAATAAGTCCGATGATACCTCTGGATCCCAAGGAGGACCATCGAAACCCTCCAAGTTTTTTCGATACGGGGAGGACTCAAAGCGAACTAGTACAGCTGCTGAGTCAGCTCGTTACTGTCGTGGTGCTCGTACCTCAGAATACATAATCAGCTAAATACAAGGCCGATCCAATCAAGTCGGTTTCCGAGTGTCGTCTTCAATCCGTCAAGGCGATAGTCGACCCACGCCCAACTCACTTGCGCCGATGACGTCAACTTGACGACTCCACCAGGAGAGCGAAATCGACGGATTCGTTTAACTTTTTTTTTTGTGCCGAACGAATGGAAAGAGAACCCATGAATGGAAAAGCTGGGTGCAAATTATTATTATTTTGTACCTTACGTATTTTTATTAGGACGTTCCACAGTAAGACTTGGGTGTTCTTATGTGATTAATCTAGGGCGAAGAAAGACAACACTCAACGGAAAAAATAAAATATTTTTGGAAAAACTTTGGGAATTGTTTCATAGTGTTCCAAAACAGATTTAATTGGGGAAAAAAAATTCAAAAAAGTCCATGCTAAAAATTTTGAGGCCATTGCCATAGCTTCATTTTTTTTTTTTTTTTTTTGAAAACTCGCTATAATACTGTTCAAATTCAAGTCTCCCATGTCGCTAGCAATGTTTTGTTGCCTAAAGGTGTGGGGGGTCAACTATTCCCCACATAATATTAACTGCATAAGGTTGAGTGAAACTGTTTTGTTCAGTAGAAAGGTAAATAAAATCTACGTTTTATCGCTTACTGGTTGAAATTGAACTAAACCTCATCTAATGAGACGTCCCCTGGAATGAATGCATGACTAAACAAATAGTTTTCGGATGGAGTAAGACAGTCGAGATGTTAAAAAAATTGTCCGGAGTGGAGAAGAACCGGTTCTGGGACTGTGTGATTTTTGTTCAATCAAGAGAGTCTGATAAGTAACTCACTCCAATTTGTTTCCAGATCATAGTAGGTCCCGATTTCGGTTTGTGTAGAATTTGGTTACACGAGGACAAAACTAATTAAGCTCAAAAGCACTGGCTGTTCAAAGGAATGTTGAATATGGACGATAAGAACTCTTGACATCAGTTGGTTCTATTAGGTGTGTCCAAGTGACGTTATATGATGAAGCTACTCCGAAGTCTGAACAATATTACGATGAAAATCCCCACCACTATTTTCAAAGTAGTTACTAGCATAATGGGCGAGAAATGCTTCGTATTGTTTGTTTCGACTCGTTATTGTACAAGTAGTGGGTCGTCCTACCTCTTCCCTGATCTAGAACTACGGTTTCAACACTCATCCTTCCTAGTAATGAAACTGGAGATCATTTGCTAACTCTTCTCTGTTCCCCACACACTCACCAGCAGCCACTCGTGAAATCATTGTAATCGCCGTGAAGTCATCAAGTGGCCGATGAAAGGGCCGGAACCGTCTCTTTCCACCAGCGCGAGTCGCTGCCGACATTACGGGTGGCCGATCGGTGGGGGCTGCATTGCGGCTTCAGACGGGTTGCTATTCCAGTTGAGGCACGATTTAAAAAAAACAACGCTTTAGAGTCGGGGAATGGTAACGAATAAAAAGTTGTACTCTATTCGGTTCAAAATATTTTTAAAAAAAGGCCTGCCAAGATGGGTGGGAGGTGTAATTTCCTTACTGAGAATAACATGTACATACCTATTGGTGTAAAAGTGCTTGATTGAATTATTGACTAATACGCCAATCTGTTTCCTACCACTGGAAAATTCGCCAATATTGAACAAGATTTTCACAATCACATTGAATGTTCAAAGTTGACAAATATCAACACGGTACCAAAGTTGTCAAAGAAGCTCTGAAACTCAAAGTGCGAGGTAAATTTTAATTTTGGAGGACCCAACATTTTGCTTCCGAGTCAACAAAGGTAGCAGAAGCCTTTTTTTCACTTTTCAAGGTTGAAAAAAAATTTCTCAAAATCAAAATTTCCACTCGCGTTTTACTTGTTATGCCTTCCGGACCAATTTTGGTTCTTTGTCTGTCTGTCATGAAATTTTGAGTAAATGTGCGGGTTGGCGTGTAGGTGGTCTTCTATGAAAATCATCGACCCCCGGTTGATAGTAGCTTCTACATTTTACACCCGAATTCGATGAAACTTACAGGGATTCTGCGGGTTGGTGTGTAATAATTGGCCTCCTATGAAGTTCATCGTGAAAGGATAATTGGTAGCGTAGGTACGTGAAAACCTTGTACCTAACAGTCATAACTCCTACGTTTACAAGTACAAATGTACAAGTTGACGTGTAGATGGTTCCCTATGAAATTCAAACCCCCCCCCCCCCCGAATTTATTGTGTCTTCTGTGCAAGCGCAAACGTGGAAACCTTGTAACAGCCATACTTCTACATTTTTCACCCGAATTCGAAGACATTTGCAGGACATTTTGTGCGCGTGGATTGTCCCCTACGAAAGTTAATGCAACTTAGAGATTAATGTTTCAAGATTATCTAGTGTGCTCCGGATCGCTTATACAATCGGGTTATGTAAAGGAGGAAGCTATGTTCCACTTCCACTTGGGAGACTTTTTCGACTTACTGCACGAACGTAAAGCTTTTCCTTCTTTGGTAGTGCCTAGTTGGACGGCCACTATAGCATCCACATGGAAAAATTGATTCTGAAATGGAACACGATTTTTGAGGTACCGAGTTGATTGGGTTCTGAATCATTATCATGATTTTGTTGATAATTTTCAGATTTCTCACATGCACCGTGGCTTTTACTGATCGTATTGCTATGAAATTAACTACCTACCTACCAAATATTTTGTTCGGTCCAGCCCCTAACTTCCCTCCGGATTTGATCGCAACGGGCCAAGTAGGTGAGGACTTTTTCATTACTTTCGCGCTTATTAGGTTAATGGAATTTTAACAACTAGTCGTGATAGAAGTTTATAGTTGGCCGAGAAAGTCCTAATGCAGTGGTTGACTGAAGCTAAATGACAATTTCCTCGAAATTCGTATTTGACTGCGAGTCTTTTCTTGTGCACTTGGGTAGCTCCTTTGACAGCCAGTCGTAATTGGCGATGGGCTTCTGTTGTGTTCATGTCTATATCTCGTGTCGTGATTCACCCACTGACCGGTCCTCAAGATGGAGCGATCGTTAAAAGGGAAGACCGCTCTGCCTTCTGTCGAGATGAGAATTTACAATGAGGGTTACGCAAACTTGAACCAACTGCGAGGTAAACTGGAAGAGGAAGCTCTGTTAGAATCACTAGGGTGAGAACGGGAAAAGCTACACCGTAACGACCATTAGATCGTTCAGATGGAACAAGGAGATGTGGGCTGCCCCCAGCGGCTGAGTGTCTTCTAGGTGCCCTCTGAAGCCAAGAGAAAGGAGAGGAGCTGTTGTTCTGGCAAAAGGGTTTCACGTAATCTGTATGGTTTAGAATGAAAATGAACGCTGAAAAGAGGAAGAGTGCATCCGATAGCTCTCAAGATTTACATCTCCAATCATGAGTGCAACTAAAAAGCGATAACTTTTGAGAATCCATCTTCAAAATATTTTCCGTTACTTTTACAGCTACTCGTGCTCTTTTTTCGGATAAATAATACATCACTGATACCAACTAGCTAAACTGATAGTACAAACTGATGATACTGATACTAACTGATGACACAAGCTAAACTGAAACGAATAATGCAAACAATAGTAATTATTATTCAATCACGAATCATGAAGTAGTTGGGTCATTTCAAAATTTAGGGTTATTTTGTCCTCGAACTTTTCCATAAATTATTGTTGAAGTTTTTATGTTTTTTCTCCCGTAAACGTCCTTTGTTTTGGCCACTGAGGCAGATCCTGAAGTGGGCGCACACTTTATCAAGTAGTTTCAAATTTATAGAATTTTGAATTTTTTTCCATAATTTCGACTTTGTAGGGAGAGAGAAAACAAAGTGTGAGTTGAACTCATGAAACCTTTTTATTCCTTCAAAATACGAGAATCTTAGTTTAGGAGTCTCTTTTACTTATCGCAATCACAGTCCGAAACTATGATCTAGGTACATCAGAATTATCAGATTCTTCAAGTCTTTCAATCAGTCTAATCTTTCGTGAAATGTGGGTTAAGGAAAAGTCAGAATTATATGACCCAGCGGTGTAAATAGTTCAGGTAACTCTTAAAAATGTAAACGGCTTTGAAAAAAAACTTCTCTCCCTGCAATTCCATCTCTCTTCCTACAAACCAGCCTCTTCCCAGAAGTTGTAGGGAGAGAGATTTGTGAGGTTATCACTCTCTACTGGCCTAACCATTATTGATTCTGAACGTTAGAAAAAATACATAATACTATGGCATTCATAATTGTAATTTGAGTTTAATTAAACTTAGTTGAACACTTACCCTGATGAGTGAGGTGGTTGTAGGGAGAGAGAAAGTATTTACCTACTCTCAAAGCTTCAACACTTCACAACATAACCCACACAACTGGGAGCTTGGAAATTCAACAAACTTCAGTAGCTTCGGAAGCCATCTTGCAGCAGTGTTCACTTTTGTTTTTCATGACACAAAATAATCGTTTTCCAGGAGTGGGCAGGCATTTCAAAACAATTGTAGGGAGAGAGAATAAAACCTTGTGACAGCATCAAAACATAGCAAAAACCCTTCCAATTCATGGAATTTTCGTTCGTTTCTAATTTATTCCTGAAGAGGAGGGTATCCTGGACCAATAACGTTTTTTACTTAAATTAAAATATGAATATAGAGTTCTCCAAAAATTTTCAAAGTTCCCAACCTACCCTCTGTGACAGGTGTAGGGAGAGAGAATTGGGATCATTAATGATTTTTAATTATCTGAGTTAAATGAATAGTGAAATTCATTCTATGTGATCTTTGTAGACACCAACCTGCTGTATCTCCCTGAAAAAATTCTGAATTTCCAAGACAAATAGAGTGTTCACAAAAGCTGCGTGACAAGAAATAACCCCAAATTTTGAAATGACCCAGTTACGAGTAAACATATATTATGTCAATGATTTGGTAGTTGGGGTCATAAAACTATTGTTTCCGGTCATTTCTTTCTTCTTGCCATTTTTATGCTGAAAACCACCTTGATTCAATTCAATCGCTCTGCCGTTGGTTGCTGAGTTGGCGGAATTCACGAATTTAGAACTGTAAATGTAATTTTAACTACTTGCTCCTGAAGAGATTCAGCCTAATTTATGAAAAACGAGACATTTTTGGACATCATCTAAATGAGCTGTAGATTGATTCACAGGGGTTTTTAGGTTGCTGAACCAGAATATGAGTTCAAAATTCATTACCTCTTTTCATTTCATTTGATCGAAGGTGAGAAGGGAGGTTGTTGATCTCTACCTGGTATTCGCCACAGGGCTGACGAGAGATGGGGCTGTAGGGAGGAGGATGTGAGGTTTGGAAACCTCTGAGGTCGAAGTCGAGGGGGAGATGCGCTTTGATACTGTCAGACTCGTTACACGGCAGACAATACTGAGGACAGGACGACCGCTTTATCACTCACCTCTGTCATTCGCCTACACCTCTCATCCACCCTCACTTTCAGGGTCGCTACACAACTCAATCTCGGTGGTATTTGGAGCTTGAGGTCACTGGGTGACAGTCCAGAGGGTAATCCGTCAGCCAGGGTCTCCTCTCATGGAAGTAGCCAGTGCTACCTGAAAGAAGACTGGGCGTGTCCTTCCTAACAATATTATTTTATTGAATGGTTTGATCAGGGTTACCAACATCTTAGGTATTAACTACACTATTGCAAAAGACTGTTGGTGAGCCAGATTGATTGTTGGACGTCAAAATGAATTTTGAAATTACTGTTTGGGGAAAATTAGGTTCAAACTGCTGACTGTTGTCTTGAGGGTGATTTGCAAGCTAGAGTCATCTTCACTTCTGAAAGAAGACGTCTTTTCTGGCTTACTTGATATTTTATGCCTTACTCGAGCCCACAGTAATGCCAACTATATAATACAAAGATATACTATGTACAAAATTGCCTCCCTGTTGAGGCAAATGCTTGTTGATGTTTTTGTCTTAGTTTGTTTTCATTTATGTGGCTCCAGGTAAGGAATATACTACTGCTGTCCTTCCAGATGGTCCCTGTGGCCTGATAGATTGAGGCACCAGTCCAGGAAGCAAGGAATTTTGGGTTCGAGTCCCTCCAGACCACACATTTGTTCACCTAAAACTGTTTCCACTTTCTCATAACATTACTGTCAAATAGTTCTGCTCATTCACGTTACTTTGTAGTGAACACAAAACTGCGTCTCAGTAATTTTGATTGATTGAATTATTTATTTCACCACCAGGGGAAATTAGGGCCATTAGGCCTTCTCTTCCATTCCCCCTGGCTACAAAAACATAATAAATTTACTCTATTAACAAATAACAATAAATTATTTTACTTCAAATTTGACTCCACTTTTAACTAATAAAAATTGATTTTAAATTGATAACTAGTTATGAAAGTTGAATGAAATAAATTGATAACATTTCTTTCATAGGCAAAAAATGTTCAGATGTATACCAATGAATTCTATTTACAAAAACACTGCAAAATATACAATGGTTTATTATATTTCTGTAAAGATCACCCGTTTGCAAAGAAGAAGATTTTCCGGTACCTGCCAACCGTTATCACGCAAACCGATCAAGTTTGTTTTTACAGCAAAACAGGACTGAGTGATGTTAAACTCTATTAGAACGAAAAAAGATCGCAGTATTTCGACCACCGGAAATTTGAACGAATAAAAGGCCTATTTCCGTCTTTTGCTATTCACTCTCGTGTTTGTAATTTATTGTAAGTTCAATAAACTCCTGGGAGCGCTAGGTTTTTTCCTTGCTCGATTCCTAAGGTTCATTATTGAAAATAGTAAAACAAAAGGTTGAAATAAATTCGAAAACGGTTTAACTAAAAGATAAATTACTATAATGTAAGTAGTCCTTAAATTGAACTACTGTCATCTATCCACAATGCTATCCTATTATTGAAATTTTAAAATTTTGTTGCAGGTATGAGCGAGTCTTGGGATGAGAGAACTCAAGTAAGACGTATTTGTGAGTAGTATCAGCCGATAGCCAATTGAAAAATAATTGTCCGTCCTTGGAATTACCATTCAAAGGATGAGTACTTGAGTGGTTATAGTAATTTTTAACGAGTGTCTGTGGACAAGTGGGCCTCAAATAGGGCACAACGTCATTCGAAACGTTTTAACTGCGTAATTGGTTTGCGTTTCTCGAAATATAATCGTGTTTTATAAACCGCTTTAATCAGCTGGAAGTCAGGTTAGAACAACTAGTCGTGGTAAAATAATCGAATTTAGGACATCCTTCAGTAAGACTTCCTTAACCCTTAATGTCCTGAAGTAGGTATCTTTTCGGAAGTCCGATTTTTTGAACATTCTGCGACACGGTTCAACCACTTTTAAGCCAAAACCGATATAATCTTTTGGCTAGCTTGATACTTCAACTATCGTGTAAAAAAACCGCAGTAAAAACCATCGATCCCTGAGGTAACATCGTGTTAAGATCAGACCCACCTCTACCATGAACCGGAGGACAGTAAAGGTTAGTTTCATGAATTAGTTCAGAAACCTTATTATAACAACTATTCTACCAAATTTAATTTGGAATCTTACAGAAAAAAACCGAGATGTTGAAACAATAGTTGAAGTAGGGAATATTTAACAATAAAAGAAAATTTAGAATTTTTCAAAGCTGTTTTTTGGATACCTTAGGAGCAGAGCAGATGTCTTACTGGAAACCTCAGGATTTGGGGGCCACTGCATCAATATTCCATTGAACTACTCCTGAAGGACTAACAGGACTCTTATTGAACCAACAGTTTTATTTGTACTATTTCGTCTATTCATTTGTTTTAGAATAAAAAGCTGCTGATTCCGGCAAGTCAAAATTGGATAGAACGTATTCTAAGTAGCTTATTTTTAAAGTAACGGTAGCGAATCCCCCCCCCCCCATTCTGAAGTACCTATCCTCCTGAGGTGTCCAAAAAATGCCATCTAGTTTTCCTCAAATTAAGAGGAAAACTGTTATAAGTCGATAAAGTGTTACAGGTAAAAATCGGACTTCCGAAAAGATACTTCAGGATATTAAGGGTTAAGTAAGACCTCCTTAGCTATTATTCTGGGGTGGAGGAAGATAAAAAATTACCGCATACAATTCCGTTTTACACCATTTTGAATCCCAATCATCGGACAAACCCCACAGGTGTATGTCTATGTGTGTGTGACACATCTTGGGTACTCTTCCCAGGCCTCAATTTTTCCCACGATTTCCGTGATTCTTTTTCCATTTCACTCATGAATCATCTAGTTGTGCACTACGTCGCCTGAATTGCGAAATTTCTGTTAAAAGGAAGAAACGTTGGGTTTTTTGTTTGTGGCGAAAATACGTATTGCCTAGGCTGTCAGGGTCATTCTGACCACAGGTACCTTGAGCGCGCTACCTACCTCACAATTCTCGACCGATAGTCGTGTTTCTTTCTTGTTCGACTCAAACAAGTTTCCAGGAGGAGATGAGTGGGGAATAAAATTCACAAAATGAACGATTTTCCAATATATGGGTTCAAAGTAAGGCTTACTAATGGTGCCCAAGATTTAAAGTTGAAGGAACTCTATCAATATACAGCAACCTGAAAAACTGGAAATACTCAGGGAATTTGATTTTTTTCACGCAAAACCGTGGAAACAGCCCTAGCGCCTAACCTTTAAGTGGTAAGTTCCGGCAGTCTGAGAAAAAAGTTTTAGTACGGAAAAATACTCACACATCCGTGATAGATTGGAAGTGACCTCCTATGCAAAATGTAGGCTGTTTCCAGAAAGCAGGGAAGCGCCCAATATGAGTGTTTTATGCAAACCCACCCAACTGGCTGCTTTTGGTGAATTTAGAAAAAATATACCTACGAACTTTATTTCGTTGTATCCTATCGTCGTTTACTTTTTCACGGTTCGAGTCATCGCAAATCCTTGAAAACCAATTAAAAAAAAATTACAGAAGTGTTTTTTTTTTCTTTATTCAAAAATGTCCGTGAGTCTTTTAAGTGGTCATTTTACACGAGCGAACCAAAGAGTTTCGACGATTTCAACGTCCATTCTCGACGATTTCAAACAATCGAAGGTGAAAACTAGTCTTTGAAGTGGTCATTTCTCCCGAGTGAAAAAACGCTGCAAATTATTACACAATGGTTTATTATTTTTCTTTCACAGATCACTCGTCTACAAAATCACCAACCATCCAATATGAAGGGGGAAAAAATAAAAAAAAAATCAAAATCACCAACCATTGATTGCATTTTGGTCAGCTCTAATTTGAACGGAGATTAGGCCTGTTTTGCGATTCACACTCGTGTTTTGATTTATATATATATATTTCAATATAAACCCTTAAATTTTCGTAGGGAGCGAACGGTTTGTCCTACAGAGCTCCGCGTGGTCTCAAAAAATTCTAAAAATTCTATAGAATCTTAAATTGAAGGAAAAACAATACCTTTAAGTATATCAAAATTTTTTGAGTTAGAGCGTTTTCAAAATTTCAAAATTGATTTTGGAACCCTTAGAAGTGACCTACATCAACCAAAAGCTTCGGGGCACAGCTAGACCCCAAATGGAGCCTACATACCAAATTTCATCAAAATCGGTCAAGGCTAAGTGGCAAAAGTGCCGCGGACGACGTACGGCGGACGGACGGCCAAATTTTTATTCGATTTTTGGATTCTACGTGCCTTGATACGTAAACCATCAAATTTTGAGGGGGTGTTAAAATTTTTTTTTTTCTTGGTCGATTCCAAAGGTTCATTATTGAAAATAATAAACCAAAACCAGTTTCGGTGATTTCAACGTTCTTTTTCGAACAATCGAAGGTGGCAGAAAGCCTTTGAAGTAGTCCAAATTTTTATTCGATTTTTGGATTCCACGTCTTGAAAAATCCTGAGGTTTGACCTTCTATCTATTGCCATCTATTTCCTTTCCTGAGCCGAGCTCATCTCGTCACATCCGAGCCCTCAATAGGTGGCGTCCTCTCACGCGACGGCCGCCCGCGCTTCTGAGATCATCCGTCAGAGATGAGTCCGTCTGCCGCTCCTCGATCGCGTGGGCGTCCGCGCAAGGTCCGCCAAAATACTCAAATCACTCCGACCCACATCATTGCCTGGACCATCATTTTCACGGCTCAACTCGACCTCTTTTCCTTCAGACATCATAATTCGAGGGTAATCATCGAATCATCTTTTTCACAGCCTCCGGCCCGAGTCCTAAGCGGAACGTCCTTCGACGAATTTAAACTCGTGTGAATCCATTTTGGACGGTTATTCTGACACTCATTGATCGTAGTAAACCCAATAAAATTTCAGTTCAAAATCGCAGAAAAGTATAATATACCTTAAAGCACAAGGGTGCTATGTCCATCCATCTTCCAATTTTTTTCATTTTTTAGGACGTCCCACAGTAAGACTTGGGCGTCCTTATGCGATCGATCTGTTGTGAAGTTGGACAACACTCAACAGAAAAAAAAAATAACCACACAGTAATCCGTTTTAGACCATTCTGAATCCAAATCCGCGAAAAAAACCATAGGTGTATGTCTGTGTGTGTGTGTGTGTGTGTGTGTGTGTATGTGTGTGTGTGTGTGACAAAATCTTGTGTCGTCTGCCCAGGCCTTAGTTCCCAACCGATTTTCCTGGTTCTTTTTTTGTTCGACGCGGAAAACTATCTAGTTGTGCACTACGTCGTCGGAATTTCGAATTTTGCCTTTTAAGGGGAGGAAAGGGGGGGTTAATGCTCGAAAAACGTGCGTTTTTGGGCATAATCTTGTGTACTCTGCCCAGGCCTTAGTTCTCAAACGATTTTCCTGGTTCTTTTTTCGTTTGACGCGGATAACTATCTAGTTGTGCACTACGGCGCTGGAATTTTGGATTTTGCTTATTAAGAGGGGGAAAGGGGGGGTTAATGCTTAAAAAACGTGCGTTTGCGTGCGTAATCTTGTAAACTCTGCCCAGGCCTCAATTTCCAACCGATTTGCGTGTTTCTTTTTTTGTTTGACTCAAATAACTTCCGAGTTGTACATGATTTTACCAGAGTACCAAAATTCGCAAGGGGAGGGGGTGAGTGGGGGGAATAATATTCACAAAATATCCGATTTTTCAATATTTCGGTTCCTTTACTGCTTACTAATTGTACCTAAGCTTAGAAATTGAGGAAAAATTCTCATTATACCTCCGGATTTTCATGAATTATTTTCTGTACCACCATGGAACTAATAGTGGTGCCACCATGGTGCCAGGACATGGTGCCATGATGCCATAAACCGCTTATTTCGTGTTTTTTTTTTTTTTTTTTTTTTTTTTTTTTTTTTTGTGTTTCACCTTGATTACGGATGTGAACTTCGACGGACTGCCTACCAAAACTAACAGATGAAAGTTCAATGTTACGTCGTATTTCCGCTTTGGTTGGCGTTGGGAGGTGGTTTGGGGGGGGGGTGAACTCGAATTCGCATGTTGGGTATCGTAGATCATGGATTTTAAAATACTCTTCAGATTCGAGGCTCCCATGCCGCTAGAAATGTTAAGGTGGATAATGGTGGGGGGGGGGGGTCAGTATTTCTTGCCTAAAGTAATAAATAAATTACATCGAGTGAAACAGTTTTATCACTTAACAACTGGTTAAACTGATCTAATGCTTATCCAATGGGACGTCCCCTGGAATGCCTGCATTACTAAACAATATGTTTTTAATTTAAGAAAAATTCAAGTTCAACAAAACTATTATTGACCTTCTTGACGATTATAGCTTGAAAATTAATTGAAGAATTAAATACTTTAGTGTGGTAAGCCATTATTTTAGGAATTTTGCACTGGTGAAAACTTCTTTCACGTTTTTCTGAAAATTCCGTTTTTGAACATTGCGCCTTTGTGCTTTAAGGAATTAGGTGTATATTATAGGTCTCCAAAATCAAAATTCATTTTACATTTTAAGCCTGTCTGTCTGTTGTGAAATCCTGTTAAAGGGCAAAACTGTGCGAAGTTGTCCGATTTCGATGAAGTCGTCAGGGATTGTACGGGTTGGGTTGTAGAAGTTCCCATGTTGTCACCCTTTTGTGTGCACCACCGGGCAGGGTTCGTTTCTACTACTAATTTGCAATCGAAAATACGTCGTAGCAAATTTTTTTAGAGAGTTTTCGTGTTATTTCACTTTTAAGATTTTTTCGTGTTTTCGACCTTATCTCAGTGAAACGGCTATAACTCTCCTAATTGTCATGCAAATTTAAATCTGATCACACCGTTGGAAGAAGCGTAAAATTGCCTATCACATTGATGAAAAAAAAAACATTTAAATTAGGAAAACGGGTGAAAATTGGACCTGAAACGAAAAATTGGTAAAATGTTGGAAATTTCAACTTTTTTCAAAATCTTATAGGTTTTGTTAACCGGCCCGTAAATTTTTACCTGTAGGCCTAAAAGATGCGCAAAAATCACAGCTTTCTAACGGCATAGGCTTGTCACAGTAATTTGTGTTTTAACGCGGAAAAACGTGAATTTTTCAACGAAATCAGCAGCGCACCGGCTAAGACGATCTGAAGGGTTTGGACGTCGGGCGGGGGTGGCAGAGTTGTGCAAAATCCTTCTCATGACAAAAAATGTTTTTCTATGTCTAAAAATAGTATTAAATTTGTATTCACTCATAAGGGCATCATTAAAATCATAATCAATGTATGAATAAGTTTAAGTTCTTGATCACAGGAGATTTATGATTAATTTATGATTCTTGTTTATGATTCTTGTTTGTTATGATTGTTTTTATGATTAATCTATGATTCTTGTAATTTATCGTGATTTTTCCGTAATTAATCACGGATTTCTGTGATTAATTACGGTTTTCTGTGATTAATTACGGTTTTCTGTGATTAATCACACATTTCCTGTGATCAAGAATTTAATTTCACTCATTAATAAAAAAATTCAAATTCAAATCAAAGGAAATTTCAAATTTAAGTACAATTTTTAGAGTTAGAGCGCCGGTAATTTTGGTAAATATTGACCCGGAACACTCGACCGCTGAGACCTAGAAACTATACGAAGGTACAATCTGATTTCGATGAAATTTCTGGGGATTAGTGATGTAGTAGATCCCCTATGAAACCCCCTTTAACTTCTACAATTTGCATCCGATTTCGCTGACATTTTCAGAAATAAGGTATGTAGGGTACTTTGTTGGTTCTTCGATTGTTGAAGTTTTGACTATTATCGGATCTTCGAGGTTGAAGTTTTGACTATTATCGGATCTTCAAGGTTGAAGTTTTGACTATTATCGGATCTTCTAAACAATATTGTAATTTGTAATGAACACGAGGAAGCTGAGTGCTACAACATCTTGGTTGACGTTTTTTTAAAATCATCTCTATTTGCAATTCTTGGCAGGCAAGTATAGTAAAACAATAATACTTCCATAATAGTCGCATAACACTTGATAATATTTTATCAATTAACTGTATTGTTAAAACAGTTATATCACAGGAAGGAACATCAATTCATCACAGAAGGAGCACCGAAGCATTCTATTCCCACTACAAAATCCTAGATAGCACGAGTAGTTTCATTAATTTCCCTCGGCTGCTTGTAAGAATAACTATCTGATATTACTTTCCTAAACAACTACATTCAAATTACACTCGATTCATTATACATTCTTATTTCTTGTTATTACTGAAATCGCTTGTATAATACACCTCCAGGTTGTGATAAGGTGTTTCAGTCAAGCTTCTGTGTGTGCTCAAACATCTTATTAGGAAGTTGACGAGCTTCCAGTGGCAGCTTGTTGAATATATTGACGAATGTGTATTTATATTGTCTTTCAGTAATAGAGAGTCTGCAGAATGGTATACTTATATCTTTTCTTCTTCTTGTTCGGTGTGAATGAGTGCTTTCTTGAGTTGACATTGCATTTTGTTGCTACAAGCGTAATCACAAATTTTATATATGGTTACGAGTGCAATCGGTTTACTATTTTTTATTATAATAGATTATTGTTGACCAATTCCAACCTGTACTTTAAAG
The DNA here is from genome assembly GCA_009739505.2 of Apolygus lucorum. Classification (NCBI taxonomy): domain Eukaryota; kingdom Metazoa; phylum Arthropoda; class Insecta; order Hemiptera; family Miridae; genus Apolygus; species Apolygus lucorum. Next base: position 40,400,180 of record CM019179.2, read on the forward strand.
ATGTACCTAAGTTTTATCCTTCTTGACTTCATGGATTCTCCAACACGTGTCATCATAAAGTTGATGAAGAAATGACAAGTTTCGAAGACCAGAAACTGAGAAAAGTAGGTGGAAACTCTTAAGGGGCCTTTACACTAGCAACATTTCGGTCGGCAATATATCTTGCTCCACATTGCCGGGCAACTATTCTCGTTTCGGCAATATTGCCGAGTGTTGCCTGGGGTTGCCGAGAAATAGTTGACGCGAGTGGAGCAACATTTCCGGGCGTTGAACCCACTTCGGCAATACTTTTTCGTATTGCCGGTGTGGTCCGACCCCCTTGGAAAACTTCCGGCAACATTTCGAACTGGAGAAGGTTGGAGACGTTTTTTTCGGGTGTTTTTAATGCATAATTGAACTTTTATATATTATATAGGTTTTCCAAGTCAAATTCGGAATTTTCCAAATCAAATTCGGAATTTTCCAAATCAAATTTAGAATTTTCCAAATCAAATTCAAATTTTTCCAAATCAAATTCAGATTTTTCCAATTCAAATTCAGACTTTTTCAAATCAAATTCAGGTTTTTCCAAATCAAATTAAGATTTTTCCAAATCAAATTCAGACTTGTCCAAATCAAATTCAGAATTTTCCAAATTAATTTCAGAATTTTCCAAATCAAATTTAGAATTTTTTCAAATTAAGTTAAGGATCACTTTAAAATGTTTGCGATGGAGTCTGAACAATATCGTATATATATATATAGAAAAATCGCTTTTTGGGTAATTCCTTTTTCTCTGGAGGACGGGGAACCTTCAATTTATGCTGTTCGCATGTACGTATATAGGATTGAGATGCAGTCGAGGGGGGTCATGGTGTCGTTCGACCCACCTTTCGCTTCTACTTCTTATCCATCATACCTGCTGGAACCTGGAACTATCAATGCCATCCTGAGCAACAATGGTAGTGAGTTGAGAATGGATTTACCATACCAACCTGGTTTTTCAAAGAAACTCCCGTTACCTCTCCCTCTCGTTGCCTCTTCCCTCTCCCTCCAAATAAGTATCGGAAAACATAGTAACATGCCAACCTTCGTATTTACCCTTGCTGTGCATATCGAATAGGTACTAAACGGTATCTAATTGAAAAATTCCTTTGAAAATTCGCTCATTAACTCATGCTGCATGAATGGACTTTTTTATTTTTTTTAAGTGGGAATTATCACAGAAAATTTTATTTTAATGCTGAAAAACGTGGATTTTTTTCAACGTAATCAGCGTTTTAGCATACGATGACTCCAGGGTTGGACAATGGGTAGAGGGGTGGTCACTGGTTCATTTAACAGTTATACACAAGTTACAGGAAGTTGGTACAAAAGTTCAAGAATTTTGATATTGAAATGATGAACCCTGACATCGAATAGGAAAAGTCTGAATTTGATTTGGAAAAGTCTGAATTTGATTTGGAAAAGTCTGAATTTGATTTGGAAAATTCTGAATTTGATTTGGAAAATTCCGAATTTGACTTGGAAAACCTATATATGTATATGTAACAAGCAAGTTACTAGTTGAAAAAACATGTAAACATGTAGGTACCTACGAAATAAAATTAAGCAACGACGACCTCTTCCTGATACATTTCTAGAGCAACTGTTTCCAAATCTCCCTCCCAGTGTAAACGTAAAAATTGAGCAATATTTATGGAGCAACATTTGTTGAGCAACCTCCGGCAAGAAATGTTGCTCGCAATGTGGAATAGTTGCGGCAATAAATATTGCCTTGAGTTGCCGGGCCACATTTGTAGAGCAATATTTCCCAATTCTAGCAATATATCGTCGCCTAAACTGCAACATCACACAAGTCGATTTTGGGCGAAATTGAGTTAGACATGTTTTTTTATTTGAAATTTCGCGCCCGATCCGATGGAATCATCAGTTTTTTGCTACGAGCCACCAGAAGCGCTAAAATCGTCAATAACCGAATCTCGCACATGGCAAAAACCGCCGAAACTCCGCACAAAGCTGGACTATAGGGAGGAAATGCGTACCGTCTCCCGACCATCCGGTAAGTATCTTGGTTTCTTAGTAACGTTTCTTGTGTTAATCAATCCAATAAGCAATGAGGGTATCTGTAGATGTTTATGAATAATTCTCCGTTTGACTTAACAAGAGATTCTGTAACCTTTATGTAAAATCATGCAGTCTTCTCTTGAGTTCACCTTGTGCGAAGTTGCAATAAACAGTAAAGTAGCTTTGTGTGATGTTGGCTTTAGATTTCCAGTCTTGAAGAGGAGCAGAAAAATTTTCTGGGAGTTAATTTAATTTATTAAATGTACTTAATTTAGTTCTGACTTAATTTAAATTTAATTCTGATTTTCGTCCTATTTTGACGTTGTTTCCCAAAGGCTTACTTGTTTTTCACTTATTTTAGCAATGCTATGCAGCATCATTTTTCTTCTGTTTTTCAGAATAATAAATCTCAGAAGGGCGAAGAAGAGAGTGATGACGACCTGATATCTACGTCACAAATCATCAGCTTAATGGTTGAGGAAGGTATACAAATTGTAGAGACTAGTCCAAGAGATGACATGGATGCTGCTAAACTGACATTCAGCGTGGAAGAAAACGTTGTTATGAACGGTATCGCCAATAAGGATCAGGCTGACGTTGACATTATTTTTTTGAGGGAAGAATCCCGGCGACATGTACCGCAAAATTTGATCTCACTATGTGAAGAAGATGGAGAAGAACCATTAAGTGACACTCAAATGAGAAAGAAAATGAAAGAATTCAAAATTGGAATTTTCAAGCCTCGTAAAGATTGTTGCGATATTTGCGTATACGCAAATATTTACGAGGCTTGAAAATTCCAATTTTGAATTCTTTCATTTTCTTACGTACGCTATAGCGTACGAAGAAAATAATATCACCGAAGAAGAGTTTAAAGAGCACCACGTGAATAAATAAAAGGCTAGGGTTGAGAAAACGACGAAGAAGAAGTGCTGAAAGGAAACTGCCATACTGCTATGATCTGATGGCCGTCCAATTCTTGCCTCAAATCACTGCCAGTGCAGAGTATTATAAACTGCAACTGAGTATTATAAACAGTGCTGAGAATTATAAACTGCAACTGAGTATTACAAACAGTGCAGAGTATTATAAACTTAATTGGCAGTACACAATTATACAGTGTACAACCTCGCTTCAGCTGACTCAAAAAAATTTGGTTTCATGAGTCGGAAGCTACGTTGTCAGCTTCCACGTTCGCAATATTTCTGGTGGAATACGAATATGTCGGAGAATTTATTGCTTTCCAACGAAGAACAGCTTTCTACAGCTACAACATTCTTACAGCCTTTCCTGTAATATAGCATTTCCGAATTGAGTTAAACTTTTTCCATTTAGGTTTAAATTGAGGTCCTTTTTCATTTTGGTTTAAACCTTTTCCATTTAGGTTTAGACCTTTTCCATTTAGATTTAAACCTTTTCCATTTGGATTTAGACCTTTTCCATTTGGATTTAAACCTTTTCCATTTGGATTTAGACCTTTTCCATTTAGATTTAAACCTTTTCCATTTAGATTTAAACCTTTTCCATTTGGATTTAAACCTTTTCCATTTGGATTTAAACTCCGTCAGTAGTTAGCCCCATCATAGAAAGTAAGTAAGTAATTAAGTGAGTAAGTAATATTATTCTCATTTGCATAGCGCCATAAACATTCTGTTCCACGTCAGATGTGATGAAAGAAAAATACTGTACTTAATTTATAACTTCCGTTCATGAGAAATTCTTGTGTTCAAAAAACATGTGTTCATTATTATATACCTACCTGTATATATAGGTAAATAATAATGAACACATGTTTTTTGAACTCGGATGGGTGTGGTAATCAAAACCGCAATTCTACGCTTTTCAACTCATTGCTCTACCTAAGCATCAATAAGAAAGTCACTATAATCCAGAAGCTTTTACTTAATGGCCACACGCAAATGGAATGCGATAAAACGTAATAAAATAATTTGTTCGTGCAATAATGAAAATTTTGATTTTATGTACAAAGTACCATCCTACTTATTTTACAGTGTACAATAAAAATACTTATTTGTAAAAATGTACTATGTACAATTGCCTAAATTTTTTGTGACAACCTCACACAAGTCAGTGTAAATATGACGCAACGTCACACAAGGTGAATTCGATTGCTGACTCACTTCGCACAAGTCTACATGCGTTCGAATCAACTTCGCACAAGTCCACCGTTTTCCTTCAAATTATCTTTTTCGATGAAATGTGATTGTTTTATGGTGCGGAATAGCGTAGAATTTGTGGACAAAAGGCTAAGTAAGATCCATTTTCATAAGTACGGACACGAATCATTGAAAACCACAGTTTTGGCTCTCCTGAAAACTTGGAAAAAATGACTTGTGAGATGTTGCAGTTTAGGCGTCGATATGTGGCTAGTGTAAAGGGGCCTTTAAGTACTGTAATTATGAACTGAGATGCCATGTTGGTAATGGAATGAATGCCCGCATAGGACGATCAGGGTGATAATTATTGCCACCAGATAATGAGAAAAACGGTTTAGTTTGGCGTCAGGAACACGATAGTTGACAGGCGTTCCTGCCGTAGGGACCTACATGTGGGTCATTGTGTCAATTGATGTTATTGGTCGGATGTGACGTCATATCTAGTACACTTACTGAAGACAAGTGTACTCGAACAGGTGATGTAATTTCTGACATGATCTTCCATTAAATATGTTCCATACTTCGGTAGAGTCGGAAGAGGAAATCCGGTGCGAGGCTTCACTTTACTTCCCACACGAGTGTAAACCCGAATAGGTAGGTATTTTGTTGTTTTACCGCTAACTTAGTCCCCTACGGTATTTTCTAGAGGTGAAGTGCAATGAAATAGAAGAGGTAGGTGCAAGAAGTAAGTCATTTCAGTGTATTGAGAAAGCGCCGTAAGCTGTTGAAATATTCTAACCTCTTCGAACTTTTTCACCTCGACCCTGTCATTATATTAAGGTCCCTTGTATTGATCTCAGTAAGAATTGGTTAAAAATGAAGTACGATATACGCCCTTCTTGGGGATATTCTCGTAAGTCCTCTCAACCAGTTATCGCCAAGAAGGGCTAATGGAATTCTGAAAGAGTTTTTTTTGGAGCGAAACAATGAGATTCTTCCAATTCGATAGCCAAATTTGTATTTAAGTAAAAAGATTGAAAATGTTCTCTCCCAAATAGATACAGTTTTGCTTCCGAGTCTACCAAGGTAGCAGAATCATTGTTTTCACTTTCAAGATTGAATTAAAAATTAATAATAACTAATCAAGATTGAAAAAAAATCCAAAAAAATGTTCACGTACGTTTTAGACCTTCTTGAATAATTTTGGTTTCGTGTATATCAGCGGGTCTGTCATGAAATATTTTTAACAGGCATGACTATACGATTTCGATGACATTTTCAGGAATTGTTTGGGTTGGCGTGTAGATGGTCCCCTATGGAAATCTTCACTCCCGGACTGATAGCCAGTTCGCATGCGCAAACTTGAATTTCCTTGTAACAGTCATATTTTCTATTTTTCTCCCCGAATTCGATTAAATCATCAAAGATTGTGCGGGTTGGCGTGAAGATGGTCCCCTATGAGGGTAGTGCAAGATATTTAGAGATTGATGTTTTGATATAAGCTACATCAAGGATCATATATTAAATCGTGTTTTGGATACGGAGATGCTATGTGCCACACCCACTTGGCAGTTGTTTTTCAACTAAATTCCCTATTTATGACTAAATAAATCGTAGAAATGGAAGTAGGCATCAATAAATTATATTCCAAAATGTCTCTAGGTTGACTTCAAAATGCGTATCTACCAATATTTGGAATACTTTGAAATTTTATATACTATATTAAGCAACCTAAGGAGAAAACTTATCCTTACCCAGGAAAATTATGTTCTCTAGAAGAAGTGCATATCGTTGATAAAACAACGCTACCAACAAAAGTACACGGAATTTTACATTCATAATAATTATGAATAATGAATTATGAATAATTTTACATTCATAACAATTATTGTTACTCATTGTTACGACAAAATTGAGATTTCCCGGACAAGGGCATAATGACCCTTACGTCCTTCTTGCACCATCTCCTCAATAAGTTGTGTTTACGCATAAATAGGGAATAAACTGAACATTCTTTGGAACGACAGTTTTCACCAATTCGATTATTTTTCTATCCCAAATGATTGACCTGGAGGGCAGGATGTTTGCTGTTGGCTACAAAGATTAACAAACAAACCCTCAGAAACACAAATGTGTATTATGTTGGTGGGGAGGGGGTATTACTAAGTAGTATAGGGCTAACTTTATTTTTTCTGAACACACTGGCGAGCCTAGACGGACGCAGGCGGTGATACCACGAACCTCCCCCGCTGAGACGCCCTACTCCGTGGCACTGCTTCCTCCCCTCTCTCCATGAAGCTGACGTCATAAATCTAGGAGAGCTTCAATTGAATAGGTTTTCAAGCCATTTCTAAAGTGGCGTTTGTAAAAATCAGTTCTCAGCCGATTGCGGTACTTCCCTCATCACTTTTAAGGTGAGTAGAGGGTGGTAAAAATCGAATGGAATTCCTTATCAATGGTGTGTGGCACGTGAATGTCACGTTGCGGCTGAGTTCACTGCTCGTGTACTTCCGCTTTCAGGAAAAGGTAGTTTTTTAAATGTCACGTCGATGCTAAAAAACGGCAGGTAGCCCGAGGAATAAAAAGAGACGCCCACGGTTTTATAAGCCACCTCAAGAAAAGGGTGGGGGAAAAATCCGCATGAGGTCGAGGTGATAATGTCAATTTCGTTCCGGAGGCCATGAAACGACCATAAAAGGCGATGCTTCGGCAAGTGGGTCACTCAGTCGCGGGTAAAAACGCGGGAGCCGTGAACTTTAGGAATCTTCAAGTAAAAAAGCCTTCCAGATTGGGAGGGCACTACAGCTTCCTAACGTAGAATAATATTAATTTTTGGATAACTAATGGTGGATAATTAATTTCCAAGTACTTTCTAGATTTGATGACGAGATGACGATGCAAATTTTTGGGGACATTCTAGAGTCCTTGCCTCACAATTCTTGGCAATTTCATCGAAATTGCCGGAAACTTTGTTCTTTGAATTCTACGTTTGCTTATGGACAGTGGTTACTCATGATAAGGTCTCGTGATACTGCCCAACCTCGGTAGAGAAAGCTTTGTTTGCAATTTGAAGATGAATGAAAAATATCCTCCAAAATCAAAATTCCCATCTACTTGTACCTTACCACAGTCATATTTTATGAAAAATCTACTAGTCAAGAGGTTTTCGCCAAGAATTCCCTTCATAAGGCTAGTCCGTAGCCATTCCATCCTGACCTGTCTTGACTACTCTCTCTAAACCTCTGTTCTCTATTCTCAAATCCTCTATAAACCTTTTACTCTGGGTGTAATTGTTTTCCTGCTCTACAGGAAGTACTTGTCTCCCATCTTGCTCTACAGTGTAGCTGTTGTTCCTCTTCAAGGGAAGTATTTGTCTCCCTTTTCTTCTCTATTCTTGCTGGGTTCTTGCCAGCAAGAATTTTGCACTCCTGTACTTGTATTGGTAGAGCTGGTCTCCCCACCAGAGATATACGCATTCCTACACAGTGAAGCTGTGGCCAGTACTACCTGGTGTGACCAACTTAGGCAACTCAGGGAATGACAAGTTGTCTCTTTCGATTTGTACACAAATTTGTAAGTAGCAGCAATAAAAAAGTTTTTAAATAGATAAGAATTCAGTTAGTTTATGAAAAAAAGTCAAAACAGTGAGGTTGGGACTCTGGGCGGTCAATTTCATTGAGATTAGATCATCCATAGTCTCCAACTTGAAATCTTAATAAGCTCAAGTCCCTCAGTTTCCTTCCGTTTTGGATGGAATTTTCACGGATTGTGCGGTTTAGACTCGGATGGTTTCTTATAAAGTCATCGTCATCAGATTTTCAAATTTGGAGATTATTAGTAGGTATATGGGTACGAGAAAGCTATGTGCCTCGCCCACTTGTTAGACGTTGTCTGACTTCACTAATACAAAGCTTCCCTATCTTTGATAGTGAGAAAGTAACAAGAAAATGATCAACCAAGTTCAACCTGCCTGATTCTATAAAAAACAATTATGATAATTTTTCCGAACAGAATCCAACATTTTGTTTTATGCATTACTTACTCGTAAACCTTTAAATTCATAAAAACGTGGTATTTTTTTTAACGCTTTATCATTTTTATGTAACCTAATATTTTACATCTATTTGGAAAATATAGAACTCTATTCAGAAAATGTTAGATACATTTATAAAAGTAATGAATCGGTGATGTTTTCAAGTCCGAAAATAGATACCGAGGACAAGGCAAGTATGTTCCCAGAGAGAAGAAGTCATTATGAAGTAGTTATTTCTCGTAACGACTCGATATGGATTGACAATAATTTGATCTGCATGCTACACGCGAGGGAGCAGTGGACAGTATTATTTCCGTCTCCAAGTTTACTCAAATTGACAGTTCTCGATTCTTTGGAACAATGCGACACTTGAAATCCAGATAAATAAATTCTCGAGATTCTCGAAACTTTTAATGGGCGAGGATGGAATTACGTCCGTAACTTATTCAGTTAAGTGGGTCGAGAGTCTTCCCACTTCCACTTTAGGAGATAAACAAACGAATCAACTCATCTGTGCACGCGTTAACGCCCTTGCGTGCTACGAAAATTGAAGAAATAGAACATATAATTTTAGCATTATGATTTTTCATTTCAAAGAAATGCAACTTAATTAATTATTAATTTATTATTAATTATGAGGATTCCCTCAAATCAGTAATCATCATCATCCACTGAACCACAGGATTTTTTGTCCCAAAAAATGGATGCTAAGAAGGGAAAAAACACTTTATTTGAAACCAATATAAGTAAAACCCGCCAAAGTACCACGGCTTCTTTTGCTTTCCCCTCATGTATGTGTGTTTACATACATTATTTTTGGAAGAAAAAGTTTCATGGACCGATTTTGATGAAATTTGGTGTATGGGCTCCATTTGAGGTCTAGTTGTGCCCCGAAGCTTTTGGTTGGTGTCAATCACTTCTAAGGGGTGAAAAAAAACGTCCTTGCTCAAAAACCTTTAATATAAAGGTATTGTTTTTTCATCAATTTCATTTCGATCAATTTTTTTCATCATTTGATTTTTATAATCGAATGAGACCACTCGAATGGTCCTCTGTAGGATCAACCGTTGGCTCCCCTTGGAACTTAAGGGTCCGGCTTATAAATCAGAAACACGAGTGTGAATCACCAAAGAGGTCAAATCTCCGTATAAATTTTAGCTAACCAAAATGCGATAGGTGTTCGTTTCTTCGAGTTGTGGTCAGTCTTGCGTCCTTAGCAACCAGTAATCAAAATTTTATAATGGAAGCACCCACAACTCTTTATTTCTTCAAATTGCGTGTGAAGCGTTTATTTCATCAAAATAAACTTGATTTTGACGTAGCTAGGTAGGTACTAGGAAGGTAGTACCTATGGTTGGTACTCCGTCTCATGAAAGACCTCTAAGTCTGTGAGGGGGAGATTTAAAAAGATAATAATAATGACAATGGCAACGCTGTGTTCTTTGCAGTCGAGTGATCTACGAAGAAAAAATGAACCTTTGTGTAATAATCTGCAGCATTTTTGTGCATGTTATCACCAAACAAGGTTTGTAAATATTTATATTTTCATCTTGAAAAAGTCGTCTTCCATATTGTTGAAATTGTGTTGTCCAAATTTAAACATTTTTTGAAATAACAAGTATTTAAGGCAGATTTCAAAAACAGGTATCAACTTTCAGATCCAAAATCGGTTCATAAGATCACTAATCCTTAGAGGCAGGCAGGCTTGATGCTACGTTGCCTAATCTCTCCATATTGGATTAAGCGAAAATTACTGTCCGGATATACGAAACTGGAGAAGTTATCTAGACTTCTACTTCTGAAAACTTGTTTTCTTGAAGAATGATGTTTGTACAACTCACAAAATGCCTGACCTCTTGATGTATGTATCAAGGATCCCTCACATCTTTGGATCTCGCACCCAAAGGAATCACCAAACCTCTTTGGATCTCACACCCAAACCAATGTGATGCGATTATATGACATGCATGTCACATCCAAAGATAAGGACAAATCCTTTCCTACGAATTCTCTTTGGATGTGGAATCCAAATCTTGGGTACTCATATACAAAGTGTTTTCTCTTGTGAAATAAGTGTTTATTTCAAAAATTTTAACAATCTTGAAATTACTGACTTGATTTGTTTTTATGCAGAACAAACCGCCAGAAGATGCAAAGTAAGGACAATAATGTTCTCAAAATCAACCATTCTGTTCCCAGCTAGTAATTAAAGTATCTCGCAGCAACTAAAGTTACTAGTGCCTACATAATACTAGTAGGTAAATTATATGTGCGTTGGGTCTATTTATTAAGGTAGAACGTAGAAGCACATGACGACTGCACACGACTTACTCAATGAGACATTCACGTGTGAATCAATTCTGCTCAGTTGATGCGGTCACTCTCACTTCCCACAAGGACATTTTTTTTTCAAGCGCCACTAACGCGATTATGTCCGACACTGGTGACCACAATCACCAGCGAAAGGTCAACCGAGATTGAAGAGCCCCTGAATAACAAAAGCCGCGCCATTGTTCCTAATTTAGTTTCCAACGAAAAATCCTTTTTCCTCTTCAAAGTCGAAACAACGATAACTCGACAGGCAGTTCAAGAAAGTTGTGGGCGGGACAGGATAGTGCGCTTTTTAAGTGAGTTTCCAAACTTTTATCGCTGAGAATGTTCTGCTTTTCTTAGAATGCTGCTTTCAATTTGCTGCCGGGAACTTCCAAAGGAGTTATTTTTCGTTACCAATGAGTACAACCCGGATTTATGGGTCATATCATATTTCCAATAGATTTATCCGCTCAAGAGCAAACGGTGTCTAATAATGATAATTTTATGTTGTATAAAAATACATATTTTGTAGCGTACTTATTATTAAAATACTATTTTTGTAATTAACATTTAGCATTTCTGATCTAACAATCGTGTTATTAGTAAATCCGAGGAAGTTCTCGGATAAAACATTGTTTTGACGTGATAACGTCTTATAAATTGGTTTACCGGGAGACACTTCAAGAAACTGCGTTACGCTCCGATCACGGAGGGGGTGCAGCTCGGCGCTCCCTAAAGGCGGGCGCCCCGCCCCCCTTCCCTGGCACTCACTCCCCCCCCCCCCCACCCATGGGAAATACCTACTACCTACGGGAAATACCTACTCTGTGCAACTTGACAAAGAATTTCATTTTATCCTTCTTCCTACTATACGAATGAATATTAACATTAAAATTATTTTACCACTCAAAGTCGTTGTCACGTAAAACTTTCGCCCGTATACCGACTTTACAGGCAACAACACAGGGTTTTTATTAACACTTTTAACAACTAAGACTAACTACATAAATTCAACCATAGCTATTTGCTGTACCAAATTTTACTTTTGATGGTAATTTTCTTTTTCTACCTTTAGTTGATGGTGGCATGAAAAAAAGAATGAATTTTAATTTTTTCCGCTTATGTGGTCTTATTACGCTATAGGGCAGCTGAGATGGAGTGTATCTATTTGCTACTTGGGGTCCTTCAATGTGAGAACAACCAGGTCAAATTCCGTTTTTCAACTTTCGAGATCATTTTAGTGAAAAATAATCTGCCAAGTGGGTGTGGCACATAGCTTCCCCGTTGCCATAACCGGACTGTGTAGATGATCTGGTGCATAGTATCTAATTTCAAAACATCAATCTCTGAGTACCTTGCACTACCTTCATAGGGGACCATCTACACGCCCAACGTCACAATTTAATCGATTTCGGGTGAATAAATGTAGGAGTTACGGTTGTTACAAGGTTTTTACTGAGGAGGCTTTTATTGATCTGGGAGCGATGATTTTCATAGGGGTTCCGTCTACACGCCAACCCGCACAATCCCTGAAAATCCCATCAAAATCGGGAAATAATGGGTTTTGCCCGTTACAAAGATTTTATGACTGGCAGACAGAGACACGACACCAACATTGTTCAGGAAAGTGTAGGGCGAATGGAAATTTTGATTTTAGAGAACGTGTTTTTTAACCATGAAAAGTGAATAAATGCTAACTTGGTAGACTCGGAAGCAAAATTAAAGTAGTAGTATAAAACTAGGTAGGTACTTAATATAAATACGTTTCAAAAATGCAATCGTATTAAAAAATTCAAAACACCTCCTACCGAAAGAAGGTGGATCGTGAGCACAAATATGATTATTCCGGCAGACCAACTTCTCCTTATGAAGAGGGTTTGCTTGTCCCAAGTGCCCTACACTCTACACTCAACACTTGTACACTTGGGATCGTACAACTCATGGGGTCGAAAGACCACATCGTTTCGGATTGTGTCAATTATTCATTATTAGGGCAATTTTATTTATTCTTTTATGAAATTAGAAAGTGTTGTCTTCCCCATGTACAAAGATCAGGGACGTCGAATCAGGTATTCGAAGAATTTTGAATTCTCTTAACTTCTTTTCCCGGAGGGAAGTGGTCGATTTCGTTTTAAATCCACCGGCAAGGCCGCAGAAGCTCGTCAACATTATTATTCCATGATATTCTTCTCTTACTTGTTAAAGAGGAAATTCCATTTAAAGCTTCTGGGTGTCAGGACTCGAATACGCCCGCTGCCAGTTCGCCTTGAATCCTTTCGGCCTCCGGCAGCGTTTCATCTGTACTAAAGTTATCGGTGAGTCATTTCATCGAGAATTTACCTCCACAAAATTTATCAGATGAACTATTTTTGTTAGTTTTATTGAGCGGTATAATGGGTCATTTCAAAATTTGGGGTTATTTCGTCCTCGAACTTTTCCATAAATTATTGTTGAAGTTTTTATGTTTTTTCTCCCGTAAACGTCCTTTGTTTTGGCCACTTAGGCAGATCCTGAAGTGGGCGCACACTTTATCAAGTAGTTTCAAATTTATAGAATTTTGAATTTTTTTCCATAATTTCGACTTTGTAGGGAGAGAGAAAACCAAGTGTGAGTTGAACTCATGAAACCTTTTTATTCCTTCAAAATACGAGAATCTTAGTTGAGGAGTCTCTTTTACTTATCGCAATCACAGTCCGAAGCTATAATCTAGGTACATCAGAATTATCAGATTCTTCAAGTCTTTCAATCAGTCTAATCTTTCGTAAAATGTGGGTTAATGAAAAGTCAGAATTATATGACCCAGCGGTGTAAATAGTTCAGGTAACTCTTAAAAATGTAAACGGCTTTGAAAAAAAACTTCTCTCCCTGCAATTCCATCTCTCTTCCTACAAACCAGCCTCTTCCCAGAAGTTGTATGTAGAGAGGTTGTAGGGAGAGAGATTTGTGAGGTTATCACTCTCTACTGGCCTAACCATTATTGATTCTGAACGTTAGAAAAAATACATAACACTATGGCATTCATAATTGTAATTTGAGTTTAATTAAACTTAGTTGAACACTTACCCTGATGAGTGAGGTGGTTGTAGGGATGGAGAAAGTATTAACCTACTCTCAAAGCTTCAACACTTCACAACATAACCCACACAACTGGGAGCTTGGAAATTCAACAAACTTCAGTAGCTTCGGAAGCCATCTTGCAGCAGTGTTCACTTTTGTTTTTCATGACACAAAATAATCGTTTTCCAGGAGTGGGCGGGCATTTCAAACAAATTGTAGGGAGAGAGAATAAAACCTTGTGACAGCATCAAAACATAGCAAAAACCCTTCCAATTCATGGAATTTTCGTTCGTTTCTAATTTATTCCTGAAGAGGAGAGTATCCTGGACCAATAACGTTTTTTACTTAAATTAAAATATGAATATAGAGTTCTCCAAAAAATTTCAAAGTTCCCAACCTACCCTCTGTGACAGGTGTAGGGAGAGAGAATTGGGATTATTAATGATTTTTAATTATCTGAGTTAATTGATTAGTGAAATTCATTCTATGTGATCTTTGTAGACACCAACCTGCTGTATCTCCCTGAAAAAATTCTGAATTTCCAAGACAAATAGAGTGTTCACAAAAGCTGCGTGACAAGAAATAACCCCAAATTTTGAAATGACCCTAATATGATTAGTGGAGTGGAGGGACTTGAAATGAATAAATAAATGTCCGACTTCCAAGTAGCCTTAGGAGCTGGTTCCTCATCTCCGTCCACCCATGTGACACTGTAGCATCGCGAATTTTGAGTCCCCTCAACATTTTGGAAGTGTAGATTGAACTAATAAGCCGTGAAAAATCGTAATCCTTGGATTCCACGTTGGTATGGAATACAGTGCTACATCTCAGCTGGGGTATTATTAGACACAGTTTTGGAAGTAGAGGCTGCTGCTACCTTTCAAAATACATTTTTTCCACTTTACTCACAATCGTTTCATATACTCGTACAATGTTTCATATACAATGTAATGCATTACTCGTTGCGAGAGGACTGGTTCCAATGGTGAGTTTTGTTCGCTCCAAGTACTATGTAACCTTGAAACATAACATAATGCGGGTATGACCACTGATCTCCGAATGTGTTCAGAGCAAAATTGAATTACTCGTACTTTAACCACCTTCTGGGCTCGTTAGTTCAGACATTCGTTCTCAACAAAATTATCTCGTCCAAAGGGGTCTTCACCGAAATTGAGGCCTCTTCCAACGTGCTAACCGGTGAGTATGTGAGAAAGAGATCATTCTGCATTCTTCTACGAACTCGATATTGCCCAGAGCATGAGAGAGAAGATGCTAAAAGCAGCAAATTTGATTCAGCTAGTCCGAAGAATTAGTGGGCGTAGTTGTAGTCAACCACCATTTTGCCGTAGATTAGAGCTCCGCCTAACAAGCTCTTCACTCCTTTCATGGCCTTCTCGGTACAAGCTGTGTATGATTGCTCACTGCCTCTGCCAGGTCATCTTCCTCATCAGTCACGATTCGAAGGCGCCACGACCTTCCTTGTTCTTCTCTAGCCCCTCACATTTCGGTTTTGGGTACCACCAAAAAGCTCCAAAAATTAAAAAAATACTTTCTAACTACATAGATTTCACATTTGTAACTACCTAACTAAATTAATTGCTGCACCAGTTTGTTATTATTGAGTATTTGTTGTATGGTTGTCAAGAAACGAGAGGTGGGAGAGAAAAAGGATTATTAAAGTTAGTTTTGGAATAATGCAAGACGTGTTTTCTATTATAAAATAATATTTTATATATTATGTAAGTGGGTGGTCCCTTACATTGGCGCGGTCGGATTCTGTACCTACTGTAGTGTGTCGAAGTGTTTTTTTTTTCAGCACCACTTTTGCCGCGAGTTATGGAAAACTCGTACTTTACAGGAGAGGTGGACGCAGTTTCAACCAATCCTATGGTATTGTTTCAGCATTTACTAGATCAACAGCATAACTGCAACGTTGAACTGGTCCGGAAAACGATGGAAGCTATGTCAGTAATGGCTCGAGAAATTCAAATGGTATCAAAACCTTGTAATATGAATGTGCCCGAATTTGATGGGTGCAACGAGGATCCTAGAATTTGGCTAACTCTATATGAGAAAGCGTGTGAGGTCAATAACTGGAAGACAGATGGTCTCAAGATTAACTGCATGGTGTCTCATTTCGTAACTGGTTCCACGGCGCATAAATGGTTCTGCTCAAGGATATTGGAAGACGAGAGTGATGATTGGATTTCTTGGAAATCTTCGTTTCTATGCGCGTTTGGCCAAAATCCTGTTCATTTGGCTCAAAATGCCAATGATTTTATTTATAAGCATGGTACCTTGATGAATTATTATTACGAAAAATCAAGATTGGTTCAACTAGCTTATGGTCAGTTGACAGCAAGAGCTTTCAATATCCTCATGTTGATGGGTTTACCAGAAGAGATGCAGGACCAGCTCATTATGGTGGATTGTACATCAAAGGAACCTCTTCGCAAAGCTATGGAGAAACTGATGCCACGGATGAGAACAAATGAACCTGCTGACCTCTCCAGGACAACCCGGAAGGCGGAACCTGCATCAACAGATCAGGTGGGCAGCAATATACATCATATTGGCTTGTTTTCAAGTACGTCTCTCTCTAGTGTTCCAACTATAGATATTACCATTAATGGAACTGTCGTTCATAGTTTACTCGACACAGGGGCTTCGGTGAACTTAATCAATGCATCAGTAGTAGAACGATTCAATTGGGAGGTAAAAAGAACGAGCCAGGTTTTACGGGGTTTTAATAACTCGAAAGAACATGCCAGATCGATCAGTTGAACCTACCGTGAACAGTATCCACCAGGCAAATGGAAGAATGCTTGTGGGCGAATCTGATAGACGAGATGTACTCCGGTCATATCATGATGATCCTGATTCTGGCGGACACGATGGCTTTTTCAGGACATACTATAAACTTAGAAAGCGGTTTTACTGGAAGAATATGAAGCAAGACATACATAATTATGTTAAATCATGCCATGTATGCCAAACTACCAAATTCAAGTATAAACCGAAACCTGATACCATGGTTATTCCTCTCAAAGCTAAAATGCTATACGAATGTCTTCATGTCGACTTTGGAGAGAAGAAAAAGAAGTCGGATTCAACACCAGTCACCCAATCCTTCTTGGTTGTTGTTGACGAGTTCAGCCGGCTCACTTTTGCGAAGGCTATGAAAGAAAGCAGCACTGCTGTACTACAATTTCTCAAGGATTTCCCTCACATTGACAAGGTGAAAAGGATAGTCTCCGACAATGGACTGCAGTTCTTATCCAAAGAAATCACTGAATTTGCAAAGGCAAGAGGCATCAGCTGGGTCACCACATCTCCGTACCATCCAGAAGGAAATGGGCTGGCAGAGAGGAAAGTGAGAGATATAAAGCAATTTCTGGCACTGTATCCTAGCTACTAAGGTGGGTGGAAAAGATGTCTTGATGCTGGTGTTAGACACATGAACCGGTCACACACAACCGCTCTAGGCTGTTCACCTCACTTTAAAGCTTATAACAACGCTCCCTTCCTCCCAGCCGACATCAAATATGGAATCCAAGACCATCTTCTGAGTGAAAAGTCAATGTCGGACGTAGATCAGCAAGCATACAATGAAAAAATGAAACTACATTTTGATAGAAGACATCCGAAACAGAATCCTAAATTCGAAGAGGGTTGTTCAATCCTAGTTCAGTGTGGCTTCAAAGGGAAAGATCCAATCGTCAAAGGTCCCTTCATTGTGAAAAGCATCAAGAACATAAGCGGACACCCAAAAACAATTCTCTACGAAGATGGGAAAGGAAAAATTAAGAAGGCAGCAGTAAAGAATTGCGTTTTATATCATTGCAGGAGCAATGCTACTTCTCCAAGTGGGGGGGTGTAACTACCTAACTAAATGAATTGCTGCACCAGTTTGTTATTATTGAGTATTTGTTGTATGGTTGTCAAGAAACGAGAGGTGGGAGAGAAAAAGGATTATTAAAGTTAGTTTTGGAATAATGCAAGACGTGTTTTCTATTATAAAATAATATTTTATATATTATGTAAGTGGGTGGTCCCTTACAAGATTTTTTCCATATAACGAAAAATAAAAAGAAACATGAGGAAAAATTAAGATTGATTTTAAAAGAAACATTGGCATGACGTCACACGATTGATAGATAAGACGAAATCATTACGAGTAAAGTTGTGTCTGAAGTAATCGTCATGGGATTCCCTATTTTCAGTACAAATGTACTTCAGATTGGTCTACTTTTATACCATCTAACTCTATGATTACTACAAATATTGGAATGTTAATGAATAGGTATAAATATATTATTACTAGGATTAAGAAGGATAAGAGACCGAAAAAAAACAGTGATACCTAGTATGCGTGTTCAATTTTTGTAAGTACCTACTTTTATAAGCTACTTACCTACCGGTAAATGAATGTAAGAAAATTTGTCAGTATGTAATCCAAGTTTTGAAGGATGATGTTTTTAGTTCAATTTTGTTAAAAAATTAATTATTTGGCAAACCGATTTTTGGAGATTCGATTCGTTTGGAGTCGATTTTCATAACGAGTTCCCATCTTCACTCAATTCTCAGTGATTGTGTATATCGATGGTTGAAAGGCGATATGGTTGTGGAAATTGACATCAATCTGACTAACGATCGATAAAACCGATTTTCAATTTCATCGGAGTCATCCTTTACACTTACCTTTTCAAGTTCTGATATGTCCACCCGTGTATTATTATCCATGTATATCCAAATTGGAGACTCGACCGCTAAACCATTGTTAAATCAGTCCAACTCATTTTCCATTGACACCCCTTCCAGTCCATACGTAGTATTGAAAACTTCATCTATGATTTCAAGTACCAATGGAAAATATGTGATTTATAAACACATCATGTAAGCAATGCAAAGAGGATTGGATCGTGGTGCTGTGGTTGTTTTCAACAACGTATTTTTCTCAAATCTGTTACAACTTGGACAAGTGCAAATGAATTAGAGGTACCCTGCAGTGTAGGCAGTAGAAGGAGAAAGGTAGATCAACAGGAAACTGGCAGGAGAGGAAATGTTCCCAGTGATAAACATCCGAGAGATCCTACAGAATGGGCGACATTGCATCACCGATTTCCATTGAAAAAAAAAACCAAGTGTGGAGAACGACTACAATGTTTCATTGTGATTAAAAAAGGAAGGTTATTTGACATCAGTGAAAAACAATTGTGATGGAGGTTAACAATGTTTATCTAGAATGTGAATAGCAGTGAGAAGGAACGGTGGGGACTTCGGGAGCCGAAGGGCAGATCTGTCATAGGGAAGGGATTGGAAGTCGCCATGACCCAGATCTGGACCTCAGATGGCCTTCCCGCACTCGAATACACCGTCGGAGCTGGATATTTGCGGGAGAACTTCTACCTTCTTGTATTTATGTTGATAAAAAGATAAATAAATGGATTGAAAACATGGTTTCATTGTCGAAAATAATGAAATCGTCTGATAAGAGACTTGGAATAATCCTGGTCATATCAGACCGTCGGATCTTATTACATTTGTGTACTCGGTTAAGAACCTGGAAGAACTTGCTTGAAGAACTGGAAGAACTGCTTACTGGAAGAATGCGTAACAATGTGCTCATAGGTGACACCAGGTAACTATACAAATTATGTAGGTACTTTGAAGACAGGAAGTGAGATGTTTAACGACTTGAATCGAGCTCCACCGTAAATGGCGTCGGTCGGCTGAGTTATTTTTTGGACAGTGGGATACTTGCGATGTTATTTTTTGTTTTGGGCTTTCCAAAAAGGTGGTAATGACCCGTGAGTGATGTCAGTCGAGGGAATCTGACCGAAAACGTGTCTTGTCTGTGAACCCGAATAGCAACAAGCGCTTTCTTTCATCATGTTTTTCTCGTGTTTCATCAGATCACGTGTGTCAAAAGTGATTTCATACTAAAGATTGGCTCAAGGGTGTTCTCATAGTAAAGTGTAGGAAGCAAATCAGATAATGTTCACGCTAGCAAAGGTTCCATTCTGCATAGTCAGACAGATCATGGAATGATATAACCCATTATAAACAATATCAATTTTTAAGTATCTGATTTTGGGACCTCACAAGCCTTCACATTCATAATAGATGAACAGTTTTAGGGCATGAGTAATCTATTGTCAATCCTGTGAAGTACTGAGAAACCTGCAGTTTCCAATCACCCTGTTAATGAATGGATTTTCAACCTATTCCAGTTACCAAAGTTTGATTATGATTCAGATTAATGTTCACGTTTGCTGATATAACTGGTTCGATTAACTGAAGAAGAAAAACTATGGTGATCAAGAAGCTCTCTTTTTTGCTGATCGTTTCTTTCTCTTGACAGTCAAACGAAATTTGAACTGGGAGTGGGACAAGAGCATTGAACCCAGATTTAAGGTCAAGAACGCAAAATTCTAATCCAATGCAAAATTCGAATTCCTTAAAGGTATACAGGATGTTCCTGAAACCTATCAGCAATACTTCAGGAATCGATTCTACAACTACCTAATTCGCAACTACTTTTCTTAAATTTTGGAACAATTTTTTAAATTGTACTTATATTAGACATTTCGTGCTGAATCCGGATATACCATGCAGGTATTACTTTAATTATGATGACAATAAACACGTTTCAAGGCACAACAAACACGTGACAATAAACACGTTTCGGTTTTTAATCCAAACTTCCTGCCTAACGAACTCGTCTTTTCGTTTGTTAAATTAGGAACATTTCGGCAAAAACTTGAAATTTTTGGGAAACTATTTCTTAAGGAGCACGGAACCCAAAAAATGATGAAAATTTCGATTTTTTTTTATTGAAAATCATTCTTGAACATGCTGAGAATAGATTTAAACAAGAATTACCAAAAAATTCCGTCTCAAATGACGAGGAAATTAATTTTTGCGTACCTAGTGCAGCCCCGAAACTAACGAAACTAACCTACCAACCTGTTACACTATTTCAATGCAATACTGAAAAATCGATACTATAAATCGGAAGGCAAATATTGAATTGTCTTCGGTTGAACAACCAATAAGCAAAGACAATTCAAAATCAAGGAACCAATCAAAATTCGAGAAACGTGAGGTGAGAATCGATAGTTTCATCTGCAAGCGCCCTCGTTTGTTCCCGCTCAACTTCAAATTGCTCTCCTGAATAGTTCACTTTTTCATGATAAATGTTCCTTTTTCTCAGGAACTACTAATCCTATCCTCTATTTCTTTTTTTTTAATGAAAGAAGACACCTAAACGAAGGCTGTACCGGATCCTTTAACCAATTTTCCAATTCCAACTATTCCAAAAAGAGTAACGAAGGTAGAAAATAATTCTATTTTATAAAACAGAATCTCAAATAAAAAGTAATTAAGATAATCTAAAAAGGATCCGGCCCAGGCAAGATGAGAATATATCCTACTAACCAAAAAAAAAAATTAGAAGATTCGGTTGAACAGGGACTGAGAAAAATGTACCAGAAAACACCTCTATTACAGGCGGGAGGGGGGTGGGTTCCGTGTCCCCTTAAGGTATCGAGTGAATAACTCATAATACATCTTGTTGCCTTGATGTCGGATCATAAATACCACTTCCCGACAGTTTAATGTACAAGTAAGTTCTTGAGTAAGTTATTTTGCCTTTTAAGGGGGAGAAAGTTAATGCTCAAATAACGTGCGTCATCATAAACAGGATAACACAATCCGCATATTTCGTGGGTGTTTTTGTGTTTCTCCTTGAATACGGATGTGAACTACTACGGACTGCCTACCAAAACTAATAGATGAAAGTTCAACGTTACGACGTTTTATTTCCACTTTGGTGCCAGACTGCGTGGGGGGGGGGGGGGGGGTGAACTCGAATTCGCATGTTGGGTATCCTAGATCATGGATTTTAAAATACTCTTCAAATTCGACGCTCCCATGCCGCTAATAATGTTATGGTGGATAAGGGTGGGGGGCCACTATTTCTTGCCTACAATACTAAATAAATTACACCGAGTGAAACAGTTTTACCGCTTACCAACTGGTTTAAATTGACCTAATGTGTGCGTACATTACATGTAAAAAAACGTCTGCCAAGTGGGTGTGGCACATAGCTTCCTCGTATCCATAACCCGATTGTATAGATGATCTGATGCATAGTAGTTAATCTCAAAACACCAATCTCTAAGTACCTTTCACTACCCTCATAGGAGACCATCAACACGCTAATCTGGACAATCCTAGAAAATTTCATCAAATTTGGATGAAAAATTAAGTAAGTAGGTGTATGTGATAGGATCAAAAAATACATAGCCTCGGTTGGGTTTCGAACCCGCGACCTCAGGAGCTTAAATCAAGATTCTATGCTCTGAGCTACCGATGACCTGCAATTAATGGGATTTGAGATTCTCACAGGAGACCATCCCTCTATGAATGAATCCCTCTATGAAAAACAATTCTCTGTGATTTTCATAGGGGACCATCTAAACACTACTCTGTAACATCCCTGAAAATTTCATTGAAATCGGATGGAAAATGTAGAAATTATGGCCGTTACAAGGAAATTCACGTTTGCGCATGCGCAATGGCTACTATCAGTCCGAAGGTGGTGATTTTCATGAAGATCATCTAAATACTAATCTGTAACATCCCTGAAAATTTCATTGAAATCGGATTGGAAATGTGGAAGTTATGGCCGTTACAAGGAATTCACGTTTGCGCATGCGCAGTCGCTTCTATCGGTCCGGGGACAATGATTTTCACAGGGGACCATCTACAACCTAATCCACATAATCCCTGAAAATTTTATCGAAATCGAGTGGAAAATGTGGAAGTTATGGCTGTTACAAGGAAATTCACGTTCGCGCATGCGCAGTTCCTTCTATCAGTCCGGGGACGATGATTTTCAGAGGGGACCATCTAAAACTTAATTCACATAATCCCTGAAAATTTCATTGAAATCGGATGGAAAATGTAGAAGTTATGACCGTTACAAGGAATTCACGTTTGCGCATGCGCAGTCGCTTCTATCAGTCCGGGGATGATGATTTTCATAGGGGACCGTCTACACACCAACCCGCACAATCCCTGAAAATTTCATAGAAATCGGACAATAACTTCGTATAGTTATGCGCGTTACAAGGAAATCATGACAGACGGACAGACACACAGACAGACAGACACACAGACAGACAGACACACAGACAGACAGACACACAGACACGGAACCAAAATTGTTCAGAAAGGTCTAAAACGCAAAACGCGAGTGAAAATTTTGATTTTGGAGAACTTTTTTTTTTTCGTCCTTGAAAAGTGAAAACAAAGCTTCCGCTACCTTGGTAGACTCGGAAGCAAAATGTAATGTATTGTTTATTAATTCACTTATTACTGTAATGTATAGTAGGTATCAATTTATTTACTGATATAGTGAGATTTTGAAAAGATCCTACCCTAAAACACGGGCCCTTACGTCGGGTTGGAAATCTGAGCAAATCGCATCCTTCATGCATTTATCTTATTGTAAAAGTGTACAGAATGGCGCCAAATAAATATCTATCCATATATATTTATATCTACGTATCTATACATCTAGAACAGGTACCGATAAACTCCATGAAAAAACTCGGCGCTTCGCGTCTCGCCAGGGTGCAAGTCCCCCTGGACCCCCAGACCCTATCTACTTGAAGCCTACGGCGTAAATTATAAAAACATGGAACATGTTTCAGCCAAATTTAGTGCAGAACCTTTAGTCGTTGGTAGGTATAATACAAAAGTTATATTATCCCTATCAACATGATCTAAAATGCATTGAAGAACACTCCCGCGTCCCCCTCCAGCGTAACATTTTTCGGGAAGTTACTCTAGGGCTATAACATGTTCCATGTTAAAACATGCTTGATAGATTCACTTGGTTTTCCATTATGATTTGTTGTTTCTAATCATGAATCCCTCGCTCATTTTTCACTTTGACTGACGAACAAAAAGGTTCGGATTGAAAATACTCCAAATTAATTCAAGCCACAGTCCACCCGTTTTCAACTTACCAAGCTCGTAAGCATCTTCTGCTATCTTTCCTCTTAGCAGAACTACATGAGTGCATTCAAACATTTGCTTCCTCTGCTGGAACATGGTGGGTCGCCCTGGAGCCAGGTGGATACTGGGTAGTGCTGGATACTGGATATTCGTCGGATAGAAGGTGATGGATTCCACGTTTTACCTATTCCAACACCTTTCCCTTCCTCAGGCATCTCCGACTCATCGACCGAGTTTCCGACTTGGAGTGAGCGGAAATTGGAGCGATGAGCGAGGGAATTGGCACTGAGGGGATTCCCTTATTGAGTTGGCGACGCTCTCTTCGGTTCTTGGCCTCGTTGAACCGAGGTATTATTCAATAAAGCACAATGTCGAGGGATCAATGTCCCCACCAACTCCTCTCTCGTCTGAAGGGGCTGTTCCGGAATCGAATTCAATTCGACTTGCGAGTTAATCGACGAATTTTCATTGAGTTTGTACGCGTGCCATCGTTGTCGCGTTCACACTTCACTTCACTGCTGATGACACTTAGCGGATCACAATAATTGAATCGCTTATTAAAGAAACCTCTCAGTCCACTTTTTTACATTTTGAGATAATCGAGAAAAACTTATCCGTGGAGTTGATTTTTGTTTTCCAAAGCCTCTAAAATTGGTAAAATACTAGTCTACGTACTCTAACGGATCATGTAGATCACTTAGATTATGGAGGACAATCATCCAATTCATATTATACTAGTCCAACCATGATGAACCAACCAACACTTATGAATTGTCGGATGGTTACCTACCATCCTAAAGAGATAGTTACTCGATGGCTGTTGTTCGCATCAGCGCTTATCACTACGGGCCGTATTCACAAAACGCACTTAGTGGGGCTTTTCACTAAGTGAAGCCTGAAATCTCCACTTAGAGCCGTACTTTAGAGAAAACGCTATTCACAAACCGAACTTTAGAAGAAGCGTCACTTCAGCTCCACTTTACCGAAGCTGAACTTTCTTCAAGTTACACTCTCCGGGTAAGTTTGGCTCCTACCACACCTTACTGGCCCTTAGTACAGCTTTTGACAAGAAGTGCGTCTATTTTGCTTGCTTCGACAGCCGTTTTACGAAGTTTTTCCGTTCGGATTTAAATGGAAAACGACTACATGGAATATTTGCAGTATCTACGGAAAGGAGACGTGTACAAATTGTGCCAAGAAGGCGAAGAGAAAGCGAAAATGGATTCGAGTGTTGGTCAGAAGGCCTTCCGCGCACGTCACGTAAACACTTTTCTACTTTTCCTTTTTACAGCTACCTTTGAGCACGTATAATTGTGCTCAGTTCATTTCAATTTGAGGACATTATTGTTCAAGTGTCCAAAATGTAGTCAGATTTATGTGAATTCTATTTCAAAGAACCAGTAGGTAAGCCCAAATTAACCTTTCATGTCGGCCTTTCCTCAGTTTTCCATCGGGTCTTCCTTCCTTGGGTCTTCCAGTCTTCTGGTCTTCAAATTAGTCCGACCCGGACAATCGTTTGTTGATCACCAACCGGTTATCAATGTTATCACTGAATATTCCCATTGGTCAATAGGAGCGAGTCGCCCGAAGGGTTACCCTTTCGGAAGTTCAACTTCCTTGTCAGTTGAACTTAAAGCTGACCTAAGAGCAGCTACACTAAAAACGATTGTGAATAGCGATTTCTCCTCAAGTTTCACTTTGGCCTGAAGTATCACTTTCGGAAGTGCGACTTCAAGTTTCACTTTGGCGATTTTTGTGAATACGGGCCTACATCTTGCAGGATTGTTTCCTGCAGGAGATGCACTCATGTCAACAATAAATTATTGTTTTATCTTCGGCCTCGAATCTCTTCTCAATGTAATCTCCCTTCTTCTCAATCTCTCTCGCGCGTTGCGTCGTGATGATACATTGTAATTAGGTGTTGAGTAATTAGGTAGATCCCCGTAGGTTTTATTTTACAACATTTAAGTACCAGTTTTCTGTAATTGTTTACACACGAGTTCAGGGTTTGCATTCTTCTTTGCTATGATGTGTTTGCTGATACATTTCAGGGTAGGTACATTCCGAATGAAGTGCCCTACTTACCACCCCTATTTAAACCTTAAAACGATCAGGCAATGAATATTCATGGTCATTTCGGCTTCGATACGTGAATTTTGTGTTTGTGAGTGCACAGTGTATCGGATACGAGCAGCTTCGAACGCTTTACGTACGTTGAAGGTTGATCATCTCGATCGCAGATGAATCATCAAACATTTAGCAATACCACTAGGTTGGGTATGTTCCTACCAAAGTAGAAGTTAATATGTAATTTTTATGGAGAAATACGTAGAAATTAATATTTTGAGGAGAAGAATTCATCAATTTCAATTGAATTTCATTTGAATAATATTGTAAAATTAGATGAATAATAATAATGAATATAGGATGCGGACAGCAGATGCCTTAAGCACACCCATTTTCTTTTTTGGGAGTTCGGTTCATCATAAAGTTTAAAGTTCAATAAAATTCAATCAGTTGGTCATTCGAATGTGACACCATAGACTATCGATTAGCTTGGAGTGGCATAACCTTCATCTTACAAAAAACTCCCAATGTGGGGGAAAATCAATATGCTTTCTCAATATATTCTTGAGCAAAAATTGTTTATTGTCATAAAATGACAGAAAGTATTCTTATCCCATGTGCAGAGCCTCTAGGTTCTATGCCGTAAACTAGCAACGATTGTGCGCATGCAACATGTAAAACTACTGTTTCGTTTCATGAAACCTCAAATTTTATAGCATACAAGTATTAGTATGCGCAATTTTGCGTTTAGTGATGCAATGGAACTGATCCCACAACAGACAATGGTCAACATGATTTTTAAATATTTAGTGTGGGTGACTTGTTCATATATGAATCAATAGAAGCCGTACCACTTAAGAAAAAGTATAAACATAAATATTGTTTATTTGTGCACGCATTTCAGGGGACGTCCCATTAGATAAGGATTAGTTCAATTTCAACCAGTAAGCAATAAGACATACATTCTTAATTACCTGTATACTTCACAATATAGTTTCACCCAATGTAGTTTAGTTAGTATGTTGGGGACGTACCATATCATTTTTAACATTATGAGAGCTCGAAACTTTGTCCTCCTTCGCCCCAGATTAATCGCATTTAAGGAGGCCCAAGTCTTACTGTGGGATGTCCGAAAAACGTACGATTCCTTTTCCCAGGCAAAACTGAAGAAAAATTAGTCCTAGGTATATTGATGAAATATTCAGGCATTACGCCCTAGAAGCCCATCCTTCTTATAGAATTATTCGCCGTACCAAAGGTAGTACGGCATATAAAGGTATACTAAACCTATTATATTCACCTAAAATTCTATCTATATCACAAAATAATTGCTCTAATTCATAGTGTAGCTAGAAATTGGTTCTAGAACGATTAGTGATTAATTTTCTATCCTTAGGAGTTGAGGCTTATATGTTATTCTGAAAGAGCTACTAGTGGGTATGCATTCCAAATCCCTTTAATGTTTCAACTTGATCGTGAAATTAATGCATCATATTAGGAAATTTCTCAGTGCTCTGATTAATTTGATGCGGAGTCGATATGGATCCCTCCTAGATATTCCGAAGTCCTCGTAACCCGAAGTTGGCCCGTAATTCGAGACAGCCGTCACCGACTGGAACAAGGCAGGGCAGGAGGCTGATGGGAAATGGAAGTCGAGTCCTTCACTTCCAGATCCCAAGTTATGAATGAACTGAGGCGAGCATAAGGTTTTCATTTCAAGTGACAAGTCAAGAGAGCTTTCTCAGACCCGCTCGTCGTGAGTCGTGCAAAATGTAAACATGATTCTGTAATGAGAGCTCAACGAAGATGAATGAAGACGAAACCTTCATCTCAACAGACCAGACCTTTAAAGCTCCTGCCTCACAATGAATAACAAACGCTATAAACTGCTCTCCTCTTACAAGTAGTTCCTACTTAAACTTCAGTTCTTTTATGACTTGAATTTTTATTACTAAGAAATGACTTGAATTTTTTTAGGTACTATTTCAAGAATTTAAGGCTAGGTTCAATAGTCCGAAATCCTTTTCTGTACCAGAATGGGGGAAGTTCTGACTCTCAACAAGTCTGTCTTCAGGCTTCTCAATCTCTCAAGGCTGACCAAGGCGTACATAGCTGGAAAATTAGCAACAGCTGCTGGAATAGTGGCTTGCAGCATTTTATCATTGACAGCTTTTCTGAAAATCATTTTGCTCCCTTTGGATCCGTTAAATCTACTGGCTCAAGTCATAGGGACCAGAACGTGTGGCAATTTTATCTCCTATCTACCACAAATACATTCCTGAAGTAAAATAATTTTGCACCCCCTCCAGCCTCCATGCATTGTATTGTATTCATTATCCGTAATAGGTGTGCAAAACTCTGTTTCTCAAACAAATCATAGAGCCACGAAAGGGAGAAGTCTCAGCAGGCAGATAAGCCTTCCCAAGCTCCCATTCAATTCCCTTGTACATCCCCTTCTACAAGTAGTCCAAACATTGCGACAGAAACCCCTTCACTGCCTCAAAACCTCAGCATCTGCGTATTGTCTTCGTTCGAAACTAAATGATTCCCCCTACAACGATCATTGGAGGCAATTTCAACCACTCCATCATTAATCTCTCTCATCAGTGCTGCTTCAACCTCAACATTCGTCATCATCTGCATCTGCAACCCATCATGGGCAGAAATTGCAACTGAATAGAGAATGACTTTTGGCAGATCAGGGAAAGAGAGGAATAAACACCAGTGAACAAGTTGCTAAATTGTTATGCGTTCAAAAACTGAATGACAAACATTATTCAATCTAGCAAAATACTTGGAACATAAAACACGGTGAACGTAGGGAGGTGAAGGGGAGATGGCAGCCGGAACATCAATCTATATATTCTGAATTGACCTGAAAAGTGACCAATGAAATAATTTAAGTGTCCTAGGCGAGGGTTTTATTATAATATAATAAAAGAGAAGTATTTGAAGAAAAAATCTTGTTAAAATCAGGGGCATAGCCTTACAACCATAAGAGTAATAGATTCGACTCTAATATATTATATTAGAGTCGAATCTATTACTCTTATGGTTGTAAGGCTATGCCCCTGATTTTAACAAGATTTTTTCTTCAAATACTTCTCTCATTTGGCAACAAAACGAAATATTTGAAACTGTTTGCACAGTCTTATATCAAAAGAAAAGATAAAATAATCATAGTAAGTAATTATTAGAGCTCGGAAAATATGCACGACAATTTCCCAAAAATATGCACCGGACACTGGAAAAATATGCAAAATATGCATTTGCCCTTAAAACTGCATACGACTTAGGAATTTCAGTATTTTAAGAAAGGATGTTCCATATTATTACATTTTTTCAGCCCTTTTTTCTCCTAGAAAAAAGTTATGAAGCATCAGGTAAAGTAAACAAGCAATTCAAAAAATTTAAAAGTGGAAATCTCTTTTGGAGAGTAAGGAGAATCCCCCTGGTCTCCATTAGCTCATTACCTGCTGGGGTGATGTAAGTGAGGGGACAAAACATTCCAACATTCGATTTCAAATATTGTCAACTTCCAGCAGTGACTTTGAAAAAAATCCAGAATACGCAAAAAAACTGGTAAAATCCTAAGCAGGTTTGTGAGACTAACAAAACTGTGATACCGTTCACCTCTGAGTGGCGGTGAAAAGAACCTAACCTTTGGTACTTAGTCTGGGAAATGTTTGCTCTATCTTCAAGGAGCTTTGAAAAAGTCGCGAAGTTGTCCCTCAGATCCTTACTACTAGTACCTGTTACTATAACGATTCGTTCTGCTACGAATCTTTCAATGCCTTCTGACGCTAGTTAGGAAGCAAGTAATGCCCGATTGGGAGAAAATGACTACGTACAAAATCGTAACCATCCTAAATTTATTTATTCTTAGATGAGTCTGTGCCTGAATCGTGGTCGACTCCTAAGGTTCTTTATTGAAATTAGCCTACTTAGTTTTCAAATAAATGAATAAAAACACGATTCCACGCTGAAACGTGTCATTTTTTCTCGGATTAAATGTCTGAGTGAAAGAGGAGAACTGCAGCTAACCTGACTCATACCTTCTCCACACCCCTTTTTCTGCCTCATCGAGCGATCCAGTGCTAGGTGCTATTTCACCTTCTCTAAACACCTTACGAGGTCGACATTTTCACCTTCCGTACCAACTCATTAAAGGCTGGACCCCACATGCCCGAGCCGAGTCCGCACCGTGCGACGTCCGAGTGACGGACGACACACGGATAGGAAGTAATCATGGGAAATCTTATGGGGAAGTCCCCACTCTTCCGCACCGTCCCTCCGACACGAGCCCGCACCGTCTCAAACTAAAGGCTGGACCCCACATGCCCGAGCCGAGCCCGCACCGAGCCCGACCCGCGACACGGCCGTGTGTACGTTACGGAGTAGGGAGGCCTCACATTTCCGAGTCAGGACCGAGCGCGGTCAGTCACGATTTGAAGCTCAAGTCGTAATGTTGGCGAATTTTAAAAACAGTTGCGGAAGCTTTGTTTTGTGATGTACCTACAACGAAATCGAGGATGTAATAACTTATGTTTGCCAGGGGGGGGGGGGTGGAGGAGGGCCACTTTGGCCATAATCCCTTCCTGGTTTTGTAAACAAATTCGTGCAATGAATGAATCAATCAATCATCTTTGTGCCAAATTTTAGGGAGCTCAGGAACAGCCTCTCTGGCTCTCATACCCTCTAACTCATTATTAGCAAAAATTCAGTTGTTGAGATGTCCAGCATTCCATGATATTTTCATTAGTGCGCTGTTGTCACGAATACGATTTTAGAACTTTCAGTGGCCAATATCAGAGCGCAGGTCGATAGTTGAAATCCAATGTATGTATAGGATTTCCAAGTACAATTCGGAATTTTTCAGACCAATTTTTCTAAATTTCCAAACCATTTTCAGAATTTTTCAAACCATATTCAGAATTGTCCAATCCAGTTTCAGAACTTTCCAATTCAATTTCAGAACTTTCCAAGTCAAATACAAAATTTTCCAAGTGCAATTCAGATTTTCCCAAAACAATTTCAGAATTTTCCATTTCAATTTCAGAATGTGATCAATGTTTGTGTGCGGTAATATATAGCATTTCCAAGTCAAATTAATCCGTTTCCAAACCAAATTAATCCTTTTACAAACGAAATCAATCTTTTTCCAAACCAAATTAATCTTTTTCCAATCGAAATTAATCCTTTTCCAAACCAAATTAATCTTTTTCCAATCGTAATTAATCCTTTTCCAAACCAAATTAATCCTTTTCCAATCGAAATTAATCCTTTTCCGCGATTGCGAACCTCCTCAATTAACTTTTCCAGGTCCATTGCTATCCGAGGCACGTCCGTGCAAAACTAAACAAAAGTAGTTTGAGACGGTGCGGGCTCGTGTCGGAGTGACGGTGCGGAAGAGTGGGGACTTCCCCGTAAGATTTCCCATGATTACTTCTTATCCGTGTGTCGTCCGTCACTCGGACGTCGCACGGTGCGGGCTCGGCTCGGGCATGTGGGGTCCAGCCTTAATTTTGTTTAGTTTTGCACGGACGTGCCTCGGATAGCAATGGGCCTGGAAAAGTTAATTGAGGAGGTTCGCAATCGCGGAAAAGGATTAATTTCGATTGGAAAAGGATTAATTTGGTTTGGAAAAGGATTAGTTTCGATTGGAAAAAGATTAATTTGGTTTGGAAAAAGATTGATTTCGTTTGTAAAAGGATTAATTTGGTTTGGAAAAGGATTAAGTAATTTGACTTGGAAATGCTATATATTACCGCACACAAACATTGATCACATTCTGAAATTGAAATGGAAAATTCTGAAATTGTTTTGGAAAAATCTGAATTGCACTTGGAAAATTTTGTATTTGACTTGGAAAGTTCTGAAATTGAATTGGAAAGTTCTGAAACTGGATTGGACAATTCTGAATATGGTTTGAAAAATTCTGAAAATGGTTTGGAAATTTAGAAAAATTGGTCTGAAAAATGCGATCGATGGTTGATGATTTTGATTTTAGTTTTAACACAGAATGTGTTTTTGCGATGACCTACCGAAAACTATATCTAATTTCTCCCTTGCGAGGGAAAAACATTAAATCATGTTTAATGTTTTTCCCTCGCAAGGGAGAAATTAGATATAGTTTTTTAAGGTCAAAAAAAAAGAAAAGATTCTAATTAACCAAAACAATTTATTATATTTATATACATCTATTTACAGGAAATACTCAATAATGGCTTATGATCACTCAGCTGATCAGTGACCACTCAGGCGCCTTCAGCATTCTCCATTGACCCTGCTTCTCAAATTTCAGCTTCCTGCGTTCAACAGGAGAGAAAATGGCCTTGGAGCTCACTCAGCTGATCAGTGACCACTCAGGCGCCTTCAGCATTCTCCATTGACCCTGCTTCTCAAATTTTAGCTTCCTGCGTTCAACAGGAGAGAAAATGGCCTTGGAGGTCACTCAGCTGATCAGTGACCACTCAGGCGCCTTCAGCATTCTCCATTGACCCTGCTTCTCAAATTTTAGCTTCCTGCGTTCAACAGGAGAGAAAATGGCCTGGGAGCTCACTCAGCTGATCAGTGATCTGTCAGGTGCCTTCATTACTGTCCTTTGACCCACCATCTCGAATTTCACCTTCCTGCGTTGAATAGGAGAGAAAATTGTTTCTATACAATGAACATTAATTTGTGATTCACACTCATATTTCTGATTTATCACTAGTCCAAACTGAAGGACCTCCGAGGGAGCGATCTGTTGGTCTGACAATAACCAAAAGCATCTTGGTACAACTAGACCCCAAATGGAGCCGATATAACGTGGTAACTAAGAAATCGGTCCGTGGTAACTAAGAAAAAAAAACGTTGCAGATTTTCGTGTCGGAATTCACAGAATGACCCCCAGCCCTAAAACATTAAACATGTTAAAATTCCGAATTATACTTGGAAATCCTATACATACATTGGATTTCAACTATCGACCTGCGCTCTGATATTGGCCACTGAAAGTTCTAAAATGGTATTCGTGACAACAGCGCACTAATGAAAATGTCATGGAATGCTGGACATCTCAACAACTGAATTTTTGCTAATAATGAGTTAGAGGGTATGAGAGCCAGAGAGGCTGTTCCTGAGCTCCCTAAAATTTGGCACAAAGATGATTGATTGATTGCACGAATTTGTTTACAAAACCAGGAAGGGATTATGGCCAAAGTGGCCCTCCTCCAGCCCCCCCCCCCCCCCCCCCCCCGGCAAACATAAGTTATTACATCCTCGATTTCGTTGTACGTACATCAGAAAACAAAGCTTCCGCAACTGTTTTTAAAATTCGCCAACATTACGACTCGAGCTTCAAATCGTGACTGACCGCGCTCGGTCCTGACTCGGAAATGTGAGGCCTCCCTACTCCGTAACGTACACACGGCCGTGTCGCGGGTCGGGCTCGGTGCGGGCTCGGCTCGGGCATGTGGGGTCCAGCCTACGCGGTTTCACTAAAGCTGATAAGGCTGTAATTAATTTTCAAATTCTGATTTGTAAATTATTATTTCCAGTTCATTCTAATGAATATATTTCAAATTTTACATAACCGAAATTCACAATTGTGACACAAACTAAACTTGGGGCAAGTGTGTGTCTGTTTGTTTGTCTATACATCTTTGAACAAATTCCAGACGCTATACTTATTTCCCCTGCAGTTCATTGAGAAAGCATCCATTCAACTGCACAGGTAGAAATCAGAAGAAATCCTGTCCCATTTGTCCAAATAGTTCTTACATATTTTTATCCAACAGGTTTTTTCAGAAGCTGCATTATTGAGAAAACTAGGTCGTGAGTTGAAAGATTCCAGTTAGCATGACGGCAAGTTGATGTCACTTTCGTCCCGCGACAGGTTTCGCTTACGTAATCAGCCCTTCCAATGAGCGATGATTGCCTGTCCTTACATTCCCAGTCAATTACGCCTGAAATATGGGATGCAGAGGTCATATATTCCCTATCGAGTTTGACCGAGCATAATCTCTCGATTGAGTCATCGATGAGCGAAACGTCTTACTGTTCATGTCTTTATGAGACGCTTTTACTATATTATTATTATTTTTTTTTAAACAGAAAATGCGTTTATTTGGCCGAACGAGGTTTCGCTTTGTCGTGTAATATTGGGGCTCTTGGTGTCGTTTTTTTTTCTCAAGGGAATTTCTGTATGAAGGATGAGACAAAGAAGAATTTTGATCGTTGAGGTAGGTGGTCAAGAGTTTTTTAGTCGCGGAGTAGTGGCAGAGGCCGCAGCTTCTAGCCCGAGACCAGGTGAACGGTTCCGGTGAGGGTTAAGGCTCCTCACTTCCGTTATTATACTATTCGAAAAATGTTGAGCGAACCTACAAAGACGACAGAGCACATAGTTGTTATGCGTTTTTCGATAAACCTCAGTTTTTTCAATCTCTGGGTTAAATCCCGACAAAATTCCAGACTCATATCTCGTTGATCTAGAACTTGCACGTTTTTTTTCAATTTTGCCTTATGAAAGATCTGAGTTAGGGGTTTC
Organism: Apolygus lucorum; assembly: GCA_009739505.2. NCBI lineage: Eukaryota > Metazoa > Arthropoda > Insecta > Hemiptera > Miridae > Apolygus > Apolygus lucorum. The sequence goes on from CM019179.2 coordinate 40,434,372, forward strand.
AACAAATCAAATTCTAGCCTGCATTTCAAAACTTGAAAAACAGGCAAAAAACCAAAACTTTTGTATTTGAAGGGTTTAGTAGAAATTATCATCTTGAATTTATATGAGCAGTGATTCGTTTTGATGCGAATAGTCTGATAACCCTCTACTCTTGAGAAAAATATATAAAGGTAATAAAGCATGTACCGCGTAATTCTATAAGGTTTATTTTTATTATTTTTTTTTTTTTTCATCAACTCCCCTCAACACAAAATGTCTTTGGTGACGGAGGGGGCACGCCATAAATTAAAAAAAAAAATAAATAAATCAAATATAATGGGGAGGACGCCCAGGACTCACCCGACGCCGGCCCTAGGGATAAGGGAAGATGAGGAAGGTGGGGGTGGGAGAGAAGGATGTAGGGAAGTGCCTCTATAGAACGACCACCAGTTCAAATATGAGCCGAGCAGGACACGGGTGGTGATACCACGGAGTACGCCTACTGAGATGCCCAACTCACGCAACTCCGTGGCACTTTTCCCGCACCACACACCGCGCCATGACAAGGTTGCAGCCATCACCCTGATGTTGTTGGGTTCCACTCCTTTTAGCTCCGACACTGCTTGCCGTAAATCATTTCTGTCATATTTCCTTATCTTGGCCCGCCAAGTCTGCTCCATGTCCAAGCTGCCATTGACAACTTGGACATCCAGGATAATGCAAGACTGGTCGGGCTTGACGGCAACAATGTCGGGCTTCTTACCCTGGTCACTTGGCATGTGATACAATCTCTCTCTCTCAACATCCCAGCCGCTAGATGACAAAGCACCTGCTATCTGCTTGGCGACCGCATCATGACGTAGAATGCGGCCACCATGAGTCCGAGGACACTGCTGCACTACATGATATAAATGTTCATTTCCACTCCGACAGGCGCGGCAAAGGGGTAGGGTTGTCCCGCGACTACCTCTTGAACACCTCACCGCAGTTGGCAAAGATGCCACGCGGATGGCGTGAAAGTGTCGGTAGTCGCGGGCCCCAATGCCCTCCGAAGCCCAATCTACCCATTGGGATGAGACAAGGCTTTCGGAGCACTGTCGGAGTTCTTTACCATCTACCGATTCATGCAGCGCAGCAGCGAACTCAGCAGACGAACTGGGTTTTGGAGCAGATGGTGTTGCTCGGTCGCACCATGCTAACTGCTGCCTGACAAAATCAAGATCAGCAGCCGCACGGGCGACCTCCCAGCTCGACCCCTGAAGGGCTAGCAGGCGCCGGCGGCGCAGAGAAGGGATACATGCCGAGAGAGACACAATGCCAAGCCCACCGGATTTGACCGGTGCATGAACATAGGCACTTGGGACACCAGGTGGGAAATTCAGCCAAGAGCGCACAGCAGAGCGAACTTCTCGATCTAATTCTTGCAGCCTCCCCGCCGTAAGCCTGCCAAAGACTAACCCATAGGTTAGCTTCGGCAGTAAGTACGTGCGAAGGAGGCGCAGCTTCTGCTGTGGCTTCAATGGAGCCTTGGTAACGCGAGCTAGCGCTCTACCAAGGTCCACACGGCTGGCAGTTATAGTGGCCACCCCCATGAAGTCGACTCCAAGGTACCGCCAAACCTCCAACACGGATCGAGATGGGATGGGGGACTGTCCAACGACAAAACCCCCATCCACTACTTTCACCTTATGTTGGCGACCTGACGGGACCAAGGAGACCGACCCACACTTATCAGGGTTAACCACAAGTCCACACCCGGCTAGCTGCTTAGCAAATGCATTGAGGGCGATCTGCAAGCCCTCACGGGTTTCTGCGAGTAGGATAACATCATCGGCAAAAGCCAATGCTCCTACTCGCACCCCAGGGGCGAGATCAAACCCTACTTCTGTGGGCAGCTTACCCAAGGCCGTGTCCACGACCAGGTTGAAGAGGAGTGGTGATAGGGGATCCCCCTGGCGTACCCCACGCCCGATCCGTACATCCCCTGACACCTCACCTCCTGCCTCCAGGACCGTCACGCCTTCCTGGTACAGACAGGCCACATACTCGATTAACCGAGATGGGGCCCCGACACCACGAAGGCAATCGGTCAGGGCAAGGTGACTGACTGTGTCAAAGGCCTTAGCGACGTCCAGAGCGGCGAGATGGAGTTGCCGGCGTTTAATACGGGCCAGCGAGATGACAGTTTGGAGAACTGTAAGGTTCTCCGCTGTGCCATCTGCTGGCCGAAACGCTCTCTGGACATCACCAATGACACCAGCCACCTGGAGGCGAGATGCCAGTACTTTTTGGAAGTGGCGGAAGACTACCGAAGATACAGAGATCGGTCGATAGCCTCCAGGCCCACTTCCCCCTTTCTTGGGAATAAACACGGTTCGGGTACGGGTTAATGCTTTCGGGGGTCTTCCCGCAAGGAGGAGCAGGTTGAGGATGAGCAGCTTAATCGTCTTAGGTGCTTTATTCCAGCGTCGGGCGGAAACACCATCGGGCCCAGCGGAAGTGGAGTTCCTGACACGGCACTTGTGTGCCTCGTCAGACAGCACCGGCGAGCACATGATGCTGCGCAAGGATTCCCTGGTGGAGACTGGGGGAACCACACGCTCCCCAGGGTCGTGACTGGGAGCACTCAGAAGTGGCTCCCAGAAATCCACAAACTCCTGGAGAGGGGGTTGAACTTGATTTTCCCCAGGCTCCTCCAGTACCTCCGCAGCGACACGCGCCGGATGCTTCCTCCACAAACTCCGAACCCGGTGGTACTCCCGCCGTCTTGCTTGTTTAGCTGCTCTGCGACCTCCACGCAACACCATTCTGGGAGGAGGTCTCCCCTGGTGCCGCGTCACGGTCGCATCCCCAACCCGCGGGAAGATTCTCCCTAAATAGGCTGCAACCTCGTCTTCCAGGTTATCCAGCCCTTCAACAGCCCGCCTCACCAGATCCTGCAGGTAGGTGCTTTCATAGCCTTCAATACGACCTACCTGCCCCCCGAGCCTCAAAACTTCGGTCTTCAGATCGGCAAGAAGACCGGAGGTCCCGGGGGAGGGATACTGAATGGCAGGCTGCTGCTCCACATCAGCAACAGGAGATGCGGGAGAAGCCCCACTGCTATTTGCCAGGATAGCTTCCTGGACAAGCTGCTTATAGTGGGGCTTCAGGCGGATGTTCTTGATTGCAATGACTGTGCGCGTGGGAAAACGTTCATTTAGATAAACATTAATATTATGTACCCCATTACGCACAGCCACTGCCTCATCTGCCGCCATCCTGCGCAATTCCTCGGAAGCATACCTGGGCTGTATTCGTTCAATATCAATAGCAGCATTAGCAGCAACAGGATGCTTCCGTCTGATGTGGAGACCAAGGCCGGACCTGGTAGTGAATGCCCGCTCACAATGGGCACACTGGTGGTTCAAAGAGGCAGTGGATGAGGATGAGGGTAGGGATGATGAGGAAGAGGAAGAGGGGGAGGATGGCCGACGCCCCTGCCTGGGGCGCCTCTGAGCGCCTCCCCTAATACCCCGCGAGCCAATGGGCTGGCGGGGGTTATGAGGCTGGTCTTGGGCATTTTCCATAACGGGGGGGCGCTTGTAGTGAAGGGTCAGGGAACCCGTTAACAGGGGTCCCCTCCCTCGTCGCCAGAGGGTCATTCAGCCACCCCTGGAAATTCAAGAGGGGTCCACCAGGGGAACCTAATGGGACCACCTCTGTCCATCCCAGGGGGCCCGGGTTGTGCGACGGGGACGCATGACCTTGACTTGGGTAGGGATAAGAAGGGCTCCGAAGAGATAAAAACACCCTCTATTACCCTACCCCAACAACCCAAAAAAATGTAGATATTCTACTTTATCGGAGGAGCTGCTATTTATCTGGGGTCGATGCATTTCTAAGGAGACAGCTTAACTCGCATACAATTTCATCAAAATCGGACTCTACCTTACTTCGTGTAGGATTTTCCGATACCTACTCAGACAGATAGGTAGACACAAAATCCAATTGTTCTTGATCTAAAACTATCAAATAATAATATTAATGATTACAATAAAACGTGAAACGCGAATGGAAATTTTGGGGGAAATTTTATCATCCTTGAAAAGTGAGAACAATGCTTCCACTACCTCGGTAGACTCTGAGTGAGACGCCATTTCCCGTAACCATGGAAACATCCCTCGCTAATCCCCCCAGCACTGATGAACAGACCTCCCCTCACCGTGGCTATCTACCAGCCATCAATCGCAAAGCTGTCTTCTCAATCTCAATTTTGCGCTGTGTTTTAGAATTTTATTTTATACTGTGTTTTCGAATTTTATTACTGATATTACCGTATTTATTTATGAGGGATATTCTGAAAGCTACTTGACATCGTTGAGAATAGGAGATGTATTTTTGAGGAAAAAATTGTTCAAAATTATATTTATAGACGAAAAAGAATGTACATTTGTTTTGGTGAATTATTTTCGTCGAGTTTTCCTATGATGGCTTATTTAGTGACGTTGAGACAAATTCAAAATGTATTGTATGGCTTGCTAATTTTGACCTCGGGAACACGAGAAAAATATTGGAAAAAATCCTGCCAATTGCCAATTATGCTGAATTTTGTGGATGCCATAAGACATAGCTGGTAAGATATGGCACGTCCGAGAGAGTGCATACAAAGACCAAGGATATACGTTTTTTTTTTCAACAAAAATAAACCCCTGGTAGTAAATAGAAGGAATAACAATATTCACATGAACGTAATAACGTAATTTATTCAACGCTGTGTTTGTTACTACAAAATGAAACATTTGAGTTCAGATTCCTAGATGATAATAATATTATCATCAATAATATTATCCTATATAATATTATTATATAGGAACATTTGAAATTTCGATGAAATAACTTGACTTACCCACCTAGGACTTATGGCACATCGTTATAGTCTGAGACTTTCAGTTAAAGCCAGCTCACTTTTTCTTCTTCTTCTTTTCCGGTTCCTCCGATCAAACCCAATGTCATCCAACACTCTGGAGGACGATATTTAGGTATACCTAGGTACCTCACATGTGGTCCTGAATTTCTCCTTGACATTGCATTCTTGAAAAAAAAATTCATTTCGTCGCATAGCATTGCTAACCATTTTGTAATTCAATGTCGTATCACATTAATTTCTGATCCCACTGATAGCGATTGGCAGAAATCAGAATAATTTTGCTGGTTCCAACCGTGCGGCACCGCTGTTTCCAAATGATGAGTGGTGGTAATTTCTGCAATTCCCACCAGAGATTGTGTGGATGGGATTCGAGGTAGTTTATTTTAAATACGTGGCCACCACGAATGTAAACTATTCATGTACGTACGCATCTAGTCCATAATTTCATCCAAATCTTATGAAAAGTTGGTGTACATTACATGTCGTTACTGTAGGTATTCCTCATTGGCAGTAGTAATACGGGACAAGTTCAATTATCGAATCAAACACGTTTCTGTTCGGCTCAACGACACGAGTTTTGGTTGTTTTCTCACACTGTGGTGTGACGGCCTGTGATCACCATCTAGGCTGTAAAGCTCGTAGAATAATTTAGCGCGGTAGTTGCGAAACAAGCGACGACGTTTGTAGAAAATTGAAAAGGAAGTTGCCAATTCACTCAAGGCGTTTTTGATACGGCTTACATGACATAATAATTATCTATACCAACGAGTTAACTAAACTCAACTCACTAATAGTTGTGTATCGGTACCTACATCGATTGACTTTAATAGTTAGCCAGCAATTCATGCAACTCAATTTAGGTTCTACGATTCACTTAATTTAAAGGATGTCACGTAGACATTTTTTTAAATAAATCCTATCAATTTATTTTATACTACCTATATCAACAACAAAGAGCGGAAATCCGAAGCCGAAAGCGAGCAATATGACCACTTTTTTCAGCAATCAGTGGCAATATGACCACTCGTATCCCGCAATCATGATTACGAAAGTGTTTGCTCGATCAGAGCTGCTGAGGCAAGCCACGTTCTCGTCAGGGGAATTCGTGCAGAAAAGTTTTGGATAGCCTATAACCTGTCCAAGTACTTACTGTGCTCTTTTTTTATCGTTAGAAAATTATTTAATAGAAAAGTTCTCCTAACATTATCATTCGTATAAGGAAGAAACGTATGCAAATAAACCAACCATGCTGGTTGGTACAACATGGATTTTTGATCTTTTTCATTTACACTTTTTTTGATCATGCGGTTTGGTATTTACAAGGCATATATTTCTAAGTAATTTATCCTTCAGTGCCTTACTATTATTGAACTTTCAATATTTTGTTGCAGGTATGAGCGGGTCTTGGGATGCAAGAACTCCAGTCAAGACGCATTTTTGTGAGTTGTAGGATGAGTACTTGAGTGGTTATAGTAATTTTTAACGAGTGGACAAGTGTGATTCAAATATGGCATAATGTCATTCGAAAAGTATTGTGTTAGTCATATAACTGCGTAATTATTTTCAACGGAATATAATCATATAATTTGAAATAAAGATTTTCAATCAACTTTGCTAGTCACTTAAAATCAACTAGTTGTGGAAAACTAATCGAATGTACCTACTCGTAGTTTTTGTGGACATGTTCACGTTTATGTAAAAAAAAAAGAAACCAAGAGAAAAAAATGTTTTTGTAAAAAAACCAGCGAACTTTAACATTTTTTTGTAAGGTCTAATGAGATTTGAATTTGCAAGGAAAATGTGGGAATTATTATTAGTAGTAGTTCCACAAGGTCGTTAACAGCGACAAAAATATTTCAAATTGAAAGAAACAAGTGGCATTTTGAGCGGAATAAAAAACGGTTTGTTATATTATTTTTGTAAAGTTCACCCCTCTGCAGAGAACATGGCTTCTTCGTATTGCCAAAGGACAGCTCATAAACTTTGTGTACATTTTCTCGAAAATGAATGAGTGCAGACATACAAGAGAAGGATCTCGTAGTACGTCGTATTTCCATCATGTTCAAGTGGCGTCAAGTGAAGAGAGTCCCCACCAAAGTTTTTTGAAAGGTTTTGTTTGGAGAGTAAATAACGGATGAGCGGCGAGTGTTGTGTTGTGATGTTATGATTCACCACTGCGTCCCGCGGTTCAATCGATGGGCCCCAACACTCTTCCAAGGGTCATTTAATTCCTAGTTTGACATCTGCTGGCCTTCAGTTTACAGCTCTTCGACAAGGGCCTAAGTATAGAATGGTTGAGATACGATCTTGGAACGTTTCACTGACGACTATGACGGGGTCCGAGTTGACGCCGGTGTCTCTTTATTATTATTCCCAACTGGATAGTAGAACCAGTAGTGTCGCTGGATTGTAGTATAGGGGTAATTCTCCCATTTCGTTGGAAATTGAGTTCCCATTTTCGTAAAATGAAAATCAAGAATTTTAATTCCCCCTTTTCCGTGAATCCCTTCAAAATAGGCTACTGCTCATGCTCACGAAAAATTGGTTCATAGAAATGCGTTAGTAAGGAGATACATGATCATGATTAAAATCATTGTAGTGAGGGAATTAGGTAATGAGTGAGGGAATTAGTTAACACGTACAATTTAACTGGTAAAACGTTTTATTATCAAACAAATTGAGTATTGAGGCTCAGAAAATACCTATCGACTAGTGATTTTTTTTTTCTTAGGCATAATACCTAATGACTAGTACTTTCGCTTAGTCATATTTTTTTGAAAGGTAGGTATACAATTTCAAAAATAAAAATTCTCTTTTTTCATTCAGAAATGATTGCCCGAAGTTATATAAATGAAATGACAACAATCGAGCTTATTGGAAGGAACAAAAACCATCTTATCAAACTATTTAAATTCAGTCAAAGCATAAACATTTCATTATTTTTTTTCTACCACCTCTACATTGAATGGGAAGACTCGAAGCACTTTTCTCTCCCTTATCAGAGTTTTGGGGTGTGGCAGTATCATCAAAACATCATTCGGATGAAGACTGAATGAATCATTCACATTCAAACAGAATTCACGTTTTGAATTCTTGAATGCGCGAAGTCCCATCCCAAAAATATCATCGGCGCCAACGCTTGTGATATAGCAAACGTAGCGATATTTAACATCTTCTGGTCGCTTTTTCTTGGATCCAACCTCGTTGAATCGAGCTTCAACGTAACTGCCTACTACTGGCAGGGCATGTGGATTAGCGGTTGAAGTGCTTCCATTCATTGAACTTCCTGGCTGTGGCTCATCGGTAGTTACAGCCTCACCAATCGTGGCAGCGTGAGACTCTGAATGACCGTCCATTTCCATAATTTCCGTTTCCATAATCACTTCAGGAAGAATCCCAGAGGGCTCCCCTTGTTCTTCGGCAGAGATGGCTGGAGCAATGTCATCCTGGACAAGGGTTCCAAGTGTGAACTTGTCGCAATTTAGGCAATCACAACAGCTAAGCCGTTTCATTTGTAGAACCTTTTTGGAACCAGGAATATCACAGCGGTGGTACACTACCTGGTAGACCTTCATTGTCCCTTTGAACCCAGGGATAACTTTTGGAATATTGGATGCCATTCCATCTATTTCTTCTGGAGATATCACGTAGAGAGAAACATTCCTAGATTTTTCCTGGAGTATCCTGACGAACGAGGTAAAATCACTGATGTCCTGTCCACATGAAACAGCTTTATCCAATAATCGCTTCATGGCTCCTCCTACGCCATCTACTGCACCCTGGCCGTGGCCAGGGGCCGAATAGTTCCATGTGGCAATTCGAAGTTTGGGGATGAAAACTTGGAGAGCATCTCATCATCGCATTACTCATCTCGTTTCTCATGTTTTCCATTCGTTTTCTCTTCCGTCGTTCAGCCAATTTGAGGATGTGCTGCATTTTACTAGCTGATGATTGCTGGGGGGGAGTAACTGAACTATTCCCAGTTTGTCAAAAGACCGTCAAAAGGCATTTGCCAAAAGACTTTTTGTCAAAAGACATTTTGTCACAAGGCTGCCACAAGACTTTGTCAAAAGACTGAAAAACTCAACTTTGTCCTAAGCTGCGCTTAGCCTGAAGAGGCTAGGTTCGCACACGCTTAGCTGAAGAGATCCGAAAGATCGAAACGAAGAACCAAACATGTCTATCCATTGAAAATGGGAACTTTGAAACTATGCGACTCAACCCAAAAGCATCTTAATGCAGAAGGGACAGTCAAACACATTTGTTTCAGTGATGATGGGATTTTGGTAAACTTTTCGTTTTCGTCATTCTCGGTGACTCATCAGCAACGCGAAGAAGCGTTGGAACGATTTGGATGTTTTAGCGAATCTGACCAAGTCTTTTGACAAAGTCGAGCAGCCTTGTGACAAAATGTCTTTCTGACAAAAAGTCTTTTGGCAAATGCTTTTGACAGTCTTTTGACAAGTCTAGAAATAGCAGATTCGCTAAAACATCCAAATTATTCCCAGTTTGTCCCGCTTCAGTTTCTTTTTGCAAAGCTTTAGCTTTTTCCTTCCAATACCATTTCTTTGATGCAGCTCTCCTTTTTTTACGACATTCCCTCCGTTCACGGGCTGTCATGTCGCTCACTAATTTTACCTGCTTCTTCTGGAGTTTCTTCTGATATTTCAGCCGTTCTTTCAGTTGCTGCTCTCGCCGAAGTTCGGGGTCATTCTTCATTTTTTCTCGCCTCTTCCTGTCATACTCCCTCTTCCTCTGTCTCTTCTCTTCTACAGCCATTTTGTTAGGTGCCATTACTTCTTCAAACCTAGGAATAATAATTAGGTACTGGTAAAATTTAATACCTACATCTCTGATAATAATATAATAATAAGTACAGAATATGTCATAAGAATAATTCCCTCACATTCTTCCTAATTCCCTCACTTCAGACGAAGTGAGGGAATTAGGTTTTGGACGATTTTTAGAGGTGTACCCCCTCTACATGCCTTGCAATGAAAAAACAACAATGGAACACATATCTCCCTTTGAAAACACATCAACTAACGCGTAAATAACACGAATATTATCTCACCTGAGTCAAAATACTGCTGGATGAGGGAATTATGTCTTTGAATGGACGAACAGTGTTTTCGATGCATCACACTTTCACACAAACTGAGATAAGAGGAAGGTTGTGTGCAACAGGTTACCTTGGGATTGGCGGGAACTTTGTCAATGCTGCCAACACTTCAAAACTTCCAAAAGATGCTCTGGGAAGAGCTGGCGCCATGTTCAAAAAAAGGTGAGGGAATTAGGGAAAACTCTATGGACACAGGTGTATCAGGCTGCACATTTTTTTGTAGACATTTTGGGGCGCAACCTATCGTACTGATCGTTAGTTGAGAACATAAGAAAGCCACCACAAAAAGAAAGAAAGCGCTACAAGCTGTAACAGTGATTTTATTCATCATCAAAGTTAGCAACTCTGGTCGATGGACACGTGAGGGAATTAGGTTTTGACGTTTTGAACCTAAATTTAGGTATGATTGCAAGGGGATATCCACTCAAAATCTGACTGAAAACCGAGGGAAGGGTCACTAGTAGCCATTCACTACCAAAAACGTACGCAAAAATTATCACAGTAGCCACAATCGTTCCAAAACATGAATTCCGACGAAATGGGAGAATCACCCATAGGTAACAACTCGAATCGCATCCAGGTTGAACTCGGTTGTGTTCATACTGCCCTCATTCTTGGCGATTTTCTCTCTACTCACCCCCTCGATAATCCATAAAATTTGGTAGGAAAGAAAAATTTTGATCATAACGCGCACTCTTTGCTCTTGCTGTTTTGCTTCCTAGTCTACCAAGATAGCGGTAGCATTGTTTCCACTTTTCAAGGTTGAAAAATATGTTCTTCAAAATCAAAATTTTGGTTCTGTGTTCGTCTGCCTGTTCGTGTGTCTGTTGTGAAATCCTTGTAACGGGCAAAGGTGTACGAAGTTATAGTCCGATTTCGATGAAATTTTCTGGGATTATGCGGATTGGGTTGTAGATGGTCCCCTGTGAATATCATCACCCCCGCACTGATAGTAGCCATTGCGCCTGCGCAAAGGTGAATTCCTTGTAACAGCCATAACTTCTACATTTTTCATCCGAATTTGATGAATTTTTCAGGAATTGCTCAGATTGGCGTGTAGGTGGTCCTCTATGAAAATCGTCACCCCCGAACTCATAGTAGCCACCAGTGCGCATACGCAAGAGTGGATTTCATGTAACAACCATAAGTTCCTCATTTTCCATCCGATTTCTATGACATTTTCAGGTGAAATTTCACAATGATTTTACGAATTTGGGTGTTGATGGTCCCCTATGAAAATCATTGCCCCCGAACTGAGCTACTGCATTTCAATGTGAATTCTTGCGAATTCCTTGCAACAGCCATAACTTCTACATTTTCTACTCGAATTCCATGAAATTTCTAGAGATTGTGCCCACCACAATCTGAAAACCAAGCTTTGTCATTTCGCGATCGGCCTATCTCAACCTTGAAGTGTAGGATCAATTTCCAACTAATCCATGACCTGGTTTTAACAGACCACAAACTACTAAGTGCCCGAAATTTTGTGAGCCAGTTACAACAGACTAGTAGGTAGATTTCCTACCAAATTTCCTACTTCATCATCTTCCTTACATACATTCACATTTTATCAAACAGTGTTCAGAGTTAAGTTTAATGAGTTAGATGACGTTCTAAAATTTCCCAATAATAAATCGTAACAGGTTCTGTGTTGAAGCGTATTCCGTAGATTCTGATTCAAAGTCCCTGCCCCTTTTATGGTCACCCAGTGTCCTCAGGTGGGCAGACCTACTGTCACTCTACGCCACAAAAGAGCTGAGAGAGTTTCAGCAAGGGCGGTGGTTGGCTCATTGGTGGTGGTGACACGACTGGCGTGGAGGGGGAAGGTTATTTAACGGCCGAGCCCTTTACAAAGGGTAAACGGAAGTTAATTACTCGCGGAGGGATCGAATAGAGGAAGGGGGGGGGTCTACCTCTGTTGTCTTGGTTGTTGGTTTTATCCAGGATACGAGCAAACAAACATCTTGCGTCGGAATCCCTATCCATTTCCCAGATTACCAGAATCAATTAAGTGTAGGTCAATTACCTGTACGTGGTGCCTGCTGGAGTCATCGTTCATTGGTTTAATTTCCCCGCGCTGTAATTATTGTCTATTAGCGTTCACTACAAATGCAACATTTCGGAAGGATGATATTCCTCTGCTTACTAAGCTCCACTTGCAACCATTATTTTCATTCAGCCATTCTTCTGAAATGTTCCTGATTCATCATACTCTTAATTAAACGAAAGATCCAAATTGTTGTTCTAACAGAGAGAAATGCGACAGAAGAGACAAATTTTCAATTTCGTGTATTTCCTCCATTATGATCAACGATTCTTGCAACATACTCTGGGAAAAATCAATGTTTTTGGTGCAGGTGCGCAACGTATGGGTTGCCGCATCGTGACGTCATAGGCTATCGATATCATGCTTCAAATAATCGATTACATCGTCCTCCTTGGAATACCCGCCGTTTTCTACCACTGTACTCAGTGTGTTTTCCATATCTAGCAAACCATGTTACGATAATGTGGTAAAATTCGAATCAGTTGGGTAGTGTTTGATACTTCGACCTTCCAAAATCAATCGAACTGTGGGAAAAAATATTCTCGCCTGTATTTAGTGAATTTAAACCTACTAGCCTATTGGAAACAGAGAACCACTTGTGTTTGGAAAAGTTGATAGTTTAATGATTTTTTAAAACTGATTTAGGACCTACATGCAATCTAATAAAAAGGGAGTTGAGTAGAACGTTGTCTATTCCCACGAAAATAATGAGTTACAAGTTAAATCGATTTCGACGGTTAGGTCATCATCAGTAACAAACAATAACTGAAGGTACATCACAGAGAGCATAACTTATATAGACACAAGTGAAAGGGAGCTTGAATCCCATTGGTCGAGAAAGTGAAAGTCATACACAATCAGATAAGTGAAAGAAAAATCCTATTGGCTCAGAGAAGTGAAGGGAAGGGAGCCAATAGGATTTTCCTTTCACTTATCTGATTGGGTATGACTTTCACTTTCTCGACCAATGGGATTCAAGCTCCCTTTCACTTGTGTCTATATAAGTTATGCTCTCTGTGATGTACCTTCAGTTATTGTTTGTTACTGATGATGACCTAACCGTCGAAATCGATTTAACTTGTAACTCATTATTTTCGTGGAAATAGACAACGTTCTACTCAACTCCGTTTTTATTAAAATGGTTTTCTACAATCTCATCGCGAGTGACTTTATTCCTACATACAATCGTTTTTCAGTCATGTATAGATTTGCTACTTACCCTTACGAGAGCCTAACGGTTTCTGACATTTCTTCACTTTTTGCAGCAATCATTTTTTTGGCCCATCGACATCAGCTCAGAAGGTGGGTTGAATTTTTTAAATTTAAACCCCTATTTTTCACCTTCTAAGTTGTGAAGAGTAATTAAAAGTTGTAGGAAACCAATAGACCATAATTGGAGCCCACAAACCGAATTTAATTAATTTTGATCAATTTTATGGCTATGACGGAAATTCTCTTAGTATGGTCTCAAAAGTCTATCGATTATCAACTTGGACAAGAATATTATTATACATTGTAGTATGACCTGTAAAAAAAGATGAGAGACCGAGCAACTTCTCAGAACCGCAGGAAAAAAGTCCCCTCACACTTGGTGATTTCTACTAGTTCGTTGGAAATTTTACCTGCTTGGTACCCAACTTTCTTTCTTTGTCCCGTCCTGGAGAAGTCACAACTTGCCTTTGAGATTTGAAAAATCAATTGTCGTACTTATTGTGCAGCATGGAGCAAAGATGCCGCATAGCGCAACGGATGGAATTTTTGATTTTTTTTTTCAATTTGAAAATTTTTGGATTTTACGATTTTGAAACGTAAAACATTACATTTTGAAGGAGTTAATTTTTTCTTCTCGCTCGGCACCAAAGGTTTATTAGATAAAATAATAAATCGGAAATAGTCCTCAATCTTCTTGTAGTTTCAAGATGTAGAAAACCACCAGCTTATTCGTGAAGTTGCTCGGAAGCTGCCTGAAAGGAACTTACGCAAACAAACTTCTGCTTTCCGCCAACTTTTGTAGATTCGATTGATTGGGCAGTTGAAATCACGAAACCGCATCCAAATAAGCTGCCCATTCGAGGTTCGGATGTCGTAACTGAATATTTTCCGTTTTGGGGTGTCGGCAATTCATTTCTTCCGAGGATGGAGTTGCAGAACGTCTGTGGAATCGCAAATTATTTCTCCACTCGACCGGTCGCACATCCCGCAGGGGGCAAGTTGGATCCTTGCGCCACATTCGACGACCTCTGATATAATAATCGGTTGTATGCACTGTAGCAACGCGTACCACTTTCTCTTGTGCGGTGTCATTGACTCCACCATTGATAAGGCTGCCTCAGGCTACTACCTGGCCTCTACGTGACTTGCTCGCCCCTGTTTTGTCTACCAATGGTTTCGTTGCAAAGCAAATCAAAGCCTCTTGGTGACTCTAAAATGTCCAAAGATCGTTCAATCATCGGTACCCCAATAATCACCAAGAATTAATAATGATTAAAACACTACACAGGTCTGCAAAATTGTTTTTTGAACAACTGCATCGAATCTTTTAGCCTAATTTTTTGGAGTGCTGAATCCAAAAATGACCGCCATTTGTCTCCATCTCGTACAGTTTGCTTGCAAAATAGAGGAGAGGGGGCATAAAAAACGAAAATTTAGATTAAATTTAAATTTAATTAATTTTGATCAATTTTTTTGGCTATGACGGAAATTCTCTTAGTATGGTCTCAAAAGCCACTTATATTTTGCAAAAACTAAAAATAATAGAGTATTTGTTTTCTATTCAATACAAAAAACCCCAATTTTATATGAAGTGAGCGTAATACAACCTTTTCAGGTCTCACTAAGCTTGTATAAATGACGTTTTTCTGGCCAGGAGTCAGGATGTTGAAGCGGCCAGTCAGTTTTCACCCAGTGGTGATCTAGGGCTCGGCTGTCCCACAAGCACAAGAAATAGGGATATTTTGTATAGCCTGATTGCTGGTTCTGGCCCAACAACATCCAGCTTAAAATCTTGAAATCTTAAAATCGCCACAAACCATCCGGCGATGTTCTTGATATTTGATTTTTTCAAGAATCAGTTCCGAATCTTTGTTCTCTTCCTCTAATACTAATACCTCTAGTACTTTTCCTCCTCTGAGTGTGCTATAGCAATTGATGCAAATTTAATTACTTCATGCAATAGCTGCTCTGCATTAAGGCTTGTTTCGTAAGAATCAATGAATAAGCGCCATTGAGAGGGATCTTATTCAAGTTCAAAGCACTCCTTGATCCCTTGAACATCTCCACAATTTACAAGAAGCCCCTCTTTGGAGTAGAACAGTGAACTCCCTCTCTCTCTCTCTCTCTCTCTCTCTCTCTCTCTCTCTCTCTCTCTCTCTCTCGATGTCTGTACCATGAATACGATGTTGCTGGTAACAACAGGCTTTTATTTTTGAGTTGATCCCAGCAATTCAGCAGCATCTCTTGAAAGGCAAGATGAATGATGATCAGACCTGTCCGAAAGCTGCAATATTAATTATTAATATCCACTAGAACATGTTATAAACTGTGCACTGTTATTCAGCAAGGCATCCTGACTTATCAGAAAATCAACGACATGTTATTACATGACTTTGGGCATCCTACGAGATGAAACTGTGGGGATGGGATGCCCGTGAAGGTTTCTGAGGTAGTAACACTAGTACGGTTCCCACCGATGGTCCGTACGTCCAAATCTTGGTATAAGGTAACAAATTATTCCGTGCAACGCATGGGTAACCGGCTAGTGTGTGTCAAGACGACAGCTTGAGCTAGGAAGTAGCAAAAATGTTGAAACTGTTACCAACTTTCCATTATGGAAAGTAAGTGGATTATATTATAATCCAGTCAAATAAATTTAAAATTGCTTAATTTATTTATAGCTTCAGTACCTGGAGAGTTCATAAAAAGGAGCTTCGAACCGTATTCATGCTCTCTTGTGTTTTGCAAAAGGAAACGATGTGGGCTAATTGCTTATTAGGCTGAGTGTTCATTCCACTCGGGGTTACCGATTTCATCTCTTCGTTCTCTCCCCTCTTGATTCTATTTTGCAGTTCTCATTTCATCCTACAGTCCGCTGTATTCTTTCTGATATAGTCTCAGCTCAGAACGAAATCATATGACTGCAAATTCTGCGTAAAACCCACGATTAATTAAAGGTTTCATATTTCTACCTAGGAAATTCTTCATTAATTATTGCTAATGAAATGCTTTCATAATTATTTCCAAGTTTCTTCGCTTACAAATTACGGACAAAAGTAGTTATCTCTCGTATTATTTCATCGAAAGGAATCTTAAGACATTTTTGTTCTAAGCATCTTTCGTGAAGCAGGTTACATTTTCCTTCTCGACAAGATATTACTTATTCGTAGTACTTCATGTACAAATTGTTCCACGTTGAATTGTGTTACCTTTCGTGGACACAATTCAAGTACATACTGAGTCAGTCGGTGTAAGAATTAGAGAAGGAGCTTTTCATTTCCAACCTAAACAAGTACATAGAAATGATCAATTTGATACATCGAACAATTTAATATTCACGGACCCCAAGCTAAAATAGGTACACATCCTGAGAACCTATCAACGCATCACGCTGATCTAGTGTGACAATGTCTTTTTGCACTGAGTAAACAGTATTTGCGGCAACGCTAGTCACTATCAATTTTCAGAATCACTGTTAAAACATCCTGAACAAATGAATCACCAAAAGTAGTGGTATTTAGTTTTGACTTGAAAGTCTTTACTTGAATCTTGGACAAGAATGTCTTTTCGCTGGGGTCAATCCAAATTTCCGCAATATTACACGTTTTTTTATTGTTATTATTTGTAAAAACACGGCTATTTGTGGGCGAGTTGTCAGCATAGAGTTTCGGCATAAATCGAGAGCTTTCCAACGAGTATAACGATTTTTGTAAGTGGAAACCCGACTGAGTATCATTTCCCTATTTACTATGGTTTTGACATGAATTTTACTTCGAATTGTCTTTACATCTTTTTCATAAAGATGTTTGTTTGGTTGTATTCAGAGTGGTAACCAAGGGTGGTTGTGAGGTGAAATCGGATGGTTTTTCATACCTACGCAGTTCAAAAACCCATATTCAGCGTGAAGCGTTGAATTTCCCCAACTTTTGTATGACTAAGGCGAGAATGACAATTTGACTCTCCCGAAAAGACTCTCGAGCTAATTGAACACTGCCCCTTTCTGTACCTCTTATGGATGATGAGGTTAGCAAGTTGGTGGAACGTGAATCCTATTTGCAAGACTTCTGTCTTGATAGAGACAATTCGTCACATTTCGTATTTATTTCCGTATTTATGACTTACGATTTTTGCTTCAAACCTAACTCGACTTACGTGGTTTTACACTCGATATTGTAATTCGTAGTAGTTATAATAGGATGTTTGATCTGATGAACCAATTAAGAATCGATTTGGATCATGTTAGTAAGGTTCTAACTTTTACAAATCGAATATTTCAAAAAATGTCCAAAATGCTTTGGAAAAAAGAGGTTATCAATAATTGATCAATAATTGAAATTATTTCTCCCTTAGAGGGAAAAACATTACCTAGATCATGTTGTAGGTGTAATTTGAAAATTAAAATGATGAAATAAAATACTTACACACAAGATATTTTATGAATTAATTTATTAGCATGATCTAGGTTGATACTTTATTTCAATTTTTGTGATCAACAAGGTAGCATCTCTTCTAATAATACCTATGTACCTACCTATTTACTAGTTTATACTACTCCTTTTCTATGAATAAACAAGAAAATTTTTTAGAAAAAAACGCTTGCATACGAGTCTGCAACACATTGAAACATTTTCATGCCCCCCTGGTAATATCAAACTGTAAAGTACCTACCTACCTAACAACTTCACTTCTGATGGTCATAATCATCATTGTGGCGACTTGGGACAAATATCGTTGCAACAAATATCGTTGCAACAAATATCGTTGCATCAAATTTCGTGACGATTTTTTTTTTATGTGCCATATGAAAGACATGAAAATGTCAAAAAAAAAAATCTCACGTAATATATTGTAGTATTCTATGAAGCAAGGTTCTTCATAGCTCCCGATATGTAGCTATGATTTTGTTTACTGGTATCGCGTTGCATTTTTTGTGGCAAAAAAAGAGTGTCGCGAAAAATTCCTTGACCTTCTGCCGAAAGACATTGTATTGAAGACATTGAAAGGAATTTTTCGGATGTGTCATATCTATGTCAAAACTCGATATTCTTACAAAAACTCTGGAAATGAAAAGTTCTCACCCACTATGATTAACAAATTTTATCAAGTCAGAGTTCTTTTCATAAATATTCTTTGCTGAGAAACAGAAAACACAGATAGTTAGCTAAGACTGTCTACAAAACAAATATTGAAGCAGAGCGAACTAGGTGTTACTTTTATCAGCTATTGTAAAATCGTTATTTGTGTTAAAACATTTTTAATTTTTTTTAAATATGATTTGGGATGGAGCAAAGTTTTCAGTTTAAGTAGCATTTAAGTAAAGGCTATTAGCTTAAAATCAGAAAGTGGTTAAATTCCTGAAAACCCCAAGAAATTGTTAATTTTCTTGAAATTATTTATTTTTTGAAGAAAACGTTTATCTCACGAATAGAAAAAATGTTACCGTCTCCTTGATAGACTGAAAAGCAATGAAGGAAATCCTGGCGGTAATTACCTACTATTCCGTGAATGGCACTGGAAGTATCGTAGACGGGAGACACCCATTCAGTGATAGACAGGACCTACCTATTGTACGCCAATTACACCCTTCGAGTCAGCAGTTTAACACTTCCCATTATTCCTGACCTGGTTTCCACCAGCTCTTCACCCTCCGACCTTGACAAGACAAGCCAAGAAGAGGTCTGCCGCCAACATGTCTGATGTCTGCCTAATAGATCCATTCTTACTATGAATGAGACCTCCAGACAGTTCCGAATAGAAAAGTCAACGTTCGACTTAGGGAGTCTTTTGTTAATTGGCGGTTAGAAAGAGTAGGTAACAGCGGTTCTTCTTATGATTCAACCTGACCTGAAAAAATACCTACGTAGAATCCAAAGATCGAATAAACTAGGAATGGGTAGGTATCGATACCCGACATTTTACAATATTGATACTTCTGTATCGATATTTTGGTATCGATACTGTACTATCTGATATTTTCGGATATCAATACTTTGGATCCGATATTTCTAAATGTCAAATGTCGATACAGTTCTCGCGGATAATTTAACATAATGGCTAAAAAATAAAAATATGAAGAAGGAAGGGAGGCTGTTGGGTCCTAACTGCTGGCGAATTTTCAAGAAAAATGAAGCTATTGCAATTGCCACAAAATTTTTAGAATATCTAATCTCCAGTGTTGACTGAAATAACCATATTAAACTGAAATAAATTAAATGAAAATTCGCTCATTATCTCAAGCTGTATGAGTAGACTTTTGTTTTTTATTCAGTCCAGAGTATTCAAGTTCACACACGAGTGGTTGCTCCTCTAGGCTATTCTAGGAAAAGATAGGTTCTTGGTACCTGGAGCTACCTGGACCTACACGTGCTGGTTCCTTGGAGTTCCTACCCGGAATCCCAGGGTTTTCACAATACTGCTTGTTGTACTTTGAGCATCTCAGACATTGACAGGGCTGTACAATCACCAGTTATTTAGACTTTTCTCAGAATATTCGCTCATGCAGGTACCTACATGCTCTGGTGGTGGGGGGTGGGGAGGTCTTTCGCAATAAAAACTAGCCTGATCTCCCATATTGGGATTTCTAGGAAACGTCTTGAGACAATAACGAGACCATGACTGGACTGTGACATCACATGGGTACTAGTAGGTACCCTTTTACTACCTGACCCTATAGTCCAGTCAAATTAGCAGTTAGGGTTTGCATTAATTCCGGACGAAGCGAAACTTTTATGGGTGACTTGTGGGTGCCTATGGAACATGTTTTTAGTATATTCTACTAGATTCTCCTTGTGCTAACTTTTTGGTGCCCGAAAAACCGCGATTTTTCGGCACTTGTTTCAGTTTTTTGCCTATAACTCGTACACGATGCATCCTACGGAAAATTTTACTCGTTTCTTTATTAAACAGGATGAATTTCTGCGTCGAATGACCACCTGAAACGTTAAGATCGGTTCAGCCGTTTGGCCGAAATCGATCGTTGAAGTTTGGCGATTTTTCCCAAATTGGTTGAAAAATGGGTTACGCTCAAGTTTCAAGGCCTGTACATCAAAAACGGCGTATCCAACCAAAAAATGTCACATAATCAAAGTTGTAGAGAATCAAATTTTGTGTAAGAAAAGCATCCCCCCTCCCTCCCCCCTCCCACCCGCCCCTACCAAATGATAGAATAACGAAACAACTTCTGAGTAAACGAAATTATGAGTATTGAAAACGGTGTTGCAATCAAAAAATGTCATATAATCAAAGTGAAACGTCTGTTGTTCGACCTAAGGCACTGAAGTACTTATAATAATAGAAAAGGCAAAAGAAAAAACATCTCCTAGATTCTCCTTTTGCTCACTTTTTGGTGCCCGAAAAACCACGATCTTTCGGCACTTGTTCCAGTTTTTCACCTATAACTCGTACACGATGCATCCTACGGAAAATTTTACTCAATCCTTTATTAAACAGGATGAATTTCTGCGTCGACTGACCACCTTCATTTTTTAGATCGGTTCAGCCGTTTGGCCGAAATCGATCGTTGAAGTTTGGCGATGTTTCCCAAATTGGTTGATCGCCAAAACTTCAACGATCGATTTCGGCCAAACGGCTGAACCGATCTAAAAAATGAAGGTGGTCAGTCGACGCAGAAATTCATCCTGTTTAATAAAGGATTGAGTAAAATTTTCCGTAGGATGCATCGTGTACGAGTTATAGGTGAAAAACTGGAACAAGTGCCGAAAGATCGTGGTTTTTCGGGCACCAAAAAGTGAGCAAAAGGAGAATCTAGGAGATGTTTTTTCTTTTGCCTTTTCTATTATTATAAGTACTTCAGTGCCTTAGGTCGAACAACAGACGTTTCACTTTGATTATATGACATTTTTTGATTGCAACACCGTTTTCAATACTCATAATTTCGTTTACTCAGAAGTTGTTTCGCTATTCTATCATTTGGTAGGGGCGGGTGGGAGGGGGGGGAGGAAGAGGGGATGCTTTTCTTACACAAAATTTGATTCTCTACAACTTTGATTATGTGACATTTTTTGGTTGGATACGCCGTTTTTGATGTACAGGCCTTGAAACTTGAGCGTAACCCATTTTTCAACCAATTTGGGAAAAAGCGGCAAAATTCAACGATCGATTTCGGCCAAACGGCTGAACCGATCTTAACGTTTCAGGTGGTCATTCGACGCAGAAATT
The DNA here is from genome assembly GCA_009739505.2 of Apolygus lucorum. Classification (NCBI taxonomy): domain Eukaryota; kingdom Metazoa; phylum Arthropoda; class Insecta; order Hemiptera; family Miridae; genus Apolygus; species Apolygus lucorum. The sequence continues at coordinate 40,455,819 of CM019179.2, forward strand.
CATCCTGTTTAATAAAGGATTGAGTAACATTTTCCGTAGGATGCATCGTGTACGAGTTATAGGCGAAAAACTGAATCAAGTGCCGAAAAATCGCGGTTTTTTGGGCACCAAAAAGTTAGGACCAGGAGAATGTTTTTTCTTTCGCCTTTTTAGTATTACAAGTACCTCAGTGCCTTAGTAAGTTGAACAACAGACGTTTCACTTTGATTATATGACATTTTTTGATTGCAACACCGTTTTCAATACTCATAATTTCGTTTACTCAGAAGTTGTTTCGTTATTCTATCATTTGGTAGGGGCGGGTGGGAGGGGGAAGGAAGGGGGGATGCTTTTCTTACACAAAATTTGATTCTCTACAACTTTGATTATGTGACATTTTTTGGTTGGATACGCCGTTTTTGATGTACAGGCCTTGAAACTTGAGCGTAACCCATTTTTCAACCAATTTGGGAAAAATCGCCAAACTTCAACGATCGATTTCGGCCAAACGGCTGAACCGATCTTAACGTTTCAGGTGGTCATTCGACGCAGAAATTCATCCTGTTTAATAAAGGAAAGAGTAAAATTTTCCGTAGGATGCATCGTGTACGAGTTATAGGCAAAAAACTGAAACAAGTGCCGAAAAATCGCGGTTTTTCGGGCACCAAAAAGTTAGCACAAGGAGAATCTAGTAGAATATACTAAAAACATGTTCCATAGGCACCCACAAGTCACCCATAAAAGTTTCGCTTTGTCCGGAATTAATGCAAACCCCCCCCCCCCCTTTTTTTGGCTAATTTGACTGGACTACTAGCTCCCTTGAATCAACTAAGGATTGACTCTCATTTTAAGACAAAATAATTTTATGAAAAACAATGAATTCGCAGGTGAGTACGTACCTACTCCTAGATTTCCCAGTTATGACTTTCAAATTTGAATATTTCGGAATTTTCAACAGTTGTCGCTCCAAAAATTTCTATTTTCACAATCAGAACTTTCTTGCTTTGTTTGCTAGACCGATGTCTAGGCTTGAAATTTGTATGTATTGTACTTGTAGGTAAGCTAAGAAACAGTGGGTGATATAGTACTTGTGAAGTGAAATCACTTGAACCATATCTTCGAATTGTCTTGTTGTCGTTTCGTTAATTGCTAAGAGAAAGTTACTTCCTCATTTTTTGGAGTATAGCGTGATTAGTAACTTAATGAAATACCTAGTTTACTCGTAAATACGATAGCACTAAACTGTAAACAACTTAGTTACCTATTACTTTTTTTGATCACGACCCCCAGCTAAAAGACATATTTACAAATAAATGTAAATGAGTAAATAGGGCTTGGACTCTTGATGGTAAGAAATGAGTAAATAGAGATAAAAAAATATTTTCCTTGAGAATATTTGGTAATATTGACATCCTAAAGTATCGATACTCGATATTTTGAAATATCCATACTAATGCCAGACGATACATGGAGTATCGATTCTCAAATACGATGCAGTATCGATACTTTTGTAACGATGCCCATCTCTAGTCCATACGCCGTCCTTCCTTTGGATTTTGCCCAGTCCCCCATCAAAAATAGTCAGCTGGTTTGTTAGAAATGCAAACTAAAGTGATATTCAATCAGTGTTTTAATTATGTGGTATCACACAACTTCAAATCAAAGTTCATCATGTGGAGGGGTACTCTATCGGGGATGGTTTGAAGGTGTGTTATATGTTATAGTATCCATATGATAAGAAGTTCGGGGTAGAATGACCGGGGGGCTTTATGACGGAAGGGTTTGTAGGCATGGGACATCGAACGGAAAACATCGATGTCAACGTCGATATTTCATCAAAACATCGATATCAATGAAACATCGTATGAAATTTTTTTTTTTTTTTTGGTAGATTCCAACGGTTCGTTATTGAAAAATGCTTGCATACGAGTCTGCAACACATTGGGACATTTTCATGTCAACCACTACACAAGTTTGATGACAACACTACGCATCAAAGTTTTCGTGACGATTTTTCAGTTCATGTGCCAAAGCAAAGACATGAAAATGTCAAAATCATGGAAAGTGAGGTATCGTGTAGGATAGGTACTTTGCCAAACTTGGGATTTAGAGCCAGCGATGATAAAATCTCGGCTTTTGTTTATATAATCGGAAGAGAAATGGTAGGGAAAGACGATAGGCATCATTAGAACTAACAATAGTGGAGTACAAACTGAATCAAAATGGCTAATATTTTATCGAGATTTCCACTCAACAAACTCAGGTTTTTGGAGCTGTTGCAGTATTCTACAAGACGTTTGACCTGTTCAACAAGAGTTTTCGAATCGTAATGATTAATATATGTAATTAATATGTTAATAAAAATAATATTATCATTGTCAATAATAGTCATTAAAATTGTTGTCTCCAAATCACATTCGATGAAAGTTGAAAGGACGAACCTATTTTCTGGCAATTCGTCTTGGACTGCCTGCCAACGCGGCGTTCCAGTTCTTACCAAAAGGATCTCTTCAGTCGGCGGGGGCTGTTTGGTTTTGTTTAAAAATAACACGAGCTCAAAGGGGTGGTCCACTCGACACAATGACGGACCCTGCTGGATGCTCATACTTGCAGTTGTGTAGCATCCATAGTGCTTGAGAATCTCCCCAACTCCTCTCATCGTGGTCCCTTTCATGCTGGTAATGAAAGAGATACCAAGTACCCAAGGCCTCTCGAGCTCCTTCAAGGAGAGTGGTTTGCATGAAAAATACCTACAGCCTAAAGTTCTTTGAAAGATGTAGATTCTCTTGCCCTCTCTGTCGAGAAGGCGAAAAATCATAATAATCCAGAAATATCACAAATCTTATCAAGTCATCTGGCGAATTTCAAGAGGAATTCATGCCGATGGAATCATCGTAAATGTTCGATGGATGGAATGAATGGGTTCTACGTTTTAGGTAGGTAAATTCACCGTTGATACGACTTTGTCCACAAACTAAAAATATACTAAATTCTTAATTAGATTTGAAAATCACGTTGTTAAGTAATGCATGCATTCCAGGGGACGTCCCATTGGATAAGCATTAGGTCAATTTAAACCAGTTGGTGAGCGATAAAACTATTTCACTCGATGTAATTTTATTTGGTATTTTAAGCAAGAAATAGTGGTCCCTCGCCCTTATCCACCATAACATTTCTAGCGGCTTGGGATCTTCGAATTTGAAGATCATTTTAAAATCCATGATTTACGATACCCAACATGCGAATTCCAGTTCCTTATTCAGTTCAGTTCAGTAAGTGTATGACACTGTCGGTACTATAAAATACGTGTGTGAACTACCATTACCATATGAGGAATGAAAACGTTTACATGAAAACTTCTCATTAGTAACCAGGTGTAGGTCGAAGGAGTCGATGTTGGAATATCTTCCAAATGAGTCCAAATGTTCCAACACCAGGTTGTACTTGAAGTATGTTTGATTATCAATATCACTTAACTTTGAAAATAAAAGTTTTTTTTTGGATCGCCTGAAAAGTTGGACTTTGTCGCCTGTGAAATGTTTCACCGAAGATGTGCATTCACCTTTGATGGGGTTCCTCGGCAAGATGATGTCGCTGGGAACGGGCAAACCCTCCTTTTGTTGAAGATCCTCTCGGGCAAATGAGACGTGATGGGGGGCTGTACGTGGACGAGGTGCTGCCTCTTATCATTCCTAATGCCGCTAGTCATCAGTCCATCTCAGCTTCACCCACGCCTCCCGAAATAGTCTCGGATTCCAAGCCACAAATTATGAAGAAGGCTGTCTTCCGAGTTTGCCTCATGTCGAAGATATCCTTCCTTCACCGTCCGCATCTTTGGTTCTTCGTTTGGCATTCGTTTGGTTCTATGAGGAAGTTATCATGAGTGGGAAACCTTAGAGTACAGAGTGATATCAAATTTCTGAAGAACATCAATCTACAGCAATGAAGCCTGAATGTTATCAACACGATCCGATAAAACGTACTCAAGGTGCTTGATTGTTGCAAATCCACAGCTGCAATATGCTCTGGCAGAGCTTGGGAGAGTGGAATCGGATTGCCTATATCTATGATGCACAATGTGGGAGAAAAACACTTACTTACATATTTAGATAAAACTCGGCTCTTCGGGCCACCAGGACCCCGGATGGTTACTGCTTAGAGCCTTCGCCTAAAATTCAAGAAACATGGAACATGTTTTAGCTGTTTTGTTCGTTTGCTGTTTCCTTTTACTAGGATTGTGTTGTCTGTTGTTTTAATTTAGCTCTTTATGGGCCTGCTTTTCAAATTGCTCGTCATTTCATTCACCTCTTGATGTCCCAAAGGTATTGTTATTATTAATAAATCGAAAACATTAAAACGTCGAAGAACACATCGCCTAAAAGCCTAGGTTACAAGATCCTTTGATTACGTTTTGGTAAAAACAGCGTTCATAACGAAATCTCGCAGAGGTTTCAAAATCCTTTAATTACATTCGTAAAAACCAAGCCAACCAACAACATCAATATAATCCTCAATCGATGTTGGTTTATACTGCTAATGTGGTTTACAGAGAGAGAGAGAGAGAGTGTATATCTGTGGAAATACATTGCATATCACAATTGTCAACAATTCAGATAAAGGAATAACAAAAAATAAACAATGGACAGAAATGATACATAACAAGACAATGTAACAGTCGTATATAATAAAATGTCACTGTGCATATTGCTATGCGTGCCAGGTGTGATTGCCAGTTGTGAATTCTGAACAGAGAACTTTTTAAAAACATTCCTCTATCAGTCTTACAGAACAATTACAATGAAAACAAAAACATAGGGTAAGCAATCACCATGTCATTAAATCCTTAAGTACTACGTATATAAAATTCCTTGATTCGTCCACAAATATTACTACAGCTCTTTTAAATAAGAGGTATATCTCAGCTTCGTCTATATTTACAGCTGTTTTGACAGTACATAATTTACGCATAAATTGAGGGCTTTTCAACGAGTGGCGAACGGTTTTCGTGGGATGAAAACTAGGTACCGGCGATACATATCCCTAGAAACGGGTCGGTTGTAAGTGAAAATCATTACAAAATCCCGCGCTACTTTCGTTCCACGGTTTGCCCAGTTAGATACGTGTTGTGGTTTTCAATAGTCTTTATTTCAATGCGGAATATTGTGGTCTTCAATACCCATGCCCTCCGATTGTGTGGTATAAACTCCGTCTATATTGGTTGTCTGAAACATACAGGTTGATGAGGTAACTTGTACGTTTCCAATTTTGTTTCTCTGTTTCGACATTTTTCTGGAAAATACCTGGTTTTCTAGACCAGGTATTCAGGTGTACCTGATGGTACCTGTTTGAATGACCTTTCCTGAAAAAACAGTTGGGAAAATAAATCATATTTTATCAAGTATTATGCAGTAAGTACTGTATGCAGGATACTTGGGGGACGATGTGAGTCAAGGCTGTGCCTGCAGGTACTCGGCCGACACCGCTTGGCCACTCCTGCCTGTCCAAGGTCCCCAGGAATGACGTCAAGAGATGATCTCATCTCCCCTTTTACCACTAACGGCACCACTAATCCATGCAGACATTACTTCCAAGTAGTGAAATGGATCGAGTTGGATGACCAGCTCGATGGTAGAATAGGCAGTAGGATGATGGGTAGAGAATAAAATACTTTAGTTGAAAGTTCTTACCTATGAAGTGGAGCAGAACCGCACCGTCCCAGCTCGATACGATTTTCCCTTTTTTTAGGACGCCCCACAGTAAGACTTGGGCGTCCTTATGCGATCGATCTGGGGTGAAGTTGGACAACACTCAACAGAAAAAAAAAATAACCACACAGTAATCCATTTTAGACCATTCTGAATCCAAATCCGCGAAAAAAAACCATAGGTGTATGTCTGTGTGTGTGTATGTGTGTGTGTGTAACAAAATCTTGTGTACTCTGCACAGGCCTTAGTTCTCAACCGATTTTCCTGGTTCTTTTTTTGTTCGTTGCGGAAAACTATCTAGTTGTGCACTACGTCGCCGGAATTTCGAATTTTGCCTTTTAAGGGGGGGAAAGGGGGGGTTAATGCTCGAAAAACGTGCGTTTTTGGGCTTAATCTTGTGTACTCTGCCCAGGCCTTAGTTCTCAAACGATTTTCGTGGTTCTTTTTTCGTTTGACGCGGAATACTATCTAATTGTGCACTACGGCGCCGGAATTTTGGATTTTGCTTTTTAAGAGGGGGAAAGGGGGGGTTAATGCTTAAAAAACGTGCGTTTGCGTGCATAATCTTGTAAACTCTACCCAGGCCTCAATTTCCAACCGATTTGCGTGTTTCTTTTTTTTTTTGACTCAAATAACTTCCGAGTTGTACATGATTTTACCAGAGTACCAAAATTCGCAAGGGGAGGGGGTGAGTGGGGGGATAATATTCACAAAATATCCGATTTTTCAATATTTCGGTTCCTTTACTGCTTACTAATTGTACCCAAGCTTTGAAATTGAGGAAAAATTTTCATTATACCTCCGGATTTTCATGAATTATTCTCTGTACCAACATGGAACTAATAGTGGTGCCACCGTGGTGCCATGATGCCATAAACCGCTTATTTCGTGTTTTTTTTTTTTTTTTTTTTTTTTTTTTTTTTTTTTTTTTTTCTTTTTCACCTTGAATACGGATGTGAACTTCGACGGACTGACTACTAAAACTAACAGATGAAAGTTCAATGTTACGACGTATTAACGCTTTGGTGCCAGACTGGCACCATTGGTGAGGGGGGGGGGGGGGGGGTAACTCGAATTCGCATGTTGGGTATCGTAGATCATGGATTTTAAAATGCTCTTCAGATTCGAGGCTCCCATGCCGCTAGAAATGTTAAGGTGGATAATGGTGGTGGGGGTCAGTATTTCTTGCCTAAAGTAATAAATAAATTACATCGAGTGAAACAGTGTAATCACTTAACAACTGGTTAAACTGATCTAATGCTCATCCAATGGGACGTCCCCTGGAATGCATGCATTACTAAACAATATGTTTTTTGATAAAACTACGTTTTTCTCCATAAAAACTCAATTTCTCCTCGAAAAAAAAAAACATACTCGAATTGTTAGTTTTCCAACGGTGTATCATTTTGGTTTATTATATTCAAAATGAACCATTGGAATCGAGCAAGAAAAAAATAATTTAACCTCCTCAAAATTTGATGTTTTACGTTTCAAGGTACGTAGAATCCGAAAATCGAATAAAACATTTTCAGTCCGTCCGCCGTAAGCCGTAGGTACGCGGCACTTTTATCAGCAACCCTGGGGCCCTATTCTGATTCACTAAACGCACCAGTCGCTAACTTAACCACCGAGTTGCTACTGAAGCGACATGGATATTATAAACTCAATAGTGTTTCCGATTCATTTTCCAAGAGATTAGTACTGTTAAAATTTACCAATTATGGTGAATGAACACTTTTTGGAAACGGGAGAGGGAGGGGAATAGATGTATAAATGAATAGATTAGGTTTATTTGTTACCCCCTCCATAAACAACGATAAATCGAACTTATAATGCAATAAGTTGGAATTGAGAAAAGTTAGAAAATCAAAATGTATCAAATATATTCATTTTTTCATCACATTCACATTTTGGTAGAATTACATTTTTTACCCCCACCCTAACATACAGTATGTTAGGTATGCTAGTACCAAATCCTCCACATAAATAATCGTGTAGGTACTTTTTGGAAACAGGGTGATTAGGAGATTCACATTTTGGTAGAATTACATTTTTTACCCCTACCCTAACATACAGTATGTTAGGTATGCTAGTACCAAATCCTCCACATAAAAAATTGTATAGGTACTTTTTGGAAAAAGGGTGATTAGGAGATTCACATTTTGGTAGAATTACATTTTTTACCCCCACCCTAACATACAGTATGTTAGGTATGCTAGTACCAAATCCTCCACATAAATAATCGTGTAGGTACTTTTTGGAAAAAGGGTGATTAGGAGATTCACATTTTGGTAGAATTACATTTTTTACCCCCACCCTAACATACAGTATGTTAGGTATGCTAGTACCAAATCCTCCACATAAATAATCGTGTAGGTACTTTTTGGAAAAAGGGTGATTAGGAGATTCACATTTTGGTAGAATTACATTTTTTACCCCCACCCTAACATACAGTATGTTAGGTATGCTAGTACCAAATCCTCCACATAAATAATCGTGTAGGTACTTTTTGGAAACAGGGTGATCCAGAGATTCACATTTTGGTAGAATTAAATTCTTAACCCCACCTTAACATACAGTATGTTAGGTACCTATGTTAGATCCAAATCCTCCACAAAAAAATTCGTGTAGATACATTTTGGAAACACGATGATTAGGAGATTCACATTTTGGTAGAATTACATTTTTTACCCCCACCCTAACATACAGTATGTTAGGTATGCTAGTACCAAATCCTCCACATAAATAATCGTGTAGGTACTTTTTGGAAACAGGGTGATCCGGAGATTCACATTTTGGTAGAATTAAATTCTTAACCCCACCTTAACATACAGTATGTTAGGTACCTATGTTAGATCCAAATCCTCCACAAAAAAATTCGTGTAGATACATTTTGGAAACACGATGATTAGGAGATTCACATTTTGGCAGAATTACATTTTTACCACCACCCTGTTTCCGAAAAGTATCCCCTTAATTTTTTATGTGGAGGATTTGGATCTAACATAGGTACCTAACATACTGTATGTTAAGGTGGGGTTAAGCATTTAATTCTACCAAAATGTGAATCTCCGGATCACCCTGTTTCCAAAAAGTACCTACACGATTAATTATGTGGAGGATTTGGTACTAGCATACCTAACATACTGTATGTTAGGGTGGGGTAAAAAATATAATTCTACCAAAATGTGAATCTCCTGATCACCCTGTTTCCAAAAAGTACCTATACAATTTTTTATGTGGAGGATTTGGTACTAGCATACCTAACATATACTGTATGTTAGGGTGGGGGTAAAAAATGTAATTCTACCAAAATGTGAATCTCCTGATCACCCTGTTTCCAAAAAGTACCTACACGATTAATTATGTGGAGGATTTGGTACTAGCATACCTAACATACTGTATGTTAGGGTGGGGTAAAAAATATAATTCTACCAAAATGTGAATCTCCTGATCACCCTGTTTCCAAAAAGTACCTATACAATTTTTTATGTGGAGGATTTGGTACTAGCATACCTAACATACTGTATGTTAGGGTGGGGTAAAAAATATAATTCTACCAAAATGTGAATCTCCTGATCACCCTGTTTCCAAAAAGTACCTATACAATTTTTTATGTGGAGGATTTGGCACTAGCATACCTAACATACTGTATGTTAGGGTGGGGGTAAAAAATGTAATTCTACCAAAATGTGAATCTCCTAATCACCCTGTTTCCAAAAAGTACCTACACGATTATTTATGTGGAGGATTTGGATCTAACATAGGTACCTAACATACTGTATGTTAGGGTGGGGGTAAAAAATGTAATTCTACCAAAATGTGAATCTCCCAATCACCCTGTTTCCAAAAAGTACCTACACGATTATTTATGTGGAGGATTTGGTACTAGCATACCTAACATACTGTATGTTAGGGTGGGGGTAAAAAATGTAATTCTACCAAAATGTGAATCTCCTGATCAACCTGTTTCCAAAAAGTACCTACACGATTATTTATGTGGAGGATTTGGTACTAGCATACCTAACATACTGTATGTTAGGGTGGGGGTAAAAAATGTAATTCTACCAAAATGTGAATCTCCTGATCAACCTGTTTCCAAAAAGTACCTACACGATTATTTATGTGGAGGATTTGGTACTAGCATACCTAACATACTGTATGTTAGGGTGGGGGTAAAAAATGTAATTCTACCAAAATGTGAATCTCCTGATCAATCTGTTTCCAAAAAGTACCTACACGATTATTTATGTGGAGGATTTGGTACTAGCATACCTAACATACTGTATGTTTGAGGTGGGGGTAAAAGATATAGTACCCCTAAATGCAGAAAAATTGTCCCCTATATAATACGTAAATGTTAAACGTGGAAAAAAACGCGAGAAATCCTCGAAAACCGAAAGATTTTGTGTAACAACTCGGTTGATAACTGAAACCACTTGGTTGATAAATGAAGCGACTGCTCCGGACCAGTCGCTAAGAAAAGAGCCTTCGAAACCACTGAGTTGCTTCAGTTAAGGCTAAATGTCCCGACTTTAGTTGTGAAATCTGCCACCACGTGGCAGCACCAAAATGAAGAAAATTTCGTTTACTCCTCAGTTGAGAACGGATCGAGATATTTTAGTTCTGCAAACGGATTTCTTGTCAAGATCACCGTAGAATTCCGGGTAATTGGTTTAGAAAGTGTGCAAAAATTTTTTGCACACAGTTCCAGCAAAAATTTGTTCAAATTTTGAACATTTTCGAAAAGTGGCCTTATAGCCACTTGCAGAACCTTCATCAGAATACGAATCCGTTTGCGGAATTTTTCTAACTTGATCATAGCCGTCGGATTCACGTTTTTACGATTTGGAGAGGTGGCGAGGGGGGCGATCATGGGCTGGGGTGGAGGGCGGCGATCAAACGCCCCGCCGCCCGCCCGACCTTCACATTCATGTTTTGCTAGTATGCACCCTTTGGTCTCTATTCCTTTTCCTGGCCTCCTAATAGGTAGCTACCATCAACCTTCCCATTTCCAACTCCTCTGTCTTGAGGTTGATCGAATTGGGCGAAATTTCCATAAAAATCAAGACACATAGACAAATAACTTATTTTTTTTTTTTTTTTTTTTTTTTTTTTTTGACAGCTTTATTTATGCCCGTTATGTTACATAACATACCATATTGAAGAATTGGTACAGGTTACACTAGTTACAATTCATTTAATTGTTTTTAAAAATCGGTACTATTGGTTATCACTTCTTGCTTCTTAGTCAGCGTCCAAAAAATTACAAAATATGAAGCGAGGGCGAGTCAATCGTGGCATTGGAGGGGGAGGGGATAGACCTTCTGCTGCTAGTGGGTTGATATGTTCACGGTTAGTACGGATGAAGGTGCTGGTATGCTTCATGAGGAGTTCGGTGGGAGTGAGAATGTTGAAGTCGTTGTAGATGGTGTTGTTTCTGACGTAAGGTGGGGTATGGATGATTTGGCGTTGCAGGGTTGCGTTTTGTTGCTGCTCGATTCTCCGGAATTCCGATTTCGAGCATGTTCCCCAAATTGGGAGGGCATAAGTCCAAATTGGGCGGATGAGAGTCAGGTAAATCCTAACTTTATTGAGGGTTTGAACGTTGGGGTTATTGAGTAATGATTTCAACTGTTTAGTTCTGATTTTTAGTTTTTTGAGCAGATGGGTTATGTGGTCGTGGAAAGTTAGCCGCTGATCCAAAATTAGACCGAGATAGCGATGAGAAGTGGATGAGGGAATTGGTTCGTTCAGATACAGCAAGGGGTAGTTTGTGAACACTTTTTTGTACGTGTAAGTGACAGTATTCGACTTGCTCGGGTTTATTTTGAGTCTCCACCTAGTGCACCACTGACCAAGAGTCTCGAGAAGTTGTTGTAGTCGAGCAGTTACAGATTCTGAGTCGGGGCTGCTTACTGCGTAGACTAAATCATCTGCATAGAGTGCTGAGAAATCCGGGGAGTCAGGGAGAGGTAGATCGTGGCAGAAAAATGTGTAAAGATATGGCGAAAGGCACCCCCCTTGAGGGACTCCAGCTAGTATCGGTCTAATCGTTGAGGTTTCGCCTTGCACAGTCACTTGAAAAGTTCGACCAGTCAAATAGTGGGTTATTAGGTTGAATAAGTTGTTGGGTAGATGTGGTCCTAACTTGTAAAGGAGGCCGTCGTGCCAAAGTCGATCAAAGGCCTGTTCGGCGTCGAAGTATGTGACCCTGCATACATGGTTGTTTTGAAAGGCAGATTTTATGTAGGAAGTGAAGCGTTGCAGCTGTAGGGGACATGACAGAGACTCTCTGAAACCGAACTGCTGATTTGGGATTAAATGGCCAGTGTAGTTCAGGAAATGTGGAAGAAGAAGGCGTTCAAATATTTTCGATAGTAACGAAAGTAAACTGATTGGTCTGTAGGAGTTCAAATCATTTCCTTCTTTATCGGGTTTGGGAATCATTATAACACTGGCGTGTTTCCATTTTTGAGGAAAATATCCTATTCGTACCGCAGAAGTGTAGATATGGGCCAGTCGGGCGATCAGTTTTCGTGGGGAGTGTAAGAGGAGGGTACGAACTATCAGATCTGGTCCTGGAGCCTTTCTTCCAGAAGATCTTTTAATGATTCTTTGAACGTCTTTTGCCGAGAAGAATATGGCTGGGGAGGGGAAACTACCTGTCATCGGCTCAGCTTGGGGCCCCGGGTGTGGCTTGAAGCGTGATTCAAGCATGTCAGCAAATGCAGCTGCTTTTTCCATGGGATGCGAGAGCCATTGTTGTCCAAGTTTTATTTGAGGTATGGATCTACAGGTTTTTGTAAGCGTTTTCGTTTTCTTGTAGAGAGATCCGTTAACTTGGAAACGCTCTAAAAGCCGAGGTAGCGTTTTCGTTTTCTTGTAGAGAGATCCGTTAACTTGGAAACGCTCTAAAAGCCGAGGTAGCAAACATAGAACATGAAAAACTCCGCGAGAAAATTCTATCCCTGAACGTTACAAATAACTTATGAGAAAGATTCTGATAATGGTTTGGTAGCATGTTATACATGTTATTGATTGATACTGGGGCGATTATTTTCATAGGGGATCGTCTACTCGTCAACTCGCATAATACCCCTCAACAATTTTCATCGAAATTGGACATCAACTTCGTATAGTTTCGGGTGTTACAAGGATTTCATGACAGACAGGCAGACACGGAACCAAAATTGTTCAGGAAGGTCTAAAACATAAAACTCGAGTAGGAATCCAAACCAAAGGAGGTAGGTACTTTTTTAAACGTTGAAAAGTGAAAACAATAGTAGCGGAAGTATTGTTCTAACTTTTCAAGGATGAAGAAAAAAAATATCTCCAAAATCAAAATTTCCACTCGCGTTCTACAACTACAACTTCCTGAACAATTTTGGTTCCGTGTCTATCTGTCTTTGAATCTGTCGTGAAATCCTTGTATCGGGCAGAACTATAAGAAGTTATTGTCCGATTTCGACGAAATTTTCAGGAATTGTGCGGGTTGGCGAGCAGATGGTCCCCTTTGAAAATAATCACTCCCGCACTAATAGTAGTGACTGCGCAAGCGAAAACGTGAATTGTAACAGTCTTAACTTCTTCATTCCCCATCTGATTTCGATGACATTTTCAGGATTATGGAGATTGGGGTGTAGATGGTCTACTAAAATCACGGCCTCCAAATTGACAAAAGCATCTGCGCATGCGCAAACATTAAATCCTTGAAACAGCCATAATTTCTACATATATCATACGAATTAGACGAAAGTACTGCTGCCTATAGTATTCGAACGTCAACAGTGCCCGATGTACCCGGGATCGCTAGCGAATGAGAAACGTGTGCGACCTTGAACTCTTCTCGAACTTTTTGAGTAATCCGATAAGGTAAACACGTAGGGTTGCCATCTATATGGTAATTACCTTGTAAGACCACAGCACTATCCCTAGTTCTAGGATATTTATTAGTGCACTAACGGTAATTTTGGGACAGTCATATTTGTAATTAGAGTTATTATTACATGAAATCAAAAATGACATTAAAAAACAGAGAAAATTGATAATTTAACTCTTAGAAGAGAGAATTCGAGAATAAAAATTCAGACACATGGGATTTTAGTTTCAATTATTTAGATTTATTTTGATATTATTTCAAAGATATTTGAATTTTTGGTAAATAATGAACAGGTGTTTTTACCTTTTTCAACACTATTGCAGAGTGAATTACCTACTAATTATTTTTTCATCGTCATTAGCTGTTCACAAAATTTGGAAATCAACGTCAAACGTCAAGAATTAGCTCCTCAAACCATCTATTGCTAGTGCAACTAGAACGGTGTGAGATGGCTTTTGCAACTAGATTTTGTACAACGAAACTTGAACAACTAAGTAGGTACCTACCTAGTCCATGTACAGTGAACTGAAATTACCACAATTTCTGAACCAACTGTTTAGTAGTACAAACCATTATCTAAATCAAATTAATGCAGAATCTTTCTCATAAGTTATTTGTCTATGTCTTGCTTTTTATGGAAATTTCGCCCTATTCGATCAACCTCAAGACAGAGGAGTTGGAAATGGGAAGGTTGATGGTAGCTACCTATTAGGAGGCCAGGAAAAGGAATAGAGACCAAAGGGTGCATACTAGCAAAACATGAATGTGAAGGTCGGGCGGGCGGCGGGGCGTTTGATCGCCGCCCTCCCCCCCAGCCCATGATCGCCCCCCTCGCCACCTCTCCAAATCGTAAAAACGTGAATCCGACGGCTATGATCAAGTTAGAAAAATTCCGCAAACGGATTCGTATTCTGATGAAGGTTCTGCAAGTGGCTATAAGGCCACTTTTCGAAAATGTTCAAAATTTGAACAAATTTTTGCTGAAACTGTGTGCAAAAAATTTTTGCACACTTTCTAAACCAATTACCCGGAATTCTACGGTGATCTTGAAAAGAAATCCGTTTGCAGAACTAAAATATCTTGATCCGTTCTCAACTGAGGAGTAAACGAAATTCGGCCCCGATGGTGCTGCCATCCCTCATTTCAGAATCACACTAAAACATCGTGACATTTAGCCTTAACCACTGAAACGAGAAAAAGGTGCATTTAGTGAATTAGAATAGGTCGCTATTATAATATCCATATCGCTAACTCCGAAAATTAGCCACCCAGTGGTTTCGGGAAACCACTCAGTTGCTTCGCGAAGCCACTGCGGGCGCGTTTAGTGAATCAGAATAGGGCCCCTGGAACGATTTGGCTGAAATTTGGTAGGTACGAGTATATGAGCTCCATTTGGGGTCTACTTATGCCGCGAAGCTTTTGGTTGATGTCAGTCACTTCTAAGGGGTCAAAAGTAAGGGTTGAAATTTTCAAGAGTGCCCTGCCTTGAAAACTCTCAAAATAAAGGTACTTATTGTTTTTTCACCAATTTGAAACAGTATTGAACTTTTAAAAAGTTTAGAGACCACCCGGAGCTCTGTAGGACCAACGAGTACTTAAGGGTCGGAGTGTGAATCATCAAAGAGGTCTAATCTCTGTTGAAATTTCAGCTAACCAAAATGCACTCGCCGTTTGTTTCTTCGAGTTGTATTCAGTTTTGCTTTTACAACTAGTAATAAAATTCCCATATTATGAAGGAACCACAACTCCGTATTTTTCGAATAGAATGTGAAGCGTTTATTTCTTTCGAATAAACTTGATTGTGAAGGTGTGAAGGTAATTCTGTAGTAGGTATCTATGGTTGGTAGGTTAAAAAAAGTCACAATGGCAAAGCTGTGATCTTTGCAGACGAGTAATCTATACAGAAAAATAATAACGCTTTGTTATAACGGGTGATCTAAACAGGAAAATAATAAACAGTGTACTAATTTGCAGCGTTTTGTATTTACTATGAAACTTTTGGTCGGAAATGGTGTTTGAAAGTGAAAATGTAGGGATTTTTCACCTTTCAAAGGCTATTGGTGCGCTGCTGTACTGTATCCCGAAACCAGCTAACAACTTTTCCCTTCTAACTTTTTTTCATCCCGTTTGAAATTCTACTTTTTTGAGAAAAAACTCCATTTTCGCTGAAATAACTTTTTTCGATTTCTAACACCATTTCCGACCTAAAATTTCACAGTAAACCTAAATTTAATAAAAACCTGGTATATAATTAAAATTAACATATATTTTGAGTTGTGGTTGTCTTTTTCCCAACCTGCGACTTATCTCAGATCTACCCCGAAGACTGATACTCAAGATCCACTCAAATTCTCCTAATTATGTAAGTCGTGTACTTACCGGATTAAAAGATCTCTACCCCCATTACGGTCCTCTTGGTCCTCATTACAAGACCCTCTCCGTTCCATCATACCTACACGTTTACAAGAAAACATTCAGGGCACAATTCACCGCAGGCGTTCCCCACCGCTTAATTATGGAGCTTCAAGCCGAAATTAGAACCAGACTCCGAATTTTTTCTCTCTCTACGAATTAAGAAAATTTGCATTTTGAGTTCACCTGCTGTTAAGGTCGCCCAAATATGGTGAGCCGGCGCCGAGTGTTGGCTTTCTCCGAAATGATGGAAAGTGGACGGTTTTCGGCCGCCAAACGATTCGATATTCATGTTTAAGAACCGTCAAGTACAGGATGCGATTGGCGAAAGGCGTTTTGAATGCTTTTCTATTCTAGGTTGGTGAATCTTAAAAGATGTGCTCTTCTCGTGGAATGAGTAATTTCACCGATTTCTGTTTGCATTTTTCCTGAATAGTTAATGGTGTGGGATAGATGAAAAACGGGCTGATTTCGGAAAATAAGTCTCCTGTTATTTTTGGGAGACAGTCAAAATTTGTAATTTCAAAACTAACCGGGAAAACAGACGTGCAGCGGGAACGCTCGCTGATTGGGCTGTTCAGATCGCCGTCTCCTCCCAGTGTTGCCCATTGGGACGACGAAATCGTGTTTTCTAAGAGAAAAGTTATCAAACAAAAAAAGGGGAAACCTAATTTTCCCCATCTCGCTTTTTCTATTTTTTTCTTCAGTTTTTCGATTTCGAACTTTGCTGTTTCATGAAATTTTGCATCTGGGGACTATGGATTTCTCGATCTCAGCGCTTCAAGCGGCCATAAATGAACTATTCCAGCATGACGTCATTTTCCCGGTTTTTTTAAACATTCGTATTTTCTACACTGCTTTGTTTATTCGTAAATTAGGAAGTTCGGGCTGAAAGTTTGCCTTAGAGGTTTTTTAGAGGTGCTGAATCCGATTTTGGGGTCAAAAATAGGAAATTCCGACATGGTGAAATTCCTCATTGTCTTACGAATGGAGGCTGTGGGAAAAAAATATCGTGCATGGTTAAGGCTAAATGTCCCGACTTTAGTTGTGAAATCTGCCACCACGTGGCAGCACCAAAATGAAGAAAATTTCGTTTACTCCTCAGTTGAGAACGGATCGAGATATTTTAGTTCTGCAAACGGATTTCTTGTCAAGATCACCGTAGAATTCCGGGTAATTGGTTTAGAAAGTGTGCAAAAATTTTTTGCACACAGTTCCAGCAAAAATTTGTTCAAATTTTGAACATTTTCAAAAAGTGGCCTTATAGCCACTTGCAGAACCTTCATCAGAATACGAATCCGTTTGCCGAATTTTTCTAACTTGATCATAGCCGTCGGATTCTCGTTTTTACGATTTGGAGGAGTGAGAGGGGGGCGATCATGGGCTGGGGGTCGAGGGGGGCGATCATGGGCTGGGGGGGAGGGCGGCGATCAAACGCCCCGCCGCTCAATTCTCCAGAGAAAAAACTGTATGAGAGCTAAAAATGTTGTTTCTCTCTTGTGTGACTCAACTACACCGAGTTTGATGTTAGATGTACTTATTATGTTTTTTGGATGTTGATTCACGTAGCAAAATCGTTTTTAATTAGCTGGCAAAATATGTTTTTAAGCTAATTTAATGATTAATGTTAGGAGTAGATTTCTGACTCGGTTGTTGGCTGCAAAATTGTGTTGCTGGGGTTGGATTTCGAGATTTGTCGAGTGTTCAAGTACATTTTCTTATGTTTATAGTGCCTAACTCTTTGTGATTCTATCTGCTTAAAAATGCTTGAAATAGTTTTATTGTGAATTTTAATTTTTTATTGCTGAAAAAGAACATTTTTCTTGCTAAAGTGATACATTACTTTTGTTATTCATCAATGATTAGTCAGGTTAAGTTTTTCAAGTCAAAGTAATAAAAATTATCCTTGGCAACCTAAGTAATTCGATTCAGGACTGTCAAATTTTCCATAATATAAATCTTAAGTTGCACACTTGAATCATTACCTTTGGCCTGAAGGATCTCAATTTGATTGAAAGATTTCAACACCAGTTTAGAACGAGAAAATTTCGTGATTTTTCGGGTGTTCAAGTACATTTTCTTATGTTTATAGTAACGCATTGTGAGTCGATCTGTTTAAAAATGATTGAAATAGTTTTGTTGTGAATTTTAATTTTTTATTCCTGAAAAAGAACTGTTTGTGGGTGGTCGCTATAGTAAAGATCGCTTATGATGCGTTCAGAACTAGAAATAAAGAATAACAGAAATGCTTGCATACGACATAACACATTGGGACATTTTCATGTCAACCACTACACAACAAGGTAGTGAAGTAAGGTTGTTAGTTCAACCCAAGCATCAAAGTTTTCGTGACGATTTTTCAGTTCATGTGCCAAAGCAAAATGTAAGGTTGTTGATTGTTCTCTACGCAACACAGTGAGTCTATTTTATTTATTGGTCGCGTGAGCAAGATTTGCTTAGTTTCCGTGACGATTTTTCAGTTCATGTGCCAAAGCAAAGACATTAACATGTCAAAAGTGTGTTTACTATAGTCACCCCAAATCACGGGGTTAGACAATAAAAAACATTTTTTGAATAATTCCTCAAAATAAAAGCTCAAAAAATCCCAATAAATCTAGGACTACGCGTAAGATATGTAGGTTTCAGGATCAATAGAATCAGAGCAATAACAAATAATGAAAATTTTGACAATGTCAGAAAAACCTTAAAATTAATACCATAGTTTTACGGTACATTATGGCCAAAAACTTTGCGATCATTATGCGACAACATTCATGGAAATCTTATTGTCTTCTCTTCTTACTGTTTAAGTAATGATTTTGCTAATGGGTACCAATCTAAAACTATGAGGATGACATTACTCGGGTATTTACAATCCAACTAGAAGGGTATGTAAATGTAACAGTTGTTAATTCTACCTATCATCATTACATGACGCTACATATTCATAGTGGATACAAGAAGACGGAATGAAGGTGATCTCATCGGCGGCAAATGATTCGCGAACTGCAGAGCATAAATATTCATCTATGTGCGAACTAGGTTTACGGGTATATATTATTCAATGAGATGGATATGAATTCTCTGAATCCTTCGTAATTCCAGGACTTCATTGATGCTTCAAAATAACCTCCTCGAGATCGCAGTATTTTCTCTTTCATCTTCAAATTGGCGAGAAAACCGCGACTGATTCCTTTTAATTACTCAGTTTTCAGCTTTCTGTAGGATTTTGAAGAAGATGAAGTCATTTTGATGTATTTTTGTCAGAATATTACTAGGATGGTCTGAAGGTTTTGTTCTGAACGGTTCAAGATTGTCAGAATATAGGTTCAGGTGCGTTCTGATTAATAATCAAATTTTTCTGTCAATTCGAAACAACTGCTTGATTACGCAAATAAATCTTTCCTAAGAAAGGAAAAAATAAAAATTCAGAATCATGTCTAAAGAATTGATATTTATAGAATCGGATGACAAACCAAGTTTATTTTGACTGTAAGTTTCTACCAACTGAACATCGTTTTAATCAAAGTTGAGTGTTCTTTCAATTGATTTGATTCTTGGTTGTTAAGGAAGCACAATTGAGTAAAATGAAATTCTATTCGAAGAAACGAGAAAAATTGATCCGAAAATTGAACCACTTGATCAGCTGAAATTTGGCTTACTATCGTTAGCTAACCCGTGCGATTCACACTGATGTTTCAGACTCATCATTCGTCCAACACAGAGTTTAACTGAGACAACTTTACTTTCATCTACTTTCCAAAAACCAAGGGCTGGTTGGGGGGGGGGGGGGCTGTGGTCCCCAAAACCTAGCTTGCAGGCCCCAGGACATAGCTTGCATATATGTCCCCAGGATATGCCCCCAGGACATAGCTTGCATATATGTCCCCAGGATATGCCCCCAGGACATAGCTTGCATATATGTCCCCAGGATATGCCCCCAGGACATAGCTTGCATATATGTCCCCAGGATATGCCCCCAGGACATAGCTTGCATATATGTCCCCAGGATATGCCCCCAGGACATAGCTTGCATATATGTCCCCAGGATATGCCCCCAGGACATAGCTTGCATGGCGCCCACGTGTTCTGATAAATTTCTCAATAAACGCGCTTTTAACTGTTTTTGATCGTATGGGTGGTTTCATTCGTTTCTAGAAATTGAACACTATCCTAAATTCTTTGATTATGTCGGCAATTCATTATCCTCGTTAGGCAAACCGTTGGTCCCACAGAGCTCTGGGTGGTGTCAAAAACTTCTTAAAATATGGAAGGTTTTCGCGCTTGGGCGTTTTGAAAAGGTTTTCCCCCACTTTTTACCCCTAAGAAGTGACTGACATCCCCATATGTTGGTATCCCGAATCCCACTTGGCAGACTTTTCTTGCTCTATTCCAAAGGTTCTATGTAACAATTCCATTGGTAAAACAATAATTGCTAAAATGGCTACAAACAATAATTGGTAACAAATTAGCATGCGTAATACCATTGAATGGTTTTTATTGTTGTTCGAAAACCTATCTTATTGTGTACATTGCTATTCCACTATTACGAGGTACAGATTCTGTTGTAGTCATTAGTAAAAACACACATCAGTAAAAAAAAGACCTATCTGGAAGTCGTACCTATATACCTACATTTGCTACTTGTAACTGTTACAATCAATATTCAATTAAGTTGCCAAGGAGGAACTGGATTTAATGTACCAAACATGACTGAATTTCCCGACAATCCGTTTCCTAGGCACCAGTTCTAACTTTTGATTTTTTTTTGAAGAAAAAAAGCAAAAATCGTTTTCCAATTCCAATTTTATACCTATCCTAATAATCCCAAGTTATGAAATATTTCCTGAACATTCAGTTTCTGACTACGAGTTGTTTGTTATCCTAGGTTAAATTTTTCAAATCCGTTTAAAGGTCCTAACCTTTAATCCCTTCAGCCTGTAATGAATGGTCACGACGCCCTTGAGGAAGTGCCCATTACTGGGGGAGGTGTCCAGCAGGGGAGCCGATTAGCATTCACCAGCCGCCCAATCGGTGACCCTAACTTTGGTAAGGAGTTTGAAGCGGTTGTATTTGAAGGTTAGTTCCATCCAAAATTACAACCAAACAACTCAGTTCATTGTAGAGTAATATTATGTGAAGAGGAAGTCGAGAACTGTGGAATGAGGCCCAAGGTGCTTGGTGGGGGGCCTTCAGATCCTCTGGCCACTGAAGAGAAAAAATTCCTAGTACCGGAAATATCCGTTGAGCTAACTTTGGCGAGAAACTTCAAGTTTTCTGGTCCTTCCTAGAAGCCTGCCTAACCTGCTAACCGCTATCATGGCCTTCACACCAAAACATTACTCATGAAGGATAAAAAAGGTTCTTTACCTGCTTTCTCTCAGACGGGTCGAATTATCTAAGCTGTACTGAGAAATTCCTAGTCCACAGGTCTTTGGACTTTCCTGGAACAAAGCCTTTCTCAAGTGGGTGAACAATACAAATACCAACACTAACACACCTCTGAAGCCATCACATTTCTCTCTCGCCTCAGGCTGGGTAGTTTCCCTAGCATTATTCCATAAGGACTGTAAAATCTTGTAATGAGTACATCAATTGAGAAAGAAAATTGAAATACCATAATTTTGCTATCTCACTATCAAAGGTAGTGAACCACTCGTGCAGCAGCTTAAAAAACGCTGCAAATTATTACACAATGGTTTATTATTTTTCTATACAGATCACTCGTCTACAAAATCACCAACCATCCAATATAAAAAAAAATCGAAAAAAAAATATTTAAAAAAATCAAAAAAAAATATTAAAAAATCAAAAAAAATCCAAATTACCAACCATCGATCGCATTTCGGTCAGCTCTAATTTGAACGGAGATTAGGCCTCTTTTGCGATTCACACTCGTGTTTCGATTTATATATATATTTCAATTTAAACCCTTAAATTTTCGTAGGGAGCGAACGGTTTGTCCTACAGAGCTCCGCGTGGTCTCAAAAAATTCTAAAAATTCTATAAAATCCTAAATTGAAGGAAAAACAATACCTTTATATCGAAATTTTTTGAGTTAGGGCGTTTTAAAAATTTCAAAATTGATTTTGGAACCCTTAGAACTGACCTACATCAACCAAAAGCTTCGGGGCACAACTAGACCCCAAATGGAGCCTACATACCAAATTTCATCAAAATCGGTCAATGCTAAGTGGCAAAAGTACGGCGGACGGACGGCCAAATTTTTATTCGATTTTTGGATTCTACGTACCTTGAAACGTAAACCATCAAATTTTGAGGGGGTGTTAAAATTTTTTTTTTCTTGGTCGATTCCAAAGGTTTATTATTGAAAATAATAAACCAAAACCGGATTTCCTAAATCTAAATTCCCTCTCGCAGTTTGCTGTGTCAACTACTTTGGTTTATGGTGGTCAATCCTTGTGTACTAAATCTTGGACCGATTTTAATGAAATTTTCGGAATTGATGAGGGAGGGGTTGCCTCGAAGCGGTCCCCCAAGAATTTCGTTAAGATTGCAAGAACAGCAGCGTGTGTGGACGGTCAAGCGTCTGTTTACTACAACATCAATTTCTCACGATATGAAGTGATATGGGTATTCATGGTCCGGGAGATTCAACGTCGAATCGTCGAATCTTCGAATTTGGAGATTCGACGGGAGTCAATGCGCATGCGCACCGGCAAATACGACGATTCGATTTACGACGGGCTGAAGGCGTCGATTTACGAGATTCGACGTCGAATTACAAACCCTAGCGCTAGCGGCCGTTGTGCGAAGCAACTATCATAACATCAACAAACAGATCTTCTCTCTTTTCTTTTAACAACACCTTTTTTAATTTTTATTCCGTTTTTCCGTTCGTATAAACGAACGGAAAAACGGAATAATTAAAAAGAAATAATTCTTTTTAAAGCGAGCTTAGCACATTCTCCTTTCTAGCATCGAACATGTTTCAGCCATGAGATATGTACCAAAATTCATTCAAAATTGTGTGACGGAAGTAGCAAGGGCTTTTTCTTTGAGACAAGACTCCTCATCGGTAGGTTCAGAAGTCTGAAGCATGATCCTTTTTTAATTCTAGCCGTAGATTTTTTCGTTCGTGTACTAGGAACTTTGTTAATGATTTTATTAGGAACCTCTGGGGTATTCTCATTTTTTAACTAAAAGGAAATTAATGAAC
The DNA here is from genome assembly GCA_009739505.2 of Apolygus lucorum. Taxonomy (NCBI): domain Eukaryota; kingdom Metazoa; phylum Arthropoda; class Insecta; order Hemiptera; family Miridae; genus Apolygus; species Apolygus lucorum. Next base: position 40,478,977 of record CM019179.2, read on the forward strand.
ATGCGGTTCTTTTGACACTGACTTGGTTATCGTCTGATGCCGCAAGGAGCGCTATGCACAATTCGATTTTCGACGATTCGACGGGAGCAAATGTGGGAGCCTCATGAGACCCTCGTGTTTACGACGATTCGATATACGAAGATTCGACGATCGAATCAGACCATGAATACTATAATAATAATAATTATAATTTGGCTATGTAATGGATCGATTTATTCAGTATTTTGGACCAAACTAAGGTAAATAATGTCAAAATGCGAAAGATGCGAGTTTAATCAATCTTGAAGGATTTCAAGGATTATGTTTTTGGTTCGCCCAGTTGTTTGAATTGAGGCGTTGTTGTATTTTGAGAGGAAAAATGACATTTTAGACAATAGTTCGCATCGGTTCAAGCAGAACCTGGATAGCTCGAGGTCGAACCGCAAGTGATTAATTGTTCGGCGGTCGGATTCGGCAGTCACTTCCACAGAATAGTAGATGACAGTCGATGTGACTTCGTTGGTCATTTGTCTGCGGAGAATCTTGAGATTCTCTCGAACGGAAATCGTTGAGAAGACGACGAACGAAACATCGTATCCTGTGGAAAAGAAGAGAGGATAGTCGAGGTTTGTTAGGAAGACGTGTTTGCCAGTTCAAGATAGACTAGAATGGCATCTGAAGGACAGCATAGGATGGTAATAATCTCATTCGTGCAATATGAGTATTTACCTACGCAAGCGAATTTTCAGACATGTTCCAACCAATTTTAGCCGTTCAAGTATAATGTTGTTTCATTTTTTTCTCGGCAATTTGCCAAGTGTTCATGAGGAAACACTTGCAGTTATTGAATGCTAACCCGCACTGCGTACTTATTTTTCTCTCCTCAACTCACTCGTCTGATTCTGGTTACCTTATTCAATTTCATGAGATTTTTCTTCCTGGTCTACCAAGGTACAGTCAATTGGGGTAACTTTGAACCACTTCAATGATTTTTGGCTTCGCATTGTATAAAAATTCAATTTTTCCGGCCTTTTATGTTGAAAACGGGAAGTAATTGGCCCAAATGTTGCACAATAAAAGATTTTTTTTTTAAACTTTCTGTTAAATACTCGAAATTCTTGTTTTTAGGGTGGTTCAAAGTTAACCAGGCATTCAGGGTAACTTTGAACCACCTCTGGTTTTTGTCTGTATACTGCTAAATTTCGGATGCTTCATTGATATTTAGGCAAAAACACCTTACATCAGTAGAGAGTAGATTAAATTTGGCTTACATTGAGTATGACTCAGAAGAGGTGGGGTGGTTTCCTATAACTCGGCTATTGAAAAATAATCTCGGCTTGATTCCGAGTCCAGAAAGAGCCCGGACGATTTCCTATTAAAACACCAATTTCCCTTACATATTATTCTTTTTTTTCATCAAGAAAATACTAGACTGTCTACTTCGATATTCACCAAAAAAAACCGTTTAGATCATCCAAAAAATAAATGTGGCTACCCCTACACAAGAAAGTCCGATGTCGCCTTCAGCAATATTGTTCCACCTGGTGCAATGTTGGACCTGAGGTTTGATTTCATAGAAGAAAAAGTGAATGTGATTTATGCACCTCCACGTCCTGAACATAAATGGCCAACTTTGCACCGGCTCAAAGTTGCCCTGATTTTACCTAATTTTTTAGGTGGCTTCTAAGTTTCGTGATTAGTTCGCTTGGAAAATTAAAATGAAATCTAATCGCAAGTAATCTCAAAACTAGAAATACAAATAGTAACCATGGAATCAAAATGTTACACACACCTTAGGAGCAGATATTCCTAATAACGAAACGAAAACTGGCTATCAAAACTGGGCACTGATAATCACATTAGGGATGTCCCAAAAGTATCGATACTTGAAAGTATCGATACTTCTTGAAAAAAGTATCGATACATATCGATACTTTTTTTCCTGATACATATCGTAGTATCGATACTTTTTTTCCAGTATCGGAAGCGATACTTTTTTATATCTCTCATTTTATCTTTTTCAACCCTTACCTAAGACACGAAGGTAGGTACCTACTTGACAGTACCTCTCTACGTAGATTGTTGGGAGACCAACAAACTTCAACAAATTAAACAAAGATGGTGTACCACCACCTCCAGTTCTCTATGATAACCTGCTGTCCTCCATAATCGAGGAAGGACCACCAAAATGTTAACTCAAAAAAGTGCAATACGAAAACAAGTGTCTAAACAAAAACAAGTTTTAAATAACAAAATGAGTGATTTATTGTTTTGTTTATTCTATACTAATTATTATCCTCGTGATGGAGAGATGTCACACTGATGGAGAGAAACATAAACGACAATTTCACCCATCTTTGTGAAAGTATCCAAAAGTATCGATACTCCAAAATATCGATACTTTTTGAAAGTATCGTATCGACGCTTTTTGATACTTGCTAGATGTATCGATACGATATTATATCGATACTTTTGAAGTATCGGACATCCCTAAATCACATAGAGAGATGAATATTGTTCGTACGCGGCGCACGTTTTCTCCTTTCCAGATGTTTTGGCAAATAAATGAAGGTCTCATCTTGCTTATAATAATTCAGCTGAGGAACTACACATTTTTATAAAATTGTAAGCGTTAAATGAAGTGAAAAAAGTAAAGTGGTTCAAAGTTACACCCCATGGTTCAAAGTTACCCCAATTGACTGTAACGGAAGTCTTGTTTTCATGTTCCTAGGTTGAAAAACGAAAAGTTTTCTCCAAAATCAAAATTTCCGCTTGCATTCTACGTTTCAGGCCTTCCTGAACAATTTTGGTTTTGTGTCTGTCTGTCATGAAATCCTTGTGACGGGCAAAACCGTACGAAGTTATTGTCCGATGTGCGGGTTGGCGTGAGGATGGTCCACTATGAAAATCATCACCCCCGGACTGATACCCTATCGCGCATACGCCAACGTGTATTTCCTTTTAACTGCCCGTCCTTAAACATTTCCCGTCTGATATCGATAAAATATGCAGGATTGTCGTGTAGGTTGCCCCCAATGAAAATCATCGCCCATGAATTGTCAGTGCCCCTCTGCGCATGCACAAACATAACATCCATGTAACGGCCACAATTTCTAAATGTTTTATCCGAATTTGATGAAATTTTCAGGAATTGTGCGGGTTGACTTCTAGAGGGTCGTGAAATGTACTTAGAGACTGTAGTTTTGAGATAAGCTACAATGCATCTTATCATCTTCCTATACAATCGATTTATTGATACGAGGAAGCTATGTGCCTCACCCACTTGCCAGACGTTTTCCAGTGCTTTTTCATTTTAAAATGTCCTTGAAAACCTGAATTTTGAGAAATTATGTACACCCTGTTTGTGCCACACCGACCAGCTACTTTTTTAGTGCTTTTGGTTCATCATTTTCAATACCGTAAAACCGTCAAACTTTACCCCAAGATTTACTCCAAAACATTTCCAAATACAATTTCTCCCCACTAAAAATGGGTTAAATTGATTTTTTTAATAAGTGAATTGATCTTCAGGGCTTCCTGAACATTTTGAGTGGTCGAGCTCATTGATCAGACAATTGTAACTCCCTATTTTTTTTGTTTAAATGTTGAAGTAAAGTTTCCTACGAGTGCGTCTATCTTTACTCCACTCTGAAAAACACACAGTTATCGCTACAGAAACGGGCAGTGGTGCAATGTTACTAGTCGGGATTGAATTCATTACCCCAGAAATACTTGATAATATCAAGTATTTATAATATTATTATAAAACATATTCTGAAAAATTGAACTTTTTAGCTTGAAAAATACAAGTTATACCTAAGAAAAATATAAATTCCAATGATCATTTATTCATCATTTATTTCAACGAATTTGCTTGAAATGCAATATTTCTGGTTAAGAGATCACAATTTCAGTCTTCCAGTATAGACAGACTTATGTAGGTAGTCGAGCAAAACTTTCTACAAGTAAAGAAATATTAAAGGACAATAAACGATAAACGAATGACTTAAAAAAATCACAGAAAAAGTCTGTTTCACATCCGATAACTTTCGAATGAATTGCAATGGTAAATTTCAAAGTTAACCCTAGAGTAAATAATATGGTAAATCACAACTTATGAGACCGAAGCACGTTTATGTTCATATCATAATGCAGCTGTTCAGTTGTAAAGTTTCGGTAGGGGCGCGTACCAAGCTTTTTTTCATTTCTTCTCCCCATCTCTAACTTCTGACATGAGAAACACTAGAAACCTTACATTCAACACTGCGAAAAATATAAAACTCAAATATTTCTCGAGATTAAATAAGAAAAATATGAGTGAGGCTACCTTTATCCCAACCTTTATTGTGGAGTAAAGATACCCGGTTTTTGGAGTAAAGTTACCATCAAATTTTTGGTAAACAAAGGCATAACTAAGAAAACACTTTTTTGAGAATTTGATTAGTGTATTTTGTTCAGAATAAGATATTGAAAGTGATATGATGAGGGCTTGCCTGGTAAATCCACTCCAAACACCTGATATGGAAGAAATTTTGGAGCACGAGAAACAGGACAAAAACAGCTGAACAGGAAACTATGACTGATAACAGCTGATAACATGGATAAAGGCGCTATCGCAAGCCGCATCGATTCTCTGGGATGTCGAGTATATCGAAAACACAATAGCTAACTTTTATCTAAGTCCCACCGCGTTTACGTCACAATGGAAGATTCTCACTTTTTGGGGTAAAGTTACCCCTAGTGGGTTAAAATTTGACGGTTTTACGGTAATGAACCTTTGGAATCGACCAAGAAATTTTTTTAACCCCCCTCCCCTCAAAATTTGTTGGTTTACGTTTCAAGGGTACTTAAAATCCGAAAATCAAATAAAAAAATTTCCGCCGTCCGCCGTACAGCGGCATTTTCCTTACCGATTTCCCTGACCGATTTTGATGAAATTTGATGTATTGGCTCCATTTGGGGTCTAGTTGTGCCGCGAAGCTTTTGGTTGATGTCACTCACTTCTAAGGGGTGAAAAGTAAGGGTTCAAATGTTCAATAGTGCCCTAGAACGAAAACTCTCAAAATAAAGGTATCGTTTTTTCACCAATTTTAAATATTATTGAATTTTTAGTGACCACCCGGAGTTCTGTAGGACAAACCGTTGGCTCTCCGGTTCCGTGTTATTTGCAGACGAGTGATCTATATAGAAAAATAATGAACATTTGTGTAATAATTTGCGACATTTTTCGTTTCGAAATGCCATTGTAAACCTGAATTTTGAGAAATTATGACCAAATTTATTTTTATATTTTAGTTTATTCATAACCTTGGGAAAAGACGGACATTGACCCTGGAAAACCTTGAAAACTCAGGGAATGTTTTTTGGGGGAATTGCTGGACACCCTGAACCATCAAAACGAGCTCATTCGAGAAGTTTTCTCCTAAATGAACAAGCAATTGGGGTAATCGGAGATTTGTCTCCACATATCCGAATTTGAACCATTTGCCAAGTTGAGGATTTAGAAATACTTTTTTCTCATTTTAGTGAGAAAAACATCGATGTTTTGGAAACATCGATGTCGATGTCCCGTCCCTGCTGGTTGGTATTTTCCGGAAGAAAGAAGGCGTCTGAAATGAAAGCTGTTCCCGCTAATCTGGTTGGTTTTCACTGGGATGCGGAAAAACAAAACGTTTAAACAAGAGTGAAAACCCAGTAGGTTGATTACGCGGGGAGAACCGCCCTCGGTGGAGGAAATTGAGAAGGGCGTGTTCTGAGTGGGGGAAACTCTCAATGGGAGGAAAACAGGGTCAAGGCCGGGGGGATCGAAACCGACGGTTCTGCGAGGGGGCGGTGGGAGGATTCGGGGGCGGAAGCTGCGGGGGTGGTCGCCACCCCCGACCGAGTTGTGAGCTCCTCCGCCCCCACCGCCCCCTGAATAATAAATTGGAGGACTTCAGACTGAACGAAATTTATAGCTTTTCCACATCGAGTTCAACGTTTTCCAAATCCGAGAAGAGGAAGAAGGCTGCCGAGTGGGTGTGGCACATAGCTCCCTCAGTAGGTAACCTCAGAAGTTCGATCCCCAAGGTATCCCCGCTACCCTCCAAATTTGATGATGACATTCGTAACAGGTTTGGAAAAAACTGTTTTTTCTATTGAAACAAAAATACTGCAAATTATTACACAAAGGTTTATTATTTTTCTGTATAAGACTCGCCTGCAAAGACCACAGCTTTACCATTGCCACCACCTACCAACCCTACTTCTAGGGATGGCAACGATATATCGATATATGAAATATATCGATATGTTATGGTGGGGTCCTCCTCCCGAAGCTGACCTTCCTCATCGTCGGAAGACATGGTATTTGCAAAGGAACAACACTTCCGAATTGTAAACTAATTTTATTACCTGAAGAGACTGTACTATTTCAGAAACGGAACTCGAGTTAGCGATACTCCCCCTCGGACAGTATTTACTACAAATTTGATATCAAAATGATCACATGACACCTCAAAGGTTCACACTCAAGCGAGCTACAACGATAACTGTTCGGGCAGAACTGAAGGAGGGCTTAACAGGTGCCCCCTCTCTTCTCTCAATAGTTTCAAAACCTGTCACGAGGGGATTTACGAGCAGCTTTTGGCGACACTACTGTGTTTCTCGAGTTTCAAATAATAAAGATTGTTTAAAATAACAATGTCAGTGAATCTGATGATAATGCAATTAAAATGGTAAACGTTCAATCGGGTTCAATCCGGGTTTGAGTCTTCGTTTTCATCAATCCATCACAGATATATTACATTTGATACATGGGTCATTTTCCTAGAAAGGGATAATCGGTATCCCAAGATTTCAAAAAACTTAAAGTCCGACTCAAGTTCTGCCAAAAATCAGGGATTAACCTCACACCATACTGATTGAATTTCGACGAAAGAACACACAGTTTGACGCTTAATTATTTAATTAAAAACTAAAGCAGAAAACCTATCGAAAGAAACCTATTGGCGTGGTTTCCGCTTAAGGCTAAATGTCCCGAGTTTAGTGAAATCTGCCACCACGTGGCAGCACCAAAATGAAGAAAATTTCGTTTACTCCTCAGTTGAGAACGGATTGAGATATTTTAGTTCCGCAAACAGATTTCTCTTCAAGATCACCGTAGAATTCCGGGTAATTGGTTTAGAAAGTGTGCAAAAATTTTCAATTGCAAAAAAAAATCCGAGAATACTCGGAACCCCATTTCCATGAGTAGCGAGAACTGGGAGTTATTCCAAAAATTGAACCAGGGCGGGACACAGGTGTAGAAAAGGGTTAAACCAACGTGGAACACAGTTTTCTTATAGCAACCTAGAAACCTCCGAAAGTAACCAAGTAATCTCGATTTATCGGGTTTTCGAGCCAAAATTTGGTACCAGGGGATTTTTACGGTTGCTGAATACAGTTTTGAGGTCGAAAAATGTAAAGTTTTTAAATCGCAACGGAAAATTCAAATTAAATTGTTAACAACTTGAAAAAAGTCTTTTTTTGTCTTTTGAAAAAGGCAGATGAAAGACACAAGTTCCTGGGTGACACTTAGGTTTTTCAGCTTTTCCCGCGTTCTGGTGCTGTTCTGCTGAAGTGTAACCATATCGCTGGAACCAGCTCGGTAGAAACAAGAACTAGAGACCAAAAAGAAAAAATAATATCGATTGAAATTGATGAAAGACAGACGGTGACTGTGACACCACGTTTTTGCAACTGAAACCACTTGTGCACGCCTCCATATAGAAGAAATACGATTCCCGTCGCTTTCTTTGATAACCCAACGACTAACCTCACCTCTTACAGAGGTAGTAAAACCGCGGGAAACGATAAAAAGCTGCCAAAATACGAAAACACAAAAAAGGCAGATTAAAGACAGAAACCTCCGGACAAGCGAATTTTATCCTCCTGTTCGCTTTATTTGCTTCTGAAAAAATCTGCAAACCCTTTTTTTCATGTCCAGGTATCTGCAATAAAGAATCACTACAAATTCAGGCCGCTGCTTTCATAGGTGAGTCACAGTGTTCAAGCAAAGTTGACTACCTAGGGGTCCGGACGTGGCAGATTACTGGACATTTAGCAGTTCAAACTTTAATTTCTATATTTTAGCGTGAACAAGTGCATATTTTATTGATTGCCCGAAGTAGAACAAAGTTGATAGTTTATGGAGAATTTTTTTTTAACGCCTAAATCATAAATGGGCATTCGGAATCTTCTCTGGACAACGATTGGCCCTTTCTGGGAAAATGACCCATATCGATATATTTGTATCGATATAGAGATTCGATAATATCGGTCAATATTGATATATTTACCGACATATCGCGACTTATTTTCAACAAGTAAAAATTAAATATTGAAATGAATGGATGAGAAAGGACGCCTGTACCTTTAAAAACATCGAGTAATTTTATTCCATATTACTATTATATTATTACGTAGGAACCTACGTGATGGGTTGATTTCAGACTGTTGACTTCAGCTCAGGCATGATTGTGTACATAGTTTACACCTACAGTGGCTATCAAGGCTCAGTAAATTACTTGACTTGAGCCAAAATTAATGGAGGCTCGTCTAGATTAAAACTACCTACTATACGAATGAAGCAGGTTTTCACAACAATTATTTTCAATTTTGAAGGGTCATGATTGTCCACAGCATACCCCTGTCAATTAATAAACTAATTCAACATTGCAATGACATTTTCAGTTTTTAAACTATGAATTTCGATAATTCATACCCAGTAACTTTTGAAAGTAGGTTAATACTTATTTCACCCGGTTTTTCTAAATAGATCTTCCGATATGTCGAGTATATCGATATATTTCGTCCAAAATTATGTTAGTAACGTTTCAATTTACCTATCTACTGACTACTTCTTCAAGTTTTTGACATTTTATGTCTTTACTATGGCACATAAATGAAAAATCGTCACGCGGGGAGCGTCACGCGGAAATTTCTGATGATTTTCGCTTACATAAAATGTCTCTCGTGGTTGCGTACTTGTACGAAAGCTGTAGCCACCGTTTAAAAGGTTCAACGACTTTTGACTTGATTTTCCAAGTAGATCTTCCAATTTGTCGATAAATGTCTTCCTAAATGATTTTTTTATTGTTTTAAAACGTTTTAATCCACCTACCCACTTCAACACGTTTTCCCAAGTATAATATACTTATATAAGTATACTTATATAAGTATAAGATATTATCTTCCGATATATCGAAATATCGATTTATATCGGAGGAATCGATATCTCATTGACAATATATCGTTTCATTTGTATATCGATATATTTTATTCGATATGCCATCCTTACCAACTTCCTCTTCACAATCAAGTTTATTTTGAATAAACAAACGCTTCACGCCGGTTCACACTTGTCATACAAGCTTCAGATCCGACTCCGATCAGAGAATCGGAGGGGAGTCGGAAGAGGGAATGTCTTTGGACTCTAAACGGCGTAGTTCACACCTCTCCGACCCGTGACCGATCCCACTCCGATTGTTCTCCGATTTTTGTTCCGATCCGACTCAGAGTTCGTCAACCATTCCCTGTCCGATTTGCGGGAAGAGCATCGGAAGGAAGGTAGGTATTTTTTTAGTTCTTTTTTGTCCGCCGTCGTTGTGTTTCTCGTGTGTTTGTTTTGTAAATGGTCTTTATAATCTTTTATTATATTTTTTTAGTACTCCTACAATGTCTTCCGTCAACCCGGAAGAACTTATTGAAGTAGTGAGGCTGTATCCATTCATGCAACATGGTTATGGTTATTTATGCCTTATTTTATGGTTATGTTATGCCTCTCGAATGTTGTTCCTTTGAAAATCAATACCACTAGTACCTTTGAAAATCAATTTCATAACCATTTAATATTTGTCACGATTTTTCAATGAAACGCTCTAAAACAAGACAAATAAATATTTTTCCCCAGACTATTCCTTCCTTAGTTACTTATCTAAAAAGACAAAATAAAAAAAAAATTCAGAAGTTCCCCATTTTTTTTTTTTTTTTTTTGCATTTGAGCACTTCCTTGCACACGTAGAGCGCTGTCCAACGAACTTCGCTTTTCGTTTGCAATTCTTAATTTGTTGGCGTTTGAATTAATATGAATTAATTAATGTTAAATCTTAGGAGAGTTATCGTCTGCAATGACACACACTTAGATATGTATTTATGTACATATACTATACATTTGACAACTGCCGGGAGGCGACTGACGAGTGGTGAGGGGAACAAATCGGACGCGTGTCGGACAGGTGTGCCCACCCCTTTCCGATCCGACGCCCCCTCCGACGTCTATCCGATTCTCTGATCGGAGTCGGATCTGAAGCTTGTATGACAAGTGTGACCCGGCCTTAATTCGGGTTGTGGGTGCCCATTACTCGTTGCTAAGGACGCACACCTGAGTACAACTCGAGTTACAACAACAATCGGACTAGCTTTCTCATTCCTTGACACTTCCGGATTTTGTCATTGAAAGCACTTGCCCAGTCCCACCTTGGACCCTAGTCCCACCACAATTTTGTCTGACACTCACGAAATATGCCAAAAATTCGACTTTACCTCCGAATTCCTCGCATCTTTCTATGAGATCATTGCTAATGTGTCACCCTGTACTATTGCATATTGTGATGGTTCAAAAACGTCCACTGGGGTCGGATGTGCTGTCTATGTTGATTCAGGCGCTCACAAGTTTTCGTTGCCTCCAAGCTGCTCCATATTCTCCGCCGAACTTTATGCAATTCATAAGTCATTGACTCTAGCCACCTTGGAAGAAGAGCGAGTTCTGGTGTGTTCTGACTCACTTAGCGCCATTCAAGCAATTAAAAAAGGAGTGGACGCACACCCATTGGTGAAGAATATTCTCTTCTCTGTCCAGCGACTTAGGCTTCAAGGCGTTTCCGTTATTTGTTGGGTACCTGGCCATAACGGAATAGTTGGAAATGAGATAGCTGACCGACAAGCATGAGCTGCCACAGAAGAAAGCATAACATCTCCCTTATACATCCGTTCCGACTACATTTCCACTTTGAGAATTTCTGTCTGGAATTCTTGGAAATCGGACTGGGGTTTTATGCAACATCAAAAGCTTTGGGCAGTAAAAAAAGATGTCTCACCATGGTCAACATCGAGCAGAACAAGAGTAAATGAAGATGGAACGATAACGCATTCAAGAAAAGAAGAGGTCATCTTGACAAGACTGCGAATTGGTCATACACGGCTGACACATGGCTACCTCATGTCCAGGATACGGATTCCTCCTCCTGTTTGCAACACCTGTGGGTGTCAACTGACTGTTTTCCACCTGCTAACGGAATGTCCAGTTTTTTGTAGCATTCCACCAGTACTTCCGCAGGACCTTGGACAGTTGTTAGGAAACAATTCTTCCTTCTTGATACCAATTTTTGAAAAACTAAAAAAAAATTCGCTTGTATTATGAAATTTAAGTAATTAAATATATAATACAAAAGTTAACTTTTGTATTTGGCGCCCATGACCAGAACAGGTTGCATGCGCCTAAATAAAATAAAGTAAAAAAAAAGCGATTCACACTCGTGTTTCTGTTTTATCTCAGTCCACCCCTCAAGGAGCGAACGGTTGGTCCTACAGAGTTCTGGGTGGTCTCATTCGATTCTAAAAATTCAGTACTGTTTTAAATTGAAGAAAAAACAATACCTTTAAATTGGAAGTTTTCGAGCTAGAGCGTTTTGAAAATTTCAGCCCTTATTTTTCACCACCTAGAAGTGATTGACATCAACCAAAACCAAGTATTATCTTTACAACCAGTAAAGGGTACAACTAGACCCCAAATTACGCCCATATACCAAATTTCATCTAAATCGGTCCATGGTAAGAAAAGTATCGCGGACGGCGGACGGCCAAATTTTTAATCAATTTTGAGGGAGGTAGACATTTTTTTTGTAATTTCTTTGTTTTCTTATTCCAAAGGTTCATTATTGAAAATAATAAATGACAGTAATTTGCTTCCGAGTCTATCAAGGTCGCGGAAGCACTGTTTTCTATTTTGAGGTTGAAAAAAAAAGTTCTTCAAAAGCAAATTTTCATTCGCGTTTTTACGTTTTAGGCCTTCCTAAACAATTTTGGTTCTGTGTTTGTCTGTCTGAGTGTCTGTCATGAAACCCTTATATCTATACCAAGTTGTTGTCCGATGTCGATGAAATTTGCAGGGATTGTGCGGATTGGCTTTTAGATGGTCCCCTATGTAAGTCATCTCCCCGTATCCATAACACAATAGATATTCAAAACTTCAATCCACCTAGTATATACCACTACCCTCCAAATTTTATGATGACATTCATCCAGAGTCTCAGCCAAACAACCCCTGAAAATCCCTTTGAAATTGAGTGAAAACTAGAGAAGTTGTGCCTATTAAGGATTTCACGCTTGCGCCTGCTCAGTGGCCAGGGATGTCCGATACTTCAAAAGTATCGATATAATATCGTATCGATACATCTAGAAATTATCAAAAAGTATCGATACGATACTTTCAAAAAGTATCGATATTTTGAAGTATCGATACTTTTTGATACTTTCACAAAAATGGATGACATTTTCGTTTATGTTTCTCTCTATCAGTGTGACATCTCTCCATCACGAGGATAATAATTAATATAGAATGAAAAAAACAATAAATCACTCATTTTGTTATTTAAAACTTGTTTTTGTTTAGGCACTTGTTTGGGTTAACATTTTGGTGGTCCTTCCTCGATTATGGAGGACAGCAGGTTATCATAGAGAACTGGAGGTGGTGGTACATCATCTTTGTTTAATTTGTTGAAGTTTGTTAGTCTCCCAACAATCTACGTAGAGATAGAGGTACTGTCAAGTAGGTACTTTCATGTCGTAAGTGTTGAAATAGATAAAATGTGAGATAAAAAGTATCGCCTCTGATACTGGAAAAAAAGTATCGATACTACGATATATATCAGGAAAAAAAAGTATCGATATGTATCGATACTTTTTTCAAGAAATATCGATACTTTTAAGTATCGATACTTTTGGGACATCCCTATCAGTGGCTACCAATGATCTGATCTCGGCGAAATTTATGGTGCAGAAGTCGATTCACTTCAGGCACTTTCCCCACTTAGCATAGACCGATTTTGATGAAATTTCAAATCAAATCAAAATCAAATCAAATATTTTTTATTGAAAAGGCCAAAAATGGCAATACAATCGTCAACTAAACAAAATAAGAGGCAAATACAAAAATTAAGAAGGAATGCATAACAAATGAATAACTGGTTGACTAGAATGTTAAAAAATTATATGGTAAAAATCATTTATGCTGTAGAGTTCTACGGAAACTGATTGGCAAATAGTTAAAAAATGTGACACCATTCTGAAATGGGTCACTACGCACAGATGCAGAGAGGCGTACTGGAGTCGTTCGGTAGTCACTGCAAGAACGCGTATTGTGGAATGGATGTCTAATCCACCTTGGAGAACGGAAGAGTTTCTGAATACCAGACACAAGCACTTGTACACGTATAGTGCTGGAATTGTGAGGCAATGTAGTTCTTTGAAACGGCCACGACAACTCTCCACGTAATCAAGGCCCAGCATTATTCTGATTGCCGATTTCTGCAGCTTGAAAATGACATCTTTCCCATCAGAACACCCCCAAAAACTAATGCCATATGAAGCCCTGCTCATGAAGAGTGCAAAGAAAACGTCGCGGATCACTGGAAGAGAAACGTAACCTTGATGGCGTCGAAGTGCGAAGTTGGTGCATGCCAACTTATCAGCAAGCTGGTTGATGTGCGACTTCCAGGAGAGCATATTGTCCATATGTAGTCCCAGAAAATTTATTGATTTGGTAGGTATGTAGGCTCCAATTGGGGTCTAGTTGTGCCCCTAAGCTTTTGGTTGATGTAAGTCACTTCTAAGGGATGAAATTTTTAAAACGCCCTAACTCGAAAAAATTTGATTTAAAGGTATTGTTTTTCTATCAATTTAAGACAGTATTGAATTTTTTAGAATTTTTAGAGACCACGCGAAGCCCTGTAGAACAAATCGTTCACTCCCTTAAGGGTTGGACGCAAAAGAGGCCTAATCTCCGTTCAAATTTTAGCTGACCGAAATTCGATCGGTGTTTTTCTTCGTGTTGGTAGGTAGTAACAATGGCAACCCCGTGATCTATATATTATACAAGAAAACGCTGCAAATCATTGCTCAAAGGTTTATTATTTTCAGTATAGATCACCCTTCTGTATAGATCACTGGTTCTCCATCAATAGCACCTACCACCATCTGTATTCCCCCTTGACCTTCCCTCTCAAATTTCAGCTTCCTGCGTTCAATAGGATTGAAAATGGCTTCGGAGCTCACTCAGCTGATCAGTGATCTGAAGAGTGAAGAAGATCTCCTCAAATGCTGGAGACGCCTGGAAGAGCACTTCCATTCAATAGGATTGAAAATGGCTTCAAGGATTGAAGAAGCCTTTGAGCAATGATTTGCAGCGTTTTTTACCCACCAACATTTTTTTTACCTACCAGCTAGGTACTACCTACCACACCATACTGGCTTCACACCTTCACAATCAAGTTTATTAGAAAGAACTAAACGCTTCACACTCGATTGGAAAAATAGAAAGCTTCTGCGGCAAAACTGTATACAAATCGAAGAAATGAACAGCGATCGCATTTTAGTCCGATAAAATTTGAATGGAGATTAGACCTCTTTTGCGATTCACACTCATGATTCTGTTTTATCGAAGGAAAACCTTCAAGTACTCGTAGGGACCGAACGGTTTGTCCTACAGAGCTCCGGGTGGTCTCAAAAATTTTTAAAAATTCAATACTATTTAAAATTGGTGAAAAAACGATACCTTTATTTCGAGAGTTTTCGAGCTAGGGCACTCTTGAAAATTTCAACCCTTAATTTTCACCCCTTAGAAGTGACTGACATCAACCAAAAGCGCGGCACAACTACACCCCAAATGGAGCCCATAATTCAAATTTGGTATATTATACCAAATTTGAACCAAATCGGTCCAGTGTTGCTAAGAAAAGTGCCGCGTACGGCGGACGGACGGAAATTTTTTTATTCGATTTTCGTATTCTACGTACCTTGAAACGTAAAACATCAAATTTTGAGGGGGGGGGGGGGGGGGGGGGGGTTACAATTTTTTTTCTTGCTCGATTCCAAAGGCTTATTATTGAAAATAATAAACCAAAATAGTACCTTTCGTAGAAAAATATACCTTTTCGTAGAAAAATAAACCTTTGTGTAATAATTTGCAGCATGTTTCAAATAAAGATGAAATCTCTTCCTTATCACGAAGGGTCTTTTCAGATGTTGAAAAAAAATTCAATGCCTGTTTGGAAAATGTTAAGGTCAGCTTGGATCATTCCAGTTGTTGGATTCGTACGGTTTTCATTTCATAATTTTGGCTCAGTTTTCTCCTCTATGTAGATCTACGTTGAAAACCCCCAATTTCCTCTATATTTAGTTTACTGAACTACTGAATTCCACGTTTATTTAGTTTTTGTTTTCATTGAAATTTAAGTAAATAACTATCGGAGCAAAGCTCTTCAAATCACAACCAACAAAACACGCCTTATCTGGCTGGTTGGCTTTGTTACCTGTACCTTGAAATAAGGAATCCTAATTCCATGGTTGAACCTTGAAGCAGCTGGTGATATCATGAACTTTGTGTTCCGAGTTGAAAAATGATTTCTCCAGTAGGCCAGTTAAGTTCTCAAATTGTTCGTTGTCTCTTGCTATGAGTTCTCAAATCACGGTTCAAAATTATTTCCAATTGAAGTCTTGAGTTTCCTGAAGACACCGAATTCCCTAAATTTCACAGCGTCTCATTCAAAATGAGTCCGAAAATACGTCGGCGTTCGAGATGCCCATCGTTTTCATTTTTGCCCCGCTGCGTTCGAAAACCTCGAGCTCTTGTGAGTTATCTGACGTTCTGCTTCTATCCCTGATAAACTCTTGAAGAAAACCTAACCGACTTCTCTCTCAAATTCTCGTTTCTTTTGGCAGTGCACCCGCAACAATACCCTTCAAAATAAATAATCTTTTCCGAGTGATAATCGCCTTGTGAGCTACTAAACCTGTGGAGTCTTCTTAGTAGTTCAGTTTCAGAATGGAAAACTGGTAAAATTACTTATTTACAGCCCCTGATAATTTATTCAAGTAAACCCCTACTTAATTTGTGAGAAAAAAACCTTTTTTTTAATGTGAAACATTGAATATGCTTTAGCCTCGCTTTTTGGCTTAGTGGGGATGGGGTGGACGGGTGGAGAATACCCCCCCCCCCCCCCCCGCGTGACACTTTTCGGGTAGTTAGTACAAGGCTAAAGCATGTTCCTTGCTATAATTGGCATTTTGAGCTAGTCATACTAGTAGAGAAAAGTTGTTGCGGATTAGTTGTAGAATCGTTTCCTGAAGTACCTATTTTTCATTCGATTTGGGACACACCCTGTATAACTGAGTTGTTAGAAACATTTAAAATATCGGGGATATTACGTGTAGTGGATTCTACAACCCAGATGCTAAAAGCCTGCAACTCGTACGCTGCGATTTCATCTATTTTGAAAATTCTTTCTATTTCTGATTGTTTCAGTCGGACCCTGGTACGAGTTTCTTGAGGGCGGCAAGAGCTGGACAGCTTGACAAAGTATTGCAGTTGGTGGAGCAGGGAGTCGACATCAACACTTGCAACGCCGTAAGTGAATGAGAATTTGGAATAAATTGTAATTATCTTGGTCGTCGTGATATTGGTAGCAATAATTCTGCTGATGGGAAGAGAATAGTCAGCATTTACTTGGGTAGTACGTTAGTTTCGGTGCTCAGACTTGTAAACACTACGCGACAAAAACTATTTGTGTATATTGTGTAAGCCGTTGACTTCGTCGATTTTGACGATTCCTGCAGCAATATTTTATTTTTTCAATTCCCTAGCTAGATGCCTCAATAAATTTCAAAAATTCTTGAAATTTTCAAATGTAGGGACAACTTTTTACTAATTTTTACTTTTGGAATTGAAAACGTGCGTGGGTGTAGAGATCATAAAAATAAGAACAATTCCTCAAGAAATATGAAAATTGGATGATTATTTCCTGAGAAAACTGGGAAAAAACTGATGTTGAAAACTGACCAGCTATGAGAAGGCAGGGAGTAGGGAGAGGCACTAGTGGTAGTGGTAGTGGGCAATGTTGATCCTTCAGAAGGCGGTGGGGGAAAGCGCCGGTTTCTAAGGGATTAAACTAACCCGCAACGAGGGAGGAACTGCCACCAAATGGGACCCCCTTAACCTGTTAATATCCTGAGGTATCACTAATTTTTTATTGTTGCGAATGGAGCAGAGGCGATGAGTATCATGGAGAAAAAATCAATCAATAGTAAATTGTAATCATTCGTCATCATTTTCCATCTAATTTCGAATTCACCAATAAAGATTTTGTACTATTCTTTTAGGACTGATGATGGAGTTCTGACCCGAATCCAGTTTCCAAGATTTTTTATTAGCAGAGGAGTCTCAAAATCTTTCTCCATGATACTGGGAAGACCAATTTTTACTTGCAACAGTTTATATCTACTTTTAAACCGAAACTGATAGCCTACGGCTGTCTTGATACTCCAACAGTTGAAGTATAGTTAGTATGAAGTATAGTTACTTTTGATTTTGTAAGAAAATATATAATAAACAAATTATGACTTGAAGAAAAAACAAAATACCTAATTCTCGACTTGACAAACTGTAATTTGGTATTCGATTTACCTCTTACCCTCATTTCTCCCCTTGTAGGTTGTTAGTTGGGTTTCCTTGTCAGAGATGGCGCCACTGCACAAGGTAGCACTGATCCCACTATGAAGTGCACCTTCTCCACCTTATTCCTTGGTTCTGTTCTTTATGAGAAATAACAGACCCTAACATCCCATCAAGGATTATCCCATGTAATCTTCTTCCTCCAACAAAATTGGGTTTATAGACAGATTCTGCTGTTGCAGATAGCGCTAGTGTGAAAGAACATTCTTGAGCCGGCAGAGTTTAGTGGGGCCTTTGAAGTACCTTCTGCCCAGATATTCTTATAAATTTGTCGATATACATCTAAATGTAATTAATATATTCTTGGGTAGGACTGTCCTTTTTTTTTCAAATAAATTGAGGGTGAGACAAATGAAGTCCTGTGTACTTTGTAATAGCTTTTATTCTGGGGAGCTCTCAACAACCCTCTGGTTGTTATTGTCAGCCATACAACAACAAAATTGGAAATGTGACATAGTATAAGACATACAACTGTTATTAATTTTGGAGAATGGCTTTAGATGGATGTGTGTTATAAAAATTCTATGGACAATGGTGGAAAATGAAGAGTGGACTAGAACAACAGACAATAGATCGGGCTTAGTTTACCAAATAAATTGCACCGATTGTACTGCTAAATACATAGGGGAAACAGAGCATTGGCTGAAGAGAAGAGTTTAACAACATAAGTATGATGTCAACAAACAAAACACCACCACAGCACTTTCCATACATTCTCTTGAAAACAACCATAATTGTGACTTCCAAAACATTAAAATAACAGATAATGAAAAACTTTTTGAAAAAAAAAATTATTAGAAGCCTTATATATTTATTATATAATATATAATAAAGCCTTATATAATATAAATTATATATTAATCAGAACAATAATTCTATCAACTTTAAATCAGACGTTGGCAATACTGTTTGCTTTTACCAACAGTTCTTGGATGAGTCCTGAAGTGGGGAGACAAATTGGCGACCCTGCAGGTGATAACACCACCATTTTGTTTTTCACCTGCAGTAGTTGTCCGGTTGTGCCCCCCCCCCCCCCCCACAAGGACTTAACATTTTTTACTGTTTGCTAAGTCGAATTTTCCTTAATTTTCTAGTCCACTCTTCATTTTCCACCATTGTCCATAGAATTTTTATAACCACACATCCATCTATAGCCATTCTCCAAAATTAATAACAGTTGTATGTCTTATACTATGTCACATTTCCAATTTTGTTGTTGTAGGGCTGATAATAACAACCAGAGGGTTGTTGAAAGCTCCCCAGAATAAAAGCTGTTACAAAGTACACAGGACTTCATTTGTCTCACTCTCAATTTATTTAAATTTAATTGAGTCGAATAACTTGACGCAATTAATATTAATTGAGACGAAAGCAAACTTTTGAACCAACTTCTGTTGTTTCATGTTATTCTCCAACTTTGTGAGTGTTTTGTATGTGACCGTAGGTATTCGATGGGATCAGATAGAAGCTATCTGATATTTTTGTTCGTTTTTGTCCAGAATGGTTTGAACGCTCTCCACCTTGCGGCGAAAGATGGTCACGTGGAAATTGTACAGGAACTCCTCAACAGAGGCTGCACCGTCGATGCCGCTACCAAGAAAGGCAACACCGCTTTACACATTGCCGCCTTGGGTAGGTCATAACTAATTCTTGCATGACCAGTCTATTTTTCATTACTAATTCTTGTTTAATCAGTAACATTTATCATTCAGACATTCGCAATAACCCTCGCACTTTTTTTAGAAAGACAGATGACAAATAATTTATTGATAATTTTTGGTCTGGCGTTTCCAATTTTCATCTAATTGTTCTTTGTGTTGATGAATTATTGGAAAATTTCAAGTTATTTGGCCGAATAACGTTCGCAGCGGCGATAAAAGTGTCACCAACTTGTCTTTGGGTCAGGGTTCGAATCAGGAGCCATTGACTGCCTTCTAGCGGTTATTAAAATTAGAAGAGAAGTGTCACTTGAACCCGGATGGAGGATTCACGAATATTGTAGCATCAACATTGACATTTCATCCATCCATGGTCATTTCATACTAGGTCCGGTTTTTTGCACGCGATTCCTTGGCTATAAAAGGACTTTTCTTGGAAGGAACACATGGTTGTAAGTAATTTCCCTTCAATAACTGGCTGGAAAAGTAACACCTTCATTGTCACTAATGCGAAGTTTCAACAGTCATGACTCCCAAATCTTGCCGAGACCAGCCGAATATACACGAAGGGTTATAAACAACAAACCAATCTCGCCATAGAGTCAGCATGGAAGAAGATTCTTCTTCCATGGAGTCAGTCTATTGGGCGCTTGTGACGTGTGTAAGATTGGTAAGTGAGTTTGCAATTTGCATTCATATGCAACTCAGAACTCACTTCACATCTTATTTAATTGAATATCATGTTCTTTATTGTTCTATTGTAATCACCTATCATCAGTATCAATCAATCAACATCAATACAATTCAAATCAGTCAATAATCAAGCAGTAAAGCCTCGTTTCAATGTTCCTACAGTCAAATGAGCACATTTATTTCAATTCTCTCTCAAAACTCAGAGCACAACGGCAGTCAGTCAAACACTAACGTGCCGAATTCAGACAACCAATCAGACATTGGTTTTACAACAACATACAACAGTCTAGCCAGTCATTATACTGGTCTGGAGGAACAACTCTTGGACAATCAGTCACAATGTGATACTGTCTGTTATCAGCATGTCATACTGATGTGTCAGTTCTCAATTCAGTCGGCTATACAGGGTGTAAGCCTAACTGGTCTGCCATACGGTACCAGTCGATTCTACAACTGTGAAAACTGAAAACTGAAAAAAGTGAAAACTGCGCCAGAATCTCAGCTTTCCAATGGTATAATCAAAACATATTCTACAACCGTATTTAGGGGAGAAATTTGTGTTTGAGCGCGGAAAAACGTGCATTTTTTCAACGAAATCAGCGCTCTGGCCTCCTGTTTCCGGAGGCCTCGCGGTCTACTGCGGCGCCCTCTCTCCCACTCCCATCGTCCAACCCCTCAGATCGACTAGGCGGAGCGCCTATTTCGTTGAAAAATGCACGTTTTTCCGCGTTCAAACCCAAATTTCTCCCCTAAATACGGTTGTAGAATATGTTTTGATTATACCATTGGAAAGCTGAGATTCTGGCGCAGTTTTCACTGCTCTTGCATCTTGAAAAAGCATGGGTTCTCGTAGTTCAATTTGAGATTGAAAGAATGCGAGGTTTCCAAAATTACGTAAAATTCTCTTTTTAGAGGACGTTTTCATGTCTCAAACCTCGACTCAAAAAAAAGTTAAGGCATCTATCCGATAGGAAATTTAATGCTCTTTCCAACGGTATCCTCAAATTGTAATTTACACAGCAAATTGAAGGAGTTATGACCGATTTAATGACATAAGGTCAAAATCACGAAAAAAAAGTTTAAAGTTAAAATAACTCGGGTTTTAAAAAAAATGCTAAGGGACATTTTTTGTTGCAAATTAGTTGTAGAATCGACTGGTACCGTATGGCAGACCAGTTAGGCTTACACCCTGTATACTGGTAATGGATCATGTAATATCCAGACCTGGGTTTTGTGCCACATCTCTCCCCAATGTTCATTCTGTGTGAATTGGGCCTTAGGTAGGTAACTTGCCATGTTGACATCACACAATGGACTTCACATCACACAATGGACTTCACATCACACTGCTCCTAGCAACGAACCGTGCCAACCTAGTTTCAGGGTATTCACTGTTTATTTCTGTATTTCACTGTTTGTTACCTATAATAATAACGCATATTTTTCAATCTTGCGATAAAGACAACTCACAGTTTTGTTGAAGCTTGCAATCCAAGCAGTTCAACATTCAACAAGCTCTGCTGTTGAAGGAGAAATTATTGAGTACTAAGTAATCAAAGAATGAATAATTTCAAGATTCAATTTGTTTTGTAGCTGGTCAAGAGGAGGTGGCGAGGCTGCTGGTGGACAAAGGAGCTAACGTGAACGTGCAGTCGCTGAACGGGTTCACACCTCTGTACATGGCGGCTCAAGAGAACCACGATGCCGTCGTCAAATTCCTTCTCATTAAAGGCGCCAATCAGACCCTAGCGACCGAGGTAAATTCCAATCCAAATTAGCTGTGAGTCTTTCAAAGTAAGTTGCAACATTTAGATGATTCAAGATATTCATCATTGGATTTAAAGGTGGATGGTTTAGTACCGAAGGTATCTCGGAATCTATTGCTAGGTCTCCACTGCCCTTAATAGGGTTTCTGATGGACAACTTTTACCTCAAAGGCGGTGTTCTCCTATTTCAGGATGGATTCACTCCATTGGCTGTGGCTATGCAGCAAGGGCACGACAAGGTGGTGGCAGTCCTCCTTGAAAACGACACAAGGGGAAAAGTTCGCCTTCCTGCGCTTCACATCGCCGCCAAAAAAGACGACACCAAAGCTGCTACCCTCCTCTTGCAGGTGAATACGACTTGGATCATCCATCAAGACCCTCATACTTCTCTCTGATACTTGATACAAATACTGTTATATCTGTCACAGTGCCCTTTGGAAAGGTTGCATCAAACACTGTTGAAGGCTGAACACCTGCTTAGAGAAAGTGCCTGGGATTACCTTATGAATCATAAATTAATGTGGTAAATCCTCCACTGAGTTGGGAAAGGTTTTGAAATTTCATGTTTCTCTCCATAGTTGTTCTTAGAAATCTGGTTCTATGGAGTTCTTAGTCGCAATAACTTTTGTTTTCATGTAAAATTTATGTAGGAAACATGCATCAGTGACGTCACACCACTTGGACTCGAAATTTTGATTGTAGAAAACTTTTTTTTTTCAACCTATAAATTGAAACAATGTTTCCGTTACCTACCTTGGTTAACTCAGAAGCTTTTTTTTTGGTTCTAACTGTAAATATCAATAATTTGTGGTCGGTTCGGAGAAGCAGTCCAGAACCAGTCCAGAACCAAACCGGAACTGGAAAGGGGAGGGAGGGGATAGAGGCGCTTGGACTCCTCTGAGCTTCTCCAAAACCCTCCGAACCGTTCAGGACTGCTTCTCCGAACAAACCTCTGGTTGCTTATGTGAGAGATGAAACGATCTTTTCTGGGCTAAAGTAGCACAGATCTCTCCCACTCAGTAAATAATTTTTTGATCCACATTTTAATATATTAATTTTTGCATTTTAACTGCATTACTGAGTGTAAAATTCATTTTACAGAACGACCACAACCCCGATGTCACATCGAAAAGCGGTTTTACCCCTCTGCACATTGCTGCTCACTATGGAAATCAAAACATCGCCGCGCTGCTTCATCAGAAAGGAGCTGACATTAACTTTGCAGCAAAGGTAGAGTAATTTCTTTAATCTTTTCGCGTGTTTCTCCTGATATGTACCGTCTATTAGTACTGGCAGCTCTTTTTACTATTTTGTGCGGATTACTTTTCCAGATTGCAATGGTAGAAAGTGGAAGAGCCGGGCGGATACGCTCATGTAGTAGTGCTAGGACACCATCGGGTCTCTGAAATCCTGAAAACTAGCATCTCATAATGTTGCCTTAAATATTCTCAGAAACATTTCATCACAACAGCTCTTTCAGAGTCAACTTATGGATGTGCGGATGCCAGACTACCAACTCGAGTAGATCAGAGTTGCTTTGCTAGAACAGACCTATAATTTACCACCTTCGAAGTGTACAAAGAGCTGTTCAGAGAGGGTTACAAAAGTAATCTTGCAGAGTGAGTACTGTAAGTTGATGTTGAGTGTAATGTGATGAGTTGTAGTCTTTAATTACAAAAACTAAGTAAAATACAAGTTGTACAATTAGTTTAAACTGATTGCTGATCCTCTTACAGCAGGTACGCGTCTATTGAGAATTTGATTTTGATTCCAGCACAATATTACACCTCTTCACGTGGCGTGTAAGTGGGGCAAAATGGCGATGGTGTCGCTCCTTCTGGACAGAGGCGCCAACATCGAAGCGAAAACTCGAGATGGCCTGACGCCCTTGCACTGCGCTGCAAGGTCCGGACACGACCAGGTCGTCGATCTTTTAGTCGAAAATAGAGCTCCGCTTACATCGAAAACTAAGGTGAATTCCATGTTCCTATTTGTCAAACGAGAAATCCTGGTAATCTAAGCTAAAAGTTCTAGTTATTCTCTAGGCTGTAACAATACAGGATGAATTCCAGAATGAAATTCACCTTATTGCTCATAATTAGTCAGAGGAGGGTGTGACGACCCTACCCCTTCAGACCAGTGATTAGATTAATCAGCCGGCCCGAAGAGGATATCGATTCATATCTCTATGAATCGGATATCTCTTCAGGCGTAGCTCCAACAAATCGAGAACAAACCAATTGGTTTGTCCCGTTTAAATGTAGGGTCGTCACACTCCTCTCCCTAAAACATACTTCTGGGGTTCAAACAGAAGTATGTTTGAAAAAAGTCAAAGGGACTGAAAAATAGTATGAAGTCCAGGAAAGGACATCTGGAAGCTTCAAGGGAATTCCTCCATCGTGATGGTACTATTCAAAAAGAAGAAGAAGAAGAAGAAGAATGCCACGAATGGGTCATTTATGCCACGAATGGGCCATTTATATAAAAGAATAAATCAATGGAACTGAGGAGAAAGCAAACTAAATAAAGAATACGAACGGCGAAACATTCAAGTGTAATGATTGAAATGGCAAACTTAGAAAAGGCTTATATAAAAGAAAAACGTAATTGAAAGTAATAAAATGCCAGATTGGCAAAGCCCTAACAAGGGAATGAGTTTAATATAATTTAATAATATAGAGATTCCTTCTGGAATTCTCTTTGGGTAATTCCTTCTGGAATACCCAAGAAAAAGTGGAGGGGAAATGATGAAATAAATTCAGTGCATTTCCACCAACCACGCTCTGCTACCATGTAACAATACAGGATGAATTCCAGAATGAAATTCACCTTATTGCTCATAATTAGTCAGAGGAGGGTGTGACGACCCTACCCCTTCAGACCAGTGATTAGATTAATCAGCCGGCCCGAAGAGGATATCGATTCATATCTCTATGAATCGGATATCTCTTCAGGCGTAGCTCCAACAAATCGAGAACAAACCAATTGGTTTGTCCCGTTTAAATGTAGGGTCGTCACAAGGCGAGCCATCATCGGGTTGCGCGTGGCTCATTAACTTCATTCATCTACTCAGTTTTCAAAACGCCCTAGCTGAAAAACTTTCGAAATAAAGGTTTTGTTTCTCTTCAATTCAAAGTAGTATTGAATTTTTAGAATTGAATGATACCACCCAGCATTAGGTATTTATGTCAAATTCACAGTTAATATCTGCATTCGACTTGAAAAATAGACAAATAAACTTACAGTATTTGATATTGCTGTCTGACGGAAACCACAAATGAAAAATTATGACTTGAATGAAACATATTTTTTCCTAGTTGAAATCAACGTTCAAAGGTTGTATTCCCTTAACAAAAACTGTGTATCTTGCCAAGCCATTTTGCAAAATATTACAACCCTCGTCCAATCCGGGCCTCTAAGGATCGCAATAGTTCTCTAGGATCACACTCTTTATTTTTTGGAATTGAGTGTGAAAAGAAAATAAGATGATAGGTAGTGACAGTGGCAAAGCTGTGTGTGTGTGTAGTCAAACTAAATAGCATTTCCAAATCTAATTCAACATTTTCCAAATCTAATTCAACATTTTCTAAATCAAATTCAACATTTTACAAACCAAATTCATCATTTTACAAACCAAATTAAACATTTTACAAAACAAATTAAACATTTTATTAAATCAACCAGCATTGAAAAGAAGATGAATTGGGCATTATCCACAATCTGGAGAGAAAACTTCATAAAGAAGAGATGCTCCGCCTGTTCCTTTTTTATGCGTCTCGACGCTCTCCTATGTCTCCTCAATGGATACGACTGATCATCCGTCCAGGTACATCAGAGTTCTGAGTTGTGTCGTTGTGTATGGCAAAGTGGTGATATGAGTGACTACTATGACTCTTCCAGTGATGATGTCAGGAGGAGGGCAAACCGGCGAAGAAATGAAGCGTTGGTGAGTAGCACAGATGAAGATGACATTGTTGCAGATGTTGAAATGAGGAGGAATAGAAGATCAGGTCCGCGAAGGAAATATCAGATCGTTTCTCAAGAGAAAAAGAAACTATTCCTAGCACTTTACGAAGAAGGGTTTACTATTAAAGAAGCGGCTTGTAAGTCTTCGATGAATTATTCCCCTGCCAGATGTATTGTACGCAATTAAACAATGAAACGCCACAAAGTCAAACGAGAAGGCGGGGAGGAGCCCGCCGTACCAAACTTTCTTGCAGCTATAGAAGCAATAGTTGAGGAACAACCAAGCATAACTCTGAAGAAAATCGTGGAGAAACTTTCGGAACAAGGTATTAACCTAAGCGCATCCTCAGTCGACAATGGCCTTCGGAAGTTGAGGATAACGCTCAAAAAAGCCTCTATCGAACTGGAACGAATGAATTGTGAGCGAACCATACAACTGAGACTCCCCAACCTTTACACTAGTACTAAATTTCGTTAAAAATGTAATGAATGTTGAATTTGTTTTGTAAAATGTTTAATTTGGTTTGTAAAATGTTGAATTTGGTTTGTAAAATGTTGAATTTGTTTTGGAAATGAGGAATTTCACCGATTTCTGTTTGCATTTTTCCTGAATAGTTAATGGTGTGGGATAGATGAAAATCGGGCTGATTTTGGAAAATAAGTCTCCTGTTATTTTTGGGAGAGAGTCAAAATTTTTAATTTCAAAACTAACCGGGAAAACAGGCGTGCAGCGGGAACGCTCGCTGATTGGGCTGTTCGGATAGCCGTCTCCTCCCAGTGTTGCCCATTGGGACGACGAAATCGTGTTTTCTAAGAGAAAAGTTATCAAACAAAAACAGAGGAAACCTAATTTTCCCTATCTCGCTTTTTCTATTTTTTTCTTCGGTTTTTCGATTTCGAACTTTACTGTTTCATGAAATTTTGCATCTGGGGACTATGGATTTCTCGATCTCAGCGCTTCAAGCGGCCATAAATGAACTATTCCAGCATGACGTCATTTTCCCGGTTTTTTTAAACATTCGTATTTTCTACACTGTTTTGTTTATTCGTGAATTAGGAAGTTCGGGCTGAAAGTTTGTCATAGGGGGTTTTTAGAGGTGCTGAATCCGATTTTGGGGTCAAAAATAGGAAATTCCGACATGGTGAAATTCCTCATTGTTGAATTTGGTTTGTAAAATGTTGAATTTGGTTTGGAAAATGTTGAATTTGGTTTGGAAAATGTTGAATTGGATTTGGAAATGCTATAGAAACATAATAAACCTTTGTGTAATAATTTTCAGCGTTTTCTGAAAAGTAGACACAGCTTTTGCTTCTGAACTCCTCATATTTGTTTGATCCGTGTTGAATGCGATAGGTCTCCTGGATGAGACAAATCTGGTAGGTGGTCGATCACGGAACTTATAAAAGCGGATCTGTGACAGATTGATGTTTAGAAGAAGAAATGAGAGAATGATTTTATTTTCAGAACGGGCTGTCTGCGCTGCACATGGCGGCTCAGGGGGACCACGTGGACGCGGCTCGGATCCTCCTCTACCACGGCGCCCCCGTCGACGACATCACCGTCGACTACCTCACAGCCCTCCACGTCGCCGCTCACTGCGGCCATGTTGCCGTCGCTAGGTACGGTCCCCACGTTATCTTCACCGTGAACCACGTGAATGTGTGAGAGAGTGAGAGAGAGAGAGCTTGCTTAATTTGGAATAATATACAGGGTGTCCAAGTAACTACGCTCCCCCACTTATTTTCTCTAATAGTGTAAGAAAAAAATCGGATTAACGCTATTCTTCATAATTTTTTGCGTAGAATTCAAAAATGACAAAATTGCGCAGTGTGAAATCGCGCAACTATGCGCAATCATGATCAACTTCGGTTTTTCAAATGGGAACCCCCATTTTTTATTGCAGATTTGGATTCTACGTCAAATTTTATGAACATTTTACTTCGACAACTTTTTTATTTGGACGCACGCAGCCCGCTCAGCGAGCGCTCAAAGATGCGCAACCCAGGGATTGCGCCAAAGTTGAGATGAAGGTAGACCTCAAGTGCGGCACAATACTTAGCACTGTTTTTCTACGCTGAATCGCGTTGTAATATCCCTTTCTTGATTTGATTTCATTTTACCGTATCTACAGCCGAAAAAGACACTTTTTGAGGAGGAAATCATCGATTTTCTTACGAAGGGTAATGATCATCCTAATAAAATGTAAAAAAATTAAATTTTTAAAATTGTAAAATAACGGGAAACTTTTACATAATTATCACAAAATGTTGCAAAATAATTTTCAGTCTTCTAAAAACATGATTGGATGAACAACGATTGAAACAATTAAGCGATAAACTCTTAATAATAACTCTTAATAAATTAAGAACTCTTAATAAATAATAACTCTTAATGTAAACTGTATTGTCTACCTCCACAAAGGAGTAATAATTCGAGAAGAAAAACAATACTCGGAAAAGATTCCACGGAAAATCGATGATTTCCTCCTCAAAAAGTGTCTTTTTCGGCTGTAGATACGGTAAAATGAAATTAAATCAAGAAAGGGATATCACCACGCGATTCAGCGTAGAAAAACAGTGCTAAGTATTGTGCCGCACTTGAGGTTTACCTTCATCTCAACTTTGGCGCAATCCCTGGGTTGCGCATCTTTGAGCGCTCGCTGAACGGGCTGCGTGCGTCCAAATAAAAAAGTTGTCGAAGTAAAATGTTCATAAAATTTGACGTAGAATCCAAATCTGCAATAAAAAATGGGGGTTCCCATTTGAAAAACCGAAGTTGATCATGATTGCGCATAGTTGCGCGATTGCACACTGCGCAATTTTGTCATTTTTGAATTCTACGCAAAAAATTATGAAGAATAGCGTTAATCCGATTTTTTTTCTTACACTATTAGAGAAAATAAGTGGGGGAGCGTAGTTACTTGGACACCCTGTATAAATGTTACAATATTATGATATGGAGAGACATGTCGAAATCTTAAAGCACAAAGGCGCTTTGTCCAAATGTCCATCCATCTCCCACATTTTTTTTTAAATTTCATGAAAACTCAAATTTAACGAAATTATTATTGACCTCCTTGATGATTAATAGCTTGATAATTTCTTAAAGAAAATAAAGAGTTTAGTGTAATAGTCATTAATCACCAATTAACTCCGGTTTTCGTAATAGCGTCTTTGTGCTTTAAGGTATCGATGTAATTTTAATCTTGTTCCTATTAAGATCGACAGATGACCAACTTTTTTTTATTATTATTATTTTTTTAATAAATATATTTATAACTAGAATAGATCAAGGTGTCCTGCGATTACCCGACAAAAAATTCCCTGAGTTCTTCAGGTTCTCCAGGATCAATATTCGTCTTTTTCCAGGGTAATAAGTAAACTTGAATATAAATAAATGTTATCATAATAAATTTCTCAAAAAAGGGTTCTTCGTCAGGGGGAAAAGTTCTTCAAAATCGGGTGGAAAATGTAAAAGTTATGGCTGCTACAAGGTTTTTACGTTTGCGCATGCGCAAAGGCTACTGCCAATTCAGGGACGATGGTTTTCATGGGGGACCATCTACACGCCAATCTGCATAATCCCTGAAAATTTTATCGATTTCAAGTGAGAAATGTAGAAGTTATGACTGTTACAAGGTTAAGACTGTTCACGTTTGCGGTTGCGCAGTGGTTACTGTCAGTCCCGGGGCGATGATTTTCATAGGGGACCATCTACACGCCAACCCGCACAATCCCTGAAAATTTAATCTACATCGGACAATAACTTCGTATAGTTTTGCCCGTTACAAGGGTTTCATGACAGACAGACATGCAGACACGAAACTAAAATTGTTCAGGAATGCCTAAAACGTAAAACGCAAGTGGAAATTTTGGAATTTTGATCAAAATTTCATGAAAATGAATAAGACTAGTAAGTTGAGGAGAAACATAAGTACGCGGTGCGGGTTAGCATTCAATAGCTGAAAGTGTGTCCTCATGAACACTTAGCCACAACAATAACAACAATGAATAAATTGAAGAAAAACAAATGAGGCAAATTGCAATTATATAATTTTAATAAGAGAAATGCTCTTAAAAGATAAAATAGAAATGTATATTTGAAATATTACAGATGAGAAAATTTTCTGCATTTGGAACATCTATAATTGAAGAATATTACTAAAAGCGTACTTGAACTTTTCTCCCTCAGACTGCTGCCGGGACTTCCCACTTAAATGTTCGGCGCTCAAGCTTTTTCCAGGTTTTTTTTTCGGGAGAAAAATGAAATTCCCTGAGTATTCCAGTAGAGTAAAATTCCCTGAGTATTCCATGTTTTCCCGGTTTCCCAGGTCGCTGGACACCCTGATAGAGACCTACTATGTAGTGGTTGTGGACTATTTATTTATATTCACATAAGTGGGATTGTTTTTAAACAATGAAAGTCTTTTGTCGTTTCCAATCACTTTTATTCGTGGAGAACTTTTGACAACTCTCTAGTTGTCATTGTTAATCCAACAGCAAGAGGACAAGATTTCTGTGTGGAGCACAAATAGCATAAACTAAAAATTATTTAATTACAAATTATTTAAATAGGGATCCTATTACCAGCTCTTTCACTAAAGTTTAGAATTGTTGAAGGGGGTTGAGTCGGTTGATATAGACTTGATTGGTGGTCGAAACGACTCTGGTTCCTTTTTGTGAATAAAAAAGGGAAACGTTGGTTTTCTGTTGTATATTCATTTAGCGACAGTTTCGCTGGGACAACTTGCCAGCATCTCTAAAAAGGGAAACCAACGTTTCTCTTTTTTATTCACAAAACGCTGCAAATTATTACACAATGGTTTATTATTTTTTATGAGATTAGACCTCTTTTGCGATTCACACTCGTGTTTCTGATTTATCGTACGTTTATTATTTTATTATTTCAATGGTTTATTATTTTCTATATAATCGTCTATAAAGCCACCAACCATCCAACATGAAGAAAAATACTTGGAAAATGTCACCCCACGCATATTTAAGCAAAAACCTCTTTTTTGGCCGGTTATTTGCCCATAACTTCTATACGAATTAAGCGATCGGAATAGTTCGACGTTAGGACCAACTAGACCCCAAATGGAGTCTATGTGCGAAAGATCGGGTTTTTTAGACCGATTCTAAGGCCTTTTATGGCCCGGACGGCGGACGGACATTGCAAATTTGGATTCTACGCACCTTGAAACGTAAAGTGACAAAGTTTGAGGGGGGGTTATAAAAATTTTTTGCGATACGATCACATAGGCTTATTATTAGAAATAATAAACCAAAATACTTGGAAAATGTCACCCCACGCATATTTAAGCAAAAACCTCTTTTTTGGCCGGTTATTTGCCCATAACTTCTATACGAATTAAGCGATCGGAATAGTTCGACGTTAGGACCAACTAGTCCCCAAATGGAGTCTATGTGCGAAAGATCGGGGTTTTTAGACCGATTCTAAGGCCTT
The DNA here is from genome assembly GCA_009739505.2 of Apolygus lucorum. Taxonomy (NCBI): domain Eukaryota; kingdom Metazoa; phylum Arthropoda; class Insecta; order Hemiptera; family Miridae; genus Apolygus; species Apolygus lucorum. The sequence goes on from CM019179.2 coordinate 40,510,312, forward strand.
TTATGGCCCGAACGGCGGACGGCGGACGGACATTGCAAATTTGGATTCTACGCACCTTGAAACGTAAAGTGACAAAGTTTGAGGGGGGGTTATAACAATTTTTTGCGATACGATCACATAGGCTTATTATTAGAAATAATAAACCAAAAGGAACCAGAGTCGTTTCGACCACCAATAAAGTTTAGAATCGTTGTACAAATGAAGAGGAAATTCGTGTATTTCAAATAGGAAATGTAGCTGACAGAAATTGGTAATTTCCAGGTACTTGCTTTGATTCAGAAGACTATTGTTAGTTGTTATCAACTTATCAATCATTGTAACTCGGTAGGCTCCATTGTTGAATTTCCTTTTTTCGGGTATAATCATCACCTTACTTAGCTCCTTAACCTTTTTTCTGACAAATCGAATTCTTAAGGCAATGAATTGGGAAATATTGTTACAAACTGTACTCAAAGACTTCTCTTTTTCTTATTTTCAGGCTGCTTTTGGATAGAAAAGCAGACCCTAACGCTAGGGCACTCAACGGATTCACTCCATTGCACATCGCCTGCAAGAAGAATCGAATTAAAGTTGTCGAACTCCTCCTTAAATACGGTGCTTCGATCGAGTCCACAACTGAGGTAATTACCTGCATCATCTTACGAGAAAATTTTCATAACTACGTATCCCAATGAAGTATAGTTTACTTATTGGAGGACCTCGAAGAAAGAATGAAAACTAGATGTTACATCACATGGTAGTACGATTTTTCAATACTGCATAGGGTGAGCGGGGGAGGAGAGCCAGTCTGGTCCAATCTTTACTTAACACTATTGATCTTAAGGGTCAAGTGTGGCCGTGGGCGCTGGGGCGCGCGTTCTTAGTTGGGGCAGGGGTCGGACCAACTTCTGTGGGGGTTGTGGGTTCAAATCTCGCCGCCAGGGCTCATCCCATCCCAGGTTGGTGAGGCAATTGAAAGCCATGAGCGAAATCATCAGAACAAATGCTGATCTTCCCTTTGGAAGACATTTGATGACGTCCTCAACGCCAGGAATGACGGACGAAAATCCAACCTTAAATGGTTGTTTACTTTACTTACTTTACTATCGATCTTAAAATAACTGAAGAATGAAGAACCACCCTTCATTTTTACTGAGCCATGGTTTACTCGATGTAAATGTAACAACCGGCCCATCTTTAGTCTATTTCAATTACTGTTTTGCTGGTTACATACATTCTATTACTTTAGTGGTATTGGTGTAATGTGGACTTGCCCTATTGTGTTTTGTTTTTCATTCATTGGCAGGGATATAATAATGTCTGTGGCATGAGGTAAGAGGTTTGTTCCATGCGAGGCGATTTCGGGTGCAGTGCAGGTGCGAGTGCAGGTTCGGGTTCTTGTGAGTTCATTGAGGAGTGGGGGAAGGTGTAGAGCGGGTGCAGAAATTTCTCAGTTCGTGTACTCATCGCTTGGAACACGAAAAGTGGAACAAAAGTTTTTTTCTTTTCCTGCCCACATCTTCCAACGTTCATTTCAAGTATTAAGTCGGTAACCTTCATCTAATTTCTTCCTTAATGGAGAACAAAATACTGCTTAGACATATCCATGATCTATTGTTTTTCCCATCAAGGGAGAAATTTCGAATATTTGCCAGGTTTCCTTCTTTGAAAGCAAATCCTGGCTACGAACTCTTTACTAGTGCTGGTGATGTGACACCGCTCACATTCTACCCAGCATGGTTAAATGCCTGGAAAATGACACTCCTATCTTCGATTTTTTGGATCATTACTAGGCAAATTTAGAAGGGTTGTTTTGGACCGTATGGGCTAGCGAGTTTTAGGAGTGTTTTCGGGCATTTTTGAAATTTAAACCCAGGCAAATCTCTTTAAAATAATTGTCTAAATTATTCACTTGATGAATAAAAATACCTTAAATAATCCGCTAAAATGTATGTACTTGCTCAATTGGAAGCAAACGGCCCGGTATCAGAGTGGTAGAACTCCGAAGGTTGATTCCCTCCGCGATTTTTAGAAACCCTAAAATGATCTATAAATTGGACATGGTCGTATAATAGTACTGTTTTCAAATAATCTTTATTTTTATTACAAATCCGGTCGTCGACCACAACAGCAATTTCCTCTTCTGTTCTGAGGATTTGTTCCAGTGGAAGGCTATCCTCATCGAATAATAAAGAATAAATTAAATTATTCACATCCATTATTCTCGTTGAGAGTTCTATAATTTCGAAATAAAAAAAATTGGAGAGAAAAAATCAGAACAAAACGGTTGGAACGATCAAACAACAACGATTTAGAACGAATAACTTCAATTTGCGCCAAAAACAAAAATGGACGTTTATTTCTGCACCCGAACCCAAAGCTGCACCTCCTTTTCAGATAGTTCGGAATTTTCGTGAACTCGGTGCAGAAATTTCATGAACCCATCGGGCTTGGAACACGGTTCAGTGTACAGTCCGAGTAGAAAGTAAAAGTTGGGTACATGAACTCGACCGCTTGGAACACATTTCACCTGCCCCCATCCCTGCGCGTGGCCACTGCGCCGAACTGGTTCATGAGTTCAGCTCGCATGGAACAAACCTATAGTTTGGAAGTTTTTGTCAGCCAATATATACTCAAACTCTCCCAAACGTATAGTATTAGTACCATTTATTTAGAATGTTTATTTATTTTTTGCCAGTTCATTTGTTTATTCAATTTTAACCTGCTTCGTTCGTCATTTCAGTCTGGTTTGACGCCGCTGCACGTCAGTTGTTTCATGGGATGCATGACTATCGCGCTCTGTCTCCTGCAGAAGGGAGCCAGTCCAGACGCATCGACTGTCCGAGGAGAGACGCCCCTCCACTTGGCAGCTCGGGCCAACCAATGTGATATCGTTAGAGTCCTTCTCAGGCACAACGCCGCCGTTGATGCTAAAGCCAGAGAAGAACAGGTGAGTCGGCTGCTACAAATTATTTTAAATACTCTGAAGTTAACAATTCGACGAAAAAGGTTAGTAAGCAGACCACTGTGACTTCTTGTTGCCAAGTATTCAAACCACAGCGTTGCTTTCCTGTATTGTCAAGAAGACAATACAGTAACAATTTATTAATAAATTCTCATTCATCAAAATTCATAGAATTCTCGTTCATCAAAATACAAATGATTTCACAAAACATCATAGTAAGATGTTAGTCCTGTTCTGTAAAATCATATTATGTCGTTTTGAAATCCATGACCAAATCCAATGACATCAACAATACCCACCATCAACAATATACAAGTATTTTGATGCGAAATCTTAAATATAATGGAATCTCTATAACATGTCATCCCGCTCTGTGGTAGAATTCTTTATACGTTTCGATAATGTGTGATGATTCGGATTACTTATGAACTGTACTGGGTGTTTCTTAAAAAGTGGACTTTTGAAGAAATGAAAAATTTGTTGAAGTAACCTCCTCTTATTTTTTGCGACGAATTTAAGTAGCACATTTTTGCTTCTTCTCGACTGAAGAGGAGACCATTTTCTTTAAAAAAAAAAAACGCTGCAAATTATTACACAACGGTTTATTATTTTTATATAGATCACTCGTCTACAAAATCACCAACCATCCAATATGAAGAGAAAAAAAAAAAAATAAAAAATAAAAAATAAAAAAAAAAAATAAAAAATAAAAAAAAAATTAAAAAAATCAAAATCACCAACCATCGATTGCATTTCGGTCAGCTCTAATTTGAACGGAGATTAGGCCTCTTTTGCGATTCACACTCGTGTTTTGATTTATATACCTATTTATATACCTTGGTATATATATATATATATATTTCAACATAAACCCTTAAATTTTCGTAGGGAGCGAACGGTTTGTCCTACAGAGCTCCGCGTGGTCTCAAAAAATTCTAAAAATTCTATAGAATCTTAATTTGAAGGAAAAACAATACCTTTATATTAAAATTTTTTGAGTTAGGGCGTTTTCAAAATTGATTTTGGAACCCTTAGGAGTGACCTACATCAACCAAAAGCTTCGGGGCACAACTAGACCCCAAATGGAGCCCACATACCAAATTTCATCAAAATCGGTCAATGCTAAGTGGCAAAAGTGCCGCGTGCGGCGTACGGCGTACGGCGGACGGACGGCCAAATTTTTATTCGATTTTTGGATTCTACGTACCTTGAAACGTAGGTAAACCATCAAATTTTGAGGGGGTGTTAAAATTTTTTTTTCTTGGTCGATTCCAAAGGTTCATTATTGAAAATAATAAACCAAAATATATAAAAACTTCTTTCAAATTCAAAAATAAATAAAAACCTCCATTTTAAAACTTTTTTCAAAATAATTCCTAATAGTAAAAATATAAGTTTTTTTTTAAATTTTACAAAAGCCGTTCAATTTGAAAGGAACAAATAGAGTCGAGCAGAGCAGAACTCGTGCAGGGGAAAAACAATTTTTTCTGCAATTAGCCTTACAAAAATCAAGAAAGTGTGGAAAAGTGAGTGACATCACTAAGTGACTCACCTTGAAAATAAAGCCCAGAATCAAGTGCTACGCTGAGGGTTTTCCATCGTATAGAAATTACGAGTGAACGCGCCCGCTCACTAACTTTGAGCGCTAAATGTCGTTCAAATCAAATGTTCTTATAATTCAACTCAGAATCCGAATCTGCAATAAAAAATGGGAATTCCATTTCAAAAAACAAAGTTGCCGCGCTCTGCTGCGTGCATTTGCGCGAAAATTCGGTGTTCGAATTCTTTGCCAAAACAGTAAGGGAAGGTTTCTGTGACAAGTTTTTGGATTTCTCATCAAATAACGGAGATAGAAAGTGTGATCCTCTATTTATGAATCGCCCTGCCTGGGACTATGGCAAAATGTTGAGTGGTTTTCTTGTTTTTCTCGTTGCAGACGCCTCTACACGTTGCTAGTCGGCTTGGCAATGCGGATATTGCCATGCTTCTCCTCCAACACGGTGCTTCTCCCCACAGCACAACCCGCGACCTCTACACGCCTCTTCACATCGCCGCTAAAGAGGGTCAAGAGGAGGTAATTACCTAGTCGAAATATTCAAAATATAGGGTAGCATAGAGATACGCATTCATCCTCATATCTTACATGATTTAGATGGTAAAAAACTGCGGACGGTAGACCTACGGTTCTACTGTCAGATCATTTAATAATGATTAATTTTAAGCAATTTCTTGAATCTACGAATTGAACGCTTTACTATCCCTAGCGGAGGATACATGAACTAATGCTGCCGGTGTGTTTTAGACGTTCATTAAAAAATAACGAACCTATTTTTCTATCCTCTTTTTAATGTCAACGTCATTCTTAGCCCGGACCCCTATTGTGAAATTTGTCTCATTTCGGTGTTCAAATTGTTAAAATGTTGATTTCCATTTACAACCAAGTAGTTGCTACGGAACTTCATTTATTTATATCGAGATGTGATGCTCGCAAACACCATATTAACGTGATGTAATTTCGAAGATCCAATTTCTTGTGCGATGAAGTGACGCTCGCAACCCTTATCGTAATGTGACGCTCGCGATGTTAAGAAAACAAAAGGAAACGTCCTGTATTAATGATACATGATAAAATGAAAATATTAACCTACTTTCAAAAGTTACTGGGTATGAATGGTCGAAATTCGTTGTTTAATAAGCCTTTGAAGTGGTTATTTCTCTCGTTCATTTATGTGCCATAGTAAAGACATAAAATGTCAAAAATGAAAACACAAACGGTGGATACAGCTTTCGTACAAGTACGCAACCACGAGAGACATTTTATGTCTTATGTTTAATAAATTGAGAGCTTTTGTGGGGTGGAAAATGAGGAAGTTAGTTTTCCCTAGGAACGATTGGTTGTACGTGAAAATCATCAGAAATTTCCGCGTAACGCTCCCCTCGTAACGCTCCCCTCATAACGCTCCCCGCGTGACGATCCCCGCGTGACGATTTTTCATTTATGTGCCATAGTAAAGACATAAAATGTCAAAACTCAAAGAAATGATAAAACACCGTCATCAAAAATCCTTATCAAAAGAGTAATTTTGATGTTGATGTGAGAAATGAAATTTTGGATCAAATCCACATGTTAAGTCGGGGAGAAATGGGAACCCACATGAGAGCCAGGAATGTTAATCACTTTACTAGGAAACCGCAGGACATCTCAGCTGTATTAGACTGATTGTGTGACTAAATAGTAGGTTGTATACTAAGTGTATCAGGCTCGACTCGCCAAACTTTAGGAATCGATTCTACAACTGATTCGCAACTTGCTATTGGGACAAAGCTGATGAACTATCTAAAATTGCATTTAGGACGTTGATTAACGGACAGGTTATTTGCAGGTCGCCTCAGTTTTGCTGGAAAATGGTGCTTCCCTGGAAGCCACGACCAAGAAAGGCTTCACTCCCCTACATCTGGCTGCTAAGTACGGAAACATCAAGGTGGCTAAACTTCTTCTGCAAAGAGACGCTCCAGTTGATGCGCAAGGAAAGGTTTGAGTCTCCCACGCATACAAGAATACACCGAAATACCCCATTCCGAGTTCTTTGCAGACGAGTGATCTACCTAGAAAAATAATAATCTTTTGTGTAATCATTTGCAGCATTTTTTCTATTTAAATGATAACTATATTACATGGTATTTGGTACTAATTTAAACTGATTACACAATACTTTTAATAAATAAAGAGGAAAATAAAGATAACAAAATAAGGTAAAATAGTGACTTCACTTATGAGAGGAATGAAAAAGAAATTACGAAAGAAAATATAGTTCATTCGAGATTTCCAAATCTTCTAATTACACCATAAACTTCCGCAGGGGCCTGATATACCTTGGGGCTTTTGTCGCAACTCCGAGAATTATTTCATTTCTAAATAATTTCCTAAATTTGACGTTTGACTACTTCAGTATTTCACTAACCAAAATTCACATGGTTTCGGTAAATTTCAGGTACATGTGTTAAGAAAAAAACGCTGCAAATTATTACACAATGGTTTATTATTTTTCTATATAGATCACTCGTCTACAAAATCACCAACCATCCAATATGAAAAAAATTAAAAAAATAAAAAAAAATAAAAAAATAAAAAATAAAAAAAAATAAAATAAAAATCACCAACCATCGATCGCATGTCGGTCAGCTCTAATTTGAACGGAGATTAGGCCTCTTTTGCGATTCACACTCGTGTTTTGATTTATATACATATATATTTCAATATAAACCCTTAAATTTTCGTAGGGAACGAACGGTTTGTCCTACAGAGCTCCGCGTGGTCTCAAAAAATTCTATAGAATCTTAAATTGAAGGAAAAACAATACCTTTATATCGAAATTTTTTGAGTTAGGGCGTTTTCAAAATTTCAAAATTGATTTTGGAACCCTTAGAAGTGACCTACATGAACCAAAAGCTTCGGGGCACAACTAGACCCCAAATGGAGCCCATATACCAAATTTCATCAAAATCGGTCAATGCTAAGTGGCAAAAGTGCCGCGTACGGCTTACGGACGGCCAAATTTTTATTCGATTTTTGGAATCTACGTACCTTGAAACGTAAACCATCAAATTTTGAGGGGGTGTTGAAATTTTTTTCTTTTCTTGGTCGATTCCAAAGGTTCATTATTGAAAATAATAAACCAATAAAGTCAATTGAGTTGTAAACTTGAACCGATATTTCTTGTTAATATTGTAAAGTTAAAATTACGGATAGGACGTAAAAGATCCACGGAGAATTCAGCAATTACAACAGCTTTTGTCCGACTGCAGTTAAATGGCCGTTTTTTCTCAGCCGGTCGCTGTTCCTTCCTCGTTCCATGTTAGTCTAATCTCTTACGTACCGGCACTCAGAGTTTCAAAGTTGTGCCTACCTCAATTTGAAATTTTCAATGAGTTTCGAAAACGCCGGCACTGTTAAATCAGAAATCCACCACCACGACACTCGATGTGCTCAGTAGGTACGTGAAATATTATGATCTACTACATCATTGAAACGTATCAAATCAACTGAAACTAAAATTATGGAAATTAATTGATATTTTTAGTATTTTTGATTAGAAACTAAACCGTACAAGGTTGGTGTACTTGGATGAACTAAAAGAACTGGAATTATTGTTGCTAATTCTGTAGTTTATACGCTTATTTGAATAGAATGGAGGCATAACGCCTGACTAGCTTATGAGCAGGAACCTCTTCCCAAAAGATGGTTGGACGCGAGAAGGCTGGAGCTTGGCCGTTCTTTCTTATATCGAAAAATACTTAAGAAGATTCTAGTTCGCTAAAACAACCTTCCACCCTTCTCGATGATTTTTCTAAAATTTTAGTTTTCGAATGCATTGTTGAGGTATTTTATACTTCATATTACGAGTATCCTTCAGTTGGTTTGCAGCATTATGTACTACTATTCTTCTGGTGTAGTTACTGGAATGCCTTGATTATGTTCCCCAGAATGGCGTCTCACCACTTCACGTCGCCAGCCATTACGACAATCAAACTGTGGCGCTCCTGCTTCTCGAGAAAGGTGCTTCACCTCACGCAACCGCCAAAAACGGACATACGCCTTTGCACATCGCTGCCAAGAAAAATCAGGTAATTGGCCACTACTCTTCACTTTGGATAGCACAAAAGGAATTTTGTGCTGGGAAATTCTGGCTGGGAAATTTCTCCTTTTGTTTGATTATTTTCTTAATATCACATTTTTCGAAAGAGGAAAGGAGTTTAGAAGAGAAAAATGACTCACTTCATCTGTTATTTGAGTATAGGCTTGGATGTACGCGAGAGGTTACAAGTTAATCAGTGGACAGTATGAAGACTGTTCAAGTGAGTACTGCTGCTCTAAAGATCCCTCCTTGAATGTTATATACTTAATTCATCTTGTTTAGGTACCTGTTATGTTGTGGTCACCACTGTTATGATTTGAACTTCGGCGAATTTGGAATAAGCGAATGATAAGAGAAATTTACAGAATTATTTTGACTGGATTAAAATTATCAGAAAGGAATTTAATCAAAGAATGAGGTGTTGAATTTTGGTTCTGGTCTATTTAAACCAACTTGTGAATTTACTGATTGGAAGATGAGTTGAGCCCAGGTCTTTATAGAAACCGGCTAAATGAATTTGAAGGTTTCGAGTCTGTTAAAACCGCGTTACCGAATTATTTTTCAAGTCTTTTGGCTTTTAGCTACCATGTGTATTTGATAATTCGATAGCAGGGTGTCCAGCGAACGGGAATACTGAGGGAATTTTACTCTACTTGAAAACTCAGGGAATTTCTTTTCTTCTCCGAAAAGCCCAGGAAAAAGCCCCAGCGCTTTTTGATGGGAAGTTCTGGCTATCTGAGGGGGAAAAGTTTTAGTGTAGAAAAATACTCACACATGAAAATTAGACTTAGTTGGTAGTAATTTTATTCCGTGAAACTATCCGTAATAGATTGGAAGTGTCCTCCTAAGCAAAATGTTGGCGGTTTCCAAAACGCGGGGAAGCGCCCTATATGAGAGGTTTATGCAAACCCACCCAAGTGGCTGTTTTTGGTGAATTTTAAATAATATACCCACAAACTTTATTTCGTTGTTTCCTATCTTAGTCCACGATTCAAGTTATCACACAGGATGGCCAATCACTAAAGAAATATGGTATAACCATGGTAATTTTTTTTTTTTTTTTTCAAATATAGATGTCCCAAATGTAGAAAAATTGGTCAACTATACTTAATATATAAATTATAGATTTCTATAAAAACTAGACTTCTTATACTTTTGTAATTGAAATTTATAATGCCACTGAAATTGTTTAATTTTTTTTCGAAAATTTGCTCGAAGTGTTCATAAGGCTGCAGTTAACCAATCACCTGCTGCTAATGAATTGATGTTAGCCCGCACCGCCTAAATTTCTCAACTAGTCTGATTTTGGTTACCTAATTTATTTTCATAATGTGAAAGAGAGCCACAGAGATCTCACTTGTATTTAATTTACCTATTTGAGTACCATTTAGGGTTTCCTTTCATTTTCTATCATTCCTAGTTCTCAACGAGTACATTCAGAATAAATAATTGAAGACATAGGTAGCAATCGAAGGTGATAAAAAGCCTTTGAAGTGGTCGTTTCTATCGAGTAAACCAAGTTTCGATGATTTCACGTTCATTTTCGACTTTTTCAAACAGTCGAAGGTGAAAACCAGTCTTTGAATTGATCATTTCTCTCTAGTAAACCAACAAGTTTTGATGAATTTAATGTTAATTCTCGACTGTATCCTAGAATCGAAGTCTCAGGGTTGCCTGCCATGAAATCTTTGTTCAGGGTAGAACTATTCCAAGTTATATTCTATTTCGGTCAAATATTTAGGAATTGAGCGTATTGGTTACTGATGGTCCCTTATGAAAATAATCACCCGCTGACTGATAGCCACTCCTACAGTTTCCATCCAATTTTTATGACATTTTTAGGGATATTGTAGTCTGGAGTGTACATGAACATGAACTTCCTGGACTGAAAGGTACTTACAGATTGATTTTTTGAGATAAGCTACTTAATTTCCAATGCTTTTTTGTTTCAAAATGACCTTAAAACCTCAATTTTGAGAAATTATGATCACATTAATTTATTTATATTTTACTTACCTAAATTATTTAGAACCTTGGAAAAATACGAAATTGAACTCGGAAAACCTGGAAAACTCAGGGAATTTTTTCGGGGAATCGCTGGACACCCTGGATAGTCACTCGTATTTTTGAAGTACCTACGACAGTACCTATTACATTGCGTATGTTTATTTTTGATTTTACTTTCACAGATGGATATAGCGACAACGTTATTGGAGTACGGAGCTAAAGCTAACACCGAGTCGAAAGCAGGATTCACCCCTCTGCACCTAGCAGCTCAAGAAGGCCACACAGATATGACCAGCTTGCTTATTGAACACCAAGCAGACGCCAACCATCATTCCAAAGTGAGTATTAGTACCAGTGGTAGCCAGTGGATAGGACTGTGGCACAAAATCTTGAATTATATTATTAATTATGTTGACTGCTTTTGGGTGGGGGAGGATTAGATGCTGTATCATGTAGATGCTGTGACTGAACTGGATGTACAAAACGGAAGTGAACAGGGGGATCTGCAGAGCCCATTCTACCTGTGACTCTCCAAAGTTTTGCTCTTTCGAGTTCTGTTCTTCTTTTAAGTTGATTAGATCAGAACACCCCTTAACATCAAGAGCCGAGGGCCTTAGTAATCTGATCTCCAACGAACACTAGCTACTTAGGCCCACTTTCACCAAACATTCAAAACGAGTTTAAACCAAACGAGGCGAGAGATAAACGACGTTCAGTAAAAATCGTCTTTCACCAGTGCGATTTACGAGTTTAAGCACCATCTTGGGGGGTTCGAGTTTAAACGGTCGAAAATCGGCCGAATAAACTAGGAAACCTCGTTTAACTACCAATTCAATATGGCCGCGCATTGATTTGTGATTGTTTTCGAAATGAAATTGCGAATTATTTTTGCATTTCGAATTATTTTTGACTCGTCTGACGATGACGACGACGTCCGAGTCGAATCCTGGATCGGATTCCACATTCCGAGATTATGTACGTTACTGAATTTCCGCCTTTCCAAGCCCCGAGTCGTCCAAGTGCTCGACTAGATTGACACTCGCCTCGAGTTCCCGTCATACAATTAAGTTCAACACGTTAATTTAAAATGAATAATGGTTTTTTCAATAACATAATAGTGCAACCTACATTCCTTGGTTGTTTCTATTCGGACCAATTATACAAATTGACCATCATAAAAGACCAGTTCGACCAAAATAAATTTTTATTGAAGTGAAATCGGGGGCCCTCATCTTCGAGTTTACATCCATCAGTAATCATTCAAATTATCGAAGTAAATTCCTACCGTTCAGAACAAGGCGGCGGCCACTGTGTTTCACTAGGATACATCAAGGAAGGTACTTGAGTCTGGAGAAATACTGGAGTTATTGCGCTCGTTGTGGCTCAAAGTCATGATGTGTAATAACTCAATAGGTAGGTGATGAAAATATTCAGCAAAATAAAACGAAGGGAACCGGAAAATTCGAAATAAACCGCAGGAATCAGCAAATAATAAAAACAAGGAATTCCAAAAACTGACACTGATAAAGATAAACAAGGCGGTAATCTGCTGATAGCAAGCGCGGGAGTGGTTGTTGTTCAACGTTTCTATTGCCCAAATACGTCATAATGTCCAACTTTCATTCGTTTCGCTCAACATTTCAAGTTTAGACAAACTCGATTGTCTTAAACAACGTTTAACGATGATTTGGGTTGGTGAAAGACGCTCGCCATCTTGCCGGGTTTATTCCTTCAGATTAACTATTAACGCGTTTAGCTAAGCAAGTTTAGAACAACTTTTGGTGAAAGTGGGCCTTAGGGCCAGACTTTAATGGGAAAGATGTTACATGTATCGACCCATGGTATAAGAAGTCATCGGGACTGGGGTCATTCAGAAAAATACGGTGTTATTGCCTAGCTTTCGGAAAATAGGTATATTTCCATAATTGGGGCTTCAAAATAACAATAAACAGATTAGGCAAAAGAAGCTGGACGCAAAACAAACTCACATTTGTCCAAAACAAAGTTAACTCTCCTACCGAGGTCTGAATAGACCTCATAATAAGCCAAAACGAATATTCAACAAAAACAAAACGTCAACTCACTCAATGGCATTTAAACATGAGAGGGCACCATCAACCCATATTATCCATCTGGTTCTCACTCAATGGGGGATTTGCCTCATATTTTTTTTCAAAAGAGGATTCACTGATATGGAAGAAAACCATAGTGTGCTGCTTGGAAAAGTATCCAAAAAAAAGTACTTTGGGTACTTGGAAAAGTATCCAAAAAATTTAGAGAATTTAAGGAAGATGAAAATTTTACATGTAGCGGCAATCTGTATGGAGGTAGCCATGTTGTGACTATTTGGCTTTCTAACCAATCTGACTTCATTGGAGGATCTGTGCCCCTTGCGATAGTAGTGCTACCCCCGGAAGCGTAAATGAAACTATAGTTTATGTGGTCAATTCAGGGGTGCGCGACTGGGGAAGGAATTAACGCAGACGCAAAAGTGACCAAAAGAAGCAATTTTACTCACTCTTTTATACTATACCATTCTACAAGAAATTTATATTATTAAAAGTCAGTGATGCCAGAAAGACAGATTATATTATGTATCAAAAATGACAGCAATGCTATTAATCACGAAAAACTACGAACTGAACTTTTCATTGTTTACCATCAACATGACTACTAAATGTCCAGGTAACTTGCCTGGTTCCTCACACTGTCTCCCCCTTTGGTTGAGTGAATGCTCCTGGGCCTAAGTAAGGGGTCAACCTATCGATGTGAACCACCTTGCAGGGTCTGCGCCCCTGTCTGATACGTACAACAACGTCATTCAGCTTCTTGAGGATCTTGAAAGGACCCTCCCAAGGGCACATCAATTTGGGGTTTCGGCCCTTGGTTCGGCGGGGGTTATGCAGCCAGACTAAATCTCCCTCAATGTAAGGTCGAGTATGGCTCCCACGATCATACCGGCGCTTCATCTCATCGGCTCGTATATGGAGTTCTTTTTGGGCTTTTTCGTGGGCTTCCAAAATTCTTTCCCTCAACTTCGCAGCATATTGATGCACTTCTTGTTCTTCGGGAGGTCGGCCAAATAACATTTCTAGGGGCAGCGTCAGTTCCTGCCCATAAAGTAGATAGGCTGGTGTGTAGCCTGTGGTAGCATGCTCGGAGGCACGGTATGCCAACAGGGCAATAGGCAGCTGTCGATCCCAGTCTCGTTGATGGTCAGCAATCATCTTGGCTAGCCAATTATACAAAGTCCTGTGAAGTCTTTCTACTTGCCCATCACTTTGTGGGTGAAGAGGAGTTGTTCTGGTCTTGTGAATCCCCAATTGAGCTAGAACTGACTGCAGGAGCTCTGATTCAAAGTTTCTGCCTTGATCTGAGTGCAGTTCCCTGGGGACTCCAAATCTCGAGATCACATGTTTAATTAGGGCATCTGCTACAGTTTCTGCTTTTTGGTCTTTGATTGCCAGGGCCTCGGGCCATTTAGTGAAATAATCCACCACTGTAAGGATGAACTGGTTCCCCTCGTCAGTTTTTGGTAAGGGGCCAACTACATCAATACCAATTCTTTGGAATGGACTACCACTGATGTAGGTTTGCAAGGGTGCTCGTCCTTTACGTCCCCCTCCTTGTCGCCTTCCACACTTGTCACAGCTTCTACAAAACTGGCGCACGTCACGATGTAGTCCTACCCAGTATACGGATCGTCTTAATTGGGCCACCATTCGTCGTTCCCCATAGTGAGCTGGACCATGGGCTAATTGCAAGTGCTGCTTCCGCAAGGTCAGGGGTACAACTAGCTGCTCTCTTATTTTTCGGCCATCAGGACTTTCCCACTTCCGGTATAGAATTTCATTTTCCAGATGCAAAGAATCATACATGGCCCAAAGAGCTTTCAGTTCCACTCCATGCCCTGAAACCTGCTCCCAACCTGGTCGCTCGTTAGCCTGCAACCATGATATAACTTGTGCTATGGTGGAATCTGTAGACTGCTGATGTTTCATGTTTGGTGCATCAATCATTGGTTCAAGTCTAACAGCACGTACCTCTGGTTGCTGTGAATTTTCTTCGTGAACTTCTCGCCGCTCACAGTAAACACAACCATCGCTAGCACATGGCCGCCTTGACAATCCATCAGCGTTTCCGTGTTCTGACCCTGGTCTGTACTGGACATTCAACTTGTGAGGGCTGAGTCTCTCTAGCCAGCGTGCCATTTGTCCATCTTGGTTCTTCAGGCTCTTCAACCACTTCAACGATGCATGGTCTGTCCGGACTGTGAGTACTCCTGTGTCTAGTCCATAATGTTCAAAAGCTTTTACAGCTTCCACCACACTGAGGAGTTCCCTTCGAGTGACACAGTAGTTTCGTTGCGTGCGAGAAAGACATTTGCTGAAGTAAGCTATTACTTTTTCAACTCCGTCCTGCTTTTGTGACAATACAGCACCAATTGCAACATTGCTGGCATCAGCATCAATTATGAATGGCACTCCAGCGCGAACATGACTGAGGATGGGGGCTTGTTGAAGCATAACCTTTAGGTTATCAAATGTACGTTGGCATGCTGTAGTCCACTCGAAGTCCTTCATGTTCTCAGCTTGGTAAAGGGGCTTCATTTCCTCGGCCATATGGGGTAGAAACTGACGGTAGTACGAACAGAGTCCAATGAACGATCTCAGCTCAGTTGCTGTTTTGGGCACTGGCCAAGATGCGATAGCCTCCACTTTCTTGGGATCTGTCTTGATGCCCTCCGGGGTAACCAGGTGCCCAAGGTATGTCACAGTCTCCCTGAGGAATCCACATTTCTTAGCATTCAGCTTCAAGTTCACTTCTCTAAGTTTCTTGAACACAACCTCGATGCCCTTAAGCTGTTCTTCAAACGTAGTGGTATGGATCAGTACATCATCCAGGTACACAGAGACAATTCTTTGGACGATGAGATCTTGTAAAACCTGCCGCATCACTCTCTGAAACGTTGCTGGTGCATTGGTTAATCCAAAAGGCATCACTGTGAACTCCCACAATCCATCTCGAGTGCAGAATGCAGATAACTCTTGAGCATGTTTTTCCAGTGGAATCTGCCAATATCCGGCCTGTAGGTCCAATGAGGTGAACCACTTGTTACCTTCCAGTGCTCTCAGTGTGTCATCTATGTGGGGTAAGGGATGGGCATCTTTAACAGTGACATCGTTTAGTCTGCGGTAGTCTATACAGAATCTCCAGTCGCCTGTCTTCTTTTTTACAAGCACCACAGGACTCGCCCATGGACTTTTAGACTCTACTATCACTCCTTGATCTCTCATCTTTTGAATTTCTTGAAGAATGATCTTATTCTGTTCTGGACTCACTCGCCTTGGGGCTTGTTTGATTGGTCTGTGACCTTCTACTTCTATTGAGTGTTCCCCTATGGTGCAACGCCCGATTTCCTTATTGGTGGCAGCGAACACATCTTGGTAGTTTAATAACAACTTCTTGAATTGTTCCATCTGGTTCGTAGTCACTCGCTCAGCAACCCCATCTAGTAGTGTCATCAAGTGAGCGGGCAGCTCTTGCTCTGTCACCATTTGCTGGCACTGTACTTTACACTGTGTTTCAGGATGTAACTGGAAATTGAGGGTCTTGCCTTCAACATTCATGGTCCCAGAACCTACATCAATTACACACCTCTTGTCTCGCAAAAAGTCCATCCCTACTATACATTCTCCTTCGATAGGTGCGACTACTGCATCCAGGCAGTGTGAGACCCCAAAGCCTAAATCCAACTGAATAGAAGCCCTTCCTAGAATAGGTGCAGTGCCACCTGTGGCTGTCCTTATTAGTGCAAGTGATCCTTCTCTTCGGACTCTCACCCCAGCTTGGTCAAGTAATTGTGGATTCACAAAAGTGTTTGAAGCTCCAGTATCAATTATGAAGGTACAGGGAACTTCTTCTACACAGCCATTTAGGCACAGGGAAGATCCACCACCTAGTTGGAACAGTTCTACTTTCGTAGGTTCGGGGTCATCTTGGTGCACCAAACCTTGCCCCCTCAGTTTGGCCGCCCCTCGTTTCCCGACTGTTGGGTCTGTCTGCCCCAAGTAGGACAATTCCTTAATAAATGCCCACGCTGATCACAGCGCCAACATTGTACAAAGGATTTGCTTTGCCACTGATCACGTTGAGGCCGGTTCTGCTCCCATTGATTTGTCCTCACCCTTAATAGTTCCACATTTTCTGAATTTTTCCCTCCTACTATTGGTAAATGCTTTTGTATACCGTCCTCTAGTGATGCTATTCGTGCTATTGGTGAGGTTGAGGTTGTCAATCGATTCACAGCCTCCATTCGCAATGCCACTGTAAGTGCCTCCTGCATGTTCTTTGGCCATACCATCATCACTCTTTCTTTGATGATTGGATCTCTCAATCCTTCTACAAATCTTAGTGTAAGAATCCCTTCCACAGCCTCATCTCGAGTATTGGGCCAAGCTTTCCTCCCAATCTCTCTCATTTGTCGGTGATACTCTACTATCCCTTCAGTGGACAATTGCATTCGGCTCTGGAGAAGGGCAATATTGAGCTCAGTCTGGTTTCTACTCCCATACCTTGCATCCAATGCCCTAACTAAGTCAGCATAACAAGCGGGATGACTCACCTCACTCAAAATGGTTATAGCTGGTCCCATCAGAGCCGCACCTAACTCTGTTGCTTTGGTATTAGTGTCCCATCCATTTCTTTCAGCTACCATTTCGAACTGAAATAGGTACGAATCCCAATCAATGCTCCCGTCAAATGGTCTAGGTTTGGTCTGTTTTCTGTCTGGTCGAAGAGTTTGGGGCACTCCCTGCGATGGAACAGGTCTATGTTGGTTTGGGGGCCAAGGAGTTTGGGGTAGAGACAAACTGACTGAAGGTAGAGGATTCGTCGATACTTGGATTCTTGCCATATCTTGTCGCATTGCGTGGATAGCATCAAAAAGTGGGGCTATATCTGCTCGAATTGAATCCCCCATTGTGCACACTCGATCTGATATAAAAGTGCGAACTTCGAGTGGAATCTCTGACCTATTTTCTGAATTTATCATTTCCTGAGATGACTCATTCATATTCGACTGAAATAGCTCCATAGCTTCTGGCAGCATTAAAGGGTTTTGTTCATGCTGGGCTGTTTCCGTCAGTTCAGTGTTGATGATAGGTACATTGCTTACTGCCTCCTGAAAGTTGTCTCCTTGTTCATCGGCAATAACATCTTCTTCGATCTCGTTATCTTGTGGGGATGGGTCAGCCCGAAAAAATCGACCTGAACGAGTTGTCATTCTTTCAACAGCTTCCTCACTTCCTATCCCACTTCTGACACCACTATTAAAAGTCAGTGATGCCAGAAAGACAGATTATATTATGTATCAAAAATGACAGCAATGCTATTAATCACGAAAAACTACGAACTGAACTTTTCATTGTTTACCATCAACATGACTACTAAATGTCCAGGTAACTTGCCTGGTTCCTCACAATATATTTATCAAGCATTGTTAGTTATCTTCTCTTATTTAGTTTCTGTACTAGTAGTTAGTTTCGTTATTCGAATCACATTATTTGAGTTATGTGTGGATCGTTTTGTGTGGTCACACGGACGCCTACAACTCTACCTGTTGACGTTCTTTGATACTATTTGCTGAGATATTTCGTTCACGCTTCGCCAGAGCTCAGCAGTGTGAATTCAGTTAGTTTTCGCTTTGAAACCCCGAGGTGGTGACATTTATTCATCTTGGCATTTTCTCATACCGTATTTTTTTCCTTCGGGTATTCCTGGTGTTATAAGTTATTCTAGGGCCCTATTACAGGATTTGACTTGGAATTCCAGAATCTAAAATTGAGACAAATTCCCCATTAGCATGATTATTTCGAATTCGCCATTTAGTCCAGAAATTGCGATATTTTCATTCTCACAATACGATCTTCGTTGTTTTTCAGAATGGACTAACACCGTTACACCTTTGCGCGCAAGAGGATAAAGTGAAAGTTGCTGAGATTCTTCGAAAAAACAACGCAGAAATTGATTCTGTAACAAAGGTACTGTATATTGTACTCCGTGGATGTATCTTGTCAATTGTGCTGCAGGCTAGTTCTATGAAAACAATGCCTCGATTTAGTTGTGAAATCATACTTATTTGAAAATTTCCCTCTCATTACTTTCTACAGATAGAAGAAGATTATTCTGATGAAGATCGAGATTATCGTAATTTTTCATTAAAATGCAAATTGAATCACCCTGCTTGATACGCGAGAAGTTAATTCACACGAATCGTTCATTTTGTAATGGATGTAGAACAGATACCAGCGAGCTCGATTACAGGTCTCGTTATCTTGTCTCATTAGCCCATCGCGGTCGTTGGTAAGTAGTAATTACTGGTTTCCGCATCGTGGTTCTGCCGACCTGGAGGGTTAGCGATCATGTCGGCACCTTCCGTCCATCTCTTCTCCATGTTGATCTCTTCTCTCTGGCTGTTCACAGGCCGGCTACACCCCCCTGCACACCGCCTGTCACTTCGGACAAGTGGGGATGGTGCGCTGGCTTCTGGAACAGGGAGCCAACGTCGAGAGCAGCACAGTTCTGGGGTACACGCCGCTCCACCAGGCCGCTCAGCAAGGCCACTGCCTCGTCATCACCCTCCTCCTCCACGCCAGAGCCAAACCTGACGTTGTCACTCATGTAAGCGCAGTTTCGATCTACTTTTCGCAAGTTTATGCAGTTTTAATTATAACGCAACTCTCAAAACGCTGCAAATCATTGCACAACAGGTTTATTATTTATCTGTACAGATCATTCGCCAACAAAGAACACAGCTTGGCCACTGTCACTACCTAACAACCATATTTCGCAATCAAGTTTGATTATGGGATCTTGTGATCTAGGTAATATTTTGGATGCTTTCAATGTACCACAAGATTGATGTGTCTAGTTTTCGTAGTGTGTTTGGGTAAAGAAGTATTTGTCGGTAGTTTTATCGAGTTTGGTGTGAGTGGTGCGTAGGATTTAAATTTATTGTTTTAAAGGGAGTGGGTGTACATATTGTGTAGTATATTTATTGGCTGTGTGGGTATATATGGTCTTAATACTTGTATAACTTCAATTCGAAATTTTGTCTCAAAAAAATGTTTAAATTACTTACCCAGACTCCGCCAGGGGACACAAGTTCGTAAGAACTTAAGCCTTGGTGGGCAAGGTATCGAGCTAATTTGTTTTCTTATTTCATATGTATTATGAAATAATGAAAGTCTAAAAAAGCGATACCTTAAAGCACAAAAGCGCTATGTCCATCCATCTTCCAATTTTTTAATTTGTTTTAATTTCAGAAAAACTCGATTTCAACAAAACTAGTATTGATCTTCTTGACGATTATAGCTTGAAAATTTGTTGTAGAGTTAGAGAGTTTAGTGTAGTAAGCCATTATTTTAGGTATTGTGCACTGGTGAACACTTCTTTCGCGTTTTTCTGAAAACTCCGTTTATGCACATAGCTCCTTTGTGCTTTAAGGTATCGAATTATGAAAGTCTTATTAAGACTTTGTTTTCTACACAATTCTTTGTATCTAAAATGTATTTTTAATTGCCAAATAAATAATTTGAAGATATAAGCGCTCCCCAATCAATTAAAGAGTTGTGGGTGCCTTCACTAGGAAATTTGACTACTGGTTGCTGAGGCGCATACTTGAGTGCAACTCGAAGAAACGAACCACGATCGCATTTTGACGCAGCGACTTCGGTGATTGGACGAGCGCCGGTTTGTTCTGGGTGGCGTGGCCGTATACGTCCAACAGAAGATCGAGATCAGTCTTTGACAGTTACAATCCACCAGAACTCTTAATAAAACCACCCTTACTGCTCAAAATGTTATTAAAAAAACCACAGCGATCCCATTTTGGTCAGCTAAAATTTGAAGGGAGATTAGGCCTCTTTTGCCATGTTTCTGATTTATCGTAAGTCCAACCGTAAGAAGGGAGCGAACGGTTGATCCTACAGAGCTCTGGGTGGTCTCATTCGATTCTAAAAATTCAATACTATTTTTAATTGAGGAAAAAACCATAACCTTTATTTCAAAAGTATTCTTTTTAGCTAGGGCGTTTTGAAAATTGCGTCCCTTATTTTTCAACCTTCAGAGGTTACTGACAGCAACCAAAAGCCTCGGAGCACAACTAGACCCCAAATGGAGCCCTATACCAAATTTCGTCAAAATGGTAACTAAGGAAAATGCGTCGGACAAATGTTGCGGGGGTTCAAAAATTTATTTTTCTTGGTCGATTCCAAAGGTTTATTATTGGAAATAATAAACCAAAATAGAACAAAAGGACTTAACTAATTCATTGCTTCTATCGCTGAGCTGCCTGAAAATACAGGGTGTGTACAGTAACGTTGATCAAAACTTCAGGGTTCGATTCTACAAGGTATTTCCTACAAAAAATATTTTAGCAATTACCAAGTTTTTTTTCAGTGAAGAGTTCATTTCTTCCAAACAAGCTTCATTGTGAAGGTATTAGTTACCTACCTAAATTGGTAAGTAAAAAAAAAAAAAAAAATAGTGGCAATGGCAAAGTTGTGATCTTTGTGAGCGTTAATACGTCGTAACGTTGAACTTTCATCTGTTAGTTTTGGTAGGCAGTCCGTCGAAGTTCACATCCGTATTCAAGGTGAAACACACCAAAAAAAAAAAAAAAATAAGCGGTATATGGTGTCCTGACACCATGGTGGCACCACTAAATAGTTCCATGGTGGTACAGAGAATGATTCATGAAAATTCGGAGGTATAATGAGATTTTTTCAATTTCAAAGCTTGGGTTCAATTAGTAGGTAAGCTATAAAGGAGCCGAAATATTGAAAAAAACGCTCCAAATTATTACACAATGGTTTATTATTTTTCTATAGATCACTCGTCTGCAAAGCCACCAACCATCCAACATGAAGAAAAACATCGATCGTATTTCGGTCAGCTATAATTTGAACGGAGATTAGGCCTCTTTAGCGATTCACACTCTTGTTTCTGATTTATCGTACGTCCAAATCTTAAATTCTCGTAGAGAGCGAACGATTTGTCCTACAGAGCTCCGGGTGGTCTCAAAAAATATTAAAAATTCTATAGAATCCTAAATTGAAGAAAAAACTACCTTTATATCAAAATTTTTTGAGTTAGGGCGTTTTCAAAATTTCAAAATTCATTTTGGAACCCTTACACGTAACCTACATTAACCAAAATCTTCGGGGCACGACTAGACCCCAAATGGAGCCTACATACCAAATTTCATCGAAATCGGTCAATTCTAAGTGGCCGATTCAGCTTTTTTGGCCGGTTATTTGCCCATAACTTCTATACGAATTAAGCGATCGGAATAGTTCGACGTTAGGACCAACTAGACCCCAAATGGAGTCTATGTGCAAAAGAACGGGTTTTTTAGACCGATTCTAAGGCCTTTTATGGCCCGGACGGCGGACGGACATTGCAAATTTGGATTCTACGCACCTTGAAACGTAAAGTGACAAAGTTTGAGGGGGGGTTATAAAAATTTTTTGCGATACGATCACATAGGCTTATTATTAGAAATAATAAACCAATCGGATATTTTGTGAATATTATGGCCATGGCCTTAATTTGCTCAACTGTGTTTGGTAGCCGATTATTAATGCCTCACTCTTCCGTGGGTTAATGGCCATTCCATGCTCGTGACATCACGTTATTATTTGTTCGATGTCAAAATTCAGCTTTGTAATTGTATTATCAACTTATCAACATTTCTAGTGTCAACTGATATGATTGCAAAAAGTAAAAGTTTTAGGTAGTGAATTTATATAATCCAAAACTAACGTAGGAGATAAAATTGACCCTGGTGGGGTCCCTACCCGAACTAACACCAGGCTACGAAGACATTTTGCCATCAGTTTCCCTACCTTATAGACATTACCCAAACCATGCCACTGTTAGATCTGACACTAATAGATTTCAGAATAGCTATCAAAACATCATGTTGGAAGCAACATATAGCTATCGAAATATTGTCGTAACCGACGTATAGCTATCAAAATATCATGTCGGACCATGTCGTAAGCGACGTAAGAGGGGTAAGGGGGGGGGGGGAATACTTTAAAAACTGAGTTTTCGGGCATAACTCATAAACAGCACTAAACTCTGCACAGTCATAAAACGGAGTTGAGTAGAACTTTGTCTATTTCCACGATAATAATGAGTTACAAGTTAAATCGATTTCGACGGTTAGGTCATCATCAGTAACAAACAATAACCAGTTATTGTTCGTGGAAATAGACAAAGTTCTACTCAACTCCGTTTTTAGGACGTCCCACAGTAAGACTTGGGCGTCCTTATGCGATCGATCTGGGGTAAAGTTGGACAACACTCAACAGAAAAAAAAACCCTGTGTTGTTGCCTGTAAAGTCGGTATACGGGCGAAAGTTTTACGTGACAACGACTTTGAGTGGTAAAATAATTTTAATGTTAATATTCATTCGTATAGTAGGAAGAAGGATAAAATAAAATTCTTTGTCAAGTTGCACAGAGTAGGTATTTCCCGTAGGTAGTAGGTATTTCCCATGGGTGGGGGGGGGGGAGTGAGTGCCAGGGAAGGGGGGCGGGGCGCTCTCGCTTTTGCGAGCGCCGGGGAAGGGGCGGACGCGGGGGGGGGGGGCGCTTTAGGGAGCGCCGAGCTGCACCCCCTCCGTGAGCGGAGCGTAACGCAGTTTCTTGAAGTGTCTCCCGGTAAACCAATTTATAAGACGTTATCACGTCAAAAAATAACCACACTGTAATCCGTTTTAGACCATTCTGAATCCAAATCCGCGAAAAAAACCATAGGTGAATGTCTGTGTATGTGTGTGTGTGTATGTGTGTGTGTAATAAAATCTTGTGTACTCTGCCCAGGCCTTAGTTCTCATCCGATTTTCGTGGTTCTTTTTTTGTTCGTCGCGGAAAACTATCTAGTTGTGCACTACGGCGCCGGAATTTCGAATTTTGCCTTTTAAGGGGAGGAAAGGGGGGGTTAATGCTCGAAAAACGTGCGTTTTTGGGCATAATCTTGTGTACTCTGTCCAGGCCTTAGTTCTCAACCGATTTTCGTGGTTCTTTTTTTCTTCGACGCGGAATACTATCTAGTTGTGCACTACGGCGCCGGAATTTTGAATTTTGCTTTTTAAGGGGGGGAAAGGGGGGGTTAATGCTTAAAAAAACGTGCTTTTGTGGGCATAATCTTATAAACTCTGCCCAGGCCTCAATTTCCAACCGATTTGCGTGTTTCTTTTTTTGTTTGACTCAAATAACTTCCGAGTTGTACATGATTTTACCAGAGTACCAAAATTTGCAAGGGGAGGGGGTGAGTGGGGGGATAATATTCACAAAATATCAGATTTTTCAATATTTCGGTTCTTTTACTGCTTACTAATTGTACCCAAGCTTTGAAATTGAGGAAAAATTCTCATTACACCTCCGGATTTTCATGAATTATTCTCTGTACCACCATGGAACTAATAGTGGTGCCACCATGGTGCCAGGACACCATGAACCGCTTATTTCGTGTTTTTTTTTTGTGTTTCACCTTGAATACGGATGTGAACTTCGACGGACTGCCTACCAAAACTAACAGATGAAAGTTCAATGTTACCACGTATTTCCCCTTTGGTGCCAGACTGGTACCATTGGTGGTGGTGGCGATGGGGGGGGGGGGGGGGGGTGTGAACTCGAATTCGCATGTTGGGCGTCGTAGATCACGGATTTTAAAATGCTCTTCAGATTCGAGGCTCCCTTGGCGCTAGAAATGTTAAGGTGGATAATGGTGGGGGGGTCACTATTTCTTGCCTAAAGTAATAGATAAATTACATCGAGTGAAACAGTTTTATCGCTTACCATCTGATTAAACTGATCTAATGCTTATCCAATGGGACGTCCCCTGGAATGCATGCATTACTAAACAATATGTTTATTAAAAGTTTTTCCTCAAACTCATCATGAGTGATTTTATTCTACACCGTCCTCAATTTCCAACCTTTTTTCGTGTTTCCTGTTTTGTTCGACTCAGAAACCTTTCGAGCTGCTATTTCACCAAAGTATCAAAATTAGCATGGGGTGGGGGGATAATATCCTCAAAATATCCAATTCTTCAATATCTCGGTTCCTCAATAGCTTACTAATTATATTCAAGTAAGTTCAACGTTATGACGTATTACCGCTTTGGTGCCAGACTGGTACCAGCGGAGGGGGGGGGGGGGGGGGTGAAATCTAATTCGCATGTTGGGTGTCGTAGATGATGGATTTTACAATACTCTTCAAATTCGAGGCTCCCATGCCGCTATGGTGGATAAGGGTGAGGGGGTGGGAGACGACTATTTCTTTCCTAAAATACTAAATACATTTCGTCGAGTGAAACAGTTTTTTCGCTCACCAACTGGTTTAAATTGATCTAATGCTTATCCGATGGGACGTCCCGTGGAATGCTTGCATTACTAAACAATATGTTTTTTCAATGTTCCGTCACGAAATTTTGGTGACAACCGTCAAAACCTTTCATGTATTATAACTAGTTACTTATTTATTACAGTTTTTGGGTGGGCAAAGGTTATTTTCGATAAATACGCGCGAAAATACGCACATTTTGGTTTATTATTTTCAATAATGAACCTTTGGAATCGACCAAGGAGAAAAAATTTAACCCTCCTCAAAATTTGATGGTTTAGTACGTTTCAAGGTACGTGGAATCCGAAAATCGAATAAAATTGTTTCCGTCGTCCGCCGTACGCGGCACTTTCTATGGATCGATTTTGATGAAATTTGGTATGTAGGCTCCATCTGAGGTCTAGTTGTGCCCCGAAGCTTTTGTTGATGTCGGTCACTTCTGAGGGTTGAAAAATAAGGGTTAAAATTGTGAAAACGTCCCAGCTCTAATAATTTTAATATAAAGGTATTGTTTTCTCATCAATGCAATATAGTATTGAATTTTTAGAATCTGATGATACCACCCAGAGCTCTGTAGGACCAACCGTTCGCTCCCCATGAGAGCTCAAGGGTTGGACTTATGATAAATCAGCAATACGAATGTGAATCGCAAAAGAGGTCTAATCCCCCGAGTAAATAAATATACATGTTTTATCGCTTACCTACTGGTTTAAATTGATCTAATGTTTGTCCAATGGGACGTCCCCTGGAATGCTTGCATTATTAAACAATATGTTTTGAAATGTTCCATCACAAATTCTGGTGGCAAGCAGATACCCACCAAAAAGTTGAACACATTTTGACTGAACTAAACTCCGAGTAGTGGAATTATTCTGGATAGTTTGAGATGTACGAAGTTGTAGAACGAAAATGTGCAAAAAAAGGTATTTGTCGTTGGACGTACGTGTAGCTCACGTAAACACGGGCTATCGACCCTCCTTTGACACTCCAGCTATTTCTAACCTCTCTTGATATAGACGTCCGTCCGTCGTGGAGCGATGATTAAAATGCGCTTTTGGCCTTTCAGCAAGGACTGACGCCGCTGGCCATCGCTTCCAAGCTCGGCTACATCACAGTCGTGGAGACGCTCAAGGTGGTCACAGAGACGACTGTGACGACGACGACGATCGTCACCACAGAGGAGAAATACCGAGTTGTCGCCCCAGAATCCATGCAAGAAACCTTCATGTCAGACTCAGAAGACGACGGCGGTACGTTTCATTCCAATAAAGTCATGAATATTGAAAAACAGAAAACACTATTTTTTTGTTTCCTTAAGCATGAAGTAACCGATTTTTCTTTGTGTTTCTGCAATAGACTCTGAGTGATTTTTAAAATTAGAATTTCCGTTTTAGAATTTAACCAAATGGTTGCTGTATCTCAATAAAACTATACGTTGGGAAACATAACTAGAAATAGAACAGTGAAGTTTGTGGTAGTTTGCCAGAGGTCGTGTAGCAAAAGCCGTTTTAAAATATTCTCGCTCGTAGACTCAGTCTATGAACCGAGCTGAAGTTAGCAATATTCCTCGGCAATATTCAGAAAACCCCATAAAATCGTTAATACTTAACCAAACTGGACCGAATTTGAGCAACGTGTTCCCCTGAGTTATGCGTACCAGCTAGGAGTGGAAAGGGAGGGTAGTTGAGAGGGGGAAAATTTTATAAATTCAACATCTTAACGTAAAAAAATCGGCAAAGTCGTTATTACACATCCAAAATCGACGAACTTTGGGGGTTATGCTACCCTGATATCTCCCCACAACCACCTTTTCAGTATTACTTTAGGGAGATAGGGGTTATTTTTGCTGCCTTCACCTTTTGAATTTTGCTTATCACTTCATAATATGAAGTGATAAGCAAAATTCAAAAGGTGAAGGCAGCAAAAATAACCCCTATCTCCCTAAAGTAATACTTCTTGTTCCCATAAACACATCGGTGATATTCGATTCTATGATGTTAAGCATTCTAAGGAAGCCATAATGCCCCGTAAGAATGCCTTTCATTGTTATGATTGTATTTCGACTTTTAGAAGTCAACTATAAGGGTTGTTTGGGATCATAATATGATATATTATTATCCATATATTCATAATATATATAATATGATAATATGAACAACCCATCATGGTTGACTTCTAAAAGTCGAAATACAATCTAACAATGAAAAAAGAAAGCGGGCGAAAAAAAAGTGGGCGTTCGTTTTCAGCCACCCTGTATATGGAAAAGGTCGACACTTACTACAAGTGTGTAACTCATTACGCTGACAGTAAAAAGTGTCTTGAAGCAGGTAGGTAGCTTACCTAATGTGGGACAACATATCACAGTAGGAGAGAAAGAATCACAGTTTGGCTTCCTGTCTATATGGAGTGGGTCGATGGAAATCCGTCGAAAACGACACCAGCGATTTGAGGTTTTTTTAGGTAAACTGCGACCCCCCCCCCCCTGCACTCAACCCAAAAGAATATTGGGGAGGGAGGAGTACTAGAGACCTGTCAGCCATAATGCCCCGTAAGAATGCCTTTCATTGTTATGATTGTATTTCGACTTTTAGAAGTCAACTATAAGGGTTGTTTGGGATCATAATATGATATATTATTATCCATATATTCATAATATATATAATATGATAATATGAACAACCCATCATGGTTGACTTCTAAAAGTCGAAATACAATCTAACAATGAAAGGCATTCTTACGGGGCATTATGGCTTCCTTAGAATGCTTAACATCATAGAATCGAATATCACCGATGTGTTTATGGGAACAAGAAGCACTTTCTATGTAAGTAGATGCGACCAATTCTAGAGATCTAGAACGGAAGCATTGGGTCACCACATAGTGGAGCGCGCATCTTTGCTCGAAATCTTCTGGAAAAGGATTTTAAAAAATTATTTAAACTCACCGGAAGACTCAAGGACTCCAATACAGGGTAGCCGGCGGAATCCTCTTTTCAAAATAAAGGGGCTGTGAGAGCTTCGTCTCACTCTGACGACCTCATTTCTTCCTTCTTCTTTTTGAGGATAGTAGCTATAAAATCCAACGACAGGTCTCTAGTACTCCTCCCTCCCCAATATTCTTTTGGGTTGAGTGCAGGGGGGGGGGGGGGGTCGCAGTTTACCTAAAAAAACCTCAAATCGCTGGTGTCGTTTTCTACGGATTTCCATCGACCCACTCCATATAGACAGGAAGCCAAACTGTGATTCTTTCTCTCCTACTGTGATATGTTGTCCCACATTAGGTAAGCTACCTACCTGCTTCAAGACACTTTTTACTGTCAGCGTAATGAGTTACACACTTGTAGTTAGTGTCGACCTTTTCCATATACAGGGTGGCTGAAAACAAACGCCCACTTTTTAAAATGACGCCAAATTTTTAATTTTGGAGATATCAGGTTGAAATAAATTCCAAAATGTTCGTTAGGATTGGAAGTTTATTGTACAGTAAGAAAAAATCAGTTATGGAATATTGTGCTAAGTAGATGGCGCCCTTGCTGATTAATGCACTGTTCAAGCCTTTCGGCGAAGTTGCTCATGACGTTATCCAACATTTCCATCGAGATGGCGGCAATTTCACATATGATCGCATCTTTGAGGTCTTGAAGAGTTCGTAGTTTATCCACATAAACCTTGGACTTCAGGTAGCCCCATGAAAAGAAATCACAGGGAGTGAGATCGGGCGAGCGCGGAGGCCATGGAATATCACCGTGTCGCGAAATCAACTTTCCGGGAAATGTTTGGCGGAAAATATCCATGGAAATTCTCGCCGTGTGTGCGACCTCAAAGATGCGATCACACGTGAAATTGCCGCCATCCCGATGGAAATGTTGGATAACGTCATGAGCAACTTCGCCGAAAGGCTTGAACAGTGCATTAATCAGCAAGGGCGCCATCTACTTAGCACAATATTCCAAAACTGATTTTTTCTTACTGTACAATAAACTTCCAATCCTAACGAACATTTTGGAATTTATTTCAACCTGATATCTCCAAAATTAAAAATTTGGCGTCATTTTAAAAAGTGGGCGTCCGTTTTCAGCCACCCTGTAGAAACTTTTCTGGAGGCTTTTCGAAAATGAACTATTTTGGCCGTGGGAAGGAGACTCCAGAGACATCTGTGTGTCGGGTGTTGAACTACTATCCTCTCTCCCTTACTTTCTGAGGTCCTCCTGAGGCCCTGATTCTTATGGGTTTCCACAGAAAACCGGATGAACCGAAAATTCTGGGATTTTTAGGGAACACTCAAAAGGTTATTTCTAACAGGTTAACGTAGAGATAGATTTTTAGTTTTTAATTTTATTCACATGTATGATTCAAAAAAATACATGATACAATTTAAATATCTAAAATATAAGCTCGTTGTTTTATTTCTTGACTAAAAAGATGAAGAATTACAAAAAATTGTCCCTGTAGGCCTATCTATTACGGAGATATATGGGAAAATGGTTAGGATCTCCCCCTTAACGCAAGTGGTAAAGATTCACCAATTTGAACTCACCCTGAAAACTGACATCTTTTGGACGCTTCTGAAAAGTTATTATTTACTAAGCAATGAGAAATTTCACCGAATTCTGTTTGCATTTTTCCTGAATAGTTAATTGTGTGGGATAGATGAAAATCGGGCTGATTTCGGAAAATAAGTCTCCTGTTATTTTTGGGAGACAATCAAAATTTTTGATATCAAAACTAACCGGGAAAACGGACGTGAAGCGGGTACGCTCGCTGATTGGGCTGTTCAGATCGCGGTCTCCTCCCAGTGTTGCCCATTGGGACGACAAAATCGTGTTTTCTAAGAGAAAAGTTATCAAACAAAAACAGAGGAAACCTAATTTTCCCCATCTTGCTTTTTCTATTTTTTTTTCTTCAGTTTTTCGATTTCGAACTTTACTTTTTCGTGAAATTTTGCATCTGGGGACTATAGATTTCTTGATCTCAGCGCTTCAAGCGGCCATAAATGAACTATTCCGGGATGACGTCATTTTCCCGGTTTTTTTAAACATTCGTATTTTTTACACTGTTTTGTTTATTTGTAAATTAGGAAGTTCGGGCTGAAAGTTCGCCTTAGGGGGTTTTTCGAGGTGCTGAATCCGATTTTGGGGTCAAAAATAGGAAATTCCGACATGGTAAAATTCCTCATTGTAGAAAAGGTATATTGATTAGATAAACCTAAAACTATAGAGGGTTCCCTCATTCCTAGAGGTAGTTATTCTACAATACCAGAGCTAGCTCTTCCCTCGTTTCTAAGGGTAGTTGAATGGAGGCAGTTATTCCGCCATTCCCGGGGGAATAACGTTTTCTCCCTAATTTGGCATTATTAGGAGTTCTATGTTTCAAGTCTTAACTGTGGTAGTTCAGTTGCTTTTTAGAGTTGAAATGTAATGTTTCTAGAAGGTATAAAAAGTTCTTTTTCCAAGTCAGCAATCATTTGGTTGAATCGTTCCTGTGTGAGTCCAACACCTCACTCTTAATAATTTGGTTTATTCGGAGTAATAACGTTATTGTTGAGTAAGTAGGTTCTCTCGTTGTATCGACAGATCACTGTTTTATTGGGTTTGAATCTCGCATGAAAATTTGCCCTTCTCCTTTCCCTTTAAACCCTTCCCAATTCGGTAAGCAAACTCAGGGTTGAAGTTAGCGAAGTCGCGTTAAGAACTCTAATCTAGTTCATTGACATTGCACTATACTTTTGTTTCTTCTACAAATTATAATACCATTCGGATAAACTCAAAGGAGGATAAAACTCATTCAATGACAAATTTAAGACTTTCCATGTTAAACTCAATGTATCCCATTTAAATTTGTGGTTTATAGTTGTAGATTTGAGATACAAACCATACATTTAAAATTGTATCCTTGAAATGTTTGAAGGAAAATCCAGAATTTCATAAATCCTTTAGATTCTAGTAAAATATTGGTATATTTTGTGATTTTTTTGTATAAATTTTTTGTGTATACCAATTGACTTCTCTTCTAATAACCAAATCCAACTGGCAGATAAAAAAATAGGTGTTAAATGCTATGCCTAATGATTTTTCTAAGATTGTAATGCTATACCCTTTGTGATGGTTACTAACGTGTCGTATTCCTCTTGGATTGGAAACGTAAGAATCTCAGTTTTACAAAACTGTTGTTCGCCTGCTTACGCTCTCCGCTATTTTCGATGTTTACAACTCTTCGGTGCATCTAGCGAGACAAGAGTCGGACTAAGTTTATTCTTGACCTGATAATATTATCGCATATTCAACATTCTACAACCCTTTCTATCGGGTGAGGGATGTGAAAGGGAAATACCATCGAGTCACTCCTCAATTTCTCATTTCAATCTGCTTTAAATTCAAATGTAAGTGATTGTACCGGAATTTGGTGTTTTCATTGCCCCGGAGAACAACAAACAAAATCAAGGTCAACTTATTAAAACTAAGTTTTAATTACAAGTCTTGTAATAATCACCTTATGTTTTAATCAGGCACTATAGATAGTGTTACTACCAGGAAATTCTGACGAAGAATCAATTAAACCAAAGCAAATTAACTTTATTAAACGGATAAACTGAACACACACTCAAAATCAACCATGGAATATTAAAAAATATTGCTGTCTGACAAGCAAACGAAAGTGTTTGATAAGATATGGATTGAATCATGAATGTTCAAGGGATTGACTTTATACGGAACTTCCATGGCAACCTAAATAGAGTATCCATCCATCATGGAAGTAGGATAGGTAAACAACCATCTCAGGTGGAATTTTGTCCAACTGCCATTCCTGGCGTTGCTGACGTCATCAGCTGTCTTCCATAGGGAAGATCAGAATTGGTTCTGATGATTTCGGTTATGGCTACTTCCTGCCTCACCGAATTAGGTGGAGCCACCAATCCAAATAATCTCCAGGTCTTAACTTATGTGATCTCACAGCAACCAGTTCATTGCCATTCAGTTCCATTCAGGTTCATGCCAGCATTCAGGCATTTATGTGAATTGATTGTCCCTAGTGGACTTGAACCAGCAACAAGCTGAATGTGATAGTTGCGAAAACAGAGTCATGATGCTGAGCCTACTCAGTTGTCAGAAGAGGACTCAGCGACTGGCAAGAATTCAGCTTATAATAGTTGTGAATTCAAATCGAGGCACTCATGCCATCTGAATTGTCACGACAGAACTCTCACTGGCTACAAGCTTATCCATACTGGCTATAGACTCTCTTCACCATGATTCATCAAGAGTTTACTCCAAAAGTTTAATTAACCGAATTTTGAACAAAATTTAATATATTCATCACTTGGGTATTCCTGTTTGTCCTCCGAATTTAGGACTTTTGTCTCGCTAGATTGACCTCGTCGACCACGAGCGACAGAAACTACTGCTTCCCTGTGTATATAGAGTAGTTTGTACACAGTGTTCAAATGGTTATAAATTTTAAACGCCCGTTCTTCATGGTGGCGTGTATCTCTGGCTTCTCTCTCTCTCTCTAACCAGACTGCTTCTGGCATACAAACTCAATTGCTTTTGATTCGTTGTTTGTGAAAAACAAAGCTTGCTTTGAAATTTTGAAACACTCTTAAACTCCCCGGACGTTAGCTCACACTCAATTACGTTTTCCACGCTATCTATTAATAGGTAATCCATTCTTATCCGTCATAATCCAGGGTTTTTCATCAGTCTACCCTTATTCCACACAAATCAAAAGAACGTCAGTTTCTTTTTCAAACAATCAATTTTTGTTTCAATTTTGTGACTCGCCCATTTTGGTTTTGGGCTTTAGGGATAATAGTGTAAATTTCAATCCAGGTGGGGATGATATGATCGCAGTTGCCATGAATGACTATGGCAAACCGACACATGCTCAGCATGTCTACCTTCCTTACTACCAAGGTCAAATGTTGTACACTCGTAAGTTTATTTTTCCTGCCCTCCATTTTTTTAATTTAATTTTTTTTTCTTCAAATGCTTTACATTTGTATTATAGCGATTTAGTTAACATTATTCTCTTCCAACTCAAAACCCACTTAATTTTTACCCTTCGTAACCTTCAAGCCAGCGCATGAAATAACTTTTTACTAATTCACCAATTAATAATTTGGTGGCAAAGGGCCTTCACACGTTGTAGTTTTAAAGTATCAATGTACAGTAAGTAATACCTGTCTTGTATCTGGTGCCTACCTAACTAGTGTGTTAGTGGCTGATCATAGTTTACAACTAGTAGATAGAATAATAGTGTAACTGAATCGTTCTCATTGCTCATTTTTAATACGTCGAAATTGTAATTATTATTGCCATGTTTTATCCAAGATTTTGAGTCTTTAATAGTGAGATGAATTCAGTCTCTCGTAAATTTCAATTCAATTTTTCATTCGAACAACCTCGTGACTGGTGGGTTATGAATCAAAGTAACTAGACTGCTTTGACTCTTGGCACAACAATGAGCGTTACACTCAATTTTTTACATTCATTTAAAAGCAGGGAATGAGATTCATTCTTCAATGAGACTCATCCTTCGTGTACATTATTTATTAATAACAAGTTTGAAACAAGGAAGTGAACAATGTTGTAGCTTCAGTGTAACAAGGCGGTGAAGACAAGAGAGTGAGGTGTGCAAAGTGTAGGTACGAGTAGGTATATCAGTTTTAAGCAGTTGAAATAGTGTCGTTCTAGGGGTGGGGGGGGAGGGAGAAGTTGCAATAGAGTTTACCTATTAAATAGTCGGATTTGAACAACGAGGGTAAGAGAAATGACCTTATACGAAAGTAAGTACTTACAGGATCGATGTCTGCAATAAGACTCGGATGCTATCCCTGTGATTGCGAATGAAGTAATTGTTCCATCGAATCAGGTGTCAGAGTAACTGTTGAGGACGCAATGTAGAGGCAGAGGCCTGGTATGGACGCAATGTAGAGGAAGAGGTCTGTTATGGACGCAATGTAGAGGCAGAGGCCTGGTATGGACGCAATGTAGAGGCAGAGGCCTGGTATGGACGCAATGTAGAGGCAGAGGCCTGTTATGGAAGCAATGTAGAGGAAGAGGCTTGTTATGGACGCAATGTAGAGGCAGAGGCCTGGTATGGACGCAATGTAGAGGCAGAGGCCTGGCATGGATGCAATGTAGAGGCAGAGGCCTGGTACGGACGCAATGTAGAGGCAGAGGCCTGGTATGGGACGCAATGTAGAGGCAGAGGCCTGGTACGGACGCAATGTAGAGGAAGAGGCCTGTTATGGACGCAATGTAGAGGCAGAGGCCTGGTATGGACGCAATGTAGAGGCAGAGGCCTGGCATGGATGCAATGTAGAGGCAGAGGCCTGGTACGGACGCAATGTAGAGGTAGAGGCCTGGTATGGGACGCAATGTAGAGGCAGAGGCCTGGTATGGGACGCAATGTAGAGGCAGAGGCCTGGTATGGGACGCAATGTAGAGGCAGAGGCCTGGTATGGGACGCAATGTAGAGGAAGAGGCCTGTTATGGACGCAATGTAGAGGCAGAGGCCTGGTATGGGACGCAATGTAGAGGCAGAGGCCTGGTATGGGACGCAATGTAGAGGCAGAGGCCTGGTATGGGACGCAATGTAGAGGCAGAGGCCTGGTATGGGACGCAATGTAGAGGCAGAGGCCTGGTATGGGACGCAATGTAGAGGAAGAGGCCTGTTATGGACGCAATGTAGAGGCAGAGGCCTGGTATGGACGCAATGTAGAGGCAGAGGCCTGGCATGGATGCAATGTAGAGGCAGAGGCCTGGTATGGACGCAATGTAGAGGCAGAGGCCTGGCATGGATGCAATGTAGAGGCAGAGGCCTGGTACGGACGCAATGTAGAGGCAGAGGCCTGGTATGGGACGCAATGTAGAGGCAGAGGCCTGTTATGGACGCAATGTAGAGGCAGAGGCCTGGTATGGACGCAATGTAGAGGCAGAGGCCTGGCATGGATGCAATGTAGAGGCAGAGGCCTGGTACGGACGCAATGTAGAGGCAGAGGCCTGGTATGGGACGCAATGTAGAGGCAGAGGCCTGGTATGGGACGCAATGTAGAGGCAGAGGCCTGGTATGGGACGCAATGTAGAGGCAGAGGCCTGGTATGGGACGCAATGTAGAGGAAGAGGCCTGTTATGGACGCAATGTAGAGGCAGAGGCCTGGTATGGGACGCAATGTAGAGGCAGAGGCCTGGTATGGGACGCAATGTAGAGGCAGAGGCCTGGTATGGGACGCAATGTAGAGGCAGAGGCCTGGTATGGGACGCAATGTAGAGGAAGAGGCCTGTTATGGACGCAATGTAGAGGCAGAGGCCTGGTATGGGACGCAATGTAGAGGCAGAGGCCTGGTATGGGACGCAATGTAGAGGCAGAGGCCTGGTATGGGACGCAATGTAGAGGAAGAGGCCTGTTATGGACGCAATGTAGAGGCAGAGGCCTGGTATGGACGCAATGTAGAGGCAGAGGCCTGGCATGGATGCAATGTAGAGGCAGAGGCCTGGTATGGACGCAATGTAGAGGCAGAGGCCTGGCATGGATGCAATGTAGAGGCAGAGGCCTGGTACGGACGCAATGTAGAGGCAGAGGCCTGGTATGGGACGCAATGTAGAGGCAGAGGCCTGGTATGGGACGCAATGTAGAGGCAGAGGCCTGGTATGGGACGCAATGTAGAGGCAGAGGCCTGGTATGGGACGCAATGTAGAGGCAGAGGCCTGGTATGGGACGCAATGTAGAGGCAGAGGCCTGGTATGGGACGCAATGTAGAGGCAGAGGCCTGGTATGGGACGCAATGTAGAGACAGAGGCTTGGTATGGGACGCAATGTAGAGGCAGAGGCCTGGTATGGGACGCAATGTAGAGGCAGAGGCCTGGTATGTACACAATGTAGAGGCAGAGGCCTGGTATGGACGCAATGTAGAGGCAGAGGCCTGGTATGGGACGCAATGTAGAGGCAGAGGCCTGGTATGGACGCAATGTAGAGGCAGAGGCCTGTTATGGAAGCAATGTAGAGGCAGAGGCCTGTTATGGAAGCAATGTAGAGGAAGAGGCCTGTTATGGACGCAATGTAGAGGCAGAGGCCTGGTATGGACGCAATGTAGAGGCAGAGGCCTGGCATGGATGCAATGTAGAGGCAGAGGCCTGGTACGGACGCAATGTAGAGGCAGAGGCCTGGTATGGGACGCAATAGAGGCAGAGGCCTGGTATGGGACGCAATGTAGAGGCAGAGGCCTGGTATGGGACGCAATGTAGAGGCAGAGGCCTGGTATGGGACGCAATGTAGAGGCAGAGGCCTGGTATGGGATGCAATGTAGAGGCAGAGGCCTGGTATGGACGCAATGTAGAGGCAGAGGCCTGTTATGGAAGCAATGTAGAGGCAGAGGCCTGTTATGGAAGCAATGTAGAGGAAGAGGCCTGTTATGGACGCAATGTAGAGGCAGAAGCCTGGTATGGACGCAATGTAGAG
Source organism: Apolygus lucorum (assembly GCA_009739505.2). NCBI lineage: Eukaryota > Metazoa > Arthropoda > Insecta > Hemiptera > Miridae > Apolygus > Apolygus lucorum. The sequence goes on from CM019179.2 coordinate 40,546,773, forward strand.
GCAGAGGCCTGGCATGGATGCAATGTAGAGGCAGAGGCCTGGTACGGACGCAATGTAGAGGCAGAGGCCTGGTATGGGACGCAATGTAGAGGCAGAGGCCTGGTATGGGACGCAATGTAGAGGCAGAGGCCTGGTATGGGACGCAATGTAGAGGCAGAGGCCTGGTATGGGACGCAATGTAGAGGCAGAGGCCTTGTATGGACGCAATGTAGAGGCAGAGGCCTGGTATGGGACGCAATGTAGAGGCAGAGGCCTGGTATGGGACGCAATGTAGAGGCAGAGGCCTGGTATGGGACGCAATGTAGAGGCAGAGGCCTGGTATGGACGCAATGTAGAGGCAGAGGCCTGGTATGGACGCAATGTAGAGGCAGAGGCCTGGTATGGACGCAATGTAGAGGCAGAGGCCTGGTATGGGACGCAATGTAGAGGCAGAGGCCTGGTATGGGACGCAATGTAGAGGCAGAGGCCTGGTATGGACGCAATGTAGAGGCAGAGGCCTGGTATGGACGCAATGTAGAGGCAGAGGCCTGGTATGGACGCAATGTAGAGGCAGAGGCCTGGTATGGATGCAATGTAGAGGCAGAGGCCTGGTACGGACGCAATGTAGAGGCAGAGGCCTGGTATGGGACGCAATGTAGAGGCAGAGGCCTGGTATGGGACGCAATGTAGAGGCAGAGGCCTGGTATGGGACGCAATGTAGAGGCAGAGGCCTGGTATGGGACGCAATGTAGAGGCAGAGGCCTTGTATGGACGCAATGTAGAGGCAGAGGCCTGGTATGGGACGCAATGTAGAGGCAGAGGCCTGGTATGGACGCAATGTAGAGGCAGAGGCCTGGTATGGACGCAATGTAGAGGCAGAGGCCTGGTATGGGACGCAATGTAGAGGCAGAGGCCTGGTATGGGACGCAATGTAGAGGCAGAGGCCTGGTATGGGACGCAATGTAGAGGCAGAGGCCTGGTATGGGACGCAATGTAGAGGCAGAGGCCTGGTACGGTCGCAATGTAGAGGCTGAGGCCTGGTATGGACGCAATGTAGAGGCAGAGGCCTGGTATGGACGCAATGTAGAGGCAGAGGCCTGGTATGGGACGCAATGTAGAGGCAGCGGCCTGGTATGGACGCAATGTAGAGGCAGAGGCCTGGTATGGACGCAATGTAGAGGCAGAGGCCTGGTATGGACGCAATGTAGAGGCAGAGGCCTGGTATGGACGCAATGTAGAGGCAGAGGCCTGGTATGGGACGCAATGTAGAGGCAGAGGCCTGGTATGGACGCAATGTAGAGGCAGAGGCCTGGTATGGACGCAATGTAGAGGCAGAGGCCTGGTATGGACGCAATGTAGAAGCAGAGGCCTGGTATGGACGCAATGTAGAGGCAGAGGCCTGGTATGGACGCAATGTAGAGGCAGAGGCCTGGTATGGACGCAATGTAGAGGCAGAGGCCTGGTATGGACGCAATGTAGAGGCAGAGGCCTGGTATGGGACGCAATGTAGAGGCAGAGGCCTGTTATGGGTGCCACCACAGTATCAACGCTAATGCTGGATATCCTAACATTATTTTTGAAGAAAAAACTTGGTAAACAGTTCGATGTTTTTATTCAATAGGTTGGTAAAACGGTGAAAATATGAATTATTTTTTAATGATTTATTGTATCATAGATTTTTAATGATAATGATTATATTCACGATCGTACTAATAGTTTCCTTGAACTTATAGACATCAACATGATTGATACTTTCATGTAGGTACCCTACTATGCTGACATTATTTTTGCTGCCGCCTAATCAAGGACAATGGTGATATTTTTTGGAATGGCTTTAGGCTTGAAAAACAATTTAAAAATGAGAAATCGTTGTTGGTCAATCACCTGACAATATTGTTTGCCCCTAATTCTGGAATTCGTCAAATTTCTACAAACGAAACTGATAAGATAGTGAAACGGTGTCTTCCTAAAATAATTCGAGGATGTATCGGTTTATATCTTTTGATCTCCACTACTATCTATAACATGTCTCGATTCGCTGTATTACCACGTTAGAGTCGTTTGGGGTTTTTAAGCATCAAGAAGGCAAATTTTCGGTATGTACCTCGTTTAACGTGGAAATAGGTTGTTGATTTGCCTGTGTATCTTGCTGGTTAGTGATCACTCATTGAGTGACTTTAAATTCACTTTCTAGAGGTTGGAGAAGATATTAGGCTCATCCGGCAAGGATGTCGCTTTGCCACTTATGAATGTTGCAATTTACGTGGAGCAGCCTTCAGTGCTTCTGTTTATCGCCCACCACCGCCTCTTTGCTTGATTGTACACGCTCAACAGCCTACTTCATCCGCCCTAAACTTAGACATAGAACTTGATGAGTCTGCACTTATTAATCAATGTGTGTGCGCCGATTGAGAATGTTGCAATGTTTCTTGTCAAGCATCTTTCAAAAGAAATAACGCTGCAAACTAATGACGAGATTTTATGTGATCAAAAAGGTACCTTTTGATACAGTGCGTCGGTTGTTCAGAAACGTCATGCTTACCACCATAACACAACAGGGTTTTACATTTCGTGACAGTCACAGGCCAGGAATCGATTCTAGAGCTCATTTCCAGCAAAAAATGTAATTTTTTAGAGGTTCGTTTTCGAGTTCTTTCACTTTTAAGATTTTTTCGTGTTTTTGACTTTACCTCAGTAAAACGGCTATAACTCCCCAAATTTTCGTACAAATTCAAATCTGATCACACCGTTGGAAAGAGCATAAACTTTCTTTAAAAATTTTCTTACATTTTTTAAAAAAGGTTGAAAATTGGTGAAACGAATAATTGGTCATATCTTGAAAAGTCTCAACTTTTTTTCAAATGTTTACAGGTTCTGTAATCCGGCACGTGAATTTGTGTCTGTAGGCCTAGCAGATGCGCCAAAATCTCAGCTTTCTGTCTTGCTAAGTTTTTCAAATTCATTAGGATTTCGTTTACGGTGTCTCCTTGGTAGTCTCGCTATTCCACCGGTGAATTATTCATACTTCCTTCCAGCTTTTCAAGTTCAGTCTTTAGAGGGGGTATTCTATATTCTGTTCACGGCGGTTCACTTCAGTGTCCACTCCTAACTAACTTGTTTTTAATTTTTTCTCGGATTATTCATTCACCTAGTAAGTCACTCCATTGAATCAATGTGTCGAGTCCATTGCAATAGCTTAATTTCCTTGAAAATTTCCTTAACAAGCTTTTGATAATGTGGGGTGGACTGGGACAACTCCACATGTTGATGGTGGAGTTTTCGTTGACAGATAGAAATTTCGTTGTCGAGTTTGTTCTCAGTTCTTGTTGTGAATCGAATTAAAAGCACACACAAATCACACACTTGTTGATTGGAGTACAACTTATTTTACAATATTGTCTTGTCTCTCGAGTAAACCTACTACTTTCGATTATTTCTCCTTCTTTCTCGCCTTTTTCAGTCAATTGAAGGTGAAAACAAGCCTTTGACGTTGTCTTGTCACTCAAATAAAATAATTAGTTTTGATGTTTTTTCTTGACCTTTTCAGACAATTGACGTTAAAAATTCAAAATATTAGCTGCACGTCCCGTTATATTTCCTACCCTTTGGTTATATATTTACAAACGCTGCAAATTATTACACAATAGTTTATTATTTTTCTATAGATCACTCGTCTGCAAAGCCACCAACCATCCAACATGAAGAAAAACATCGATCGTATTTCGGTCAGCTAAAATTTGAACGGAGATCAGGCCTCTTTTGCTATTCACACTCGTGTTTCTGATTTATCGTACGTAAAACGTTCAAATTCTCGTAGGGAGCGAACGGTTTGTCCTACAGGACTCCGCGTGGTTTCAAAAAATTCTATAGAATCTTAAATTGAAGGAAAAACAATACCTTTATATCAAAATGTTTTGATTCAAAACATTTCATTTGATTGATTGATCAATCAACATTTCATTTGATTGATTGATCAATCAAATCAACATTTCATTTGATTTGATTTGATTGATTTCAAAACAAAAATTCATTTTGGAACCCTTAGAAGTGACCTACATCAACCAAAATCTTCGGGGCACAACTAGACCCCAAATGGAGTCTACAAATTTCATCAAAATCGGTCAATGCTAAGTGGCAAAAGTGCCGCGTACGGCCGACGGACGGCCAAATTTTTATTCGATTTTTGGATTCTACGTACCTTGAAACGTAAACCAACAAATTTTGAGGGGGTGTTTAAAAAAAAATTTTCTTGGTCGATTCCAAAGGTTCATTATTGAAAATAATAAACCAAAAAAGACCTCAAAACAGTCTTCTCGTCAGCGCGAACTCATATTGGTGTTTTGTTTGGAGGTTCTTCTCATGGATCGTCATTTGAGCTCTCTTCAATTCCTATGTCAAAATTAATCAGGAGTATCAACGAGAAAAAATTACTGAGTAAATGTATCGAATTCGTCAAGTCATCTTGAGGAGGAGGGTGATCCACGATATTCTTGTGAACTCTATTTTTTCCGTAAAAGTTGATTTTCTCTTCTAATTCAGCTTTAAAAAATATAAAGTGATAGATCTTTAGAAAGCCGAATATTTGAGCAAGTTTTTTCCAAAGAGCGCCCATCGAAATGGGCAGGGATTCACATTGATAACTTCGATCGAAATAAAGTCCTCCGATTTTAATTTACTTGGATAATACGGGAGTTATGTCAGTTTTAATTACATTGGGTAAAACACGAGAAAAAAATTTGGAAAAACAAGGGGTGAAAATATAATTGCTAAGAGACATTTTGGTTTATTGGTTTCAATAATTAACCATTGGAATCGACCGAGAAATTCTAACCCCCTTAAAATTTTGGTTTACATTTTAAGGTTCGTAGAATATGAAAATGGAATAAAAATTTTGCCGTCCGTCCGCCTTAAAAGGTGTTTTCCTTAGTTAGGAGTTTAGCCGATTTTGATGAAATTTGGTATATGAGCTCCATTTGGGGTCTAGTTTGTGCCCCGAAGGTTTTGGTTGATGTCAGTCTCTTCTAAAGTTTGAAAACTAAGAGCTGAAATTTTCAAAACGCCCTAGCTCAAAAACGTTCAATATAAAGGTATTGTTTTCATCAATTTAAAATAGAATTGAATTTTTAGAATCGAATGAGACCACCCGGAGCTCTGTAGGACCAACCGCTCGCTCCCCATGAGAACTTAAGGATTGGACTTATGATAAATCAGAAACACGAGTGTGAATCGCAAAAGAGGCCTAATCTCCATTAAAATTTTAGCTGACCAAAATGGGATCGTTGTTCGTATCTTCGAGTTGTACTCAGTTGTGCGTTTAGGAACCAGTAATCAAATTTCTTAATAATTACGGCAACTCCCTGTTTCTTCGAATTGTGTGTGAAGCGTTTATTTCTTCCAAATAAATTTGAATGTGAAGTAGGTGGTAGGTAGTGGGCAAAGCTGTGTTCTTTGCAGGCGAGTGATCTATATAGAAAAATAATAAACCTTTATGTAATAATTTGAAGCGTTTTTGTATGAAATACCTAGTAGAATAAAACCCATAAGTTATGCCCAACTTGAGTGTAGTCACACTGTACACTCAGGACGCGACCTCTTTCTTTTAGGTTAACACTTACGGACATGTTTACTTTACGGACATCACTTTCAGATTAATTCAATTTTCCAACTATTTTTCCCTCAAGCAACAAAATCTCTCTTCGGTTGCTTTTGGATTATCTAAATTAATTGATTTTACCTCGAATCACTCAATTTTGGAAAGATCCCCAGTAAGAGACTCCGAACAATCTCAGTCAGGCTGTAAAGATAAGTAACAATGGAAGCTTAGTTCGAACATTAAAAAACACTTTCAGTTTGCTATTATGTTGAAATTCTAAAATTGAAGTATTTGCCTCTTTAATCAAACGAGCTGCAGCATCTTATTTTAAAAACGATATCGTGGTGGCGTTCATAACCTTCCATCACTGCCTTGTAAATACCAATACCGTCTTGTAGTTCACTCAGGTCATATAAGATGGCTACACCGTAAGCATCAGACTACAACATCAGTTTTATTCTGGTATAAAAGGCTTAAAATGCGGCACAAACTTGTGACTATATGTATCTTACTGGACCCTTTTGACTGTTGGTGACTTTACCCTTATATACTAAAAAATTGTGTAAGAAAGAAAGAAAAAAATTGATAACGCTTATATTTGTGCCTAGACATTTATATAACCCAAAATTATATTCAACCGTCCTTTAGCACAGTTCTCAACGCTCGTTAACTTTCTGTCGGTTGAGTGATCTTTAAAGCTGACTTCACTCAAGTTCTCTACGACCATGGAATTTGGTTCTCTTCATGCATTCATAAACCTGAGTCGGTGAGATAAGGTTGGTTCACGTTGAGTGGTTTGCCGTGAGTTGATAAGAACTCAAAAATCGTTAAACTGTCCCATTCATCAAAGTAGCTATCAGCCTCACATTCGGTGCTTCACCATTCTAGAGCTAAGCAGTTAACGTCATTTCTTGTATCTAAAAAATACTTCCCACTTTCAGTCTTCAGTCACTTTTCAAATCTTCACCTGTTTGGAATTTTGCGCACCTTTTGAAACTGGAAAGTTAGTTAATTAAGTTACGTTACTCGTGATATTGAATTGGTGATTCTCTTTTCAGGTGAAGATCCGATGTTGAGCGATCAGCAGCAGTACCGATACATGACCGTGGACGATATGAAGTCTTTGGGCGACGATTCTGTCAAGATTGATGTCACGAGGGATGAACACGACTATTCAACTAACTCCCTTGGTGGGTCCTGAGGTTTTTGTTGTAACACTTCGATGCATCTTCTAGCCTTTAAACAGTTAGAACAAGATAATGCTGGCAGATTGGAGTGGGGTAGGCACAAACCCAGTGCTGAGGGGGGCTGCTGACGGTCAATCAGCTCTAGTTGTGGTCATCCGGGCCACCAGAGTCCTTTTTCATTTTTCCATTTTTTAGCCATTATGTTGAATTATCCGCGAGATCTGTATCGATAATAGATATTTAGAAATATCGAATCCAAAGTATTGATCCAAAAATACGGTATAGTGCAGTATGGATACTAAAATATTGAGTATCAGTACGAAAGTATCGATATTTTGAAATATTGGGTATCGATGTCTATCCCTTCCTGGGACCAATGTGATCTCCACTTCAAGCTACACTTACGCTCAGTGGCGGCTCCTGCCCTGAACTCAGGGGGTGCACGGAGATCAGGAGAAGCTACGGAGAAGGGACAGAATAGGTGCTTTTCTCTGCCAAATAGAAATTATGTAACGATATGTAAATGGGATAAATCTTGGTAACTTTTTCAACTTAAAATTGCAAACGGTACTAAATACGTAGGTGCAATAGACACGAAAAATAATGTTCTCTAGTGGTTAACAGAAATTCTGAAATACTTAATCATCAAAGGTCTAAACCCACGAAATGCATCCATCTTATTGCAAAGCTGAAATGTGTATTTGCCCGTGATGATTCAAAACATCGTCCAACTCGGAAGAAAAATTAACGATAATTCGAGACAGAATGTACCTATTTTTGTTAACCGTTTTGGTTTTTTGCATCAGATTAAGATGATATGCACTGTTGAGTTGTTGTATTAGGTATATTTTGACGACCTAATATACGCAAATCTACCAGAGCGTTTTTATGGGAGACAGCCAATGCGTTTTTTTGGCTAAATGGGAGATCACTTATGCCGTCTTTAACCCAAGCCTCAAAATAATTTCTTCGTCACTTCACATCTGCAAAGCCAATCTACCTTCTTGTAATAATATTATAAGAAGTCGAATATGGAAACCGGGAAACCTGTGAGGCAGGAAGACACAATAATAAAATTGGAAATTCACTCACTCACACACCCCAGGCGCACAGCCTCCGTGCTGCTCCTCAAGGTCACATTTCGTGCTCTCTGGTTGGTCAATCTCACGTGCCTGCCTCCCTCGAATGACGTCACCCTCCTCGAAACGAAGCATAAAACTGGATTTGCGCGAACCGCCGCTGATTGGTCAGGAAAGAGGGAGCTGCCTGCCACTGTTTTCGCGCGTAGATTCAACTAGCACAGTACCTACGATCGTGTCTTCTGTCACCATCCAACTTACTCTTCAAACCCAGAGGAACTAACTTTGATTTTTTTTTCTTTTTTAATTGGCTGGGGGTGCACATGCGCCTATGCTCCTATCAGCAGCCGCCCCTGCTTATGCTTCAACCTCCTGTGGAATCCAGCCAAACTAGGAGCCCATCCTCTCACTATCCTGATGTTAGTCTTTCTGCTCGTTCACAGGCCCCCACGGAGAACTTGCCCATAGGAGAGACCACTTCCTTCTCAACAGCAGTCAGCCTGATAATGTCGACATCATCAAAACGCCTGTTCACGTTGGGTAAGCACCACATTCATGTTTCCCCAAACTTCCAAAAGTAATCAATATTCGTTTTAAAGCTCAGTGTAAATACTCTCTTTTTGCGAGAAGGTTTTTCTACTGCGCTTCATTTTATTGAATCTTTGAGTTTCTTACTCAATTATTTTATGCGATAAGTCATTCCAAAATGAATCATAGTTCTTCATCTTTACTTTAAAAAAATCCTAAATAGTTGTATTTCTAAAATTTTGGTTTGTTTAAATCCTTAACTACGTTTTTGAGAAGGTACATATTAATTCATAGGTGAACGAAAAGGTTATAAATTCGTATTTTTTAAATTTCAACGAGAACAATAATAATAGTCTAGGTCCGCATAGCTGATAAATATTCAAGCTGAAACCGACTATTAACAAAATGGCTTTGTAACATGCTTCTGTGGGGAGAAGTTCCTCCAAAGATCTGCTTGACAAACGAAACGCTGACAAAAAACAGACTGTCTAATCCCTTGAAAATTGCGTTTTGTTTGTGAAATACCTCACAGAACGACAAAACTACTGTTGTTCTTCACAAGGGAAAGCGCATACAATTTTCCAGATTTATTAAAATTTCCTCCCCATGGATTCTCAACTCCTTAATTTTACTGATAGTAATATTATTATTATTAGGTTCCTCGTGAAGAAACTTGAGTGTTTCAAGCATAATCCTATTTGTCGTATCTTTCTTAAAATTCTATTTTGTTGTTTTTATTGTCTACTACCGTGGCATGAAGAACCCTTTATGAGTAATGTTAACAAGGTTCTGTTTTTTCGACTACTTGATTAAGACACTAGGTGTTGAGGCTCTTGTGGTTTAGCCAGAACTGATTTTCAGATTCTGATTGCACCTCAAGAGCCTCAGTAACGTTTATAACCTACCTAGTCAGGGAGATTAGGTGATAATTAGTATCTTGTCTTCAACCCAACGTTGCTGTCAGTTTTGGCACATTTAAAGTTTACAGTAGGCATTAATAGATACTTTCTTTCACATTTCTCAAACTCGATGCTATACAATGGGTAATTTGCCTCAATTTTAGATTCTGGAATTTCTAAACAAATCCTATAATAGGGCCCTAGAATAATGTTTAACACCAGGAATACCCGAGGGGAAAAAATTACCGCAGGAGAAAATGCCTAAATAAGTGAAGCTTTTGTCAAAAAACGCCGCGAAAATCGAGAGAGGCTGGCGGTACAAGTCAAGTTTGCCGCAGCGAAAACTCAGTTCGGGCCCTCACACAAAATGACGCAAAAACTGAACGGCTTCACCTCTTCGCTCAAAACGTGTCAACTGAACGTCTTGGCTGATACATACCTAAGTCCAAGAATGTAAGAAATAAAACAGTAAGTCAAAAACTTACATTGAAATGGTCTTCACAACAATGAAACTGGGTTGTAGAAGGTGGACGTCCTGCAGCCTCCAACCATTTTTGCCTTCTCTCGAAAAAAAAATTCTCTTTCCTCTTATTGAAACTCGAATGAGTTTTCATTCGAGCTTTACTTGAATCACGACTGAATTCACTTGAATAAACTCTGTCCCACATTTACTGTGTGTTTGCATAACCTTCCCGCAGATAACCCCAGAGAGAAGGGGATCATCGAGCAATGTAATCAGCTTGGTTAGGCAGGCCGATACGTCACATCATGGCTGCCCCAGAGTGCCGCTACATTTCAAATTTCCATCTTTCTCAAATTCTCTAAATTTTTTGGATGCTTTTTCGCGCAGCACACTATGGTTTTCTTCCATATCAGTGAACCCTTTTTCGAAAAAAAATTGTTTAAAAATGTGAGGCAAATTATCCTTTGATGCATGATGTAAATAGTCTGTGGGAATTGAGGAGTTTTTGTGAACGCAATGAGGAATTTCACCATGTCGGAATTTCCTATTTTTTACCCGAAATCGGATTCAGCACCTCGAAAAACTCCCAACCTAACTTTCCGCCCGTACTTCCTAATTTACGAATAAACAAAACAGTGTAGAAAATATGAACGTTCGAAAAAAACTGGGCGGATGACGTCAACCTGTAATAATGTTCATGTTGAAGCGCTGAGATCGTGAAATCTCACTTCGTATATTCCTTGGAAGCAACATTTCTCAAAACCAGTAAAGATTGAAATCGAAAAACTGAAGAAAAAAGAGAAAAAGCAAGATGGGGAAAACTAGGTTTCCCCTGTTTTTGTTAGATAACTTTCCTCTTAGATAACACGATTTCGTCGTTTCATCGGGCAAGAAGGGGAGGAGACGGCGATCCGAACAGCCAATCAGCGAGCGTTTCCGCTTCACGTTGAAGAGGTCCGTTTTCCCGGCTATTTTTTGAAATTATAAATTTTTATTGTCTCCCAAAAATAACAGGAGACTTATTTTCCGAAATCAATCCAATTTTCATCTATCCCACCACCATTAACTATTCAGGAAAAATGCAAACAGAATTCGGTGAAATTCCTCATTCTATCACTCGACAACATTTGTTCACCACGTTGTATCTACCTAATAGAGTATTTCTCTACTTGGCGTTTCGTTTTACACGTATCTACTCACACACGCGTAAAGTCCCTTGACGCCAAAAGCCAACTTTTGGCGTTTGAAAAAATCCGCTGTCCACGCGAGGGTGCGCTACGTGAGGATAACCTCATAGTAGATGGAGTTGTTTTTCTTCTTCCATGGACTACTCAAGGTATTTTAAGGTTGAACAGAAAAGACTATTTGTTTGTACCTACCACTACCTATCCACTTCGTCATTAATATTGAAGTTATTTTAATTCAATTCTCATTATTGTTTCATTTACTATGGGTTCCAATTTTTCTCCAATAGGTTTTACTATCATTTGTTATGTAGGTACTAGCATACTTCTTTATTCATTTAACTGGTATCTTTGGTATCTTCATTTTACTGGTATCTTTGGTATCTTTTACTGGTTACAACCGGGTAAAGACAAAATAAACACGACAACTCTTCTCAAATTCGCACAAAATAATATTTCACTTAAACCAAAAATTGAGAGCCAAAACAATAAAACCGGGAAAGTAACAACAAATCGTCCTTATTCAGGTCTACCATAACCAGGACTGCAACATGCCCTAAAATCGGTAAATTACCGTCAAAACCCACAACACTATATAATATATATGCATATTATGCAGTTGATTATTAATAACCATTAAATAATATCTATAATAAAAAAAAACAATAATAATAAAAATAATTAGGTAATAAATTTAGAAACATAAATAATATCTATAACGTAGTAGGGATTTCTTATAATATTTATAAGAAATCGAAAAATATTATTGAATAATAAAACCTTCGGAAAATTTGGTCTGTAAGGGAGTACTAGATTGTTTAAGAGGTTATGTTGAATCCTCAAGTCAGATTTTTTATATCCTCAGTTTGACAAGAACTTCCTCTTCTACCATGTAAATTTCTGAAATGGGGTGCTTTTTCACTAAAAGAAACCTTAAATAATCATCGAATACTTGCTCAAGTTCCTTCTCAGTGGAGGAACTCTGCCAGATGGACTCCATCCATTCTTCCATAACTTTTATCATGATACTTGGAACATGAAAAAGAAAAAATTAATATCCTATCTGAAAGGGGAACAAAATTTGAAATAGTCAAGGAGTAAAAATCCGCCAAAGTAACCTTGCCAACTTAACTCATAAGCATCACGTTAACGTCACTACAGGAGTTCACTTTTCACGATTTCACAGAGGAGATCTGAAAAAAATGACGTGGAAAGTTAGCATCTACGAGTGCTCGCGCTAGCTGCTCTTTTTCACGTTTCACGTTTTGTCAACACGGGAAGTACAAAAATACTCTAATATGTAGGTAGGCACTGCGTGGCAAGTCCAGGAAGTAGGAAGTGGCTCTCATTGCCGTAGAGAATTCTTTCCTATGTTGGCCATACTGATAGCCGTGTAGGTTGACTCCCTTCGAAAGAAGACCAGAACGAGGTCAGTACGTTAAAAACTGTGGTCTTAATTATTTTTTAAAGTGAAAAATGTCGATCGAGTCTACCGCCAAGTGCGAAATCCGCCCTGAAATTCGTTACCTCGTTGTAAAGAAAGAAACTTGGGCATTCTACTCTAGCAAAACTTCACAGGGGTTATGTGTAGTGGTCAAATCTCATCTCAGACAATACCGATCCAAAGGATTTTAAAATAGGGAAGAAAATGTGTGGATAATCTTGAATGAAACTCGAGCAGCAAATCGGCTCGAGAAAAGCGTCGAAGAGTTCTTCATTCCACAGTAGTCCACAAGAAAAATCTTGAAATGTTCAATAATCATCATTTTATTTCGATGTTTGTTTGAATTATTGGTGAAGGTTGAATGCACTTGATTTGAGTCATCACTGAATGAACTGCATTGTTTTTAATTTCAGAAAAACTTTTCTACTCAAATCATTCAAAAATCTCACCTTCGTGTCTAGTTGATATCTTTAGGTGATTAATAAAATTAAACCTACCGTATTATTATCTTTTTTAGTCGGTACCTACCTGTTTATTATAATAGACAAGACGCTAATAGCTAGGGTTGCTTGAAAATGTCAATGGATATTTTTAGATTTTGGTACGTTTTAGCATAGGAGCCCACACCATCGCATGCCTGTACAGCACGTAACTTGAGTGGCTTCTAGGGTGTTGGAAATTCCTCTTACATCTACTTGATATAAATATACCAATGTTTCCCTCATTACCTACTAATACCATCTATCTACCAAATAAGCTTTAGAGAAAAAACTTTTGAATATTGTGGTATCTCTGTCAAAATACGGAGTACAAGGTAAATTTGGGAACGACTTCTCAAAACTACCAAATTGATCAATGTGAACCAAATTTCGTATTGAAGGCACCCTCAACTTTGAATTAACGATGTTTTGCTGGTTTGAACTTACTGTCAAAATAAACTTGAGTGTTGACTAATGATCTGGTTGGTAGCTACTATTAATAGAAAAGCTGTGTTTTTCACAGACGGGTGATCTACAAGGTGTCCCATATGTTATCCACCAAACTTCGGGAGTAGTTTCTACAACTAATTTGCAACAAAAAATGTCTCCTAGCAATTTTTTTTAACTCCCTTAAAATCCGACTTTTTTTACTTTTAAGATTTTTTTCGTGTCTTCGACCTTACACCTTTAAAACGGTCATAACTCCCTTAAATTGCACTCAAAAATTAAAAATAAGGATACCGTTGGAAAGAGCGTGGAATTTCTCAATAGATGAGCCGTTGACAAATTGAGAAAAACTGAACGCTAGAGTAGTTTTTTTTACCTCAAACTTTAAAATTTGTCAATTTAGTTTTTTTTTCAAAATTTTTGATGATTTTTTCCCATGGAAACAAGGTATTAGCCAGAGAGGCTCAAAAGCTTAGAAACTTCTCCATTTCATCAGCTTTTCAACGGTCACCCAATTTTTAGTTTCACTGTGGAATTAGAGGGAGAAAATGGTGTTTCAATGAGAAAAAACGTGCATTTTTTTCAACGAAATTGACGGTTGGACGGGAGGAATCCGGGGTCTGCTCCGCCGCCCCTCCTCCCAAGCACCACGTCAAACCGTCAATTTCGTGACAAAAATACACGTTTTTTCGCATTGAAACACCATTTTCTCCCTCAAATTCCACAGTAAAACTAAAAATTGGGTGACCGTTGAAAAGCTGCTGAAATGGAGCAGTTTTTAAGCTTTTGAGCCCTTCTAGCAAATACCTTGTTTCAATGAGGAAAAATCATCAACATTTTCACCAAAAACCAAAATTGACTATTTTTCAAGTTTGAGGTAAAAATACTACTCTAGCGTTTTGTTTTTCTCGACTGGTCAACGGCTCATGCATTGAGAAATTTTACGCTCTTTCCATCGATATCCTTAATTTTAATTTTTGAGTCTAATTCAAGGGAGTTACGACCGTTTGAATGGTGTAAGGTCAAAAACACGAAAAAACTCTTAAAAGTCCAAAAAGTCGGATTTTAAGGGGTTAAAAGAAAATGGCTATGAGACACTTTTTGTTGCAAATTAGTTGTAGAATCGACTCCCAAAGTTTGGTGGATAACATATGGGACACCCTGTATAAGTACCCGTTGTGTAGTAATTTGCTGCGTTTTGTGGCATTCACAGAGATTAACGCTACCTACATCATAAATTCCCATTCCTCGTAACTACTCTTCTTATCCATGTAGGGGTACCGACTGCAAAACACAAATAAATATTCCTTTTCGACATAAAAGACGTTTGAACGTATTGAATTTTGCCCAGAAATTAAGTCTCTACTGTCAGAACCTAATAATATTCATTGAATAGCTCATTTTAATTAATTTCTAGTTGATTTTATAATACATTTTTCCACCTACCTTTATTTTCACGATGTACTGGATTAACTGGACTACTCAGTTACGTTGGTTTACATTAGTCTCTTCCCTTTACCCCAGTCAAAATGTGTTTTTTCACGTGAAGGTTTTGGGGGATTTCTGATTTTTTCGATCCCTCGTGGTTTTTGGGGTGCTGAATCCGAATCTGAGGTTTGCCACTAAAATTTCGTGACGGAACATTGAAAAAAAGCAAAAAATGCAAAAATAGTGGTTTTTGTTGGTTTTTGTCTACAGGGTGTAACGGTTTAGGTCGTACCACCGGCCAGGGTTCGATTCTACAACTAATTTGTGACTTTTTTTGTCTCTCGACTTTTTTTTCTTAACCCCCTTAAAATCGGACTTTTTCCACTTTTAAGATTTTTTTCGTATTTTCGACCTTACGCCATTAAAACAGCCATAACTCCCTTGTTTTTCAGTCAAAATTCAAATGTAATTATACCGTTGGAAAGAGCGTTAAATTCTCTATCTCCCTAGTGTTGAATAAAACTTTTTAAAGAAGACTAAGATGTTGAAAAATGAGCTCGAATAGTAAAATCTCGAAAATCTCGGAAATTTTTCGTTTTTTCAAACGTTTGTAACACTAACTGAAACTGCCGGTTAAGTTCTCACTGTAACCCTAAAAGTTGACCCAAAATCTCAGCTTTCCAACGATATGGTCATAAAATTGTTTACAGTGGACTAATGGTGTAAAATCCTCGTTCCCGTGCCAAAAACCGTGGATCTTCTAGTAAAAATCGACGTTTTTCGCGAAAGACATTTTTGCTCTAAAATGAGTTAGACAGCCATCTTTTCGTACTTTGTCTCACTGAGTCAAATGATGACACAAGACTTATCGAAATGACATAAATCCCCTTTGTTAGTGACGCGCACAGAACACAAGACATGAACAGCATAGTCAGCCGGTTACATACCCTTGAAAACACGTTTTTGGAAGCTACGCGCCTGTGTGGGAACCGCCGCTGGTATTCCCGTACAGCTTCACTGGCGTTTTGGTTTGTGAAACCATAAACCAGCAGCATATCGGCATACTCTTGAGTGGAAAAAGTTGCTATGATACAAGTAGATGAGTAGGCAGGTCACGAACTGATCACTGATCAGATAACTAATCTGATGTTCGAAACCTAGTGTTATTATGAACAGGGTGGTTTGATATCAGTGACGGCTTTTTCGATAAGTCTTGTGTCATCATTTGACTCAGTGAGACAAAGTACGAAAAGATGGCTGTCTAACTCATTTTAGAGCAAAAATGTCTTTCGCGAAAAACGTCGATTTTTACTGGAAGATCCACGGTTTTTGGCACGGGGACGAGGATTTTACACCATTAGTCCACTGTAAACAATTTAATGACCATACCGTTGGAAAGCTGAGATTTTGGGTCAACTTTTGGGGTTACAGTGAGAACTTAACCGGCAGTTTCAGTTAGTGTTACGAACGTTTGAAAAAACGAAAAATTTCCGAGATTTTCGAGATTTTACTATTCGAGCTCATTTTTCAACATCTTAGTCTTCTTTAAAAAGTTTTATTCAACACTAGGGAGATAGAGAATTTAACGCTCTTTCCAACGGTATAATTACATTTGAATTTTGACTGAAAAACAAGGGAGTTATGGCTGTTTTAATGGCGTAAGGTCGAAAATACGAAAAAAATCTTAAAAGTGGAAAAAGTCCGATTTTAAGGGGGTTAAGAAAAAAAAGTCATGAGACAAAAAAAGTCACAAATTAGTTGTAGAATCGAACCCTGGCCGGTGGTACGACCTTAAGCGTTACACCCTGTATAACCCAAAAAAGGCCATCTTTTGGCAGAAAACTGTTATATACAAAATGAAAGTACGTTAAATTTTCTACAAATTTCATTGCGTGCGTTTTTTGGTTAGACGAACCGTTCAGACGCCAGAGCTGGTTGAAAATATGCGTCTTTTAGCTGTCACCCCAAACATCACCTTTTCTCTACTCGGAAACTCTGATCAAGTTATTCATGTATTAGTGAAAACTCAATTACGAATCCGGGAAAATCCGTTATAAAAAAAATTGGAACATAAAAGTTAATACCTCTAAGTAATACTTCATTTTTTTTTTTTTTAATTAATAACCAATATAGGTGCTTGGAATATTGATAAAAATTCACAAGGGCCCGCACACACTTACACTCATGTCTTATTACAGTTTTTGCTTGGTAAAAGGTGATTTTTGAGAAATAAGCTCAAATAACCAGCGCTGGGGCCTAAACGGTTCATCTAACAGTAAAAACGTACGAAGTATTTGCAGAAAATTTAATGAGCTATCATTTTGTTTATACTAGTTTTATGCTAAAAATTGATCGTTGCTGAGTTGTAAGCAAAAAATCACTTTTTCGTCTTTTTTTGAATTTTTTTCAATGTTCCTTCACGAAAGTTTGGTGGCAAACCTCAGATTCGGATTCAGCACACCACAACACATAAGGAATCGGAGAAATCAAAAACCCCTCTAAAACCTTCCTGCGAGGGTTTGAACACATTTCGACTGGACTACTTGGTAAATTTGGAACTTCCTTTCGTACTATTGAGGTAACAGAAGTCTTTCATCTATCACCTAGAATTCTCTTATCATACTCTAGCATGACTTTGCACTACTTAGTTTTTGAACTTAACCGGACTCAAACGGAGCACCTGGCTCGTACCTTTGTACCTTCTGGTAGAGCGATGACTCACTGACTCAACAGGTGATGGAAAACCACTCACTTTGACTAAAACGTGGTTTCGTGCACTAGATAGACCGTCACCACCATGTTTTCACATGTATTATCATGTTTGATCAGGTTAAGTAGGCTGAACTCCTCTTTAAGAAGCCTCGGACGTGGAAAGAACGCTGGGATGTCCAGAGAAAGGTACAGGCTTGCGATGGTGTTTTCCTCACCTCATTTAACTACCCTAATTTTGCTGTCATTAACATAGCAGGATTGTTTCTGATTTTGTTTTAACTTTCTTTGTTGTAAATGATAACTCTTACTGGCGTTTTCTACTTATGGAACATTGAAAGCAAGTACGTGCATGGTCTTTCGTATTTCAGTGTATCATACAAACAGGAATCTTTATGGTTGATATACTTGTTTCTAAGTACTTATATACTTCAAAAATTGATTGTTTTGCTTCACACATCAACGTAGTTTTGACAATATTCTAGATATTTCCCGTAAAAATTGACAGAGTTGACGACGGCTTATGTAATGAGTGAACCACCGCGATTAGTTGTACTTGCTTGTTTTCAGTATTTCACTCTTTTGTATCCAGTAATTCGGATTTATGCTTTTCAATTTGACGCTGATTTTTATTGTTTTCGGTTTCTGTGATCTTAATCAAAATACAGCAAAGGTTCTTGGACCAAGTAAGTACTTTGTAAAACAGCAACCCGTAAGTTCTTTGTTTTCGTGGCTTGGTAGCAGTTTTGTCCTGCCTGTTTCGTACATTATACCTTCGCTTCGTCTCCATTGTTTTCGGTATGATCATTCGACACCACCACCACCTACTACACTCAATGCGTAATTTCAAATCATTCTACTCAATTTATAGGGAGTCTGAGTGATGATTCTTGGTGGAACGTAAGTCCTTGAATGTTACGCGCCAAAGCTAGCGGAAATGTGGTTGACGTTTTGGTTCAGAGCATCCCTCGTTGAGATGAATATTTCCATGCCGATGGTGTAATAGTTGTGACAGGCTCAAGTAGGGATGCGACATAAATGTTTCATCGATTATAAAAATACATTGATCAAAACCACCGATGGTTAGTTCAAAAGTAATACTCCAAGGAAAAATGGGATTTTGGTACAACTATTTAGTTGTCTTCTCTTTAAACGCGTTGAAGTGAAATATGCTCAACAAAGATGTTCAAAAGTTGTACAGTAAAATCGTGGGTGGTTAACAGTATTTGATATAACGGAAAGCTCAATTTACTGACTGAGATAATGTTAAGGCTAAATGTCACGAGGTTTTGATGTGATTCTGAGGTAAGAGATGGCAGCACCTGTGGGGCCAAATTTCATTTACTCCTCATTTGAAAACTGAACGAGATATTCTGTAAACGAATTCCTTCTTATTATTGCAGAATCGTGGGTAACTGGTGTGGAAAGTTTCTTGTTTGCTCACTGCTCTTAAAAAATTGTTCACATGTTGGACGTTCTCAAGTGGCTTTACATTTAGGTACTTACATTAGACTAGGGTGGAGTGGGGCAATTGCGACCCAAAATGTCAATAGTTCAACTTTGATCCTCTGTAACTTTCCTTTGAAAACGCTATTTTCACTTTTTTTTAATGAGTAGCTTATTTTACGTAGATTACGATGCACTCTTCAAATTTTACAAAAGATTTACTTCTCGTGGTCCAAACTGTGTTTTTTAAAATTCCGACTGACTTCCGCATTTGCCTCACTAATCGGGGCAAATGCGGAAACGGCCTGAGAATCCCATAAAAACATTTAGTTGCATTAATGGGGTAAATGCAAGCAAAGCCGTCTGAAGAGCTAATCACTAGTGAGTCAGGATAACGTTAGGAATAAGCAGCTGACTGGTGAGAGCCCGCCTTTTCCGACAGGTAAGGGTTACCAACATAACTAGGTACACATTGAGAAGGTTTCTGAGGCAAGGCGCTCAAATGGCGCCATTTTCAAAACCATTTCCGCATTTGCCCCATTTCCACATTTACCCCACCCCACCCTATAAACAATACAAATCCGTTTTCAGAATGTTTCAAAGTTGTTTAAAATTATTCAATTTTTTTAAAATGAGTTGAATGAATAAACGTGCATTTGTAACAAATTTCCAGAATAACAAAAATTACATGAATTATTCACGTACAGTGCAAATAGAATTATCTAACTACGATGTTTTTACAGTGAACGAAAATTTCAACACTTTCATTTGGAAATGTGGTATCTTTTTCAAGCCTACAAGAGCTTATGCAACTAAAATTATTGCAGTGAATTTGCTACAAACGTCTAAACCTCACCAGCAGCATTAGTTCATATATCCTCCGCTAGGGGTAGTAAGGCGTTTTTTCCTTGAATCAGATGAGATAAACTCAGGTACCTATTTCGATAAAGCTCAAGATAATTCGAAAGGGAAAAGGGAAAAATTCAAGGGGAAAAGCTTTACTATCTCTAGCGGGAGATACAAGAACTAATGCTGCTGGTGTGGTTCAGACTATTGTGCAAACGCCCGTCATTGAAACACCTACCAATTTCTTTGAAATGCAGATTAACACTGGACAACGAAATTTCTTCATATTGGTGCTGCCACGCGGTTATAGTTTTCAAAACTGCTTGCACCATTTGGCCTCAAGGGCGTCTCACTTGGTCGCCATTCCTTCCTCGTTCCAGGTTAGTCTAATCTCTTACGAACCAGTGCCCAAAGTTCTACCTTAATTTGAAAATTTCAAGGATTTTCGAAATTCATTAGTGCAACAACAAAATTAGTGAACAACTAAAAGATCTTTTAGTTCTTCAATGGGGTATTTCAGTCAATTTTTAAAAAAAATTTTTTGGGTCAGGAATAACGGTAATTGGGTCTGTTCGTCGAGAAAATGTTTTTAAAAAATCAGAGAAGCTAAGGAAAGTTGACAATTTGTAGTACAAACAGTAGCTAGCCAACTGTCTCTGAAAAAAGTATCCATGCACAGGGAAGAGATGAATCCCTTAGAGGACCTCTTGGATACAACAAAATACTACTCACACATGCGCGAGGCGTAGTGTGTGTGCATTTATGGCGGCTCGCCTTTTTTTCAAACTTTTTTTTTGGGCTTAAAGTTGGAGTATTTAGGTTTTCAAGGGAGCTGAATCCAACATTGAGGTCAAAAACTTCAGACCCACCAAAATACCCCATTCGCTAGGTAGATGCACTAATGAATTTCGAAAATCCTTGAAAATTTCAAATTGAGGTACAACTTTGAAACTTTGAGCGCCGGTTTGTAAGAGATTAGACTTACCCGGAAAGATGAAGGATCGGCGACCGACTGAGACCATCGAGCTCCCAACATCGGTTTCAATAAATGGACTGGGGAAACATGGATGCTGCATCCTTAGTTTCAAGTGTTAGGTACCTACTATCTTATCATCACACCAACGCTCGCTCTAGCGCCCAATTACATTTTGGACTTACTTCATGCAAAGAAATTGCTTCCAAAACTCCCTATCTAAATCTCGCTGTTCATTCTGTTAGACAAAATATTGCTCTGAGCAACTTTATTCTCAACGTAACCTTTGTTTAAAACCAACATGGCGTGGCATCTAAATCATCAGGTCTGCACCATCCCACTAATATTCCGTATGAAGTTGAAATATTTGTACGGAAATCTCAAATGAAACATCGGCTGATGCGAAGTAACCTCCGACACTCGCCTCCTTTCACTACAGATTTCATTCAGCTGTATTAATTATGCACGATTTTCATTTTTTTCGAATCATTAATGAGTGTTTGAAAGCGTCAATAACTGAATCGCCAAACTAGGCATACTGCTAGAAATCAGGTGGAAGTTCGAAATTTGTTGCAATCAATTCTTCGAAAAACTGCCTTTTGGAAGTTGATTCGAAATTGTGAGCAGTTTTGTTTCTAAACCACAAACGGCCTTAAAAATGTCTCAGATTTGAAGTTGAAGTAGGCGTACTCGTATGATGAGGGGACCAGCATCAGAACATTATTCTCTACGCTCCATAATGGGGTATTTCAGTCAATTTTTAAAAAATTTTTTTTCAAAAGAGTATGGCTTAGGAATAATGATAATCGGGTCTGTTCGTCGAGAAATTGTTTTTAAAAAATCAGAGAAGCTAAGGAAAGTTGAAGATTTGAATGGTGTGACGTAGCTAGCCAATCGTGACCTAGCTAGCCAACTGTCTTTGAAAAAAGTATCCATGCACAGAGAAGAGATGAAACCCTTGGAGGACCTCTTGGATACTACAAAATACTACTCACACACGCGCGCGGCATAAGTGTGTGTGCGTTAAGGGAGGCCCGCCTTTTTTTCAAACGTGTGATCTCTAATTAATTTTTCTACCACATGTTATAGTATCATTGGGCTTAAAGTTGGAGTATATAGGTTTTCAAGGGTGCTGAATCCAAATTTGAGGTCAAAAACCTGAATTTCCGACCCACTGAAATACCTCATTATACCCTTGCGTATACACTTGCTGTATACATAGCTGGAGAGCTGCTATTTGTGTATTGCTTGGCAGGTAGCGAAGCCACCTCTGTTTGGTACAAACCGTATCAGATAGTTTAGTGGCTAGACCTGTGATCAAGTCAGTTTTCTTTGTTGTCCTCACACAAATCGTATCAAACAACAACCCAAACTAAATAGAGATTGGAAACTGAATATTGATAGAAAAAGTGTAAATCCTTGCAAGTCCGAAAATATAAATTTTTCAGGGGACGAAAAAAATAACTAGTTTCAGGGGCTGCCCCTTACTGTATCTCTTATGGATGGAGATTTTCATTCAAAGCAAGCTGGTGGAACGTTAATCCTATTTGCAAGACTTCTGTGTACAAATTCTTATTTATTCCGGTATTGATGTCTTACGATTTTTGATTCAAAGCTAACTCGACTTACGAGGTTTTACACTTTTACTATCACTATGTTGAAAATTTGCTGGAAAAGTTACTAGGAAAAAGTTTCCTTAGAGGAAAAAACAATAGATCATGGATACGTCCATTGTTGTAGGTGTAATTTGAAAATTAATACTAAATAGAATTTTGAAGAAATAAAGTCAAAATAATACTTTATTTGAAACTAATTGAAAAAATTTTTTATAATTATACTTTCTAAAAAAAACTCTCCGATCGCACGTAATTATATAGGAGCATCTAGGGAGAGAAATTGGTGGAACGGCCTGAGAGGAGAGTCTAGCCCCCAGAAAGTGTTGTCGGGTTTCAGCGCTACCTACCGCCACTTCAACGAACTACCATTTCTGATATCTTATCAGGTGATCACGCTCGCGACCGCATTACCGTCGCTCCACTAACTTGCAGTTATCCTAAGATTACAATGTAGCGAGAACATTTATTGACATTTTCATGTCTTTGCTTTGGCACATGAACTGAAAAATCGTCACGAAAACTAAGCTAATCTTGCTCACGCGACCAATAAATAAAATAGACTCAATGTGTTGCGTAGAGAACAATCAACAACCTTACATTTTGCTTTGGCACATGAACTGAAAAATCGTCACGAAAACTTTGATGCTTGGGTTGGACTAACAACCTTACTTCACTACCTTGTTGTGTAGTGGTTGACATGAAAATGTCCCAATGTGTTGCAGACTCGTATACAAGCATTTCTGAAGTTTCTATGAAGATCACTCGGTGCAGAGAATTTGGCTTTTTTGAGTTTTACAATTGATGCAACAACAAGTTCCTTTTCCTCTTCTTCTTCTCTTCTTGCCCTATCCGGTCCGGATGTTGGCGATCATCTCGGCTAGTCCACTCTTGTCCACAGCACGGCGAAAAAGTTCCACTGAGGACACACCAAACCATTTCCGCAGGTTAGCCAGCCTCGAAATTCTCCGTCTTCCCAGTCCACGCCTCCCCTCGACCTTCCCCTGAAGTATATTCTGCAGGAGCCTATACTTTACTTCGTTCCTCAATACGTGTCCGAGATATTCTAATTTTCTTTTCTTGACTATATATTGCAATTCAGGCTGTGAGCACCCCATCCCATGGAGGACCTGAACATTAGTTACCCGGTCCACCCATGAAATACGGAGGAGCCTGCAGTAGACCCACATCTCAAATGCCTGTATTCTCCTTTCTGTATCCTCAGACAACGTCCAACTTTCGGCTCCATACAGCAGAACAGGGTATACATAACAACGCACGATGCGCATCTTCATGTCCAGGCCTAGGTCCCGATGGCACAGAAAAGGTTTCAATCTTATGAATGTCGCCCTTGCCTTCTCTATCCGTGACTTGACCTCCACAGAGTGGTCCCAGGATTCCACGACTGTGGTCCCCAGGTAGACAAATCTGGTCACACGTTCCACAATAAGGCCGCCCATATACAAATCACCAGTCGCAAACGAGGACCTACTCACCACCATGTACTTTGACTTTTTGGGGTTCAAATCTAACCCATATTTAATGTAAAGGCGGTCCAACGTCACTTGCAAGTCCTCCAAGCTACTGGCAATAAGGTTCGAATCATCAGCATATCGTATGGTATTAATTAGTTCTCCGTTGACCTTGATCCCATATTGCACGTCACTCAGGGCTTCTCTGAATATTTTTTCTGAATAGAGGTTGAATAAAATTGGCGACAAAACACACAGGCAGGGAAGTAAAGCCGCCAAACTTAGAAATTAGAGTGGTAAAATCGAGGTAAGCCTACTTTTCAGAAATGCCGCTTGACCATGCTCACATCGAGCTGAAAATGATGGTAGTTCGCTGAAGTGTTGGTAGGTAGCGCTGAAACCCGACAATACTTTCTGGGGGCTAGACTCTCCTCAGTCTGAGTACTGCCAAGAGACGATTAGATGAACTTTCTGGAGCTCAAACCATGCATTATCTCTCTTATCAGTCGCCCGATGTGATGTAGGTGATTCCTAAAGCCAGGTTCCGTAGAACAAAATGATGAGGTGGGAGTGAGCTTCACGGTTGTCAAAGAACTAATTTGAAAATTGGATATTAGAGAGTTTACGGATTATGGACAGAGCTACTTTGATAAATTTCGTAACAAACTTCCATCGTTTGTTTACAACTCGTTAGACTCGATCTCACCCAAACATTGTTTCTGAACCATTGTTTTGCTTTTCCGTGGTTGTGTTTTGCTGTCTACAGAAAATCATCAAGGCAAAACTGCTAAAATTCTCGATAAAATGTGTCAACGATATTACTGAGTTCCGAGTTGTCATCACATCAGCGGACTGATAAGAGAAAACGTAGGTTTTCAGCTCCAGAAGGTTCATTTAATCGTCGCCAGGCAGAGCTCAGGCTGTTCCACCAATTTCTCTCCCTAGATGCTCCTTAATTATATCACAGTATTCTAGAAAACCATGCTTCATAGCTCCCAATTTGTAGCTATGATTTTGTTTACTAGTTGCAGCGTTGCATTTTTTGTGGTAAAAAAAAAGTGTCGCGAAAAATTCCTTGACCCCCAGCCAAAAGACATATTTATGTCAAAAAGGCAGACAATGCCATCTTGCAAGGCGCGTTCGGTTTGGCGGGTGGGGTTTACCACAGAAACTCATCCGTGTGGCGCCCCCTAGGTGGAGGATTCGCGCACTAACGATCGAGTCTGCTTCCATGGTGAAACCTTCACAGGGGAATTGGGGGTATGTTCGTGAGGTGGCTGCACTGCAAACGAAATTATCAATGTTTTTGACCCAGAAAGAATTTCAAGTTACAGTAGGATGGAAATTATGACTCTTTTGGGAAGATAAATCCCTGAAAAAATATCAAGCTTAGGATTTGCATGTTAAAAAGAGATACGTAGTTCTCTCTTCTCCTTTGAACGCGCCAAAGGGATCCAGAGTTTCTGTGGTACTTCATAATTATCAGCTCCTTAACTTATCTTTACTTGAATAAAATCTCAGATTTCATTGGATTTTTAAAAAATATCCCCCATAATACTCTGGATTTGGCTTTAGGGTTGAGTTACGAAAATTCACTTCATTTCTGAATTGTCTTTTAGTAGCAACTTAAGTAAATAAACATTCAAATTGAATTGATTTTTTTCTTATTCGACCCTTGGACCGAATCCCGACCATCATCACAGAATACTGTTTGATCTCCAGCCACGCCGACGATCAGCCTCAACTCGAAATTAATACTTTTCACCGCATTCCCCATTTGGCACCTCATTTGTCTCGTTAGTGCACAACGCTGTTCAACCATCATATTTACGTGTCTGTGGATGTTAGATGTTTTTTTAATTAGTTCAGAACAATGTTCAACCTTTGATTGGATTTGGTAAGTATGTTTGATGTGGAATTTCCGTTTTTATCTTTGCGATACTTTAATTTTGTGTAGAATTTATTGATGCAGTAGCTTGAATGAAAAATGTTTTCTGTAGTGATCTCACCCCGTACTTACACAATAATATTAATTATTATACCTAGTATATTGATTTTTGCTTCCGAGTCCACCAATGTAATGGAAACATTATTTCAACTTTTCAAGGTTAAAAAAATATTATCCAAAATCAAAATTTCCACTCGCGTTTCAAGTTTTAGGCCTTCCTGAACAATTTTGGTTCCGTGTCTGTCTGTCTGTCATGAAATCCTTGTAACGGCCAAAACTATTCGAAGATGACGTGCAGTCCCCATGAAAATCATCGCCCCAGACTGACAGTAGCTGCCGCGCATGCGCAAACGTGAATTTCTCTTAACAACCATGACTTCTACATTTTTAATCCGATATTTATGAAATTTTCAGGAGTTGTACAAATTGATATGTAGATGGTCCCCTTTGAAAATAATGACCCCCGAATTGACTGTAGCTACATCTACATTTTTCATTCTCTAGCATTTCCAAGCCAAATGAAACCGTTTCCAAGTCAAATGAAACGTTTTTCCAAACATAGTGTTTTTCTGTAAAGTAATCAATCGTAGATGAATAATATTTTACAAAATTTCAGAAATTCAGTCTTAGAGGTTCAATCATTCAATGTAAGTATTGGTGACTCCCCTTAATTATCGGTTTCTCCAAGTGGGCGTGGCGAGTAGGTAGGTACCCACTCACATTCAACAGTCAGAAATTTCTCAAACTTACTTGTTTCCTATTCTACTAAGGTGAGATCTACTTCGATAATCCTATGTCTAAAATTCATTGAATTTTCATTTTAGCAACTTCTTTCTACGATAGGCACAATGAGGAATTTCACCGAATTCTGTTTGCATTTTTCCTGAATAGTTAATGGTGTGGGATAGATGAAAATCGGGCTGATTTCGGAAAATAAGTCTCCTGTTATTTTTGGGAGACAATCAAAATTTTTGATTTCAAAACTAACCGGGAAAACGGACGTGAAGCGGGAATGCTCGTTGATTGGGCTGTTCGGATTGCCGACTCCTCCCAGTGTTGCCCATTGGGACGACGAAATCGTTTTTTCTAAGAGAAAAGTTATCAAACAAAAACAGGGGAAACCTAATTTTCCCCATCTTGCTTTTTCTATTTTTTTTCTTCAGTTTTTCGATTTTGAACTTTACTGTTTTGTGAAATTTTGCATCTGGGGACTATAGATATCTCGATCTCAGCGCTTCAAGCGGCCATAAATGAACTATCCCAGGATGACGTCATTTTCCCTGTTTTTTTAAACATTCGTATTTTCTACACTGTTTTGTTTATTCGTAAATTAGGAAGTTCGGGCTGAAAGTTTGCCTTTGGGGGTTTTTCGAGGTGCTGAATCCGATTTTGGGGTCAAAAATAGGAAATTCCGACATGGTGAAATTCCTCATTGCATCGATCTGAAATTTGCAGAGTATCTACCTATCTAGGTACCTACCTCATTTCACTCATTTTCTCAATAGGTTTCATTTGATTTGGAAAAGGTTTCATTTGGCTTGGAAAAGGTTTCATTTGGCTTGGAAATGCTATATTACGAAGAAATAGTCAAAGATTGTGCGGGTTGACGTGTAGACGGTCCCCGATGAGGATAATGCAAGATACTTAGATATTGATGTTTTGATATTTGTTAAGATGCATCGGATCATCTATACAATTGGGTTATGGAAACGAGAAAATTATTGAAAATAAACCAAAATCCTACAACCTAAATATTTAATTTAAAGGAAAAACCTCGAAATAGGTACTTTTTTTCAGAGCGTTTTGTGATTATTCTACTCTTTGGTTATTCTCGATTCTGAAATATTGGTGAAAACTGGTATTCTAAGTTACATTATTTGAATAATAATTAAGATGTATCGAACCAGAAATTGAAAAGAAAACTTTTTTCATGTTTAAGAATCACCTCAAGGTTTTTCGAGTGTATCTTGAGGGAGGTGTTTTTATGTGCTACAGGTAGGATGTGTTTACTTGCATGACATTGGAATCTCGTATGTTGCTGAGTGCTATTCTCTCGTTTACAGTTTCTTGGTGAGTTTCCTGGTGGACGCCCGAGGAGGTGCGATGAGGGGGTGCCGTCATTCTGGTGTCAACGTCGTGGTGCCGCCGCGAGCTGCCGCAGCGCCAATCCGCCTCACCTGCCGCTACCTCAGGAACCGCAACATCGTCCCGCCGCTCTCAGAGGCGCAGTCCCTCGCCACTCGGGTTCTCGAGCTGTCACCCGCTGGCACCAAGTTTCTAGGGTGAGTAATGGCCAACTTTCCTGGGCCAAAAAAAACCACTTTCCTCATAAAATGCTGTCGAAATTCTGACATTGGCACGGCTTGCTGCTGGGACTTTAGACACTGCTGTGTCCAACGTGTTAATTGTGCCTTGGAGCATCAACCAGTCAGAACGTTTCTCTGATTCTTCGTCTTAGCTTTCACAGCCCTGATGGTTGCTGTAGTATCCCGTGGTTACTACAGATATTTCACTCCATAGGTTGCATCACTGCGCCATCCCACCTTCAATGATAACCTTTCTTGAATGAAACCATGCATGCCGGAAGCTTGTGTTTGCCTCATTCAATTACCATTTCCTAAGTCAATATTTCATTGAATTCTAAATGATGTAAAGATAATATACTAGCTAAGTAGCCAACTTTTAACCCTAGTCACATGTACTACGCCTGTGTAACGTGTGTTGTTAGCATAAGCACTTCCTCCTATTCCCCCTCCAATCCTCAAGGCTTGCCTCGCTGAGTGCCACTGGGAGCCAGTTTTGAAGTGATACCCTTTGAGGGAAGGTGCAAAGTACGGTTATTGCTTCCTCTAGAGATCAGCATTTGATGACCTACACGTCATTTCGACCTGTGTCCACCAATAAGCCACCTAGGGAAAGACATCAATTTAACGCGTGTCAATCTTGGATAGACTTTTTCACTACGTTTTTTCGGCTTGTGTCCACCATTAACGTGTATACTAATATTTTCAGAGTCTCTCTTACAATAGATCCTAAACCAGGAACCTTCAGACGAATGACTGAAGAAGATATCTGAGCAATGTTAGAAAAGTTGTCAAGTGCGAAAATATTGTTACAGATTTCTTATAATGGAGCTCTCACATTTTTTTCATGGATAAATATCGTGGTATAGAAGTTATATCATGTTTAATCCTATTGAAACTCAAAACATTACACTGAACCGTGAAATTTTGCTCAACGCGTAAATTTTACGTAGGTAGTCCACCTGTAATAGACCATTCTCTAAGTCCACCTGACTAGGGTTAAAAAGAAGAGGGAGTGGGCAGCTTTATCAATCCCTGGTACCTCAAGCTGACCTTGAGCAGCACTACTGTCGCAATAATGTCTTCACTCATCCATGCTTGTCACAAGGAAGCTCTAGTGCATTTTTCTCAGTGGTTCACGTTATTCAGCTTAGCATACGAAGTTTTTGAAAGCAATTAGTGATTAAATTGTAATTAATAAACATTCTCAAGCTTAAGGCTTCAATAAAAAATTACGAACTTGACATATTGAAATGAGAATGGTATGAATCGGAATTACAAGAATTACGAAGCAGGTAGATAGTGAAGTAAACACACGTGGAATGCACGTCCCTCTCAACAGAGTCGTAATAAATCGCACGACAAACCTTATTTCCATAATTCGGATAGTAGAAATTGGAAATTGGTACCATCTACACTTTCCGAAAACCGTAACAAAGACAAATTTCATTGGTTTCAAGCCGTAATATTAGATATTTATGAATTCTATTGAAAATGAAGAATCAAATTTCCCAAAATGATGATTGGCGCCAAGTGAACAAATCGTAGTAATTCAGCCATGCTCCGTCAGATCGCTCTCCTTCAAGCCAACTGTGATTTCTCCCTGTCCAGCTGAGATCAAACTTTCTAATTCAGGATAATTTAGGAAGTAGATGAAATATTAGAGGGAAATTTCGAGAAACTATTCAATAGTAGGGTTCAAATAAGTACCAGGTAAGTACCGACGCGTTAAGGTACCACAGTCAGGTCCCATCTTTTTTCCTTTGATTATTCTAAAACGTCAATTTCTTCCAATAAAATCAGCGATACGTTAGTGGGAGTTTTCATAAGAAATACAGAGGTTTGTCAACATAGTTTTGGTTTGAAACTTATCGGTACCAATAGAATAGGTACTCTTTATTTTCTCAAAATATTAGCAATATTTACGTATATTTACTGCCTGGCCAAATCACCTTGGAGTCTTCTCGGCCAACCATGTGCCTAGTTCAGCTGCTGTCATTTTTTCGCCCTCCTTGTCGATTGTCTATTATCTCAAAAATACCACATGTTTTTCAAAATGGGCTTCTTTTAAGTTCAGTTTGCTTCTTGAACATCGCGTGTTTTTTATTTATTTTTATTTTTTTCTTGGGTTCTTATATTTTCTTGGATTTGGAAAGCCCGGTTTTAGTCGTTGACCATTTTCAGTTCCTGAGTAGTTTTTCTTGTGAATGTTGCTCTCAGAAATGCAAATCTTGAAAACAAAAAATAACCTGACCCAAGAGAGTTAGTTATTTCTGAATACTCCAAGAAACAAAATTGACAAAAATTGTCTTTTGAATTACAATTGGATGAACCAGTTATATACATTTGTTGTCATTGTCCTGTAGATTGGAGGTTTTTTTGAGCGTTTATTTTGTAATATATCAACTAGTTACATTTGAAGTATTTTTTTATCAGGTATCTATCTAGATATTTACTTCACATATATATACGCATTTCTCATTCAAGTGTAAGTCCATTGACTCTCACTACATTAAAGTTGCACTTCAGCATCCAAGGTCCAGTGGCTTGGTCCTCTTCAGACGTCCGATTTCTTGATTGTTGTCCAGAAGCTTGATGGCTTCTGGGTTTGTGTGTGCGTGAAGCCTCTTTTCGTAGTTTCTCGCGTATCTTTTTGCTACCTCGCTGATAGTCTCAATTTCGAGGTCCTTGTGGAGGTTATCATTACGAATGTACCACGGAGCATTCACAATACTCCTCAGTATCTTATTTTGGAACGTTTGTATAATTTTCATGTTACTTTTAGCTGTGCATAGCTGTATACCATAGGTCCAAATTGGCATAAGTACTGTTTTGTATAACAGCACTTTGTTGTGTAAGCTAAGTTGTGGTGTTGGTCTGGGAGCCAATGAAGTTTTCTGAATTTGATTGTTAGCTGTTCCTTTTTCTTTTTGACATGTTCTTCCCTCTTCAGGTTTGTATCTAGTGTCATTCCAAGATACTTAGCTGAGTTGGAATATGGGACTATGCATTGATTCAGTATCAGCGGCATATTTGTAAGTTTCAAAGGGGAAGTTCACATGAGTGGATTTGGTTTCGTTTGATTTGAGGCGCCACTTTCAAATTGAGGCTTTCAGATTGGAGGTATGATCGATTGAACCTTTAAGCTGTCCCCGCTTCAACACTTGTCGTTCAAGGTTGATTGTAGTTCAGTTCTATCTGCGATCTCGCACGCTGAATGTAAAAAGCCCACGCGCAACCTTCCTCTCGCCTTTCAAAAATTGTGAATCGAAAGCGGGGTGAATTCCTTGTTAAAGTGAATTTTCTACGCTAGAGCCAACGCCTATCGAAGTTCTTTAAAAGTATCTACAGTTTGGTAGGTAGGTAACTCAACCCTCCGGTTTGCATCCGGACTTCCGCGCCATCTTTTTCACTCGAAAAGTAGGTAGAAAAACACCTATCTCAAATCCCTATCCTTCCTACACCTCTATTACCCCCTCCACCTATTCAATATAGTTTCTTATAGTTCATTCAATAGAGTTCTTTTTTTCGGTATTCCTTTATTTTTCCTCTTTTGCAATGATTTTCTCCCGAATAAATTCGCAGCCCAGGAGACAACTGGTCCTTCAAGAACTATCCCGCGCACACACTAACGACTTCATAAGAATGGGGTAGTTGCATGATATTTTTTTGTATTTTTTCTGTGTAGAGAATCTCTATTGAAGTACGTATCTGCAAATAAAACGCCCGGAAACGCTTCCAAAAAATTTAGAGATTTTTTCGAAAAACGGGATTTCGGATTCAGGCGGGAAAACCTACACACGGCTTGGACACTGCGGGGTGGGGGCCACGTCACGGGTGTGAAGGGGGCCAAGAGACCCCTACACCACTGTTACCCTGACGCAAGGTTAGGGGTACTGTACCGGGGGGTCCTTTGATAGCAACCCTCTGTTTACGTTCGTTTGTGGCAATAAAATTGGAGAATCACTCACACTTTGTGGTGCTTTCATACTGAATTTTGCTAGCTGCTCAATCGAAACATGTTGCATCAAAGATTGTGTTTCCTACTGGCATTCCCTCCACTGTAACTGAAACTATATATGGTTGAGAAGAAATGCGGTGTTCTGGTGTTACTCGAGCCACAACCTCGCAAATTTGCTAGATTCTTCTAAGTTGGACATAACCAACATCGTTTTATTTAACAATTTACAAACACTCATTGGTACTACGTTGTACAGGATAATGACACTACAATGAAACTTCCAATAAATGAGCAACCATTTGGATGAAGAAGTACTACACACAAGAAATCACAATTACAACTGACCTTTTACTATAAAAGTGTCAACTTACCTCACATTATTGGCTCCTTTTATTTCGGCGCTGACGAACTTGTTGTTATTGACGTAAAAATCGTACAACATGTCAATATTTATGTACGGAATATTTTCCAGGGAAGCTACCTCGAAACTCTAGTCGATGGCTATCCTTTTTGGCATATTGATGGTTATACTTTGGCACATAAACGAAAAAAAAGTTACGGTTGTTTTTCTGATGATTTCTACTTACAGCCAAGTTGTTCCTATCGAACTTTATCTTCGTCATTCGCGTTAGTAGAAAAATCGTTCACCATTCGTTGGAAAGCCCTACATTTACGCATAAATGATATACTGCCAAAACCATTGTACTTACGGAAGAAAATGAGTTATACCCCTGAGTTAAAAGAACTATCAACAACATTCGAAAGCAGATTGGGTAGTGAAGACATGTGTTGCAGACTCGTATGCAAGCGTTTATTAAAAGCTTCTTGAAACTTTACAGTGAACATTATCTTTTCCAAACCAATCAACTAATAAATCATGGTAAATACTGGTGTAAACTATAAAAACTAACAACTGTAACAACTCGGACCGAACTACGAGAAAGGGCCACCCGAAAAACTGATAACCTGATAACTATGACCGTAAAAGCAACAGGGTTGCTATCGAAGTACCCCGCGCCGATGTACCCCCCCGGGCATCGGCAAAACAGCCAAAATTAAGCTTCAAAATTTTCAATTTAAACGATTAATTCAAACATAAAAAACCTGAAAAATATATTTCAACGTTTTTTTAATCATCACCATCATTTTGCAAGTATATTTCAATGTTTCTGACTCGAATTGTCCTCGATTGCAGTGATCTCAACGCACTCTATCGTGAGATTCTCGTTTAGGGATGACGTAAGAGGAGTGGCCCGCCAACACTAAAAAGGATGGTACTTCTTTATTGAAATACGGCTAAACTAAATGGAATTTCGAACTGAAAACTGGTCCATATACGTTTTTAAGTGCGCTAAATTCGAATCTGAAGTCAAAAACACGAAATTCCGACCCATGCAACTACCCCATTGGTTTCTAATTATTAAGAATGTATAATATGTAGCTCTATTTAACTTTTTTTTTGCAGGCCAATAATTATAGAAGTGCCACATTTCGTATCTCTTAGAGGGAAAGAGAGGGAACTAGTGGTGATGAGAAGTGACAATGGAGTTGCTTGGAAAGAACACTCTCTTGAAGACAGCCAAAATGCCGTCCAACATGTCCTCAACTCCAGTTTTGAGGGTGGTGACGGTTAGTATTCCAAAGATTTGACCACAAATGCGTTCTACGGTGAATCTATATTGTCAGAATTGAGTTTTCTTTTACATTCATTATGGATATTATCTGGGAATTCTGCGTGTACCCTCAATTTTACCAATTTTGTTGTGTTGTACGAATAGATTTGGACGAGGCACATTCGAACAGGGTGACGAGGGTGGTGACCACAGAACTGCCCCAGTACTTGGCAGTGGTGTCTCGATTGCGCCAGGAAGTCCACGTGATAGGGCCTGAAGGAGGCTGCGTGTCCTCGAGCGCAGTTCCCCAGGTCCAGGCCATCTTCCCTCCTAACGCCCTCACCAAGAAGATCAGAGTCGGACTACAGGTGAGAACTACCCAAAAGCATCTCCCAGGGACTTAGGGATGGTTCAAAAAACTTAAACCCCAAGCCAAGGTAGAAGTTTACCAGAAGGTTACATAACCCTGGTAAGAAAAATTGCATTCATAAAACTTGTAGAATCGATTATTTTTTGAAACAATCGATAAGTTTACCTGGGTTACGTAACCCTGCAGAGGACCTGGGGTTGGATGATCAATCCTTATCTATTTCTGTAGGTTCTGTTTTGCAACTTTACGTTGAATCATCAAAAATTAACTTCCCTCGACCAGGGATTGATCTCCTATCATTCCGATTCTGAATCAGAGCCCCTACCACTTGAGCTAAGGAAACGAATGGACAGAAATGAGAAGAGGTTGCTGATCACATCTCCCCCCCCCCATTAGGAAATCTTAGGTACTCCGTTACCTAGTCAGGGAGGTGAGAGACAGCTTTGGCCAGCGTTTTCCAACCCAGTGAGAACGCGCTATTTTTGACTGGCTTCGGAATTTGTGTTATTGTTCTTTATTGACGGAGGCAGGGGATCTGCTGACCTCAACGTTTGTCCGAATAGGCGGTGGCTCGACTCGTGTCCTGGGAGGGAGTTGTTTTGATGACCTAATCTTAATGAATTATGGTTTCTCTGAGAAATGCTGAGGAGACCATTTGGGTCTGGTACGACTGCGCCATATTGTTGAGTCATCAAAAATTAACTTCCCTCGACCGGGGATCGATCTCCTATCATTCTGATTCTGAATCGGAGCTCCTATCACTTGAGCTAAGGAAGCGAATGGACAGAAATGCGAAGAGGTCGCTGATCCCAACATTTAGAAACTAGAGAAATTCACTGATTTTCAAACTAGTTGTATTTCATTTGAACCAGGAACGATCACAGACGGTGTGAACAACTATTAAATAGCAAATAATAGCTGTAATGTGTAGTAGAACACCATGGAACTGTCTGATTTTCAAGTATTCGTGAGCAACATGGATGTGAAACAAACTTCAGAGCGTTGTTGGTATCTACGGCAACCATGAAGTTCATCAAGGTTAAATGTATGTGGGCATCCTTACTCTCCCACCGCAATATGTTTATTCATGCGTTTTGCATGTGTTGGATAACTTTAACTCAATCATGAGTGGATAAAATAACCACAGTTACCCTACGAAGTGCCGTTTTAATATATGTCCCCCACTGGTTTGCCATACTAAATCAATCCATCTCAGTCTCTCTGCGTTTCTATAATCATCTGCCTCAATGCTTCCGAAGCCTCCCAGTCAACGTTGACAAGAAGAATGCTCAGAAAACTTTGATCTCTGCTGAACTTTACGTAGACTCCTTCTTCAATATAAAATTTGAAGATACCGTAGCTTAGGTTCATTGTTATTTTTCCTATTTTAGCCATTATCTACTTATTGACTGTGGTCCTACACATTGTGTTTTGACAAATAAATCATCATTATTATTATTATCGATTCTATCAAGGTTAAAACTCGATTTTCACAATAGGGTTACGTAACTATCAAGGTTACAGATTTTTTTTTGAACTGGGCCTTCCAGTGAATGGGGTATTTTAGTCAATTTTTAAAATTTTTTTTTCAAAAGAGTATGGCTCAGGAATAACGGTAATCGGGTCTGTTCGTCGAGAAAATGTTTTTAAAAAATCAGAGAAGCTAAGGAAAGTTGAAGATTTGAATGGTGTGACGTAGCAAGCCAATCGTGACGTAGCTAGCCAACTGTCGTTGAAAAAAGTATCCATGCACAGAAACCCTTGGAGGACCTCTTGGATACTACAAAATACTACTCACACAGGCGCGCGGCATAGTCCTTGCCTAGTGTGTGTGCATTTATAATGGCCCACCTTTTTCAAACGTTTGATCTCTTTAATTAATTTTTCTACCACAAGTTATAGTATTATTGGGCTTAAAGTTGTAGTATATAGGTTTTCAAGTGTGCTGAATCCAAATTTGAGGTCAAAAACCTGAATTTCCGACCCACCGAAATACCCCATTCAACTTTAATTTTACTTTTCCCCAGGCACAACCGATTTCCAGCGAATTGGTGACTAGACTATTTGGAAATCGGGTAGGTATATCACCTATAGTGACTGTCGAGCCCAGAAGAAGGAAGTTCCACAAACCGATAACACTCACGCTTCCCGTTCCTACAGCAGCCAACAAGGGGATGATTAATCAGTACAATGGCGAAGCACCTACTCTTAGACTTCTATGCAGTATTACAGGTTGGTATCCTTATTAACCCGTTCTCGCCCAAAAATATTTTTATCTTAATTTGTCTCTATGAACTCTAAGAAACTGGAGTTGTAAAGTTGGAGAGCGTTGATATCGTTTGAAATACTCGTAGTAGTACAACCTTGAAATTCTTGACGGACTTGGAAAAACTTTCAACGATATCTGTAAAGTTCAGTTGTGACGAGTTCTCCTTGGTTACAGGCGGTAATGCAAAAGCGCAATGGGAGGATGTGACGGGGTCTACGCCACTCACGTTCGTCAAAGATTGCGTCTCGTTCACCACCACAGTGTCAGCCCGGTTCTGGCTCATGGACTGCCGGAACGTAGGCAACGCCACCAACATGGCCTCCCAACTCTACAATGAAGCCAGCCACGTCCCTTTTATGGCCAAGTACGAAGCAGAGATGTCAAACATTCATCGTAACCTTTTAGAAATAAAAGCTGAACAAGAGTTTTTGCGGCCATAACACTAAGAGTACTAAGCAAGAACACGAAGGACCCTGAGGACCTAACCTAGTTAAGGGGGTTCATGAGTCAAAATCGAAAATTTTTCGACTTTTTCGTTTTTATTTTTATAAAATTCTGCAGGTTTTTCCAGACATTTTGGTGTATAAAAATATCAAATTTGAGCAGTGGAAAGCAGAGATATGAGTTTTCAAAAACTGAGGAGCTAAACGCTGTTTCCGGGGGATAGCTGTTTCCCGCTCCAGGTTCATAGTTTCTATATTTCTGTAACTACCTACCGTTCTGTCGCTGTTCATAAGTTCTGATTGATACCTACTATGTCCTAGTCCATGGTTCCAGCACTGGTTCCCATGCCACCAAATAGTACAAAAATAGCATGGCGTTAGACTAATAAAGAAATCAAGTGAGCCAATAGTGTATAACCATTATTCTTATCAGTACCTACTACGTGATATGAAATAACCTTACCTAACCTCCAAACACTGACTGATAAGAATCATAGATAAGGAATAATCAGACCTCATTTTCAATTACTTCAATATGAAATAATTACGAACTATCGATCAAATACCTCGAAAAACGGTAACCTTTCACAAATCGCGGGTTTTTTCCAAACCGGAAAACCCTTGTTTTTCGTTACTTAGGTACCTATTTCTCGGCAGCCAATAGAGCTGGCAACTTATTTTTTTTTATATTGTCGAGAGGGGTTTATTACAGTCATTGAACAAGTTGGGACGGAAAATTCCCAACAGAAACATGGCTAGAATTTAAAAATCACTAGCATGAAAAATATGAAAAAACTGGTTTGCTATATTGTCTCTAGGTAAAATAATATTAACACAACAGAGTTGAAACTCGCTCAGCGGTTATATGAAGAGTAGATGAAGAATTGAAAAAAAGTATGAAGATATCATGAATATATCTCGAGAAACAGGTATGTACATGAAAAGTGTTAAATTAGAACCGACTCATGAACCCCCTTAAATCATCCTCGCTTCTCAATCATTGGTGTTGTTCGAATTATTGACCAATTACCGTTTATTAATGCTCACAAATTCTTTTCAGATTTGTAGTATACGCCAAGCGAGTAGACCCACTTGAAGCTCGACTTAGGATATTCGTAATGACTGACGATAGAGAAGATAAAACTCTAGAACACCAAGAAAACTTCACGGAAGTTGCCAAAAGCAGAGATGTTGAGGTTTGTGAGCCGGAGAACTTGGTAGAGTTCAATTGATTTACCTTTTGTAATGAACACTTTGTGCGAGATCAAGCCAGCAGAAAACTTGACTTGTTGTTCTGCATTTACATTGACGAATAATGTACTTCATTTCCAAACAATGTCCGAGGTTTTTCATTTGATGTTCCAATATATAATTGTAACAACGTCTTCAATTTTCGTAGGTCCTCGAAGGGAAACCAATATATTTGGAATTCGCCGGAAATTTGATACCAGTCACTAAATCTGGGGAGCAACCTACAGTAAACTTCACGGCTTTTAGAGAGAACCGGTTACCATTTACAGTCCGTCTGCGAGATCCAGATGACAAACCTGTGGCCAGGCTTCTGTTCATGTCTCAACCCAAAGTGAGTCGCTACCATCCAACACCTACATTTCTCGTGTTGTCACGTGCATTATTTAGCATGGAACATGCTTTAGCCTTGGCCTAACCACCCGAAAACGTCACGTGGGGTCCACTTATCCCTACTCCGCCGAAAAGCATGGCTGAAGCATGTTCTATGTTTCTTGAATTTTAGCCGAAGGCTAAGCAGTAAGGTTTGGCCCGTTTCGACGGGGGGATTTTGGGGCTACTGCGCCTCCGCTCCTCTACGCTTCATCAATTCCCACTTTCCCCGTCTCACAAACAAATTCACGGTTTTCCGCGTTTATACACCAATGTATCCTCTAAATTCGATTGAGATCTTCTTCTGCAAGATAGCGGAAGATGCTTTGTATTCATTTTTCAAGGTTGAAAAAAAAAATCTCCAAAATCAATATTTTTACTTTATCAATAGTTTTACCTTTTAGGACTTCCTGAACAATTTTGGTTCCGTGTCTATCTCTCTGTCTTGAAATCCTTGTAACAGACAAAACCAGGGGCGTGGCGTCCATAAGGCCACTTTGGGTCTAGCCCCGGCAAAATTTCTCTCACTGTAACCTAGATTTTTTACCCCAAAGTTGGAAAAACTCCCTTCAAAAAGTGTTCTCCACAAAGTAGAAAAAATCCCTAGCAGAAAGTTTTTTCCTCAAAACTCACTCATGATCCATGGAAGCATGGAGCTTTTACAAGTAAAAAATAATTCTACACTGACATGCAGTTATTATGTCAAATTTCCATGGTAAAACCCGAGGCCATGGAGCTAGCTTCCATGCCTACTACTAGGTCCATGCCCAAGGCTGTCTCCATGGCCTGCTACGAGAGAGAAGAAGTAAGATGGAATCGATAGGTATCCAACAATCGATTTGTATCAAACAATCGATTCTCCACTCCCGAATTCCCAAGATCTGGGGCTAGACCCTACTAGACCCCGGCGTCGTCATGCCAACGTGTTGTTTATTTTTAGTTTTTCCTCGTCCGCACATGCGCAGTAGTGTTATTTTAGTTTATCCCCTCCCTTTCTCGGCCCCTGCCCTGGAAGACAAAATCGATTTTTTATTCTTTCTGGTGATGACTTGTTTTGATTCAACTAGATGGATGGATACTCTGTTCAGGTTGCCATGAAAGTTCATTGTATAACAATGGACTCATCATAGGATGTAAACGCATGGAGTACTTCTGATATCAGTTATAGATGGGTTAAAAATTGAATGGATACTCCCCACTTTTACAGATTTTCACAGTATGTTGCCCAGACTGCACGATTAGGTGTTTTGTGTGTTTACCGACAAGAGATAAAGTTTATCTGATAAACAGGAGGGTGGTTACATCTTGACATGATACAATTTTGCTGATTGACAGCAAAATTATGATTTTTGGAGTGTTATCATTGTTGTGGATGGCGTTTGCTACACAGGGATTTTGTCACATAGGCATGAAAGTAAGTTAAAACTATTGTAAGTTGAAACGAAGTGTTAAAATATTGTTGAAGTTATCTTCAGGGGTTTTTCTCCGAAATGACTAGTCTCTCTGGAGCTCTTTACCTACTGTGTTCCCTAAAGTGTCTTGAAACAATGACAGTTTACGTTCCTCTTATCATTTTCGGTTTTCCATTCCATTTTCCCTGCATTTCAAGTCGTCTTGGTGTTTGTTGTAATACGATCTGATGGAGTTGACCACTGATTTGACTTACCTACTTATCGTATTTTTTCGTTTCTGTTCAACATTTCGGTATGGGGAAATACAATAGGCAGCCTGGTGCTCTTCAGTTCCACAACTTTTCATATATAAATGCTACGTAGGCGTTGCAAAAGACAATTAAAAGTCATCAAAGGGAATATGAGCCTCGAAAAGCCTTATAGACATTTCGACTAATATGTAGAATTTGTTGAGACACTTTTTTTTATGATCTCGTCTTTATGATTAAGAAATTATGTGCTTTTCGTTTTAAAAAAAATTGAATATTTAATGTTTTAGTAACAAATTAACATTTTTATCTTTTCGAGTCCCAGAAATGATTTTTTTTTTCATCATTAACTGGAATGCAGTTGAGATGTGATGTTTCCCCACTGGGTCCTCTGTTTGTCGCAAAAGTATGTAGGTATGTGTGATCCTAGGGTCAAGTTCATGTATTTTCTGGTTTGGTGCCCCACCACTTTCAGAGGCCACCCAACGCCCCTGGACAAAACTATACGAAGTTGTCCGATTTCGATGAGATTTTCAGGGATTGTGCAGGTTGGCGTGTAGATGGTCCCTCATGAAAATCATGGCTTCCGGATTGATTTGTCTCTGCGCATGCGCAAACGTAAAATCCTTGTAACACCCTTAACTTCTACATTTTTCATCCAAATTTGATTGAATGGTCCCCTATCAAGGTACTTGGAGATTGATGTTTTGAGATTAGCTACTATGCATCGGATCATCTATACAATCGGGTTATGAATACGAGGAAGCTATGTGCCACACCCACTTGGCAGACGTCTTTCATTAGGTATACCGTTTTAAATCTGAAATTTTTGCGTAGTTTTTGATGATGAGGTCCGTGAAAAATCACGTGGAAGTAGAACTTTAAAAACCATCCGGAAATTTTGCCAATTAGATCAATATTACTTTACGAGTTGACTCTTCACAATCTTTTTCTGTTGTAAAAAGCCATGTGGTAATTCAATCGTCAACAAAAAACAATAAATGAATGGTGAACAACAACAATTATAATGGTAAAAGTAACAAGAACCGATTTCATAACATTGACACATACAGTATAACATGAAGATAATAAATAATTACGTACTAAGACTCAGGACCCCAAATAATAATAGTTTTGTGTAGGCACTAGAAAGATGGGATTCGTACGGTAAATTGAGGTAGTTATGGTAATTTTAGTGACTGAAGGTCGACAACACGAAAAATATCTTGAAATCGAAAAAACTTGGAAATCAAGGAGTTGATACAAAATTGCTGAGAGACACTTGAATTAGATGTAGAATTCATGGAACGGAACCCAGCGCGAGAAGGTTAAATGTTAGTTGCACAGCAGGTAAGGGGCACTTTTCGAAATCGCTATTATCAGACGAGACAGATTCTTTGTTTTCTTGTTCAAATGGCCGCCACTTGTGAGCAAGCGAAGCTGTTGGGAATTGAGAACTAGGCAGGCACTTCCCGTTGTAGTCAACGATTATTTACTACAACCAGGGAAAGAATTTCTACAAATTGAAAACTTCATAGTCGATTTCCCAAGAGTAGCTATTTTGTAAAATGGACCAACTTCCAGAAACCACACCGGCAGTTCGTGTATCCTCCACGAGGGATAGTAAAGCGTTTTTCCCTTAACCAGACGAGATAAGCTCAGGTACCTACTTTGATAAAGCTCGAGATTATGCGAAGCTGCTGATTCCAGGGGAAAACTCTTTACAATCGACGTTTGTGTAAAGCGCGACTTTCATATCGATACCTTAAAGCACAAAGGCGCTATGTCCAAAAACGGAGTTTTGAGAAAAACTCAAAAGAAGTTTTCACCAGTGCACAATTCCTAAAATGATGGCTTATTACACTAAATTCTTTAATTTCGTATAAGCTTTGCTCTTCAAGAAGATCTTCCAAAAATAGTTTTGTTGAATTTGAGTGTTTCTGA
The DNA here is from genome assembly GCA_009739505.2 of Apolygus lucorum. Lineage (NCBI taxonomy): Eukaryota > Metazoa > Arthropoda > Insecta > Hemiptera > Miridae > Apolygus > Apolygus lucorum. The sequence continues at coordinate 40,588,673 of CM019179.2, forward strand.
AATTGAAAAAATAATACATGTGGAAGATGGGTGGACATAGCTCTTTTGGCCAAATAAGGTTAAAGGTCGGCTTTCCTACACGCGTCTGGACTCAACGGCCATGCGGCTCAAGCATTCAGTAGTGTTCAGAATGTCGAGAAAGAAGGGTCTATTGGCTTGGTGGATTGTGGAAGAGGAGGAAAGGGTGATTATGGGAGGAATGAGGAGAGAAGAACCATGAACAAAACTTCTCTCCCTGCAATCCATCTCTCTTCCTACAAACCAGCCTCTTCCCAGAAGTTGTAGGTAGAGAGGTTGTAGGGAGAGAGATTTGTGAGGTTATCACTCTCTACTGGCCTCACCATTATTGATTCTGAACGTTAGAAAAAATACATAACACTATGGCATTCATAATTGTAATTTGAGTTTGATTAAACTTAGTTGAACACTTACCCTGATGAGTGAGGTGGTTGTAGGGATGGAGAAAGTATTAACCTACTCTCAAAGCTTCAACACTTCACAACATAACCCACACAACTGGGAGCTTGGAAATTCAACAAACTTCAGTAGCTTCGGAAGTCATCTTGCAGTAGTGTTCACTTTTGTTTTTCATGACACAAAATAATCGTTTTCCAGGAGTGGGCGGGCATTTCAAAAAAATTGTAGGGAGAGAGAATAAAACCTTGTGACAGCATCAAAACATAGCAAAAACCCTTCCAATTCATGGAATTTTCGTTCGTTTCTAATTTATTCCTGAAGAGGAGAGTATCCTGGACCAATAACATTTTTTACTTAAATTAAAATATGAATATAGAGTTCTCCAAAAATTTTCAAAGTTCCCAACCTACCCTTTGTGACAGGTGTAGGGAGAGAGAATTGGGATCATTAATGATTTTTAATTATCTGAGTTAATTGATTAGTGAAATTCATTCTATGTGATCTTTGTAGACACCAACCTGCTGTATCTCGCTGAAAAAATTCTGAATTTCCAAGACAAATAGAGTGTTCACAAAAGCTGCGTGACAAGATATAACCCCAAATTTTGAAATGACCCATTTATCGTCCGTGATACCCATTTTTGAAGAGAGGGAGACGTACGATGCGGGTTTGCATATCCCGGCCGCAGCTAGGCACTGGTCCCTTGAGCAGTCCAGCCGCAGACGCGCTCCACCAGCCGCAGACGCAGCGGCTCAGCCGCATGTAGGAAAGAGGCCACATATGAAATACATTGAAGTAGTCAATGCGGCTGAACGCGAGCCGCAGCCGCAGCGGCGAGACGCATGTAGGAAAGCCGGGCTTAAGGACATGGGTCTTCTAGCCTCTAGTGGACATGACTTTCGATTGTGGGTAAAGGACTTTATCACGCTCTCGATCATAATTTAGCGTCACCACCAGTTTTGTGGTGACAGGCTGGCACCAGAGGGTGGTGTTGCAAGGAGGTTTCTCGTGTTGGATAGGTATTGTTGATCAGGAATTTTGGAAAGTTATTCATGCATAATACAAAGACACACTAAACATCAATAATTATATTTTTCAACTCTTTTATTCTCCTAGAAATCTCAAATAATTACAAAATCTTAATACTATATCAGTTTGGAGCACACAAATTGAAGGAATTTTCGGTTTCAAGGGATCACCAAAATCTTCTTCTTTAACTACCTATCTGTTTGCCTACTGTTTAATAAAAAATCACGGAAATTCAACGTACTAAATAAGCTATTTAAAAATGAACTATCATCACTTTTTTACTTAATTATAACAAAAAATGTGCCACGATTTTAAAAACACTGGGTATAAGTTAACAACGCTGCACATTACTACACAACTGTTATTATTAACCATCTGCATAGAATACTACCTACATGCAATAAAATCGGTATCCTGTTTGGTTGCGAAGAATGCACAACTGAGTACTACACAAAACTCGTTTCAATAAAACACTCGCATTTAATACGCTGAAATCTGAACGGGAATTAGGCCAATTTCCTATAGTGAGCAATATTTTGGGATTCAGTTTTGGTTTTCTGGTTAATTTCAAGTCCAACCTATAAGGAAATTTACCTTATAACCTAGGCCACTGGCCTCTCGCGGGAACAAGGGCTCAGTGAGCTTTAAGGGAAGAATGAAGAAAAGATATTTTCGAAAGACGGAGATTTTAATCTGAAAATTTGCCCCTAACTATTTCCTACTTAAAAGAAACGAAAGAAATGAATGACCTCTTAATTACGGACCCGTACGTGGAAATACTAAAGATTCGTTGACTCACCAAAGACGACACTTCACACACAGTATCTCCCCGAAAACACAAAATAAAATCACTCGAAAATTTAATAGATTAATTTTTTAAAAAAGGGAAAGGCTCCGAGAGGAGGGCGGACCGGCGAACTGAATGATAAATAGCTTCCTCACTCATTGTAACATGGACGTATAGAATCAGTTGGCGAAACAAATTATGATTCAAAGAGTTATTGAATACCAAAATATTGGCGATAATATGCGGGATAGGGTTGAACACAGTTTGCACACAATCCCTGAAAATTTCATCGAAATTGGTTGAATAGTTGCGGAGTTTTGGTTGTAACAATAAATTTAAAGTTCGCGCATGCGCATCGGCTATTGCTTGACCAAAATGATTGAAACTTATAGGGTGTCTCTTAGAAGTTAGTCCCTAACTAACCTCCAAATTTGAGCAAAATCGGTTCATTAGAAACCGAGGTTCCAAGAAATTCACGTTTGCGCATGCGCACTCGCTCCTATTGGTCCGAAGGTGCTGAAATTGATAGGGGACCGTCTAGGACCTAATCCGCACAATCCCTGAAAATTTCATCAAAATCGGACCACAGGTTAGTATAGTTTTGCCCGGGACAAGGATTGACCACAGACAGACCGACAGACAGACAGACAGACAGACCGACAGACAGACAGACCGACAGACAGACACGGAACCAAAATTGTTCGGGAAGCTCTAAAACGCAAAAAGCAAGTGGAAGTTTTGATTTTGGAGGACATTTTTTTTCACTTCTTTCACGAATACAAAGCTTCCCTACCTTCGGTAGTGAGGAAGCAAAAACCACGTTGCTGATTAGTGAGATGGACAAGAGCTGTAAAAGGCACAGCCCACGCCATCTCTTGGACGCTGCTAAAACTAATTTCTGCCTGCAGAGTTTTCCCCGTGACAAACCCTTGATTTCTTAAAGGGAGAGAACGGTTTATTTTTCTCTTAGAAATAGTGTCCGCCTTCCTTAAACCTAGTGCTCAAGGGAGCTATGTCCGGACAAAGCTCCAGTGTCCACAATACGATTGAATTTTATAGCTATCTTATTGGGACATAAAACCATTGTGCATTCCTCTTTTGGACAAAGCACCGAATGGCATTTACGATTATTCGAGAGAGGACATAGAACCCTGTCAATTTTGCTTCCGAGTCTACCAAGGTAGCGGAAGCTTTGTTTTCACTTTTCAAGGACGAAAAAAAAAGTTCTCCAAAATCAAAATTTTCACTCGCGTTTTGCGTTTTAGACCTTTCTGAACAATTTTGGTTCCGTGTCTGTCTGTCTGTGTGTCTGTCTGTCTGTGTGTCTGTGTGTCTGTCATGAATTCCTTGTAACGCGCATAACTATACGAAGTTATTGTCCGATTTCGATGAAATTTTCAGGGATTGTGCGGGTTGGTGTGTAGACGGTCCCCTATGAAAATCATCATCCTCGGACTGATAAAAGCGACTGCGCATGCGCAAACGTGAATTTCCTTGTAACGGCCATAACTTCTACATTTTCCATCCGATTTCAATGAAATTTTCAGGGATGTTACAAATTAGTATTTAGATAGTCTCCTATGAAATTCATTTTCCTCGGACTGATAGAAGCGACTGCGCATGCGCAAACGTGAATTTCCTTGTAACAGCCGTAACATCCACATTTTCCATCCGATTTCAATGAAATTTTCAGGGATGTTACAAATTAATGTTTAGATGATCCCCTATGAAAATCATCACCCTCGGATTGATAGTAGCCGATGCGCATGCGCGAACGTGAATTGCTTGTAACAGCCTTAACTTCTACATTTTCCATCAGATTTCGATGAAATTTTCAGGGATTGTGCGGGTTGGTGTGTAGACGGTCCCCTATGAAAATCATCATCCTCGGACTGATAGAAACGACTGCGCATGCGCAAAAGTGAATTTCCTTGTAACGGCCGTAACTTGCACATTTTCAATCCGATTTCAATTAAATTTTCAGGGATGTTACAAATTAGAGTTTAAATGGTCCCCTATGAAAATCATCACCCCCGGATTGATAGTAGCCGATGCGCATGCGCGAACGTGAATTGCTTGTAACAGACATAACGTCCACAATTTCTACCCGATTTCGATGACATTTTCAAGGATTACGCGGATTAGGTTGTAGATGGTCCCCAATGAAAATCAAGGCCTTAAAATTTACAGTAGCCTCTGCGCATGCGCAAACGTAAAATCCTTGTAACAGCCGTAACTGTGGCGTGTGAGGTGAGGATCTCAAACCCCATTCAGCCATCCTCTTGATAGGTCAGTCAGTAATGCTGTGGATTCCCACTCAGGAGTCCAAGGTTCGAATCCTAGACAAAATAAAAATTTTTTGATCCTATCACTACCGCACTTACATTTTTCGTTCGAATTTGATGAAATTTTCTAAGATTAGGTTGTAGATGGTCCCCAATGAAAATCAAGGCCTTAAAATTTACAGTAGCCTCTGCGCATGCGCAAACGTAAAATCCTTGTAACAGCCGTAACAGTCGCGTGTGACCTGAGGATCTCAAACCCCATTCTTCCAACCCCTTTGTAGATCAAATAGCAATGCTCTGGACTTCTACCCAGGAGTCCTAGGTTCGACTCCTAGATAAGATAAGAAATTTTTTGATCCAATCACTACCGCACTTACATTTTTCGTCCGAATTTGATGGAATTTTCTAGGATTGTCCAGATTAGCGTGTAGATGGTCCCCTATGAGGGTAGTGAAAGGTACTTAGAGATTGGTGTTTTCAGATTAACTACTGTGCATCGGATCATCTATATAATCGGGTTATGGATACGAGGAAGCTATGTGCCACACCCACTTGGCAGACGTTTTCCTTTTTTAAGCCATTTTCAAAGTTTTTAGATCTGCAATCATGTATCCTAATGAAAGAGTATCGTACTATGATGTGACTGACCCATTTATCTCAAAAGTGACATTTTTGGATATAGCGCCTTTGTGCTTTAAGGAATCGTTATGGCATGTATGATTTCGATGCAATAGCAATGCTTATTGGCTTTAACGTTAATGCAGTCATCGCTCTTCAATATTATTCATGATTTGGTGACACCAATCCAAATATTTTGGTATTGATAGCCATACAATTTTTGTTAAAGTGACTGTAAAGTGACCCAGCGACTGTAACTTTCATTGATTTTGATTTTCAAGGTTGCTCGAGGAGAACCTTTGCAATCAGCTGTGTGTACTTTGAACATCGCGTTGCCAGAGACGATAATCAAGGATGGAACTCCATACGGTAGCGATCTTTACCTCAGCGACAGGTCCTACTCCCTCCCTAGAAACATGACTCCAGGTAATATCCACATCAATATTTCGGAACTTGAATTATTTCTGTAATCTTTCATTCAGCTTTGGCTGTTATTTTGAAGGCTTAAGTGGCTTATTTAGTAATTTACTTACTGTAGAGATAGATGCCTTGGTAACTTTATATAGGCTACTTTTGAATATTTAGCGAAAAGTTTTATTTTATGAAACAATGAGCGTGAGTCAGCTAGATGAACATTTTGACAGATTTGGACTTTTGGAATCACCTAAATTGTGGATAATAGTGAAATTTTGGCTTCTGGGGATTCAATCATAACTCTAGGAGTTCGAATTTCAAACACAAGAAATTCAATTACGCTATTAAGCTTTACAAGACAGATCAATATTAGAATGATAAGCTGCCATCCAAAATTAATTGACGTTATTTAAATTAATAAGTGATTTAATTAGTAGGTTTATTTTGCCTGGCCTTGAGTTTCATATTTTGGTTTTAATAGCTAGCTTCCCAGATTCTGCAGTATTCGTTATGGTCAAATGAAATCTGTCATATCTTAACACGTTCGCTGCGGGAGCCCTTTCCCGAGTTTTGCTGTGTGCGGGAACGCTTTTTCGAGCAAACCACCGCCTCATGTAAAATTTGTTTCTTCAAAAACCTGCTGTGTGTGCAACCAGCCAACCTCCCCTTTTCTGACAGTTTGTTCGTTGTTCTGCGAGGTTCTGAGACATATCGTAGAAAAGATTCACCCTTACTCAGGAGGTGTTGAGGGGCAAAGCCATTTAAGGAATTTATTCCCTCACATACAGAAATATCCAAGAAAATCGATTCTTCAACTTTAACTGGTGGGTATTGGTAATCGAAAACTAACCCGTTGATCAACTGAAGGTACATTCACACTCCTCGTTGTTGCACCCGGATCCCTGCACAGGGAATATGCCTGCTTCCTCTAGAGGATGGCGGAGATGCCGTCAGAAAAGCGGGCAAAGCCAATACAGGTTACCCATCGGGTAAGGGTGAAGACACAACTGGCAGTGTTGAGGACCGTTTCCATGAGGATTCGAGGATTGAGAATGCCTTGGGTTGGAGGACGGCACTTTGGTGCCAGTATGAACCACATTTAAACTATAACTAACCCCGAAAAACTTTGTGTCTGCAGACAAGAGGTTGGAACAAAAAATAGTAAAAACGACTGGAATGGCCTCTCTTCTCTCTTTCATTCTTCTTTCCTTCGATAAATATCCGTTCCATAGAAATCAGATTTCAACGTCTATTACAATATTAAAATCAAAAACGCTGTAAATTATTACACAATGGTTTATTATTTTTATATAGATCACTCGTCTGCAAAGCCACCAACCATCCAACTTGAAAAAAAACATCGATCGTATTTCGGTCAGCTAAAATTTGAACGGAGATTAGGCCTCTTTTGCGATTCACACTCGTGTTTCTGATTTATCGTACGTGAAACCCTTAAATTCTCGTAGCAAGCGAACGGTTTGTCCTACAAAGCTCCGCGTGGTCTCAAAAAATTCTAAAAATTCTATAGAATCCTAAAATTGAAGAAAAAACAATACCTTTATATCGAAATTTTTTGAGTTAGGGCGTTTTCAATATTTCAAAATTCATTTTGGAACCCTTAGGAGTGACCTACATCAACCAAAATCTTCGGGGCACAACTAGACCCCAAATGGAGCCTACATACCAAATTTCATCAAAATCGGTCAATGCTAAGTGGCAAAAGTGGCCGCGTACGGCGGACGGACGGCCAAATTTTTATTCGATTTTTCGATTCTACGTACCTTGAAACGTAAACCATCAAATTTTGAGGGGATGTTAAAATTTCTTTTTTCTTGGTCGATTCCAAAGGTTCATTATTGAAAATAATAAACCAATAAGGCTGAGGAGCTATCGAAAACCCGCGATGTCAGATGCTTTTTCCGATTACCTGTCCAACATCCCGCACACAAGCAGAAACGGTTTGATGATTTCCATCGAGCCGCACCGGACGTGTTAACACATTGGAAGTAAAATTAACTGAAAATGTCAAGATGTCGTAACTGCGCATGCGGCACGGATGTTGTACAGTACGTTAACGATGCTTAGCTTTCCCTCAGAGATCACCCTCCACCCTTCAGTCCTCGTTCTCTCCTTTCCCGTCAAATTGAGATATCATAGTGAACTTCTCATCTAACGCTTTTAATATGGTTTTGTAGTTCCTCTCTCTTTGCCAAGAATGTCAAAAAGTGAGTATTGACTGTGTGAGTGCACCTTCATCTTTGGTAGGAATGATTGCTTAGTGAGATTGCTTAGTGACTTGCCCTCAGTTATTGTGCATGACAAGCTGTTTATTGGCTGATATTGTCGCTGATCAGGAAAACACTTTTCTAACTCGAAAAAGTCCATTTTCAGGTGATTTTTTTCTAAACGCTATACAGGGTGTCTACACTTAAGATGGGCGAAACTTCAGGGTTCGATTCTACAAGGTATTTCCATCAAAAAATGTCTCTTAGCAATTTTCTTTTAACCCACTCGAAATTTCTTTTTTTCACTTTAAAGTTTTTTTTTCGCGTTTTCGACCTTACGGCACTGATATGGTCATAACTCCCTTATTTCTCCTGAAAATTCGATTCTGACTACACCTTTAGAAAGAACGTTAAATTCCTAAGCTACCTAGTGCAAAATAAAATTATTTCAGCAATAAAATAGTTCCAAAAAATCAAGTCAAAAAGCCAACTTTACAAATTTTTTCTAAACTTGACTTTCTTCGACCAAAGTTTTCCCTCTAAATCCCTCCCTATTTCGATGGGCGCTCTTCGGAGAAAACATGCTCAAATTGTCAGCTTTCCAACGGTCTATCAATTTTTCTTTTTAACATTTGAATTGGAAGAGTAAATAAAGTTTGAATGTCAAAAAACGTGTGTTTTACATGCAAATCTAGTGTTTCAAGCGGTTTATGGTCTCCCTCGACCTCAAGATGGCTTGACGATTTTGGTATCATTTTCTATGTAATTTTTTACGCTGAATCAAATAGTGATACTTCCGAATGGTTCCGACTGCTAGAAAGTGGATTTTTCGAAGAAAACCTTCGTTTTTCGTACATAAAATACGCATTATTCGTAAATGTGGTAGTGAGCATAAAGTAACACCTTTGAACTCAACAAAAACACCGAATTTCTAGCTGATTGAGGTTTTTGTTGAGTTCAAAGGTGTTACTTCATGCTCACTACCACATTTACGAATAATGCGTATTTTATGTACGAAAAACGAAGGTTTTCTTCGAAAAATCTACTTTCTAGCAGTCGGAACCATTCGGAGGTATCACTATTGGATTCAGCGTAAATAGTTACATAGAAAATAATACCAAAATCGTCAAGCCATTTTTAGATCGAGGGGGACCATAAACCGGCTTGAAACACTGGATTTTCTTGTAAAACACATGTTTTTTGACATTCAAACTTCATTTACTCTTCCAATTTGATTGTTAAGAGGAAAAATTGATAGACCGTTGGGAAGTTGATAATTTGAGCATGTTTTCTCCGAAGGGCGCCCATCGAACTGGGGAGGGATTTAGAGGGAAAACTTTGGTCGAAGAAAGTCAAGTTTAGAAAAAATTTGTAAAGTTGGCTTTTTGACTTGATTTTTTGGAACTATTTTATTGCTGAAAGATTTTGATTTTGCCTAGGTAGCTTAGGAATTTAACGCTCTTTCTAACGGTGTAGTCAGATTTGAATTTTCAGGAGATTTAAGGGAGTTATGACCATATCAGTGCCGTAAGGTCGAAAACGCGAAGAAAAACTTTAAAGTGAAAAAAGAGGAATTTTGAGTGGGTTAAAAGAAAATTGCTAGGAGACATTTTTTGTTGGAAATACCTTGTAGAATCGAACCCTGAAGTTATGCCCATCGAAAGTGTAGACACCCTGTATATCATGACACTGTACAGTAGTGATTGGTGGGGTCAGGTTGGCGCTCCCCAACATCGCAAACCTAAGCGAATTTATGAATAATGTATGGATATAATAATGGACTTTCTGTTAAGTAAAGCCCCTATAAATTGTCATTTTGATAATGAGATTTATGTTCCTTATTAAGTTTTGTGGTCCACCTGGACTTTTCGGGTTAGATTAGCCTTCTTTCTGACCAGCTAAGTGTTTTGTCTGCAATTTTGAGCTGAACATTCTGAATCCTTGGACTCAACTAAGCACCTCACCAATGAACAAACTCCAAGCATGCATTTTATGTAATTTTCAACGCAGATTCAAAGGTTTTACACGATGTAAAATTTTCTTGACTCATCATACCTAACTCTGGCATGTTCAAGCTTGAATCGATTCCTGAAGTGTTGTTGATTGGTTTTGGGGACACCGTTAATACTATCGTGGATAATGATGGTCTCATTGGTCTCTGAAGAATTTACTTTCGAATAATTCTGTCATAGTGTCTCCATATTAAGGTACCTATTTCGTATTCTGTATTACCAGTATCTCCAAGTAGCAGTAATATACAAAACAGTACACTTACACTCGCATGTCTTTTTTTCCGCTCAATCTCAACGTATCTGCAGTCTGTTTTTACTATCTTCGTCCTTCTTACTTCAAACTCAATTTTTACTTAGTTTCTAATTGTTGACCAACCCTAACTAACTTTGAATACTCCTAGTCAATTTGAATCAGGACATCGTGCACCTCTGCGCTGTATTGAAGTACAAACAAGTGAGGTTGTTGTTTGAAAACCTCTTGATAGTTCAAATAGATACAAATGTCATGACAATGTGGAGTTTCCTAATGACACGCCTGTCTGAAATTACCGCTAAGCTAACGTTCGTCCTCCCCGTGGCTGCAACACCTGCCTACTGGTGCGTTCGGACGGCGCTCGGGTATGCAAGAAACGCACGACCGCTCAGTCTTGAAGGAGGGGTTGGTCTTAGCGCCGTGTTTGGATGTACAATAGTTATCCCTCCGTATACATACTCCTCGAAACCCTAGTTATTCCCTTCCGAACGAAGGGAAGACCTAACCAGGTCTTTGTCAGAATGAGGTCTATCAAGTCTAATTGTGCTGAGGTTCATATTTTGAATTAGTTTAAATACTCGCCTTGAATCTGTATTCTTTAAAACTAAATTCTGTTAAACTTGATATGTTCCGGAGGGCGGTATGTTGAGGCTCAAATTTTCAATTAGTTCAAGTGCTCGCTCGTTACGAGCATCTCCTCCATTACTTTCAAAACTTTGCCGCCATAAATTAATATTTTAGAACTCTTGCAGCCATGACCGTAGCATGACTAACCCTCAAGAGGTTGATGGAGGGACTGGTAGATAAGGAGGTCTTATAGATAAGTGTTCGACCACTTTATGGTTATAGATGGGGATCATGTATTTCCAGTTCCATTGACAGCACTCTGAAAAGAGGGAAAATTGGGGAAAGAATGGAAAAGTGGCGTCCCCTGCCTCTCAATTAATTCTTACCGCTATAGAATCAACCAAATGTACTAAACAATCGTTCGTTTTTGTATTTCCATAGATTCGTTCGTTGCAGAAACAATGATCAGAGGAAATATGGTGCTAGCAGATCTTTGTCAAGTCTTAGGTGACGACTGGGAACCTCTAGCAAGCAAATTGGGAGTCAGCGACCAGGACATAGAAATCATCAAACAAGAAGTCCACACTTCACCACAGCGCACCAGCCTAGCAATTAAGTTGTGGCAAACTAACCAAGGCCCACAAGCTACAGGTTAGTATAAGGTTTTAATTGGCAGATTTTTTTTTTACATTTTTTTTTTTATTTTTTTAAATATTTTTATTTATGTCATGTACAATAATCTATAATATAGATATTGTATTGTATATTATACAAATCAATGATAATTACTTACTTATAGGTACGTAATATTATTCTAATTTACAAAATAATACCCCCCGCTCGAGCTCTGCTCATATACAGTTCGATCGATCATGTGACCAATGTATTGCTGATAATTTCATGACTAGTAATTGAAATTACTTTATAATATATTCACATCCATAACCATTACCTATCTTTTCTCTTCGGTGTAGGTATAGGTATCTTACAAAATTTAACGGCAAAATCTTCATTGCTAATCAAATAGACAAAATAAAAATGAAACTTATATATAATATATAGTTAATAGACACTGTTTTTTTTATTGTAATTAAGAAACTATTGTTAATTTGGTTAAGTAATTCTAGTTTGAATATCGAGGCAAAGGCGTGATCCCGACTATGAGAAAATAGGCAAAAATTCAATAAATTTCTCCATAAATTTTTCATCAACCATCATACTATTTATGGAGGTTTTTATGTTTTTTGATTCAGATAGACCGGGAGGTAGGGCATTTAAGATTTTTGGAATGAGATAGCTTAGGTGTTTTTGACCTGCTGCAGTATTCATAAATGGAATTTTATGGTTACAAAACATCTCTCCTCGTGTGTTTTTACCATGATTTATTATTGGGAGGCTGTTTTTGTGGGATATTGCAAATATGATCAGCGTTCGCAATGCTAGGTATTTTAATTTTAATATTTGTAACTTTTGGAAGAACTTATCCGATCTAGCTAAACGTGTTGCACGCGCCATTATTCGCACTATGGACTTTTGGGATGTAACCAGCTGGCGTAGGTCTTTCTTATTTGCATTGGACCATACTACTGAGCAATAAATCAAATGAGATTGAACCAAAGCATAATATATGGTTTTTAGATTTTCTTTGTCCATAATATTTCTGAGCATGAGAAATACATGACTCAGTTTTCTCAGTTTAGCTACTAGGGTATTGATGTGTAAGTTCCATTTGAATTATTCAATACCTGCAAACATGAGACACCCATTTATAGACTTCAGATTTATAGACTTTATAGACCTTCAGGTTAGGTCATACTTGGGTCTCCTCACATTGTGGAGTTCAGGGCAACGAGGCTGCCGACGCCCTACCAAAGAGAGGAGCTGAGATGCCATCAGCTGAGGAATCAATAGCTCACAACCAGGTGATGAATGAGGCGCGGAAGAAGGTGCGAGATGCTATGGGGGAGAGATCCTGTGGTGCAGCTTCTGGAAAGCAGTGGGAACCCATCATACTGCAGCCTATCCCAGCGAATTTGCAGCGTCGAAATTTCGTGGTCAATTTTTAAATTACCACTTGCCAAGACTTCCCACAGAGTCTTGAGAAAATAACTGAGTTATACGAGAAAATTATTAATATATTTTATTGAATCGAATGTTAATCAATGTACGACTCAATCCATAATAATCGATATTTGTTACTTCAACAAGCTCCAATGCTATAATGGACTCCAGGCACATTAACCAGTACCCAGGACTTTTACGATTGAGAAACTCTAATGCATACGCGTCTTGAAGCGTTTCCCGTATTTAGCATGTTGTGAGCTACAATCGCTTCTAGTTAGAAAATTAGCGGAATTACGAATAGCGTTATAACTGTCTACCTCCTCGTAGGGAAACACTAGGCTGATACTTCAACTTGTGTCTGATGTAGATACTAAACTTGAGAGCGTTTATGCTCTTTCATTCGTTAGGAAGGAGAGATGTAAAATAGAGGTGTGTAAGACAAGGTCATTTGGCGGGTTCGAATCCCAAACGGTCACTTATTACAGAGACCAGGTCTTTTGAATCCGTTCACTCACAAGACAAACAACCAACCGGTCAGAAGTCACAAAAACGAGCGAGTCTGTTAACCGAACGAGTCGGAATAGGTTACAATGAGTAGGCGAATTGAATGAATCGAATGAGCTAAAAGACAAAATCAAATTAAAGATCGATTCCAATCGTATGAATCAGTCTTTGAGTGTGTTTTGTCTTTTTAGTCCTCAGTTCATTCGAACGTAATTCTTCACTTGAATGATGGAAGGTTTTTCTTAGAAAACCACTTCCATCTACTTCTTTCTGTTGATACTTCCTTGACATTTTCACACATTAATGATCCATGTACAAACATTGAAAATAACAACGGCTCCCATACGATAATGACTTCACTGGAACAACACTGCGCCTTACTACTACTACTACTAGCTTGCTCTGGCGGGCTAATACTGTACTGGTTGTCTTTGTACCGATCTGTTAGAGTAAGGTTCATGTCTGTAACTTTCTGTCGAAGTATTTCATTAAATTCAGTTTAAAACGACTTGATATTTCTTCGAATCTTCACACAAACTGAGGTATGTCGTAAGAGGTAATAATCAAATATATTTGATTAACTGAATAAGCAAATATTTCGATATGTATAAATATACATTATACATCCATATTGCGGGCAATTAATTTATTTTGTTGGCCTTCTGCCGTTGTTCTCGTAATTTAACCGGAAAACTTGATTGGTGGGTTGATGAACGAATGACCGTGTTCATTTTGATAACCCGTTCAGTTCTGACAAGGTCATTTTGAAGATAAGGTCTTTTCAATACGTTCACTCCTGACCGACACACCTCTAATGTAAAATGTGACGTAAGACGCGTCTCATTGAATTCATTTGGTTATTTCCTTTTTTTCCAGGCAACAAACTAGAAAAAGCCCTGCGGGACATCGGGCGAGAAGATGTGATCAAAAAGTGTGTCCGGGATGTCCATGTGGTGACGGACGACGTGGAAAAGGCCTACGCCTCCGTCACTTTGGACCAGTCTGGATTCGACGCGTTGACTTCTGAACTGGGGAAAGACAGCGCCATGTCGGTCAGTTGCCATCGCACTCACACATTTGATTAGCTTTATGTGCGCGGTAAGCTGGACGCTGTACCGCATTTTTTGAAAAAACTCGGTTGCTCGCGGTTCGAGCATCACAGGAGACTCGAGCACCCCAAGTATTCTTTTTCCAACTATTCCCGAGCATTGTGGAAGCTAAATGGGTTGCGGAAAATCTGCGTTCAGTTGTCGAGAGTATTTCAAAGTTCAATCGGAAAAGGTCAATTCTTGTGATTTTAATCCTTGATTTTTTTGGATTTTGTTGGAGACGCCTGGAAGAGCACTTCCATTTAATAGATAGGATTGAAAATGGCTTCGGAGCTCACTCAGCTGATCAGTGATCTGAAGAGTGAAGATCTGCTCGAATGCTGGAAACGCCTGGAAGATCAGCTGTGTGAGCTCCGAAGCCATTTTCAATCCTATTGAACGCAGGAAGCTGAAATAGGAGAGGGAAGGTCAAGGGAGAATACAGATGGTGGTAGGTGCTATTGATGGAGAACCAGTGATTTGACATTTTCATGTCTTTGCTTTGGCACATGAACTGAAAAATCGTCACGAAAACTAAGCAAATCTTGCTCACGCGACCAATAAATAAAAAAGACTCACTGTGTTGCGTAGAGAACAAGCTACAACCTTACATTTTGCTTTGGCACATGAACTGAAAAATCGTCACGAAAACTTTGATGATTGAGTAACTAACAACCTTACTTCACTACCGTGTTGTGTAGTGGTTGACATGAAAATGTCCCAATGTGTTGCAGACTCGTAGGCAAGCATTTAATTATCATTTGAGGTTTTATGGATGAGGATTTTTACCTACCGACTATTGTTAAGTACTACCTACCACAGCATACTGCTTCACACCTTCACAATCAAGTTTATTAGATAACTGGGGCGGTAGCAGAGATTTTGCTTAGAGCGATTTATTTATTTTATTTTCTTCATTTTCTAAAGTACGATTTTCTCGTAATAAGTCGTTACATATCCTTTTGGATTATAATTTTCAATAATAAACCTTTGGAATCGACAAGAAATTTTTTTTTTTAGCACCCCCTCAAACTTGATGGTTTACGTTTCAAGGTACGTAGAATCCAAAAATCGAATAAAAATTTGGCCGTCCCTACGCCGTACGCGGCACTTTCCCCACTCAGCATTGACCGATTTTGATGAAATTTGGTATGTAGGCTCCATTTGAGGTCTAGTTGAGCCCCGAAGATTTTGGTTGATGTAGGTCACTTCTAAGGGTTCCAAAATGAATTTTGAAATTTTAAAAACGCCCTAACTCAAAAAATTTTGATATAAAGGTATTGTTTTTTCTTCAATTTAAGATTATATAGAATTTTTAAAATTTTTTGAGATCATGCGGAGCTCTGTAGGACAAACCGTTTGCTCCCTACGAGAATTTAAGGGTTGGACGTACGATAAATCAGAAACACGAGCGTGAATCGCAAATCAGGCCTGATCTCCGTTCAAATTTTAGCTGACCGAAATACGATCGAAGTTTTTCTTCATGTTGGATTGGTGGCTTTGCAGACGAGTGATCAATATAGAAAAATAATAAACATTATGTAATAATTTGCAGCGTTTTTTGTGTAGTGATACGTTATCACGTTCTGACGTCACAGAAATGCAATTTATCAGCCCCTTTCTGTGGGTGTTGAGAACAGGAAAGTAGAAAATCGTTCATTTCATGACGTCACGAGCCCTCCGCCTATACTCTGCTGTAGGGCTGCGGCATCGATCATAAACATCAATGTTTAAATACACTGATATTTTAACAACTCTCCATCGATATAAACAAAAAATCGATGTCTTGAAACATCGATTTATTTTTTGTAAGATGCTTACTGCTTAGAGACTTTGGATAAAATTTAAGAAACATGGAACGTGCTTTAGCCGTGCTTTCCGGTACAGTAGGATGGTTGGACGGGTGGAGAGGAGACTAACCACTAGCGGGACGGTTTTCGGGTGTTTACTCAAGGCTGAAGCATGTTCCATGCTAAAACTTCAATAAACGTTGTTTTAAGCAAAAAATAGGATCAGTGAGTGTTTTCCAAACTGAATTTCATTTCAATAATAAAAATTTCCAAATCAATGTGCATGTGTATCACTTCTGACCTGTGAAAACTTCCACTGTAATTTGAATATCGGAAAAGCATTTGAACTTGGAAAATGGAATAATATCTCACTGATTAGTCACTAAGTTTTCTATTTATAAAAATGAGGCTCAGATACTACCACCTATTTTTTCGTATTTATAAAAATGAGGTTTCAACACCAGCAATAAAGATAACAGGAGAGTCCAGCCCCCAGAAAGTATTGTCG
This sequence comes from Apolygus lucorum, assembly GCA_009739505.2. Taxonomy (NCBI): domain Eukaryota; kingdom Metazoa; phylum Arthropoda; class Insecta; order Hemiptera; family Miridae; genus Apolygus; species Apolygus lucorum. Next base: position 40,605,234 of record CM019179.2, read on the forward strand.
GGTTTCAGCGTTACCTACCGCCACTTCAGCGAACTACCATCATTTTCAGCTCGATCTGAGCGCGGTCAAGCGGCATTTCTGAAAAGTAGGCTTACCTCGATTTTACCACTCTAATTTCTAAGTTTGGCGGCTTTACTTCCCTGCCTTTTTAAATTGCGAGGAAAAGGAACTTGATATTGCATTTTTGTGTTGTTTTCAAATTGTTGTGTTGTTCTTCTTTGCTACATTGTAATCTTAGGATAACTGCAAGTTAGAGGAGCGACGGTAATGCGGTCGCGAGCGTGATCACCTGGTAAGATATCAGAAATGGTAGTTCGTTGAAGTGGCGTTAGGTAGCGCTGAAACACGACAACACTTTCTGGGGGCTAGACTCTCCTAAAGATAACAGGGGGAAAGAAGGAACATTGACGTCACAGTCCCTCTCTTTTGTCTGTACTGTGTTGCCCTCCAGCTCGAACGATTGATGACATGTTAGTTCTTTCTTCTCTCTACCACTCATTTAGTGTTTTTTGTAATAATACAATTTTCTGTTTACTAGTATGTTTTAAGAATAGGGAAGTGGTATACGTGCTCATAGGTACCTATTTACAGCAGCTGTTGTACATTTTAGGAATCGGGATTCCTTGATGAAGTGAGCAACTCCAGTACGACGGGCCACCTCAACTCAGAGCCTTTCGACAAATACGCTGGAGAAGAGAAGAAAATTGTCGCGGACTTCATCAGCCACGAATGCCAAAATGCGGATGTTGAAAGCAAAACTTCGTCAAATGGTAAATAAGTCTCAAACAACATTATATGGGTCGAACTTCCTCAGTTTTATTCGACTGTTCCAAATTTCCATGTTATTATTATTTTTATAATGATAATAATAATAATAATTGTTTAAAGGTTCATGTGCTTGGCATGATTAGTTGTGTTGATTTCTGTCTATGAAATAGGCGCGTTGCATCTGGTTTTCTCCAAATCAGGACAGATTACATTTCAGTCTTAATTTTTGATGAACGTTTTTTGAACGTTGCTTTCTGATAATCTTTTAGACATCTGCCGTTGCTGATTACTAAGGTTTCTTCTCACGGATCTGTCAGTTTTTGTGATGACATCTGGTGGAGATTCCCAATCTCTTGTATGGCTAAGGCTATAAGTGCTCAAGAAGTTTTTAAAAGCCGAATTCAATCAGTCTTTGTACATTCTCCATGTACATAAATGCGTCAATTATAGGTATTAGCGAATTTTTCGAAAAATTTCTTCACTGAAATCCGTGTTGGAACATTCTGAAAGCGATCCCTGAAGTGTATTCCAAAAATCACATTTATTCAAGTGTGTCACTCCACACGATAACTAGAGTACTTGAGGTAATTGTTTAGCAAAAATTTTTAAGTTTTCGCCAGAATGTTCGTAACAACAAACAAAAAGACGAGTTTGTTGGCCAGACATTTTGGACAACCCTAAGGAGTCCAAAATTCAGAAATAGTCCAAAGACGGGGGTTTCCCGGTTTTTATGGTTATTCGCTTAAACATCTTAGTAATGTGTAGTATATTTGGATTCAGCACAACATTTCTGATATTCATAGTTTGTTGCCTTCTTGTAGACAAGGTTATTGGTGAGGGGAGGACAAATTGCGGCGAGTCCTCAGTATGTGCTTATGTTGTTTATTTTTTTCCATGTCGAGCTAGCTTTCGCCCCAGGGGGCATCTTCAGGACATATAAGTTTGATGGGATGAGGTTGATATTTAGGTTCTGACATCCAGATCCTGTCCTGTTGATTTTTGTTTTCCCAAAATTGATCCAGTTTTTTAAAAAAGGGAGGACATCCCAAGTCCTTTAGCTTTAAAATATGCCTTGGAAGTGATGGGGCTTATGTGCTTGTGTATCTATCTATATGATAACTTTTATAATATGAGGGTAAAGACTTTAAAAAAATAAAGACCTGAATGTAGACTTAAGGGCCTTCATGAGTCAAAAAATAGGTTGACCAAAAAAAAATTTTTTGGTACTGTTAAAATCTCCGTTTTGTACAGATCAGTTTGATATGCAACACTATGGGGTTCCAGAAACCAAAAGGGTCCCAAATTGAAAGTAATAAGCCGTAAGAGCTGGGCAGTCTGCTGAGCGCTAGATGCCTAACCCTCCTACTGCCTGACAGGGTGGGATTCACGAACATGGAAATGAAAATTCACTTCTGAAAAATCAATTATTTATAATTTTGGTAACTTCATACAAGAGGTGAAAGGCAAAAATATTTACGAAAGTCATTGTCATAAGTTACTGCGCACCAGAAGCGTAGGAAGGGCCAGCTTTATCATCGACTTTTTTGAAGTTTTCATCCAGATTTTTTCGTGAACTTCTTCGTTTTTGCCTCTTTTTGAAAACTTTAGAACCACTTCGAGACATGATATTGTTATACCTAATCGAGAACACGGAAAAGTCAATATACGAGGATGAAAACAACAGTAGCGATCTTCAAAAGTAACAGAATGAAAATGCGAAAACACAAGGAATGCAGTCACGCTAAAATATCAAGTGACTGCAATTTATCACTACCTGAACCTCTGAAACCTATCCTTCTTCTTTTTATTTTCATTCACAAGTTGATGAAAAGCAATGAGTAGAACAAATCTCGGCATCAACGCCGCGCGCGCTGCGATAAGAAACCAGAGCTGAGATCAGAGACTCGAGGTAGGTAACTTCTTTCGCCGTTTTATCAAAACTATGTTTTCGCGCAGGTTAGGAACATTTTCTTCGGCTGAGTTCAACTTATCGAATTGATTCTTTTTTTGTTCTTTAGAGGAACAGTTGCTGAATAGATTGACATTTTTTCAACCTCAAATCCGGTTTTTTCTAACCTCAAAACAAATGAGTGTGAATTCAAAAATGAGGGTGTGGGAATCTTCGTCCCATAAATTGAATTGCTGAGTGGAAAGGGCAAAAAAATGTCAGTTTGGAGAGGGGATGTGACTGTACAGAATAAAAAAAAAAATCATGAAATTACCTCGAGTGAATGTCGAGAAAAGGTACATCAACGATCATACAAAATTACATTGACTCACGAAGGCCCTTAAAACAAAGACTTTTTTAAGGGGCCACATGTTCAGGTAGTCTGGGAATAAAATACTTATATGTCCTGAAGATGCCCCCTGGCAAAAGCTAGCTCGACATGAAAAAATAAATAAATGAATAAATAAAAAATAAACAACATAAGCACATACTGAGGACTCTCCGCAATTTGTCCTCCCCTCACCAATAACATTTCTGATACCAATGCACTTTTTTGAATTTTTGGACAATTTTCATGTTTGGAAAGTGCATTGGTATCAGAAAATTTCTGATACATAACATTTAATGTTATTGGTGAGGGGAGGACAAATTGCGGAGAGTCCTCAGTATGTGCTTATGTTGTTTATTTTTTATTTTTTATTGTTTACATATTATGTAGAAGTAGAACACGAGCGAATCCGTGACAGAAAGAAGAAACACGAGGAAGAAGAAGAGGATAAGGAAAAAGAAGAAGTCGAGGATGATTAGACGTTTTTGGTTATGAATACTTTTGGGTACACCATTGTTCAATTTTGGAGTTTCGTTTAATAATAAAGGGATTTTATCCAAAATGTTTTTGTTTACTCAGTTTTCAACCAGTACCGAGATCAGTTGAAAGATGGCGAATCAACTTCGACATATATGTAATGAAAACGTGCGTATATTTGTTGTAACCAGAAATGCAGCAGCCGTGTGGGTACTCTATGAGCTTTTGGAAACGTTTAGAACATGAATATGGACTCCTTACATCTTCAGAACATAGCCTTATTACATGCACAGCCTTATTAGCGAATTAAAAAAAATGAGGCTATTACGATGGTCTCCAAGTTTTTAGAATGGATTTTTTGGGAAAATTTCTTCCCTGAAATCCGTTTTGGAACATTCTGACACAATGCCTAGAGAGTGTAGAAAAAGATTTCTTTGACAATTCGCTCAATAATTCATGCTGCAAGAATGGACTTCTTATTTCATATTGGGTAGGTGTAGTAGGTGTTTTATATTTGCCATATCTCTGATAGTGTGGTGACGATGTGAACCTGCGGGTGCGCTAACAGCGCGAGTTCTCGCACAAGCTAGTTCCGGGCGTTTGTACGCTTGGTTTTGGTATCATTTTAGTTTTTACTGAGAGAAAGAAATTTTTTGTAGGTTCCAGGAATTGGAGAGAACAGAAGACAACTTCTTTGTCGATCGGCTCTTAGTCTTTGACATCTTAATTACAGTTTTTAGTAATTCGGATTTCGTTCCAGGTTGGGATCATTCTAATCACAAGAAGACGGACAACCTAGCGAAGCAGGAATGGAAAGACGACCAGCAGAGCATCTGGAGATCTCCTTCGCTCGACGGCTTACACGATGGTGAGTGTTGAGGCGTCCTCGCTTCGACAAGGTTATTTCGTCACCCAATTAGTTCGTTATCACCACATCACGTCAGGTTGCTAAGAATATCAGTTTCGATTGATCATCATTGGTCACCGTTTCTGCCACATTAATCCTTGAAACAACCGAATTTTGAATTTGAATTTAAAATAATTAATGGGCTTTGAAGAAATGAATTAGGGTTTATTGGGTGTCCAGCGACCTGGAATACTCAGGGAATTTTACTCTACTGGAAAACTCAGGGAATTAAATTTGTTCCCGAAAAACCCTGGAAAAAACACTGTGGCAGCTTGCGTGAATACGAAAACCTATACGAAATTCCCACTCAACAGTGCTTCAGGTTCCAAACTGCCGAAAAGGATGAACATTTTCATTACAATTTTAGCAGTAAACTCATTTTTGAAGCATGCTTAGGCGATTTACTGAAATTGAAGATTAATTTAGGAAAAATTACAAAAGTAAAGCAAAAACGTCTGCCAAGCGGGCACATAGCTTCCTCTTACACATAACCCTATTATATACTCGTAGATGATCCGATGCATAGTAGTTAATCTCAAAACACCAATCTCTAAGTACCTTTCACAACCCTCATAGGGGACCATCTACACGCTAATCTTCATAATCCTAGAAAATTTCATCAAATTCGGATGAAAAATGTAAGTGTTATGGCTGTTAAAAGGATTTCACGTTTGCGCATGCGCAGAGGCTGATGTAAATTTTAAGGCCTTGATTTTCATTGGGGACCATCTACAACCTAATCCACATAATCCCTGAAAATGTCATCGAAATCGGGTGGAAAATGTGGAAGTTATGGCCGTTACAAGGAATTCACGTTTGCGCATGCGCAGTCGCTTCTATCAGTCCGGGGAAGATGATTTTCATAGGGGACCGTCCACACACCAACCCGCACAAACCCTGAAAATTTCATAGAAATCGGACAGTAACTTCGTATAGTTATGCGCGTAACTTCGTACGCAAAACGCGAGTGAAAATTTTGATTTTGGAGAACTTTTCTTTTTCGTCCTTGGAAAGTGAAAACAAAGCTTCCGCTACCTTGGTAGACTCGGAAGCAAAAATAAAAGAAAAATCGTCTGCCAAGTGGGTGTGACACATAGCTTCCTCGTATCCAAAACCCGATTGTATAGATGATCCGATGCATAGTCGTAGTTAATCTCAAAACATCAATCTCTAAGTACCTCGCACTACCCTCTTAGGGGACCATCTACACGCCAATCTGCATAATCCCTGAAAATTTTATCGATATCAAATGGGAAATGTAGAAGTTATGACTGTTACGAGGAATCACGTTTGCGCATGCGCAGATGCTATTGTCAATCCAGGGACGATGATTTTCGTAGGGGACCATCTACACACCAAAATGCATAATCGCTAATATTTAATTGGAATCTGACAATTACTTCGTATTGTTTTACCCGTTACAAGGATTGCATGACAGACAGGCACAGACAGACACGGAACCAAAAATTGTTCAGAAAGACCTGAAACTTAAAACGAGAGTGAAAATTTTGTTTTCGGAGAACTGTCTTCTCAACCTTGAAATGTGAAAACAATGCTTCCGCTACCTTGGCAGACTTGGAAACATAAAGGCACAATTCAAAATGGAAAAAGTCCAACTAAAAGGTTAAATACGAGTACTGTAATATGAAAGTGTGACATCCAAAAAACTAGATTTAAACTCTGGGCATGGTAAGAGATAGTTCCTCCATGGCTGTTACTCGCTTATCACTACATCTCGCAGGTTTGGTTCTTGCAGGAGATGGACTATCTTTGAATCTCTTCTCAATGTAAACTGATGAACGTTCTCACTTATATTTTCATATTTCGTTCTCTCGCGCATCACTTCATGATCATACGTTGTAATTAGGTGTTGAGTATTTAGATCCCTGTAGGTTTTACTCTAGTTCAAGTTCCAGTTTTGTGTGATTGTTTTCGCCCGAGTTCAGGGATTTCATCTCTAGTGTTTTGTTGATAGATTTCAGAGTAGTTACATTCCGAATGAAGTGCGGTACTTACCTCCCCTATTTCGGCCCTGAAAACGATCTGGCAATTCGGTTAACAGTCATTTCGCCTACGATTCGTGAGTTTTGTGTTTGGGAGTGAACAGTGCATCAGAAATGAGCGGATACTGCCAACTTTGAGCGCTTCACAAAAAGTGAAGGTTGGTCACAGCAAGATCATCAAACATTCACCAATATCATGAGGTTGGGTATGTTCCCACCAAGGCAGAAATAAGTATTGGTGGTGGGAGGGGCGGTTTTCATAGGGGACCATATACTCTCCGAACCATATACTATTTGCATAACCCCTGAAAAAATTCATCAAATTTGAATAAAAAATGTAGGAGTTATGGGTGTTACAAGAAAATTTACGTTTGCGAATGCCCAGTGGCTACTTTTAGTAAGATGAAAGATGATTTTCATAGAGGACTACCTACATTTCGATCCGCGTAATCCCTGAAAATTTCTTTGAAATTGGACAATTACTTCATATAGTTCTGCGCGTTACAAGGAATTCACGACAGACAGACAGACGGAACCAAAATTGTTCTGGAAGGCTTAAATCGAAAAACGTGAATTTGAACTTAGAACTTTTTTGTCTTCAACCTTGAAAAGTGAAAACAATGCTTCCGCTACCTTGGTAGATTCGGAAGCAAAAAACGCTGCAAATTATTCCATTAAGGTTTATTATTTTTCTGTATTGATCACTCGTCTGCAAAGAACACAGCTTTGCCATTGTCCCAACCTACCACCCATAGGTACCAGAGGGAGGCGTTAATCGATTAACGCCCGATTGATTACTACCTACTACTCATACCTACTAACAATCAAGTTTATTTGGAAGAAATATAGTTGTGTTCACTAGGAAATTTGAGTACTGGTTGCTAAGGACGCAAAACTGAGTACAACTCGAAAAAGCGAACAGCGATAGTATTTTGGTCAGATAAAATTTCTACGGAGATTAGGCCTCTTTTGCGATTCACATTTGTGTATCTGATTTATCGTAAGACCATCCCTTAAGTTCTCGTAGGGAGCGAAGGGTTTGTCCTATAGAGCTCCTTGTGGTCTCAAAAAATTCTAAAAATTCAATACTATTTCAAATTGGCGAAAAAACAATACCTTTATATCGAGAGTTTTCCAGCTAGGGCACTTTTGAAAATTTCAACCCTTAATTTTCACCCCTTAGAAGTGACCGACGTCAACCAAAAGCCTCGAGGCACAACTAGACCCCAAATGGAGCCCATATATCAAGTTTCAACAAAATGGGTCCATGGGAACTAAAGCTGGCCATTCACTAGCTCTCTAAACGGCGTGGTGCGGTGGATTTTGGACGGCCCTGATATCCGACCCAGCCTACCGCTCCATCGGAATCGCGGTGGTTTTCCCATTCACACAACTACTTTGGCGCTCCACCGCGCTGGATGGAGCGCTAGTGAATGGCCACCTTAAGGAAAGTGCCGCATACCGCTGACGGACGCACAGTACTGTGAGTATGTGTAAAAAATCGAAAAAACGACCGTCTATTAGTATTGGAAAGGAGTGCAAGAACCTATCCCCAGATAGTCTTTGAGCACGTTTATATAGGTTTCCTGACCTCACTAGCCTCCTACGGATCACCAAAGGGCAAGTTCCGCGATCATTTATGTTAATAACTCATTTCACCGAAACGCTAACGATGAACTACCTGCTCATTATGAGTGCGGATACCGTCATATCAACAAGTTGGGTCTTATTGCTCTTCATGACGAGTCACGGCATAAGTTTGTGCTTTATTCACGTTTTTTAATCATTTTTGAAGTATGAATTTCCCCTAAGCACTCGGTAAAATCGTCACAATAATGATTCCCAATTTTTCTTCTTAAACCTTGACATTAAATAGTGAATTTCTCAAAAAGAGGATAAATTAGGAATTAGAGCACTTGATGAAAGTTTTCTGGCACTATCCCTTGACTCAATCCCGTTGGAATTTACCGCGACTAGCCGCGACTTTTTTTTCTATGAAATTTTCAATACGAATAGAAAGCTTTTAGAAAAATTAAAGTCGCGGGAAAGTGTGGAGAGGAAAAATCCACATCCTCGCATTTTTCATATCAACAGAAAAGAATATGAAGTCATCAACCAGTATCTGATTGGGGATAACTTCATTGACACGACCACCATCCACAAAACTGATACCTAATGCTGTACCAAGCACATCTAACGCTATGGAACTGAGTTGTGGAAGCGCTCTCTCCAGCATTAGCAGCGCTAATGACAGTGACGATTTAGATTCATCATTCAGTGTAATGCACTTCTAAAGACATCTAATTATTACCTATGTTTCGGTACCTAAACTTTTGTAAACTTGGTGAAATGTTACTTTTGTTTTGAATTTAAAATTTCAATATTTTTGGGTGATTCTCAAACTACGGGACAATTTAGAGTTGGAAATTTCAAAAATTGTACCTTCTCAATTTCCCCTAAATTTTTTAAAACTACCTTCGGGAGTCTAATATAAAGGTGTTCTGATGTGTGAGCATGCATGATAACCCTTAAGTTGCTCAAAATTTGATTTTATAAATTTCATAGGTCATGACAATGAGGAGAAAACTATGGGGCAAACTTTAGTAACATATTGCTTGTATAATAACTGTATGATCGACAGATTTCAAGCATATTGGTTCAATATCTATTTTTAAACAATTGTGAATGAAAACAATTACCGTGAAACGTTATCACTGGCAGAGAAAAATTCGGGAATGTTGAAAAGCTGACTCCGGGACAGGCCACGACAATGCGATTTGAGGTACATATCGATTGATTATGCACATGAATTGATCGATTTATAGATCAACTAGGGTGGTGTCATGTATGCGTGATACCACAAAAACAACTACAATAAGGTTTTTTGAGAAAAGTTGAACAGAAATTTTTTTCTTCTCTTCTTTTTTTTTTCTAATATTGTTTATTGTGCAATTTTCTTTCCTTAAAATATGAATTAGTATGAAATCCATGATCAGAGCAACTTTCTCTAACAGAACTCTCCACAAATTGATTTTTGATCACTTGACCCATAAACTCACAGTACATTTTTATTCGATTTTCGGATTCTACGTACCTACCTCGGAACGTAAACCAACACCTTTTGAGGGGGAGAGTTAAATTTGTTTTCTTGGCCGATTCCACAGGTTCATTATTGTAAATAATAAACCAAAACATGAACACATGTTGATTTCTATTATCCAGAATTCCCAGGATGGTGTTATCTAACTTCCCATTCTGAATTCAGACGAATGAAAATTAAAAATCTATCTCTCTAACAAAATACCATCATCCCTGGATTGACAGTAGCCTCTGCGTAATCGCAAAATGTAAAATCCAAGTAACAGCCATAATTTCTACATTTTCCGTCCGAATTCGATGGAATTTTCAGGAATTGTGTGAGTTGACGTGAAGAAGGACCCCAAAGAGGGTAGTAGTAGGTAGATCATCCTAACAATCGGGTTATGGATATGAGGAAGCTATGTGCCACACCCACTTGGTTTTTTCATTTCAAAATGTCCAGACCTGAATTTAGAGAAATTATGATCACATTTTAGTTTATCCTGAGGTATATTTTAGGAAGTCCAATTTTTACCTGCAATAGTTTAACCACTCCTAAACCAAAACTGATAGTCGTTGGCTGTCTTGATACTCCAACTATTGATTGTGTAAGAAAACGTAATAGTAAAACCAAAATAATTCAAAGAAAGAACTAAATAATTATCGAGTTGACAGACCGTAATAGGTCCTCATTTCTCACCTTGTAGGCTATTGGTTCGGTTTCTTCATCAGAGATGGCGCCACTGTCTGAGGCAGCACCAATCCCATCATTCATGAGCTGAACCTTCTCCACATCATTCCTTGGTTCTGTGCTTTAAGAAATTACAGACCCTAACATCCCACCAAGGATTTTTTCAAGTCTCCTTTTTCTTCTCCAAAAAATTGGGTTTATAGACAGATTCTGCTGCCACAGATAGCGCTAGTGTGACCCTAGGAAAGATCATTCTTGAGCTGACACACTATAATAGAGCCTTTTAGGAAACATCTGCTCAAATATTCTACTCATATGCAAAATAAATCTAAATTTGATTTTAAAAATCCGGAGAAAAAAAACAATTTTTTTAAACAAGTGGGAAATTAAGGGTTAAAACCCTTGAAAAAAGACGGAAATTTACCCTGGAAAACTCGTGGAGGGGGGGGGGGGTGCTGGACACCCTGGTTTATAAAAAAGCATTATTCTCTATTTAGCATCAAATTGTAGATTACCCGAAGATAAGTAATTATAGGAGTATCTAACTTTCATTCTCTCTCCTGAAACTTCTACTAGATATTATCCTCGCATCATATTATTCTATTTCTTGATAAATTTATTATGTGATCCGAAAATGTTAATCAAAAATCATAACTGTGTGTGTTTTTTTCCCATGTAAGTTCTGAAAATGTTCCCTAATAACAGGTTGGGTTGATTCTGACCCTAAAACGGATGTCGTTCTTGAGAACGGAAATTGGAAGAATGAGAAAAGCATTTGGCAATCTCCTTCTCTAGATGGTGTAACCGATGGTAAATAAGTAGTGAATGAGACTGCCTCGTATTGATTAATCCCAATTTAGTTTCCCCGAATTTTAGTTTATAGTTCCCGTTTTTTGTCCGATGGTTGAAGGAAGTTTTTTTTAAATTATACTTACACAGGGCGTCTACAGTTGATAAAACTTCGGGGTTAGATTCTACAAAGTATTCCCAACAAAAAATGTCTATTAGGAATTTTGTTTTAATCCCGTTCTTTTCCAAGTTGTTTTCAATTTCAAGATTTTTTTGTGTTTTTGGACTCACGTCATTTAAACTCCCCCAGCTCCCGTTAGTTACAAAATGAATTAAAATTTGAGGATATCGTTGGAAAGACCGTTAAATTTCAAAAATTTTGCCCTTCGTCCAACCCCGTAGCCTCATGCCGGAACACGATAACAAATTTCGTTCAAACACCATTTCACCTCTCAAATTTCATAGTAAACCTGAAAAATGAGTTCCCGTCTGAAAACTGAAACTTCGGGCTTGTTTTTTTTCGAAGAGCACCCATAATGGATTTAGAGTGAAAACATCGATTAAAAAAGTCCATTTTCTTCATCTCCTTATTCTATGATCCCTCGTTCAGTGTGACGTCACTACTGCACACTACTTTGAAAAATAATTGAATTTTTAAGATTTGTCGTGGGAAACTGCGGTAGGTGTCAAAATGTTGAGGATTGAATCTACTTTCATTTAAAAATATTAACTAAGCAATATTTACGCCGCACACACAAGTCATGTTCGTCTCTACATGTTTACACTAAAACTTCGTAAAGAGTTCCTAGGAGATCTGATAGCTCCTGAACGGAATCATAACGGAAGAGTCATCTGCGCTTATGTAGTGTTCAGCTACCCTCTTAAAATGGTTATGATGAGGTGGAGTCGTAGATTCCACTCTGTGTCTGGAAGATGCGATGTTTTCTATCTCTGTTCCAACTTCGTTGTTTCGCCTCTGATCAGAGTTTGACTAGACGTTAGGTGTCGGACCGGCGCTAGTTCTCCCTGGCCCTACGGGGAGCGCAGGATAATTGGAATGACCGATGTTACCGATAAATCTGGTGTTAATGAGTGATTGACAAGACAGCCCCGAGAGAGCAGCAGTGCAGCAGAGGCAAATTATAGGCATTTTTCTTGTCTTGATCTCAAACCTATTTAACTATCAAAGTCTTGTTAATCACGCTTTAACAACAATTGGACCGCGTTATGCGAAAATATCTCTTGTGACAAAATACCTGTCGTACCTACAATACAAAAGGATTCATCTCGATAGGTAGTATCGATTTCTTTGGGTACTTGCGCCCTCCTTTTGTTAGAAAATCGAACTATTTCCTCATATAGGTACTTACTAAGCGACTAAAAAAGGCATTTTGAATTTCACAATTCCCTACGAAACACCATGAAAAAGTTACCAAACAAACGACACATGAATATTGGTGATTAGTTTGGATTTATGTATATATTTCCCAGGGGCAACTGCGAGTGCCTCATTTTACTGTTTCGTATTATGTATTTTCATAGCTATCTCTTTCGTCGAAACAGCTAAATTAATGAATTCGCAGTGTATGGGCAAGCTATGAAGCATGAGCTATGACGTATGAAGATGAAGTTATAAAAGAGTTATGTAATAAAACAATCATTAGGACCCATTGTACAATGTGTAAAATGATACAAAGGGCTGGCGCTTAGTTATAGATAATAATAATTTACAGATTAATGCAATTTTATCTAATAACGATAAATTGGCGGTTGTCTGGTTTTTGCGCTCCAATTATCGGTAACATCAGTCATCCCTATTATCCTGCGCTCCCCGTGGAGCCAGGGAGAACTAGCGCCAGTCCGACACCTAACGTCTAGTCAGAGTTTGGTCAACTTCTTCTCCAATTTCCTGGGAACTTCCTATTTTTACGAGACTACAATTATTCGCACGTAACTTGTTCGTCAGTCAAAAACGTCCTTTAACCTCGGAAACACATCATGTTTTGTGATTTTTGTGAGTTACCTGTCTAGAAGTATCTGCAGACCTCGAATGCGGGATTTTCAAGTTCGATGAATCTTCTCCCTACGGCATAGTCAATCCCTGGGTGCTAACGAAAATTCAATATAAGCGATTGAATCTTGTAAGATATTGAACGAATTTCTGACCGTCTTCCTTCTACAATTACGAACTTATTGTGGAGATAATGAAGATCTTTTTTACCTTGTCACAGCTCTACCCAGCCATAATAATTTCCACTACTCTATTCTCTAAAACTAGACTATTACCGTAGGGGACTGCGCGCACAATCTAGTGGGGCCCCCAAGAACTAAAGTCAGTAGTTGGTTCCCTCTCTTCCGAAAACCCCTACTCATCCTCACTCTTCTCTTAGTCCTATCCTAGTTTCCTTTAACGTCACGGTCCTGAAATAATGTGAAGTGAATAATGATGGGATCGAAAACTAATAATTCCTCACAATATTCCTTGCTATCTACGTCATCCTTTATTCCTCCATCCCTTAGAAGTAATGGCTTGGATACCGACTTCCATAATTTTCATTCAATATCCCTTTAGTACTCTTCATCTTTCATTCCAGGTCTGCAGAAACAAATAGTTAAATTTACTTGTTCTCGCACTGCTCGTTATGAACGAATGCTTGAGCACGCTATTTCTTTTAAATAAATTCACAATTTTTGTTTTAAAGAAATGTTTAGTCTTAGTTCACTTGGGTTTCTTCCTCTGGATCCTGCATCTCCTCTTAGAACAATTTTTTGTACTACTTAATGATATTTCAGAACTTGACTGTTTTCTACTTACGAGTTCCTACTTATGTAATTTTAGGAAGTAAGCAGGTACTAGTTTTGTAGATAATTGATTTAGCACGGGTTTTTACTAAACCATTCAATGCCGGTGACTTCATGGGAGATTTCCAAATGACCCAAAAAAAAAAAAAAAAAAAAATGATGGTGACTTTTTTTTTGCGGTGGCTTCTTAGAGCTCACGGCTCAAGTCATTATCACACCCTGTTCAAAACTCAGTGGCCTTCGGTTCCGTGCAATGCCCTTCTAATGACCTTGGAAACAAGGTGGTTTGCTAACGTCTCCATTTTGTTTGTTGTTGTGCGCCTATTTCAGAGGGAACAATCGCGTTTGAAGTACTTACCGAAGTGGTAACTGATAACTTCGCGTATTTGTCTCCTGTTTTCACGTACAAAATCTCTTTATCTTGAATCATTTTTTACCTAATATCTCTGGTAGATCAACAGGTCAGTAAATGAATTTCAGGCTGAGTTTTTGTGAGGTCATCAGGCACTTTGTAGGTTGTGCTTAACCGAGGTCCGATGAATTCTAGCGAATTCACTTCCTTAAAAAAACACAAAAAATTCCATTTATGCATCATGGGTTAATGAGCGAATTCTCAATAAAATCTTTCAGTTAGAGCTAAAGTCTACTTTACCTTCAATGCTACCTACTTGAAGCCTACGGCGTAAATTATAAAAACATGGAACATGTTATAGCCAAATTAAGTGCTGAATCTTTAGTCGTAGGTAGGTATAATACAAAATTTATATTATCCCTAGCAGCATATCTTAAATGCATAGAAAAGCGCACATTACGATACTGAGATACAAATTTCTTCGTGTTTAAGGATGAGGAATTGGCATTTTTTCTTCTGATTTTTGAAAACTTGTGATTTTTTTGACACATTGGAATTTTGAAAGTTTGAATCGTAAGAAGGTTCCTTTTTAACACTTATAAAAGAATCTCTAGAATGTTGCGATGACAAGACATGCTTCTTGCGTGTAAGTACCAATGCTAGACTGTACTTCCCTTTGCACCAGTTTTTGGTTAGAAAAACGTATCAAATTTTGCTTTCTCTTAGCTTTTGTATGTTGTCCCTCCTCCATCAGCTTTGTTTTAGTACTTTGAAGTACAAACTATAAATTGCTTGTATTCCAAGGTATATAATATTATGTTTTAACTTACATTTGTTTATAAGATGAGTTTTCTTTCAAACGGGCTTACATTCACTTGGAATTCTTGTGGGAAATAGAGAAAAATTAATTTCATGGCGAAGGAAGTTGTCTAGGGTTCCCGAATTTTCCAAATAGTTTGTTCATAGAACTTTTGATTGTAAGCCAAATTTCGAAATGTTGGCATGTGTTTTGAGGGAGACGCGGCCATTTCTTATTTGCATATAAGCTCATTTGATGAAAAACGATGGTTATGAGCCACTTTAAAAAAGGAGTTTTTGGCTGTGTGAAGAAATTCATTTTCTTTACTTTCTTTCATTTTCTTATATTGGATTACCCATTATTTTCAATAATGAACCTTCGAAATCGAGCAAGAAAAAATATTCTAAACCCCCCTCAAAATTTGATGGTTTACGTTTCAAGGTACTGTTCGCAGATGGAAAGAATGCGGCTGGCCAATTTTTCAAAGAGTATACCTGCTAACATAGACTACTACCTGTTCCAAAATCTTAGGTAACCTGGTGAGTCAGGCTGGGGAAAGGGCCGAGCCTCCATGTCTCAGACCTTCGTAATTTGGGCATTGAGCAGCTCGAGTCATAATGAGTTAGAGAGCCCCTCCACACTGCCAATTGTTAGGAAAGAATTCCATCTCAATTGTGAGTTCACTTGCCCTTCAGTTTTACTCTTCATCGCCTTTAACATTTGAAAGAAGCACCATCCTTAACTGGAAATAATTTTTTGTAGGAAAATGGGAAATTTGGCGCCCTTTCTAACGGTGCCCTTATTTTTACATGTTAACATGAATTAAGGTAGTTCTGGTAATTTCAGTGACATGTTCAGGAAACCCGAAAAAAAATTTGAAATTGAAAAAAAAACTTGGAAAAACAAGGGGTTAAAACAAAGATGCTACATACATTTTCTTACTTAAATTAGATGTACGATCGATCCTTGAAGTTTGGTCGACACCCTGTATAGAATTGGGAACCACTGCCTTAAAGTACGCGAACGGTCTGTGAAAATCAATCCTTCTACTTCATCATTGGTCGGTAGTCAACAACCCTCGGTCTCATTTTCCCTGGCTTGAGTGGCAGGTAGAAGAAGGAGGATGTTTTTGGGACTGTAATACACAAGGACACCTCACCAAACCATCCGCATTCTTTCCATCTGCAAACAGTATGTAGAATCCAAAAACCTAATTAAAAAAAAGGTTTATTGAAAACAACGGGAAACCTCGATTTTTAGCTTTTAGCTGTTAAAGTGGGATGCAAACCGTTTCGGACAGAATACAACTCGTGAGGTGGTTGGCCTTCTCCTAAAGATTCAGAATCCGTGAAAAAAAGAAAAAGTGTGAAAAATGGATATAAGCTCGTTTGAAAGAAAAATCTTCATATTAAGCCGACATTTTGAGGACGCATTCGCACCTGTATAAGGTGCATGAATAAAGATTATGATTATAATGATTTTCTTGGAATTCACTAATTCATTCCAATACTGCAGTGAATGATTTCTTTCATTGTAAAAGATTCCTCAGACTTTGTTCCATGCAATAATGTCGGATTATGGTGTATAAATAAAGCTCATGTCCTGCGATCCGTTGTTCAGGCGGTCCACTGAGCAGCGACTCTGAGAACGGCCTGCTGGGAGAAGACAGCAGCAGCACTCGGCGGAAGGCGAGGCGAGCGGCAGGCAGCTCGAGCGGCTCCGACGTCGCTCTCCACGAAGGCAACGACCTCTCTGACTCGGATCCTGGTGAGCCTCCGAAAGTTAACCAGTAGGTGATGACCGACTAACTCGTACTCTCTAACGCTACTCTTTCGCTCTCATATCTCTTCTACTTTGTCTAGGATCATTATCTAGAGGACTGTCTGGGTTGGAACTGTTACAAAGGGCAATACACGTGTTATCTATAGCATTTCCAAGTCAAATTAAACCTTTTCCAAACCAAATTAATCTTTTTCGAATCCAAATTAAACTTTTTCCTAATCAAATTAATCCTTTCGCGAAAATTGGCTCAGGGAAAATGTTTGCGATTGCACGCGTTGTAGAAAAACGTGAGGAGTTTATAGCTGTAGAATATGAAGAATTTACGAAACACTATATTTGGAGTCCTGATGGATGAAAAATCAACTCGTAAAGTAATTTTGGGTCGAATGGGGTATTTCAGTCAATTTTTTTTCTTTTTTTTTTTTCAAAAGAGTAAGGCTCAGGAATAACAGTAATCGGGTCTGTTTGTCGAGAAAATGTTTTTTGAAAAATCAGAGAAGCTAAGGAAAGTTGAAGATTTGAACGGTGTGACGTAGCTAGCCAATCGTGACGTAGCTAGCCAACTGTCTTCGAAAAAAGTATCCATGCACAGAGAAGAGATGAAACCCTTGGAGGACCTCCTGGATACTACAAAATTCTACTCACACACGCGTGCGTCGTGGTCCGCGGCGTAGTCCTTGCCTAGTGTGTGTGCATTTATAGCGGCCCGCCTTTTTCAAACGTGTGATCTCTTTAATTAATTTTTCTACCACTTGTTATAGTATCATTGGGCTTAAAGTTGTAGTATATAGGTTTTCAAGGGTGCTAAATCCAAATTTGAGGTCAAAAACCTGAATTTCCGACCCACCGAAATACCCCATTGGCAAAATTTCCTATTTTTTCATTTCGCGGTTAGGGTTTTACTTCCGCATGGTTTTTCACGTACCTCAACACCAAAAACTGAGCAAAGATCTCAGCTTTCCTACGTGTAATCAAAAAATGGTAATTCTGAGCAATTATCCGGTCAACTCCGATATTTCTCACACTTAACCATGATATATGTAGAGTAGTAAATATCAATATTCAGACCGAAATAAGTGTCGGAAAAGGAAAATATATTGTGAAACTTACCTTAGTAGTCATCTGACTCGCTATCTGTATCAGCTTCACGAGTGATGTTAGGGTGTTCGTTTTCACCGTTATACAGATGGCCAATTGCTCTGAATAGATGATGCACTCTTGTTTTGTAATCAGAGTACTTTCTTTTAAACATAAACTCTGCTAAATGGCCGATAAAATGTTGTTTTCGGTTTCCGTATCGAGGCACGCTTCCCCGCACCTCCCTCCACAAACGTGGAGTATGACTACTAAGGTAAGTGTAAGTAAGTAAGTACTACTTACTAAGTGTTATGACTGCGTGTCGGAGCGTGAAGGCGATCGGCTTCCTTCGGTTTGTCGATTTAATTGGTTCCTACTCAACGAAGACAAAGGACGGGACAACACTCGATGCCCGGCGCGGGTAACCGCAGACCGTGTGCAAGAGTGTTAAGATCGCCAGCTCGGATACATTCCTAGGCGCGATTGCTCGCCGACCCGGGGGATGCACCACATTTACCTATACCTAGTTGGAGGCAGACGACGACTAGGGTAAATGGGAGCAGAAGCCGGCGCGATGAGCTTTATCGCATACCGAGACCCTCTGATGAACTGTGGGCTTCAGAGAAGAGGCGAGGTAGATCGAGAAATAAACAAGTCGAGTTTTCGAAGACGAATGCATAAAGGGGAAGCCCTGAGTCCTCCTTTTATATGGACTTGACAAGGTAAGAGGAGGGTGGAAAAAGGTGACGTCAACTGATGTCACTGTTCCCCGTACCTCACCTTACCTACCGTGCATGGTGTGAGTCACTCAGGGTTTCCCTCGACCTTTATTGGAGAACTACACAGTTGAAAGTATGAGTCATTACATAGGTCCCCCAGTTCGTACAATAAAGATAAAATATTAAAGTGTTATGATAAATGAATACAACGTGTGATTAAAAAAACAGAAACAGTCGGTAGAGTATAGTTTTGAATTTAAACATGTTGCATAGTCGGAAAATAAAAATGGTTCAACTGGAATCCGCCTACCGTCTTCTCGTACAAGCGGAGTTCGTAGATGTTGCACTCGTGTATTTGCATTGTGACGATATAGTCGAGTGAAGACTGGCTGCGTGAAGCGGCGTTGTTGATTTCCACGTTGATTGAGATACGCAGAACATCCCCTGGCGCAATACGGGCGATGTTGGAGTCTTCATGGTCGTAAGTAACGGGTTTGTTCGTAGGCGGAAAAACATCTTGGATCGTATTTTCCACTAACAGGTTTACGTTGATATTTTCCTTCGTCATAGTGTCCCTTCGATTGACGTTGACTAATATGATGGAGGAGTGGTGGATTGTGAGCAGTGAGTCGTTGAAGTGGACCGGGAGATCGAGAGGTTGGACGTTGAGCCGCGGCGCTTTAAGCACCTGTTGTTGTGTGTCCGGCGGCTGCGACTTGCGCGTATGTGCGCAGAGGCGAGTTCGTCGCGGCATCGGAGCGAAGTTGGTTGAGCCGATGTAGCTGTGTTGAAGGGCAGGCGTCGAATGATTCGAGTAGGCTTGTGTCCGGAGGTACCTCAGGTAAATCCGTCCCTGTTGTGGTGGGGGAAATACCGAAAGCTGGACGACACCTACTGAGAGAAACGGTTACCTGTGAGCCGTCAATAAGCAGCGTAGCCGTTCGTTCTCCTTTGTTAACCACTTCGTAGGGGCCGGAGTAGAGGGGGTTCAAGCCTTTCCGAAGCCCTTCTTCTCGCAAAAACATCTTTTTTGCGTTTTGGAATGTATCGGGGAAAACCCGTGGGCGTTTGTCCGTTGAGGGTTTTGCGGGCGGTCGGTGGTATTCCGTCGGTTGAGGCGGAAATAGGTCAGCCGGGAGGCGGAGGGGCGCACGAAAAGTACGTTCGGCGGCGCTGTAACCGTCCGAATACCGAATGGTAGTGCGGAGCCCTAATAAAATGGTCGGAAGATCCTTAGACCATGATGGCGAGGAAGTAGCAGTACGTAGGGCGTTTTTTAAATCCCTATGCCATCGCTCGATTTTTCCATTCGATTCAGGATGGTAGGCCGTTGTGCGATTGCGTTTGATGCCGAATTTTTTTAGGAATTCGGAGAATTCTGCACTCTCAAATTGCCTGCCTTGATCGGTAATAATCGTTAAAGGACAACCGAATCGCGCTATCCAATTGTTAAGGATGCCGTCAGTGACCGCCTTTGTAGTTATCGTTCGTAATGGGATACATTCCGGCCAGCTGGTATGTCTGTCGATTAGGGTTAACAGATATTTATAACCTTGCGAATCCGGAAGAGGCCCCACGAGATCAACGTTTAATTCCTCGAAGGGAAGCGAATCGTCAAATTCCGCTGGGCGAATTTGAGGGTGGCGGAATTCTTTGAATTTCGAACATTTGGCGCATGCCTGTACATATTCCCGTATTTCCGTGTTCATTCGAGGCCAAAAAAATTTCGCGCGAATTAGGTCTCGTGTTGCGCGTATTCCTGGATGACTAAATGAATGATAGTGTTCAATTAATTTGCGGCGAAGTCGTTTAGGAACAAACGGGCGAGGCATGTCCGATGTCGTATCACACCACAGTGAGAGGTCGAGCGCAGGTACCTGGGTTTCTTCGAGACGCCCGGTCGAAATAAGGTTGCGGAACTCGGGTGATTCATCGGTCTGTTGATTTAGGTAAATATCTTTTCCGGACGGAAAAGTCGTGAGCTCGTGAAGTTCGAGCGAAGGCCGAGATAATGTGTCAGCGACTACGTTGGAGGTGCCCGGTGTATATCGGATATCAGTCGTGAATTGGCTGATAAACTCCATTTGCCGAATACGACGAGGCGAGGCCGTTTTCCGGTCTTGATGGAGCGAAGTGGTGAGCGGTTTGTGGTCAGTCACAATATGAAAAGTACGTCCCTCTACGAAGTCTCTGAAATGCTTTACACTTTCGTAAATAGCCAGAAGCTCCTTATCGAAAGTGGAGTACTTCTGTTGAGCTGTTGATAAAGTTTTAGAGAAAAATCCGAGGGGTGACGTCTCGTTGTTGACCTCCTGTTGTAACACCGCGCCAATTCCGACGTCCGAGGCATCCGTAGTAATGGAGAGTCGACCTTTCGGAGAAGGATGAGCCAGCGTAGTTGCATTTTGCAAATCGTTTTTGCATTTATTGAATGCGGATTTCATTTCTTCCGTCCATTCAATCGTGCGACGGTCCTTCTTTTTGGAAGGCTGTGGAATCGCATTTATTAACGGCTGTTGGTGTATAGCCGCGTTTGGAATGTGCCGTCTGTAAAAATTTAACATCCCCAGAAACCTGCGTAGGTCGGTGACAGTAGTCGGAAGAGGGAATGTCGTGAGATTGTCTACCTTCTTAGGTACCGGTCGAATCCCATTTTCGTTTACAATATGACCGAGACAGGTCACTTCGTTTTTCGCAAGGACGCATTTTTCCTTGTTTACAGTGAGACCCTCAGCAGCGAAGACGTCGAGGACTGCTTTTACATGGCGTTCATGTTCCTTGATGTTTCGGGACGCGATTAAAACGTCATCTAAGAAACAAAAGACAAAGTCGAAGTCTCGAAGGATTTGGTCCATATATCGCTGCCATGACTGTGCAGCGTTTTTCAATCCGAAATTCATTTTGCGGTATTCGTATAACCCAAAGGGCGTTATAATCGCTGTTTTCGGAACGTCTTGAGGATTCACGTCGATGTGATGAAACGCACGCGATATGTCGAGCGTGGAGAAAACCGTACATCCGTGGAGGTGAGACGAAAAATCTCGAAGATGCGGAACGGCGTATTGGTCTCCGACAGTGCGTTCGTTCAGTCGTCGATAATCACCGCAAAAACGCCAAGTACCATTAGGTTTAGGTACCGCGTGAAGTGGACTCGCCCAAGGTGATTTCGAAGGTTGAATTATTCCGTCGTTGATGAGTTGCTTAAAATGTTCTTTCGTTTGACGGAGTTGCTCGGGGTGAAGACGTCTACTTTTCGCTGTGACAGGTGGACCTTTCGTTTCGATGAAATGCTTGACCGTGGAGAGATGCGACGAGGATCGAGGCTCCGGTCGATATTTAGCGAGCATGTTGATGAAGGTCGGCGGAGTAGGTTCGGTAGTGACGCCGGAATTGACCGTGTTGACGTACCCTCGTATAGGTTTTTGCGAATTAGGGTTGAATAATGATCGATTTTTTAGGTCAACGTGTAAGCCAAAATATCCGAGAAAATCAGCTCCGATAATGGGTCGTTTTACGTCCGCAACTACAAAAGTCCATTCGTATATGTCGTTTTGTAGATAAACCTTCGTTGTAAAATTACCATAGGTCGTTATGGCGGTGCCATTCGCGGCGAAAAGTAGGTAGTCGGATGTTTTGTTCTTCCGATGAACTAAAGAGTTCGGAAGAATTGAGATGCTAGCCCCCGTATCGATCAAAAAAGGTATATTATTCTTATGGCATTTGACGAATAGTCGGTTGGAAATGTCTTGGAAAGGGGCGCCCGCCTTGTAAACAGGCGGGCCCGCTAGTTTTCCTGCCATCGTACCTTTTTGAATGAACAAGGCTGTCGACATTTAGTCGCCTTGTCGCGGTATTTAAAATGGTACCAGCACATACCTTTTTGTTGAGCCGGAGATTGCGGACGAGGTTGCTGGTACTGTCGTGCGGGGCTATTTCGTCTCGGAGGTCGCTTCGTAGCTACCGCCTCAGTTTTACAGTCCGGTTCGATTTGATGAACCGCTGCGGCGCTACGTATTTCGTGCGTAGCATCGGCGATCGGCGCGAGGAATTCTGGAGTTTTGTCCATCCACGGAGCAATAGACATTTGGACCGCGATGGGTAGCGCCTTGATCCAAAATGCTTTTAGGATGTCGTTAGGCGTGAGGTCCCCCAGATGATGGCGCATTTGGCGTAAAAGCTGGGAAGGCTTGAGGTCCCCCAGTGGCCGATGCTCGGTTAGTGCTGTGATCCTCGCATGCCGAGACGGCTCGAAGATTTCGATGAGCCGTTGTTTGAGGTCGTCATATGGTGTCACAAGCTGGGCTTGTGTTAAGTCCGCCGCTTGAACTGCCACATCGTAGGGCAGTAGAGGGATGGTCCGGGTGAAGCGAGCGCGCTGCGTGTTTACATGCGCGCCGGTGAAAGCCGCGTCGAGCTGTATAAACCACAGCCGGGGATCCTCTCGGTAGAACGGCGGAAGCGTGAGCGGGATTGAGACCTTCGTGGCCTCGGCGAAGTCCGGTGCGGGCGGCGGTAGCGGTGGGTCCATAATCCTCGAGTTAGCTTCGTGTTGAATAGCAAACCAAAAACGTGCGGGGTCACCAATGTTATGACTGCGTGTCGGAGCGTGAAGGCGATCGGCTTCCTTCGGTTTGTCGATTTAATTGGTTCCTACTCAACGAAGACAAAGGACGGGACAACACTCGATGCCCGGCGCGGGTAACCGCAGACCGTGTGCAAGAGTGTTAAGATCGCCAGCTCGGATACATTCCTAGGCGCGATTGCTCGCCGACCCGGGGGATGCACCACATTTACCTATACCTAGTTGGAGGCAGACGACGACTAGGGTAAATGGGAGCAGAAGCCGGCGCGATGAGCTTTATCGCATACCGAGACCCTCTGATGAACTGTGGGCTTCAGAGAAGAGGCGAGGTAGATCGAGAAATAAACAAGTCGAGTTTTCGAAGACGAATGCATAAAGGGGAAGCCCTGAGTCCTCCTTTTATATGGACTTGACAAGGTAAGAGGAGGGTGGAAAAAGGTGACGTCAACTGATGTCACTGTTCCCCGTACCTCACCTTACCTACCGTGCATGGTGTGAGTCACTCAGGGTTTCCCTCGACCTTTATTGGAGAACTACACAGTTGAAAGTATGAGTCATTACACTAAGGTAAGTTTCACAATATATTTTCCTTTTCCGACACTTATTTCGGTCTGAATATTGATATTTACTACTCTACATATATCATGGTTAAGTATGAGAAATATCGGAGTTGACCGGATAATTGCTCAGAATTACCCAAAAAATATTTTACAACCGAGTTTAGGGGAGAAATTTGTGTTTGAACGCAGAAAAACGTGAATTTTTTAAGGGTGCGTGAAGTGCTTGGATGAAGGGTGGGAGAAGCGGCGGCGGTGTAGCCCACGGATTTCTCCCATAAAAACGTCGATTCCGTTGAAACAAAAAAGACGCTGCAAATTATTACACAATGGTTTATTTTTTATTTTATTTTTTATTGATCACTCGTCTGCAAAGCCACCAACCATCCAACATGATGGAAAACATCGATCGCATTTCGGTCAGCTTAAATTTGAACGGAGATTAGGCCTATTTTGCGATTCACACTCGTGTTTCTGATTTATCGTACGTCCAAACCTTAAATTCTCGTAGGGAACGAACGGTTTGTTCTACAGAGCTCCGCTTGGACTCCAAAAATTCTGTAGAATCTTAAATTGAAGGAAAAACAATACCTTTATATCAACATTTTTTGAGTTAGGGCGTTTTCAAAATTTCAAAATTAATTTTTTGACCCTTAGAAGTGACCTACATCAACCAAAATCTTCGGGGCACAACTAGACCTCAAATGGAGCCTACATACCAAATTTCATCAAAATCGGTCAATGCTAAGTGGGGAAAGTGCCGCGTACGGCGGACGGACGGCCAAATTTTTATTCGATTTTCGGATTCTACGTACCTTGAAACGTAAACCAACAAATTTTGAGGGGGTGTTAAACTTTTTTTTTTCTAGGTCGATTCCAAATGTTCATTATTGGAAATAATAAACCAAAAATCACGTTGAAACACAAATTTCACCCCTAAACTCGATTGTGAAATATTTTTTGATTATGCCGTTGGAAAGCTGAGATCTTTGCGCAGTTTTTGACGTTGAGGTGAAAAACATCCGGAAGTAAAACCTTAACAACCAAATGAAAAAACAGGAAATTTTGCCAATTTGGCAAAAATTACTTTACGAGTTGATTTTCCACACATCAGGACCCCGAAAATAGTGTTTTGTAGGCACTAGAAAGATGGGAATTTGTGCCTCCATCTTTACATGTTCGCAGTAAATTAAGGTAGTTATGGTAATTTTAGTAACATTAGATCAAAAACTCGAACAAATCTTTAAATTGAAAATAAAACTTGTGGAATCGACTCCCGAAGTTTTCCGGTTCTTAACATGGGAAACTTATAGTTTATTTGGGATTTCTAAAGAACAGTTTCCGGAGAATGAATCTGCATGGTTAATAAAGAAACCTCCACCTCTTTAGTTTCTCCTACAACTACCAACTCTTCGCTCTTGAGTTTAGGATGTTTTTAGATTATGAACTTCTTACTTTTCAAAGCTTAGTAGAGTTGCTTGTTTAATTTCCATGTTTGGAAACAATTTAATTACCTAGTCTTAATAGACTAGTTAGTAAAGAAACCATATTGGCATTTAGTGGATAAAAAGGACCATCCTACCTGGTAACTCTTGGTGTATCCATCGAAAAATATTTTTAGATTCATACTTGAATAAGTTGAATGGCTCAGGATTGCAAAAAAGTTCCGTGCAATGGTGCAAAAGATTTTTTAAAGTTGAAAATTGAAAACAGTTTCTAGAACAGAAGTTCTTGATGTAAATATGCAATCCTGCAAGATGATGTTTTGTTCATGTTACTTTCAACTTATTCATGAAATTGTTGAATATCTTCTTTTAATTCCGAATTGATCTCCAATTTCCTGATGTCCCACTAAGTGAGGGTTGCCGTACACCGGGACTTGTCACTGGTTTTCAAACTCTGTTCTGGTTGAGCCATCAAAAGTCCAATTGGCTATGAAGTGAGAGCTTACATTGGTCATCGCTCGACCACGAGTAAAATAGGTATGTATAGGTAAACAGGTTGTCTACTCTCAAGTTGGGTATAGCTTCAGGGTTCGATTCTACCAGCTATTTCTCTCATCCCCTTGTTTTTTCAATTAAACATTTTTTTTTTTCGTGTTTTCGACCTTACTTCATTAAAACTTATTTACCAAGTAAATCCAAATTTGAGGGTGAAAGTTGGAAAGAGCGTTAAATTTCCAAAATACCTAGTGCGAAACCAAAATCTTATAGCAATAATTTTTTAAAAATCAAGTCAAAAAGCGAACTTGACAATTTTTCTCGAAATGTTTTTCTCGAGAAAAAAAATCTGACTGCGAAAAAGTGGATTTTTTTAGCATTTTATTTTTATTTTTGTAATTTTTTTTTCTTTGAAAAACCTTTTTCTAGCGGTCAGAATTATTTGGAAGTATCACCATTGGGTTCAGCGTGAAAAATTACAAAGGAAATGATACCAAACTCGTCAAGTCAACTTGAGAACTCGAGGGTGACCATACACGGCGTAAAACACGCGATTTTCTTGTAAAACACACGTTGTTTGGCATTCGAACTTGATTTTTTCTTTCAATTTGATTTTTGAAAAGTAAAATTCATAAACCGTGGGAGAGCTGACAATTCGTTCATGTTTTTTCCGAAGAGAACCCATCGAAAAGGGCAAAAATTCAGAATAAAAACTTTGATCAAAAAAGTACAACATAAAAAAAAATTGTTTTTGACTTGTTTAAAAACAATTTTTTGTTAAATGATTTTGGTTTTGCACTAGGTAGCTTGGAAATGTAACGCTCTTGCTAACGATACCCTCAAATTTGATTTTACTTGGTAAATAACAGGCGTTTTGGCACTTTTAATGAAGCAAAGTTAAATACACCCTAAAAAAATTGTTGAATTGAAAAAAAATTGAACCCAACTGAATTAACGGTTTTTCTTTTTTTTTGGCATTTATTGTTCGATTTTGATGATTCCTACGGCAACCTTTTTGTTTTTCAATTCACTAGGCAGATGCACTAATAAATTTCAAAAATCCTTGAAAATTTCGAATTTAGGTTCAACTTTTAAAGTTTGACTTTGAATAACCCGGAACGAGGAATAAACAGCGACCGACTGAGACCCCCTTAAATCGAAAAAAAACTTGAAAAAACAAGCGGCTAAAACAAAATTGCTAAGAGACATTTTTTATTGGAAATACTTTGTAAAATTGAACCATGAAGTTATGCCCCACTTACGTGTAGACACTGTATAAATGCGTTTAGAAGATATTTCTCTTTTGCGTTCGTAAGAATAAACTCTTGTGAGTAGAGACGGGATAAGCAGCTTTAATATCTCACAAAACACGTAAAATTCGTGAGATAAGAATGTAAACATGTAACATTCGTAGTGCTGAAAAGCGCTGGAAATTTACACAAATCAGTTCGTTATTTTGGTTTATTATTTTCAATAAAGAACCATTGAAATCGACCAAGAAACAAAATTGTATCTCCCCTCAAAATTTGTTGATTTACGTTTCGAGGTACGTAGAATCCAAAAAGTTTTCTTAGTTACCAAGGACCGATTTTGATGAAATTTGTTATATGGGCTCCAATTGGGGTCCAGTTGTACCCCAAAGCTTTTAGTTGATGTCAGTCACTTCAAAATTTTCAAAGCGCCCTAGCTCGAAAACTTTTAATATAAAAGAATTGTTTTTTCATCAATTTAAAATAGTATTGAATTTTTAGAATCGAATGAGACCACCCAGAGCTCTGTAGAACCAACCGTTTGCTCCCTTAAGAAGAACTTAAGGGCTGGACTTACGATAAGTCAGAAACACGAGTGTGAATCGCAAAAGAGGCCTAATCTCCCTGAAATTTTAGCGGACCAAAATCCGATCGTTGTTCGTTTCTTCGCGATGTACTCAGTTTTGCGTCCTTAGCAAGCAGTAATCACATTTGCCAATAATTAAGGCACCCTACTCCCTATTTCATCGAATTGAGTGTGAAGCGTTAATTTCTTCAAAATAAACTTGACTGTGAAGTAGGTAGGTGGTAATACCTATGGCTGGTAGGTAGTGGCAATTCTGTGATCTTTGCAGGCGAGTGATTTATATAGAAAAATAATAAACCTTTGTGTAATAATTTGCAGCGTTTTTCGTTATAGACGATCACTTTTTTCCGATATTTCTCTCGATCAAATAAGAGCCGTACGCATTTGAGTTAATAAGATTGATAACCATATTATCGCGGAAGTTCCACAATCAAGTTAATTTTGGCAGCAAGTAACTATGTACCTGAAATAAAAAAATTTCCAGAGATTTTGGGTGGTCTCACAACAAAATTTGATTACGGCTCTCATCCACTGTGAAAATGTGTTGCGATTCACACTCGTGTTTTTGATTCATTTTTTCGTCCCGATGATGTAGTACGGCACCCCTGTACTGAGTGGAGTACTGATGACATTAAACTACCCCTACAAGGTCCTTTTTGTCCTACAAAATATCGGCATTTTTACTTTTAGTTGTAAGTTTTTTTGTATGTGTATTTTAAGCGAGGAATATTCCTCGTCTATAACAAACTTTATATTCATGACTCTTACCCGAATATCGGAGCATTGTGCTGCTAGTGGATTGATAACCAACACTGATTTAACCTCGCACCTTCAACGCTGTACAAAATACAAAATCGATGGCACTTTGATATTAACTACTCGCTGAATGTCTCTTCGCACTGTCTGCTTCCCCGACTTACCTAATAAGAATCGCATCGCACAAAACGTTTCCAAGCACTTTCTCGACCCCCCAAAGATACTCTTAGGAGAAGGTGCGCACATTGTTCTCAAGACCTGCAGCATTTCTTGTCGGAATTTTCTGGACAAATCGTGTTTCTTTGGACAGCAAGTCTTTGTAAAGTGTTCTTATTATCTACATCATTATCATTATATCCTGTTGAGAACTAACAATTTAAAAAAATCATTAATCTTTAGTGTTCAAATAGTGAGTGGAATAAAATTTTCATTCGTGGTCTATTTGTGATTTTCGCGTGACGTCACAGCAATGTGCTCCGAATTATCGTCGCTACCAACCTCCCTTGAATTCCCGCCATCATTGACCATTCCTCTCAGCAGTTCTATGTATAGTTAGCTTCATTTCAATGTTTCCTGCATTGAAATCAGGTTTGTGTTTTATGAAATCAACTTGCCTTTTCAACGGGGTGCCTACCTGTAATCAGCTCATCACAGGTAGGTATACTCATGTAGATAGTTCTTACGATGATTGGTAATTAACTATTTTTTTTTTTTTTTTTTTTTTTTTTTTTTAAGAACTCCCTTCAAAGACAAAATGTCTTTTTTGACGGAGGGGGCACGCCATAAAAATAAAATAAATAAATAAACAAAATAATGGGGAGGACGCCCAGGACTCACCCGACGCCGGCCCTAGGGATGAGGGAAGATGAGGAAGGTGGGGGTGGGAGAGAGGGATGAAGGGAAGTGCCTCTATAAAACGACCACCAGTTCAAATATGAGCCGAGCAAGACACGGGTGGTGATACCACGGAGTACGCCTACTGAGATGCCCAACTCACGCAACTCCGTGGCACTTTTCCCGCACCACACCCCGCGCCATGATAAGGTTGCAGCCATCACCCTGATGTTGTTGGGTGCCACTCCTTTTAGCTCCGACACCGCTTGCCGTAAATCATTTCTATCATACTTTCTTATCTTAGCCCGCCAAGTCTGCTCCATGTCCAAGCTGCCATTGACAACTTGGACATCCAGGATAATGCAAGACTGGTCGGGCTTGACGGCAACGATGTCGGGCTTCTTACCCTGGTCACTCGGCATGTGATACAATCTCTCTCTCTCAACATCCCAGCCGCTAGATGACAGAGCACCTGCTATCTGCTTGGCGACCGCATCATGACGTAAAATGCGGCCCCCATGAGTCCGAGGACATTGCTGCACTACATGATACAGATGTTCATTTCCACTCCGACAGGCGCGGCAGAGGGGTAGAGTTGTCCCACGACTACCCCTCGAACACCATACCGCAGTTGGCAGAGTTGCCATGCGGACGGCGTGGAAGTGTCGGTAGTCGCGGGCCCCAATGCCCTCCGAAGCCCAATCTACCCATTGGGAAGAGACAGGGCTTTCGGAGCACTGTCGGAGTTCTTTACCATCTACTGACTCATGCAGTGCAGCAGCGAACTCAGCAGACGAACTGGGTTTTGGAGCAGATGGTGTTGCTCGGTCGCACCATGCTAACTGCTGCCTGACAAAATCAAGATCAGCAGCCGCACGGGCGACCTCCCAGCTCGACCCTTGAAGGGCTAGCAGGCGCTGGCGGCGCAGTGAAGGGATACATGCCGAGAGAGACACAACGCCAAGCCCACCGGATTTTACCGGTGCGTGAACATAGGCACTTGGGACACCAGGTGGGAACCTCAGCCAAGAGCGCACAGCAGAGCGAACTTGTCGATCTAACTCTTGCAGCCTCCCCGCCGTAAGCCTGCCAAAGACTAACCCATAGGTCAGCTTTGGCAGTAAGTACGTGCGGAGGAGGCGCAGCTTCTGCTGTGGCTTCAATGGAGCCTTGGTAACGCGAGCTAGCGCTCTACCAAGGTCCACACGGCTGGCACTAATGGTGGCCACCCCCATGAAGTCGACTCCAAGCTACCGCCAAACCTCCAACACGGATCGAGATGGGATGGGGGATTGTCCTATGACAAAACCCCCATCCACAACTTTCACCTTATGTTGGCGACCCGACGGGACCAAGGAGACCGACCCACACTTATCGGGGTTAACCACAAGTCCACACCTGGCTAGCTGCTTAGCAAATGCATTGAGGGCGATCTGCAAACCCTCACGGGTTTCTGCGAGTAGGATAACATCATCGGCAAAAGCCAATGCTCCTACTCGCACCCCAGGGGCGAGATCAAACCCTACTTCTGTGGGCAGCTTACCCAAGGCCGTATCCACGACCAGGTTGAAGAGGAGTGGTGATAGGGGATCCCCCTGGCGTACCCCACGCCCGATCCGCACATCCCCTGACACCTCACCTCCTGCCTCCAGGACCGTCACGCCTTCGTGGAACAGACAGGCCACATACTCAATCAACCGAGATGGGGCCCCGACACCACAAAGGCAATCGGTCAGGGCAAAGTGACTGACTGTATCAAAGGCCTTAGCGACGTCCAGAGCAGCCAGATGGAGTTGGCGGCGCTTCATACGGGCCAGCGAGATGACAGTTTGGAGAACTGTAAGGTTCTCCGCCGTGCCATCTGCTGGCCGAAACGCTCTCTGGACGTCACCAATGATACCAGCCACCTGGAGGCAAGATGCCAGTACTTTCTGGAAGTGGCGGAAGACTACCGAGGACACAGAGATCGGTCGATAGCCTCCAGGCCCACTTCCCCCTTTCTTTGGGATGAACACCGTTCGGGTACGGGTTAACGCTTTCGGGGGTCTTCCCGCAAGGAGGAGTAGGTTGAGGAGGAGCAGCTTAATCGTCCTTGGTGCTTTATTCCAGCGACGGGCGGAAATACCATCAGGTCCAGCGGAAGTGGAGTTCTTGACACGGCACTTATGTGCCTCGTCAGAGAGCACCGGCAAACACATGATGCTGCGTAAGGAATCCCTGGTAGAGACTGGGGGAACCACACGCTCTCCAGGGTCGTGACTGGGAGCACTCAGAAGTGGCTCCCAGAAATCCACAAACTCCTGGAGAGGGGGTTGAACTTGATTTTCCCCAGGCTCTTCCAGTACCTCCGCAGCCACACGCGCCGGATGCTTCCTCCACAAACTCTGAACCCGGTGGTACTCCCGCCGCCTTGCTTGTTTAGCTGCTCTGCGACCTCCACGCAACACCACTCTAGGAGGAGGTCCCCCCTGGTGATGCGTCACGGTCGCATCCCCAACCCGCGGGAAGATTCTCCCTAAATAGGCTGCCACCTCATTTTCCAGGTTATCCAGCCCTTCAGCAGCCCGCCTCGCCAGATCCTGCAGGTAGGTGCTTTCATAGCCTTCAATACGACCTACCTGCCCCCCAAGCCTCAAGACTTCGGTCTTCAGATCGGCGAGAAGACCGGAGGTCCCGGGGGAAGGATGCTGAATGGCAGGCTGCTGCTCCACGTCAGCAACAGGAGATGCGGGAGAAGCCCCACTGCTATTTGCCAGGATAACTTCCTGGACAAGCTGCTTATAGTGGGGCTTCAGGCGGATGTTCTTGATGGCAATGACTGTGCGCATGGGAAAACGTTCGCTTAAATAAACATTGATATTACGTACCCCATTGCGCACAGCCACCGCCTCATCCGCCGCCATCCTGCGCAATTCCTCGGAAGCATACCTGTGCTGTATTCGTTCAATATCAATAGCAGCATTAGCAGCAACAGGATGCTTCCGTCTGACATGGAGACCAAGGCCGGACCTGGTAGTGAAAGCTCGCTCACAATGGGCACACTGGTGGTTCAAAGAGGCAGTGGAAGAGGAAGAGGGTAGGGATGATGAGGAAGAGGAGGAAGGTGAGGATGGCCGACGCCCCTGCCTGGGGCGCCTCTGAGCGCCTCCCCTAGAACCCCGCGGGCCAATGGGCAGGCGGGGGTTATGAGGCTCTTCGTTTGTTTCATCCATAACGGGGGGGCGCTTATTGAGAAGGGCCAGGGAACCCGTTGACAGGGGTTCCCTCCCTATTTGCCAGAGGGTCATTCAGCCACCCCTGGGATTTCAAGAGGGGTTCACCAGGGAAACCTAATGGGACCACCTCTATCCATCCCAGGGGGCCCGGGTTGCGCGACGGGGACGCATGACCTTGACTTGGGTAGGGATAAGAAGGGCTCCAAGGAGATAAAAACACCCTCTATTACCCTACCCCAGCAACCCGGGGTAAATTCCTCCATCGCTAGTTTCGCAAATGCTTCTGTTATGGCCAACTTCGAACGGACTGGAGGTACCCTCCTCCATTTTGCTTCCGAGTCTACCAAGGTAGCGGAAGCTTTGTTTTCACTTTTCAAGGACGAAAAAAAAAGTTCTCCAAAATCAAAATTTTCACTCGCGTTTTGCGTTTTAGACCTTTCTGAACAATTTTGGTTCAGTGTCTGTGTGTCTGTCTGTCTGTGTGTCTGTCTGTCTGTCCGTCTGTCATGAATTCCTTGTAACGCGCATAACTACACGAAGTTATTGTCCGATTTCGATGAAATTTTCAGGGATTGTGCGGGTTGGTGTGTAGACAGTCCCCTATGAAAATCATCATCCTCGGACTGACAGAAGCGACTGCGCATGCGCAAACGTGAATTCCTTGTAACAGCCATAACTTCCACATTTTCTACCCGATTTCGACGAAATTTTCAGGGATGTTACAAATTAGTATTCAGATGGTCCCGTATGAAAATCATCACCTTCGAACTGATAGTAGCCACTGCGCATGCGCAAACGTGAATTTCCTTGTAACGGCCATAACTTCCACATTTTCTACCCGATTTCGACGAAATTTTCAGGAAATATGCGGATTAGGTTGTAGACGGTCCCCAATGAAGATCATCACCCCCGGACTTATGGTAGCCGCTGCGCATGCGCAAACGTGAATTCCTTGTAACGGCCATAACTTCTACATTTTCCATCCGATTTCAATGAAATTTTCAGGGATGTTACAGATTAGTATTTAGATGGTCCCCTATGAAAATCATCACCTTCGGACTGATAGTAGCCACTGCGCATGCGCAAACGTGAATTTCCTTGTAACAGCCATAACATTTACATTTTTCATCCGAATTTGATGAAATTTTCTAGGATTGTCCAGATTAGCGTGTGGATGGTCCCCTATGAGGGTAGTGAAAGGTATTTAGAGATTGATGCACTGAGATTAACAACTATGCATCGGATCATCTATATAATCGGGTTATGGATACGAGGAAGCTAGGTGCCACACCCATTTGGCAGACGTTTTTGGTTTCATTCAGAACCAAAATTCTGTACTTTTGCAACACCGAATGGAGGAGGAAGGTTCACCCGTCAAAGCCAAAATACGCTTTCCTGCTGGAAAGGTCCTCTGCGCCGTCCTTTGGGATTTCTAAGGAACTTAGCATATTGAATTTCTTTAAGAACGTCGCAAAGTTAATGCAGCCTACTGCTGCTAGCTAACGGACGAGCGTGCTTATCGCTTGAAAATCATCATTATCCAATCAGAAACGTATTTTGCTGCATGACAATGCCCGTCCACAAGGACAACCTGACTAGGGAAATTTGAAGAAATTCACTAGATTAGAGTGACTAGACTAGAAATTCATTAGAGCACTCTACCTACAGTCCCTGTGACTTTCCCAGTTTAGACCCACTGGCTCTGTGGGAGGGAAGATTCAATGATTTTGCAGCTGTTGAAGCCTTCGTGCGAAACTGCTGAGACCTGCTGACCACGATGAACTTGGTTTTCTGAATACTAATTCTCAATCCTGCTGACAGATCAACTGAGTCAACTTTGACTTCCACAACTGCCACATTCTTCCCATTCTTTGAATGGCTTTGAGTCCTCACTCAAGTGGTCCATCCTTTCTCATATTCACCAACTTTCAGCTACAACTCTCGCTTTTCTTTATACTTCTTAATTTCATGAGCGCCAAACAATAACAGAACAGACTTTCTATTGTAGATCATCGACGTGAACTGGGAAATTCAAGATTTGAGTAGATTTTATCTTTCCTGAACTGAAAAATAAGAATTATGAATATTTCACTGCTAATGTATTCCATTCACTATAAGAATACTAAAGATTTGTAGCTCTGATGATGACAGCTACTCACAAACTGCTCAATTCCCCTCCACTCACCCAAAGTAACAATTAAAAAAAACAAAAAAAAAAAAAAAAACATAACACTTACTGGAAATGTGAATCCTAAAAAAATATGGCAGGCCCATCAATTCGTGATTATCGCGGACACTTCGCCGGAGAACCGACGCATCGCGCCTTCCCTATTTCCAAATTGACCTCAACATTTATAGTCGGGATAATTTTGAAGCGAATTTTTATGGTGTATTTTGAACTTATTTTCGAGTTGGAAACGTAGAACTAAAATAAAATAGGTACCTAGTACATGTTTGTCTAGTGTCAGATCATAGTGAACGTTTGTTCGTAACAACTTTTAAAAGCATGATTTTTGTTCACGCCTCGTAATTAATTGTTTAATAGGTTCTGATTTCATACAAGAGTCATTGTCCAACATTGGGAGTCAAGTTGATATGCACAGGTAAGCTATGACCTCTCATAATGTACCTAAAATTTAAGAGGGAATCGGATCGGAGTAATATCGGATCGGAGTAATATTTCTCTGGGTGCTTTTAAAGGGGAATTGACTTCACACCTTAGTAATCGTACCAATTTTAAGCACGAAATTGCCAACGGCTTGTTTTAGTGAACCGATTCCCGTGAGATCACCGAAATTAAGGGGTCTCAGTCGGTCGCCGTTCGTTCCGCTTTAAAAGTCGTACCTAAATGAGACATTGTCAAGGATTTCTGAAATTCATTTGTGCATCTGCATAGGGAATTGAAATCTAAGAGATTGCCGCTGGAATCATCAAAATCTAACTTCCTATAATTGCCAGAGAAAAATGGGAAAAACTGAACTAAATTAACTTTTTTCCCCATTTTTCTCTGGCAATTATTGTATGATTTTGATGATTCCAGCGGCAAACTTTTAGTTTTTCAAGTCCCTAGGCAAATGCACAAATGAATTTCGAAAATCCTTGAAAATTTCAAATTTAGGTCCAACGTTTAAAGCTTGAGCGCCAGTAATTTAGGGAAATACTAACAGGCTGAGACCCCTTAGGGCCAGTCTTCCCGAGAGATTATTTGGGTTGGTGACCGCTCGAGGATGGTATTGCAGGTCTTGATAATTTGTTGGGTTGGTGAATCGCGCTCCATTTAAGCGGACGAGGCAATAAGTAGCCTTGAGCGAAGTCACCAGAACCAATCCTGATCTTCCCTTTGGAAGACAGCTGGTGACGTCCGCGATGCCAGGAATGGAAGTTGGATGAAAATTTAACCAGAGATGGTTGTTTACTTTTCTTTTGTTTCCACTTTTAAGGGGGTCTCAGTCGGTCGCCGTTCGTTCCTCGTTCTGGGTTAGCATTTCCCTAAATTACTGGCGCTAAAACTTTAAAAATTGTACGTGAATTTGAAATTTTCAAGGATTTTCAAAGTTTATTAGTGCATCAGTCTGAGATACATAAGTACCTAATAGATAATAGATTTTAAAAATGCTTGAACATTTTCAATTTAGTTACAATTTTTAAAGTTTGAGCGCCGTTAATTTATGGAAATGCTATCCTGGAACGAGGAATGAATGGCGACCGACTGAGACCCCCCTAAACACAAAATGTCCTCCAGTTTTGCCAACAATTGTAAAGAAGGAAGCCTGCGATGTCTCAGCTGTGAGATGACGTCATTGCTGTGGATGCTAGCGCTTCACAACCACAGCTTATACTCCGTCAGATATTTCAGTTTGCGTAGGTGAAAGTGAGCCTTCATCATTGGGCCAGGCCCTGCTATGACAGTGTTGCCACTTGCAGGGATATTTCCCTTCTCCCCTTTCCTCGAAAGTGAGTTTTCCGTGCCAGCTCGTTTTATTTGATTCCCAATAACATCAAGATTTTTTACCATTAGTTTAAACCTAATTTAGGCACTGGTTCAATGGGGTATTTCAATCAATTTTTAAAAATTTTTTTTTCAAAAGAGTAAGGCTCAGGAATTACGGTAATCGGGTCTGTTTGTCGAGAAAATGTTTTTAAAAACGCTGCAAATCATTGCTCAAAGGTTTATTATTTTCTGTATAGATCACCCTTCTGTATAGATCACTGGTTCTCCATCAATAGCACCTACCACCATCTGTATTCTCCCTTGACCTTCCCTCTCAAATTTCAGCTTCCTGCGTTCAATAGGATTGAAAATGGCTTTGGAGCTCACTCAGCTGATCAGTGCTCTTCCAGGCGTCTCCAGCATTCGAGAAGATCTTCTTCACTCATCAGATCACTGATCAGCTGAGTGAGCTTTGAGCAATGGCTTCGGAGCTCACTCAGCTGATCATTGATCTGAGGAGTGAAGAAGATCTCCTCGAATGCTGGAGACGCCTGGAAGAGCACTTCCATTCAATAGGGTTGAAAAAGGTTTTGGAGCTCACTCAGCTGATCAGTGATCTGAGGAGTGAAGAAGATCTCCTCGAATGCTGGAGACGCCTGGAAGAGCACTTCCATTCAATAGGATTGAAAATGGCTTCGGAGCTCACTCAGCTGATCAGTGCTCTGAGGAGTGAAGAAGATCTCCTCGAATGCTGGAGACGCCTGGAAGAGCACTTCCATTCAATAGGATTGAAAATGGCTTCGGAGCTCACTCAGCTGATCAGTGATCTGAGGAGTGAAGAAGATCTCCTCGAATGCTGGAGACGCCTGGAAGAGCACTTCCATTCAATAGGATTGAAAATGGCTTCGGAGCTCACTCAGCTGATCAGTGATCTGAGGAGTGAAGAAGATCTCCTCGAATGCTGGAGACGCCTGGAAGAGCACTTCCATTCAATAGGATTGAAAATGGCTTCGGAGCTCACTCAGCTGATCAGTGATCTGAAGAGTGAAGAAGCCTTTGAGCAATGATTTGCAGCGTTTTTTACCCACCAACATTTTTTTTACCTACCAACTTTTTTTTACCTACCAGCTAGGTACTACCTACCACACCATACTGGCTTCACACCTTCACAATCAAGTTTATTAGAAAGAACTAAACGCTTCACACTCGATTGGAAAAATAGAAAGCTTCATATGGAAATTTGATTACTGGTTACGCAGAAGGCAAACTGTATACAAATCGAAGAAATGAACAGCGATCGCATTTTAGTCCGATAAAATTTGAATGGAGATTAGACCTCTTTTGCGATTCACACTCATGATTCTGTTTTATCGAAGGAAAACCTTCAAGTACTCGTAGGGACCGAACGGTTTGTCCTACAGAGCTCCGGGTGGTCTCAAAAATTTTTAAAAATTCAATACTATTTAAAATTGGTGAAAAAACGATACCTTTATTTCGAGAGTTTTCGAGCTAGGGCACTCTTGAAAATTTCAACCCTTAATTTTCACCCCTTAGAAGTGACCTACATCAACCAAAAGCTTCGCGGCACAACTAGACCCCAAATGGAGCCCATATACCAAATTTGAACCAAATCGGTCCAGTGTTGCTAAGAAAAGTGCCGCGTACGGCGGACGGCGTACGGCGGACGGACGGAAATTTTTTTATTCGTTTTTCGTATTCTACGTACCTTGAAACGTAAAACATCAAATTTTGAGGGGGGGTTAAAATTTTTTTTTTCTTGCTCGATTCCAAAGGCTTATTATTGAAAATAATAAACCAAAATCAGAGAATCTAAGGAAAGTTGAAGATTTGAATGGTGTGACGTAGCTAGCCAACTGTCTTTGAAAAAAGTATCCATGCACATAAACCCTTGGAGGACCTCTTGGATGCTACAAAATATTATTCACACACGCGCGTGGCGTAGTCCTTGCCTAGTGTGTGTGCATTTATAGCGGCCCGCCTTTTTCTACCACATGTTATAGTATCATTGGGCTTAAAGTTGTAGTATATAGGTTTTCAAGGGTGCTGAATCCAAATTTGATTTCAAAAACCGATTCGTAGATAATTCGGAGATTAATTAGATTTAGAAGACTGCAGGGACACTTTTTTGGCCGCAGGGATATTTGTTCCTGTTACGTTGGAGTCACTGGCCGCCACCAGAGGAGGTCGTCACTCGCACACAGAAATATCTGAGTATACTGAGGGGAAGTTTCTGTGTTCGTAGAAGCTGGAAGTGTGCGAGCCACTATGGAGGTTACTCTGAGAGGGCAGAATGTTGCACGCGATTTGTAATTTTTAATATTCAATTGTTGACTTTGTTAATCATCAATTGTTTTTTTGACGAGATTTTGTGCTCAAAATTGGTCCAATTACTTATTTTTTGACTTCTGAGAAGACTGAAGTAAGAAACAACAGTTTTTTCTGAAGGAGGATCCCCCATTTCTAATGTGGTTTTGGAATCCTGTTTTTCATGGGGAATGGTGGGGAACCCTGCTTGCTAACAGCCTCTTGTAGTTCTTGTATGCTGTTATGAGGAATGCACTTAGAGATTAGATCCATCTGTACTTTCTTATGTGTCTTTGGGAGGCATTTCTGCTCTGAATGGAACTAATTATATTCTCCGAATCACTCCTTCTATGTTGGAGTTGCGTTCAGGTGCCTATCAGGAAAATCTTGAAGAAAAACTGGTTCGGAACGATCCTGCTTATTGAATATGTCATTATTGAATAAATCTAATCGATACTAATCCTTCACTAACGCTGAATTAATTTGACTAACAATCTTGTAAGCATCATGTACTATTCACTTGCATCTTCTTCATTCCCTAGTTAATTCCGTCTTCCTATTATATTCTATGTGGGTGCAGTACTTCGATCACTTCAAGTTGTATCACCTTTTATTTGGTCTCTTCCTCACAGAGTCAGCAACATCGAAAAAATACGTTGGAGAAGACATGAATACTTTAACGTATCTTTCTAGTAAGGGAGTTCTTTTCTTGGTATAGTTGAATTTATACTTCCAGTCGGAGGAAGTGACTCACGATCATTTTCTAACCTTCTGGAAACCCGATAGGAAATCGAAGTCTTAGGCACAGAGATTGGACACCAAGTCACTCATGAAGCAGTATAATTTGTATTCCACCGTCTGAACAACTTCAAGGCTTTGGGAGCTCACGTTTCGCTATTGTGATACAAGGAAGCCCCCCAAGTGGAAAATTAGTATAAGATAATTGCCTCATGGAATGAATATAGAAATTCCCTCTTCATAAGTTCCGAATTTTGAGGCGTAAATGGTGTTCTCACCTTTTCACACTTGTACTGGAGCTCAGGCAGTGGCGATCAGTGGCCTGAATTAGGACTGGGCGCAAAATCCTAATAAGGTAATAATGAACAGGAGGGAGGGGGTGGATTGAATTCCCAATCCAAGATTATTTATTTAATATTAATTTATTATGGAATACAACAAAACGGTATAAAACTTGTCAGATTTTGACAGTGTTTCAAGAGTGGTTTCTTCAGATGCTCCAATGATAAGGACTGACTGACTGTTCCACGTCCAGCTCAGCAAGTACATGGTGAAAACTCTAGATTCAAAATTCAAAATTTGTTCAAGTTATTGGGGGATTTTCCCTTTTTCCATGCCTGGATACGGACTGGTGCCAGCGTCCATGTGCCCCCTTGAGCTCAGAAGATTGTAGACCAGAAGCCTACCTTATGAAAAAATCAAATACTTAGGCCTCACTGAGGGGGTCGTGTAAGATGCCAATGTTCCTGGTAGGTCTCCACCTGGCTCTCCCACTTACTGGCCTCACTTATCACTCTAATAATTGCTGATCAGAAAGGTCCTGTAGTTATGGCTTACTCCAAATATTATTATTCAGAAAATTGCAAATCACTGGGTGGCTCATACTGGAACTGTCTCTACGTCAGCTTTATCTGTGAAAGACAATTTTCATCCAAATCTTCCAAGATCAAAAGAAGATCTCCTTCTTGGCAAGAAATGTTCCCAAGTTGAAGATACCAACGGTGTGTTTCGGCGTGATTGTGAGGTACTTGATTCGGGGATTCTGTATTCTTTCATTACCCAAAAGAGCGTAACCAAGTTAGGACGTTTTATGATTCTAAACATTTAGACTTTGTATGATATTAAATAGATTAAATGCTATTACCTGTACATAGAAGTACGAATAAAATCACTCACAATGAGATTATGGAGACCCATTTTAATGAAAAACGGAGTTAAGAAGAACGAAGTCTTATTATTTGTTACATCATTAACAAACAAGAACTGAAGGTACATCACAGAAACCACTACTTTAATAGTCACAGGTGAAAGGGAGCCTGAATTCCATAGGTTGAGAAAGTGAAAGGCATACCCTTCCAGATTGAAGCAGATATCAGTGAAAGGAGAACTAGAATCCTATTGGCTCCGAAATGTCAAAGGGTCTAAAGGATCAACAAATTCAGAGGATCAATCTAGGCAGAGCTACTGCTACTTCTCCTTGATATATCTGCTTCAATCTGATTGGGCATGCCTTAAGCTACCTTTCACCTGTGACCATGGGCGTCGGGTGAAAATATTCGTCAGGCAAACAGCTAGGCTGCAAATTATTACACAAAGGTTCATTTTTTCTGTATATATCATGCGCCAGCAAAGAACTCAGCTTTGCCATTGTCACCACCTACCAACCATGTTTTATCTTCACAATCAAGTTTATTTGGAAGATCTACTCGCTTCACACTCCATTCGAAGAACTAAAGAATTCCTTGGTTTAGAAATTTTATTACTGGTTGCTAAGGAAGCAAAACCGAGTACAACCCAAAGAAACGATCGGTGATCTCATTTTGGTTAGCTAAAATTTGAAAGATAATCAGGCCTCTTTTGCGATTCATAATCGTTTTTCTGATTAATCGTAAGTTCGATTCAAAAATTCAATGGTAGTTACCTATATTTAATTTGTGAAAAAACAATACCTTCATATCGAGAGTTTTCGAGATAGGGCGCCTTTGGAAGTTACACCCCTTCCATTTCACCGCTTAGAACTAACTGACATCAACCAAAAGCTTCGGGGCACAACTAGACCCCAAATGGAATCCCATATACCAAATTTCATCAAAATCAGTCCATAATAATTAAGAAAAGTTCCGCGGACGGACGGATTTTTTATATTCGATTTTCAAAATCTACACGTACCTACCTACCTCAAATGTAAACCATCGGATTTTGAGGGTGCTCAAACTTTTTTTCTTGAAAATAATAAACCAAAAAAGAGACTCTGAATTTATACCCAATAAGACGTGAAACCTTCATTCTACAATGTTATGCAATTATTTCCAAGTGTCTAGCAACTAGAAAAACGATCAGGTACAGAGAAATACAATAAAATCGGGAACGAGACACCAGCCAACGTCAAACAGCTGCTATTTGCGGCGGCGAATGAACGAACTGCTTTCCTTCCTTGAGATAATGTGGTTGGATGGATTTGTTATGTATTGCCATGCGTGGTGTATCCATGCAAGCTTCCAAGTTTCTCTGCATTCAAGGTCACGAAACAGTTTTCTGACTGTTTGCAACAGCTGATAGCGTGGTAGTGGGGATATAGCAATACTAGACCCCGCGCTGACACCCCGCCGATCGTCGCCTCTCACTCTAAACGGTCCCGAAAAATTCATTTTTTCGAACTGCTTGCCTTGCATCACAGAATACCGCAGACAAGCCTTGCATCGCCCGCGCTAGTTCGCGTACCATCCGCAATCCGTCGTAGTTACCGACATTTTCAACACTCTGGTGTGTTGCGGGCTAGTATCCAAGACAAAATATGTACTTTCTTATTCCATTCTCCTATTTAATCTAACTTCCTTGAAAATAACGAAATAGTCCCTAAATATTATAAAAGTTTTCCAAAATCGGCTAAATATTACTTGCGAAAATGGAAATATAGGAGAATCTCAACAAAAATTAATTTTTTTATTTGCATATTTGTAGTAAGGCAAACAGTGTTTGCTATGTTTGCCTGGAGGAGGCGCCACTGCCTGTGACTATTAAAAGCAGTGTGACAGAAAGCAGTGCTTTCTATAATTGTTTGTTACTGATGGTGAACTAACGACGAAATTGATTTAACTTTGTAATTCATTACTTACGTGGAAATAGACTAAGTACTTCTTAACTCCATTTTTTATATGTAGAAGTACTCAGTGTTCTCATCCTTTCTCGTTCTTCATTTTCAACTTCTTACTTTTACCTTTTCCAGGATGCTGACTTCTCCATGACGCTGAGAGACAATCAGTTGTTGACTTCCAACAACATCTTCCACTTTGTGTTAACCTACTGTCTTGAACTATCAACCTAACATACCCGTCTTAGACCCTTCTAAAAAGTATGAAATACTTGGTACAGTTTTATTTTCGAGTCCAACCAATCGTGTTTTCCTCTACTAATAAAAATACGTGTAAAAAGAGTATTCTCATGAAGTAATTTGTTAAAGTAGTGCGATTCTTTTAAGATTTTTCCTGGCATCGATTTATTACCTACCTGTTCTGTTGTTTATGAAAGTAGGTATTTAGTTGTCTTCTTATTGGTGTCCAGTAAATGGTGTTGGATGGAGCCCGTTTAATCTTGCGCGATGTGAGAAATGGTAAAATTCAAATCTCTTTTGACATTGCAAAAGCATCTAAGGCGAGTTCTCCATTTCAAAAGCGCCAGAACATCGCAGTAACAACTACTGTTTCCCTGACAGTTGAACGCCTGTTCATCCAACACCACCAGGAGCGCTAGTTACGACCGCCTACTGGGCGCTCTGGATTCCTTGTTCATGATTAGCTCACATCATCTGCGTTTCTCCTGTGATTTACATAAACCCGAATTCTCAATTGTTTGTCTTATAGTTTGAAATATTCAGTACATAAGTCAGGTTTGGAAGGTTATCATCAGCTGTGTACCAGTAAGTCAATGACCCACCTCGCCAGATATGTCAATAAGTATTGATTAAAATACCAATATTGCTTCGCTTCCCCCCAAGTCCAGTTTGGTCTGCCCTGGACAATCTCTAAATTTTAATTATCCGACTACATAAATATTGTTATGAAATATGACACGTTGACTTTGGCCAAAGTTAAAAACAAAACATTCACGGGGGATCGGGAAAATGGCGCGAATGTCGAGTCTATTAAGCTGTGTTTAAATGGGAGGTGCGGGCTGTGGACCACCAAATTGCATAGTAATGCTACACCATATATTATATGGTGTGGGTAAGTAATCTCATCCTATTGTGCTTTAAACCCCTTCATCAACATGCACAGTTCAAAAAATTACGTATATCCGTACATATATCCTCATTTCTGTTTGCTTAGGGTCTTCCCATTATCGATGCTGCAGGCTTTGGTGGGGCGATGCAAAGAGAGTAGATTTTCACTGCCTTAGCTCTAATCAAAGGAGCATTTACCGGGATGTTTTGTTGGTTCGCTCTTCAATCCAAACGAAAAGGGGTTTTTCTGTTTTCTACAGCATTTCATTGCGAACTTTGGACATTGGTCTCTCCTTGAAAAGCTATCAATTCCTCCCCCTCCCCTGTGATTGTTGAGGGCTGAGTGTAGATGTGTTATACAAAGGCGGAGTTTGATGCATTATGTACTTTAGTGACCTTTCAACTCTTGTCATTTATGAGGTATAAATGAAGTTCAAGAGTGGTTTTCAACCTACAGCTTGATAAACTAGGTGTAGTCAGTTCAAGTTGAGGCCGACTACCCTTGAGGAAATGTGTATACAATCAAGTTATGGCTGACATCCATCTTCCATGCCATACGCTGACATCCATTCATCTTCCATACGTCCCTCTTTCACTGGAATTGAGTGAATCTTCAAGAATGATATTATAATTTATGGCCTCAATTCTTGAAGATATATTATAATTCTTGTAGTATATTATACTACATCGATATCTGGGTCTTCTCACTTCAGTCCCTTTTGAGAGTTTGCCACTTGGCATTGAAGACGGATGTCGACCTCAAAGTAAAACTCGTATCTTCCTATGTAACAGAGTCTATCATTGTTAAACATGCCAGATCCCTCTATTAAA
This sequence comes from Apolygus lucorum, assembly GCA_009739505.2. Taxonomy (NCBI): domain Eukaryota; kingdom Metazoa; phylum Arthropoda; class Insecta; order Hemiptera; family Miridae; genus Apolygus; species Apolygus lucorum. The sequence goes on from CM019179.2 coordinate 40,649,518, forward strand.
TACTCGTACTTTATTAATATTACAAAAAGTCATTTAGCTTAATCAAGTTCCCCTTACTAATCTCTCTTTCTATGTAACGTATTTGCAGTCAATAGCTGTAGAATTAGGTACAAACAATAATGAATTGTATATATTGATTTTTTTGCGTTGAATTTTACTTAAAACCTAGAATTACAATCCTAGATGACAAGTTTTTAAAACTTTGAAAGACCTTTTTTTTCATATACCTATTGTTGTTGTGTCGGATTTCAAGATTCTATTTATTGAACTAAACAAATGTCTTTGTTATATTTTGTGAATGAAAAAAGGAGTTTAAAATGGAGCAATTAGAGCTATTTTTCTAATCATTTGGCTGCATAGTAGAAATAATGGTTTCTCCCTAAGAGTGTTTAACAATGCGTTGCCAATTTGACATAGTTTAATAGGTGATAAAGTTTATACCTTCCGTGTGGGTTTCGTATCAGTTCTGTGAAGCACGAATCTAAACTCCACAATTCTGGTGAATTATCGCTGATTTCCGTTCTTGGTAAATTTGAGTTGACTTGATGAAAATTTGTTTTAACTTTCTCTCTACGATGCAATATCGATTCTCTCGCACCTCTTTCACCTAACGGAATCTTTCCTTTTGTCGAGTGGTTTTCGTTTCTACCATGTTTTCTGAGTGAGGTTTGGTTGTCTGCTTCTAGCGACCCTTGAAAGCTTAAAGTCACTCGATGGCTCTCGCGTAGATGTAAAACTAAGCAGTTTATGGATTATTGAGGTAGCCAAAATCAGTATTAATTGTTTGTGGTATTCTTTGCACAAGGCGTTATTTTATTAGAAGTAAGGTGTTGCACTGTTATACATTTCAACTTCTTAACGCAAAAACGGAGAAAAAGAACAAATTGTACTCTTGTGCATTATCTAAAAATATAAGTCACTGTATTTATTATTTATACTCGTCTTATTATTATTTCCCTTGTCTCTCAACACCTGCTTCATTTCCAACCTGAACTTCCATAGTCGGTGTCAACGAGGTCATCAATAGGAGTTCTATAGGGTGAATCAATCTTGCTGGGTTTAGAAGTTTCTCCTTTTTGACATTTTCATGTCTTTGCTTTGGCACATAAACTGAAAACTCGTCACGAAAACTTGCTCACGCGACCAATAAATAAAATAGACTCACTGTTGCGTAGAGAACAATCAACTGTTTTCTTATTTTGATGCTTGGGTACATGAACTAACAACCTTACTTCACTACCTTGTTGTGAAGTGGTTGACATTTTGTTTTGGTTTCTTAGTTTCAACCATTTCCGTACTTCTTCCACTTCAAAACGATCAGTGAACAAACGCACATGAAAACGTCCCAATGTGTTGTAGACTCGTATGCAAGCATTTAAAAATCGAAACAGATAGAGAACTAAATCCGATGAACTCTCCTCATGTCATCGATCATGAAATCATACATGGATTCATGTATGACGGTATCTGGCATGGCATTTCACCAACATGGATGACGGTGATGATTTTTAAAAATAACACCGTCTTTGACGTAAAATTTACTTTGATAAGGCCAATACATTTAAGCGATATTGTTGACTTTACTTTTATTACTAGGCCAACCTTGATTAACGAAGTTCGTTAGAATTTGCAAAGTATCATCATTAGATGTAGTTTGTTTGATATCCTCAAGAGTGGTTGGGTGTACAGGTATAAAATTTATTTTCATTAATGAACCTAATGAATCGAGCAAAAAAAAGTTTAAACCCACCCTCAAATTTGATGGCATATTTTCCAAAGTATGAAGAATAGAACATTTGGATGGGGATGTTCAAGTATTAAGAAATATATAAGTAACAATAACAGGTAACAATATAATATATATAACATATTATGTTAATTTTTTTTGTGAGTGATTCATTACTTATGCATTCTTTTTAATACTTCTCTAGTCATTAGTTTAACAAATTACTAGTCATTTAGTTAAAATCCACTCGTCACTCATGTTCATGGGCGTTTGGCTGTGTGTCCCGGTCGGGGTATCCTGGTCGGCCCCCTTGTTGGTTTTCTGGCATTGCCCTTATGGGCGTATGTCGGGAACCGCAGTGGTGGGTGGGTCCGGGCCCAGCTGGATATCCCCTGGCCGGGCTTTGCTGCCTTGGTGCATGGATGGCTTTTATACAGGGTGCTCTATTTAATTTCACTCGACACCTTGCCAACATTTTCAGCATAAAGTAACCTTTCTACTCGACAAAAACACCAAATTTCTAGCTGATTGAACTTTTTGTTGAGCAGAAAGGTGTTAATATGCTCACTACCATATCTACGAATAATGCATATTTTATGTACGAAAAATTCCACTTCCTAGCTGTCGGAATCATTCGGAAGTTCAGTTTTCCATTGGATTCAGTGTAAAAAATTACATAGAAAATGGTACCAAAATCGTCAAGCTATCTTGAGATCGAGGGGGACCATAACCCGCTTAAAACACTGGATTTTCCTGTAAAACACACGTTTTTTGGCAGTGAAACTTCATTTACTCTTCCAATTTGAATGTTAAAAAGAAAAATTGATAGACCGTTGGAAAGCTAACTATTTGAACATGTTTTCTCCGAAGAGCGCCCATCGAAATGGGCAGGGATTTAGAGTTAAAACTTTGGTCGAAGAAAGTCGTTTCGAAAAATGTTTAAAGCTTGCTTTTTGAAACTATTTTATTGCTGAAAGATTTTGAATTTGCACTAGGTAGCTTAGGAATTTAACGCTCTTTCTAACGGTGTACCTAGTCACATTTGAATTTGCATGAGAAATAAGGGAGTTATGACCATATCAGTGCCGTAAGGTCGAAAACGCGAAAAAAACTTCAAAGTGAAAAAAAAGAATTTTGAGTGGTTTAAAAGAAAATTGCTAAGAGAAATTTTTTGTTGAAAATATCTTGTAGAATCGAACCCTGTATAGACCATCTTAAGTGTAGACACCCTGTATAGACCGAACTTAAGTTCGTAATATTCAGAAAAAATTCCGTATAATCGTCAATACTTAACCAAACTGGACCAAAGTTGATCAACGTACTCCCCTGAGTTATGCGCACGAGATAGGAGTAGAAATATGTGGGAATAAGAGAGGGGGAATTGTCGTAAATTCAACATCTTAACATATAAGGGTTTAACTAAATTCAACAACTTAACATGTAAGGGTTTGCCGATTTGATTACATTAAGATGTTGAATTTAGGTAATTTCCTCTCTGGTGCGCATAACTCAGGGTAACCTTGCTAGCAATGGTGCAATCTTGGAAGAATAGTTTACGATTTTTGAATGTTAAGATGTTGAACTTGAGAAATTTTCCTCTTCTCTTCAACCACGCTCCACATCCCTGCCTGGTCCACATAACTCAGGGGAGTACGATTTGGTTAAGTATTAATGATTTTACGGAACTTTTCTGAATATTCCTGCGGAATATTGCTAACGTTAGTCTGGTCATATTGAGATAACACCACCACGCGACGCAAATTGACTTGACGAACCGATTGGCAACCTTATTTGTGTTTTGAGATTAGCTACAACGCATCTAATTATCTATACAATCGGGTTATGGATACGAGGAAACTGTGCCACACCCACTTGGAAAATTTATTCAAATAATGCATGCAGAAAGTAGTGGGACGAATTCACCTTCTCGAAATATCAATTTCTATATGTATTTCTCAATAGAAGTTACATACTAATTTCTACCTTGATAGGAACATACCCAACCTCATGATATTGGTGAATGTTTGATGATCCAGATGTGACCAACCTTCACTCTATGTAAAGCACTGTAAGCTGACCGTATCAGCTCATTTCTGATGCACTGTTCACTTACAAACGCAAAACTCACGAATCATATGCGAAATGACTGTGAATCGCACTGTCAGTCCGTTTTAGGCCCGAAAAAGGGGAGGTAAGTACCGCACTCATTCGGAATATAACTACTCTGAAATCTATCGAAAATACTCGAGATAAAAGCAAAACCCTGAACTCTGGCGTAAACAAACACAGAAACCCGGAACTTGAATCTACATGGTAAGTAAAACCTACAGGGATCTAAATACTCAACACCTAATTACAAGTTAAGAACATGACGAGACGAGCGAAGGAATGATATATGAAAATTATGTGAGAAAATACGTTTCTTCAATTTACATTGAGAAGAGATTCAAAGAGGGTGCATCTCCTGCAGGAACCAAACCTCCTAGATGTAGTGATAAGCGAGTAACAGCCATTGATTATCATGGCCAGGGTTCAAATCTAGTTTTTTGGATGTCATACTTTGATATTACAGTACCTATTCAACATTTTGATTTGAACCTTTTTGCTTCCGAAATTAATTTTCATTTTCAGTAAATTACCATGTTTCAAATATGAGTTTATTACTATAATTGTAATGAAAATGTTTAGCCTTTTTAAAAATAAATACGGATGCTTTAATTTTTCAGTCCTGTTAGGTAAACTTGAAGCACTGTTTTGTGAGAATTTTTCGTGTAGTAAGTACACCAGATGTCATAGTGTGAATAAGTAACTACCTACCAGGTCAAACTTCCTTTACTCAAAGTGTGAGTATTTTTCCGGATTAAAAATGTTCTCCCTCTAACTGCCAGAACTTCCCACAAAACGGGTTGACGCCAGTGCTTTTTGCAGGGTTTTTCGAGAAAAAATGGAACTCCTAGAGTTCTCCACTAGAAAGGGATTCCCCGAGTTTCTGGTTTTCCAGGTCGCTGGACACTCCGAAGATAAAAACTACTCTTGTGTATTCGAACACAAAAACTTGACTTTCCGTATATATATTTTATCGTTAAAAAGATCTCATTTTATGTACCTACCATCAGGGAAGTTAAATGAAGAAATACTTTAATCGATTTTTCAACTGGTTGGCAATAAAACACTGACAGATTGAAGACTTGAAACAAATCAGCACGGAGATTTATTTTTTTTTTTTTACAAAAATAAAATTGTCTGGGTAATTATTCAACAGGCTGCCAAATTGGGAGGCCGACCCACGAAATTGGGTGGTTTTGATGGGAAGGGAGTCTCGGAGGGCTTCACTTCATCTGGTTCTTCAATATGGACAGTTGAGTGAGACATTTGTCCCGCCACTGTCTCTTCTGCGCCAGCTGGTCCAACGGGATTTTCTCCGTTACCTGAAACAAATCAGTAGTTGGTGTGAGAATACTTCAACAACGTGGTCAGTTGTTCTAAAAATAAAAAGTAATAATTATTAATAATTTATTATTTATTTTATAATTATTTCACGTCACATTTCCCCCACCCGGCAGCGTGAGCACACCCCCTCTCTACTCACCTTGGGTCAAACCTAAACTTGGTGTGGAGTAAAAGGCAGTGAATAGAGTATTTTTGTACTAGCCGTTTCGTTTCACACGTATCTACTCCCACACGCGAAAAGTTCCTTGACGCCAAAAGCCAACTTTTGGCGTTTGAAAAAATCCGCTGTCTACGCGAGGGTGCGCTACGTGAGGATAACCTCAGAGTAGATGGAGTTGTTTTTCTTCTTCCATGGACTACCCAAGGCAGAAAACAGCAAGTTTAAGGTTGAACAGAAAAGACTATTTGTTTGTACCTACCCACTTCGACATTAATGATGAAGTTATTTTAATTCAATTCTCATTATTGTTTCATTCACTATGGGTTCCAATTTTTCTCCAATAGGTTTTACTATCATTTGTTAGTTAGGTAGGTACTATCATACTTCTTTATTCATTTTACTGGTATCTATACATGTTACAACCGGGTAAAGACAAAATAAACACGACAACTCTTCACAAATTCGCACAAAATAATATTTCACTTAAACCAAAAATTGAGAGCCAAAACAATAAAACCGGGAAAGTAACAACAAATCGTCCTTATTCAGGTCTACCAAAACTAGGACTGCAACATCCCCTAAAATCGGTAAATTACTGTCAAAACCCACAACAATATATATGCAGTTGATTATTGATAACTATTAAATAATATCTATAATAAAAAATCAATAATAATAAAAAATAATTAGGTAATAAATTTAAAAACATAAATAATATCTGTGACATAGTAGGGTGTTTTTATAATATTTATAATAAACCGAAAAATATAAATAATAATAAAATAATAAAACCATAAAAATAATAAAACCTTCGCAAAATTTGGTCTGTAAGGGAGTACTAGATTGTTTAAGGCTAAATGTCACGATGTTTTAGTGTGATTCTGAAATGAGGGATGGCAGCACCATCGGGGCCGAATTTCGTTTACTCCTCAGTTGAGAACGGATCAAGATATTTTAGTTCTGCAAACGGATTTCTTGTCAAGATCACCGTAGAATTCCGGGTAATTGGTTTAGAAAGTGTGCAAAAATTTTTTGCACACAGTTCCAGCAAAAATTTGTTCAAATTTTGAACATTTTCAAAAAGTGGCCTTATAGCCACTTGCAGAACCTCCATCAGAATACGAATCCGTTTGCGGAATTTTTCTAACTTGATCATAGCCGTCGGATTCACGTTTTTACGTTTTGGAGAGGTGGCGAGGGGGGCGATCATGGGCTGGGGGGGAGGGCGGCGATCAAACGCCCCGCCGCCCGCCCGACCTTCACATTCATGTTTTGCTAGTATGCACCCTTTGGTCTCTATTCCTTTTCCTGGCCTCCTAATAGGTAGCTACCATCAACATTTTCCTTTTCCAACTCCTCTGTCTTGAGGTTGATCGAATTGGGCGAAATTTCCAAAATAACTTATGAGAAAGATTCTGCATTAATTTGATTTAGATAATGGTTTGCACTACTAAATAGTTGGTTCAGAAATTGTGGTAATTTCAGTTCACTGTACATGGACTAGGTAGGTACCTACTTAGTTGTTCAAGTTTCGTTGTACAAAATCTAGTGGCAAAAGTCATCTCACACCGTTCTAGTTGCACTAGCAATAGATGGTTTGAGGAGCTAATTCTTGACGTTTGACGTTGATTTCCAAATTTTGTGAACAGCTAATGACGATGAAAAAATAATTAGTAGGTAATTCACTCTGCAATAGTGTTGAAAAAGGTAAAAACACCTGTTCATTATTTACCAAAAATTCAAATATCTTTGAAATAATATCAAAATAAATCTAAATAATTGAAACTAAAATCCCCCGTGTCAGAATTTTTATTCTCGAATTCTCTCTTCTAAGAGTTAAATTATCAATTTTCTCTGTTTTTTAATGTCATTTTTGATTTTATGTAATTATAACTCAAATTACAAACATGACTGTCCCAAAATTACCGTTAGTGCACTAATAAATATCCTAGAACTAGGGATAGTGCTGTGGTCTTACAAGGTAATTACCATATAGATGGCAACCCTACGTGTTTACCTTTTCGGATTACTCAAAAAGTTCGAGAAGAGTTCAAGGTCGCACACCTTTCTCATTCGCTAGCGATCCCGGGTACATCGGGCACTGTTGACGTTCGAATACTATAGGCAGCAGTATACTTTCGTCTAATTCGTATGATATATGTAGAAATTATGGCTGTTTCAAGGATTTAATGTTTGCGCATGCGCAGATGCTGTCAATTTGGAGGCCGTGATTTTCGTAGACCATCAACACCCCAATCTCCATAATCCTGAAAATGTCATCGAAATCAGATGGGGAATGAAGAAGTTAAAACTGTTACAATTCACGTTTTCGCTTGCGCAGTCACTACTATTAGTGCGGGAGTGATTATTTTCATAGGGGACCATCTGCTCGCCAACCCGCACAATTCCTGAAAATTTCGTCGAAATCGGACAATAACTTCTTATAGTTCTGCCCGATACAAGGATTTCACGACAGATTCAAAGACAGTCAGACACGGAACCAAAATTGTTCAGGAAGTTGTAGTTGCAGAACGCGAGTGGAAATTTTGATTTTGGAGATATTTTTTTTCTTCATCCTTGAAAAGTTAGAACAATACTTCCGCTACTATTGTTTTCACTTTTCAACGTTTAAAAAAGTACCTACCTCCTTTGGTTTGGATTCCTACTCGAGTTTTATGTTTTAGACCTTCCTGAACAATTTTGGTTCCGTGTCTGCCTGTCTGTCATGAAATCCTTGTAACACCCGAAACTATACGAAGTTGATGTCCAATTTCGATGAAAATTGTTGAGGGGTATTATGCGAGTTGACGTGTAGACGATCCCCTATGAAAATCATCGCCCCAGTATCAATCAATAACATGTATAACATGCTACCAAACCATTATCAGAATCTTTCTCATAAGTTATTTGTCTATGTGTCTTGATTTTTATGGAAATTTCGCCCAATTCGATCAACCTCAAGACAGAGGAGTTGGAAAAGGAAAATGTTGATGGTAGCTACCTATTAGGAGGCCAGGAAAAGGAATAGAGACCAAAGGGTGCATACTAGCAAAACATGAATGTGAAGGTCGGGCGGGCGGCGGGGCGTTTGATCGCCGCCCTCCCCCCCAGCCCATGATCGCCCCCCTCGCCACCTCTCCAAAACGTAAAAACGTGAATCCGACGGCTATGATCAAGTTAGAAAAATTCCGCAAACGGATTCGTATTCTGATGGAGGTTCTGCAAGTGGCTATAAGGCCACTTTTTGAAAATGTTCAAAATTTGAACAAATTTTTGCTGGAACTGTGTGCAAAAAATTTTTGCACACTTTCTAAACCAATTACCCGGAATTCTACGGTGATCTTGACAAGAAATCCGTTTGCAGAACTAAAATATCTCGATCCGTTCTCAACTGAGGAGTAAACGAAATTTTCTTCATTTTGGTGCTGCCACGTGGTGGCAGATTTCACAACTAAAGTCGGGACATTTAGCCTTAAGTGGTTATGTTGAATCCTCAAGTCAGATTTGGTATATCCTGGGGTTGGACAATAACTTCCTCTTCTACCATGGAAATTTCTGAAATGGGGTGCTTTTTCATTAGCAGAAACCTTAAATAATCATCGAATACTTGCTCAAGTTCCTTCTCAGTGGAAGAAATCTGCCAGATAGACTCACCTCATGGACTCCATCCATTCTTCCATAACTTTTATCATGATACTAGGAACATGAAAAAGAAAAAAATAATATCCTATCTGAATGGGGAAAAAAAATTTGAAATAGACAAGGAGTAAAAATCCGCCAAAGTAACCTTGCCAACTTAACTTATAAGCATCACGTTAATGTCACTACAGGAGTTCACTTTTCACGATTTCACAGAGGAGATCAGAAAAAAATGACGTGAAAAGTTAGCATCTACGAGTGCTCGCGCTAGCTGCTCTTTTTCACGTTTCGCGTTTTGTCAACACGGGAAGTACAAAAATACTCTATTATTCGTAGGACGTTACCTGTTGGACGATGGAGTCTGCCGTTGGCCCCTCGAATTTCTCAGGAGGATCGAAGCTCTGGATGACGCCCCACATGGTCTCCCGGTACGCATTGTAGTAGGCCTCCATACCTGAAGAATATAATATATTCTTCTTACATTATAATTATAATATAATATATTCTTCTCTATATTATAGAAAATATAGATATAATAATATAGATAGTCAATTTTTGTGGAGGTTACGGGAATATGTATTAACCAATGATAATGCTTCGATATATTTCTTCAATTTTTTGCTTTAGAACGTCCCACAGTAAGACGTCCTTATGCAATTAATCTGGGGTAATAGAGGACAAAACAAAGAGAGAAAAAAAAGAGAAAAACACAACGTATAAATCCTGTACAAATGGGCAGCCTATCGCTGTTTTCGTCCACAAAACCGTCAAATCACCCGGGGTATCGACCTGTCGTGGTAGGACGCAAAAATTCGGATATTGAAGCAAAAACGTCTGCCAAGTGGGTGAGACACATAGCTTCCTCGTATCCATAATCCGTTAGTGTAGATGATCCGATGCATAGTAGATAATCTCAAAACATCAATCTCTAAGTAGCTTACACTACCCTCATAGGGGACTCTACAAGTAGTCAACCCACACAATCTCTTAATAATATTGTTGAAAAATCTAGAAGTTATGGCTGTTTCAAGGATTTCACGTTTGCGCAATTTGGGGGCCATGATTTTCATAGGGGACCATCTCCACCCTAAGTCGCATAATTCCTGAAATTTTTTTCGAATTCAGATGAGAAATGTAGAAGTTATGGCTGCGACAAGGATTTCATGACAGACAGACACAGAACCAAAATTGTTCAGGAAGGTCTAAAACGTAAAACGTGAGTGGAAATTTTGATTTTGGAGAAAACATTCTTTTTCAACCTTGAGAAGTGAAAACAAAGTTTCCGCTACCTTGGTAGACTCAAACGGGTAGAACAAAAATAGAGATTCCCAAGATTTTCATGCTAGTCTCATGTGGACTACTTTTGTTGGAAGATGTTGCGATGCCACCAGCCTGAACGTTCATTCACTTGACACGAGGGATTGCTAAGGTAAAATTCATCAATTTTTTTAGATCACATTCGAGAATAGAAAAGCTAGCTTTCCTCACATGGAGCAGAAAAAACGCGGAAAATCTAAGGGCAGAACGCAATGTGATTGATTGCTTGGACATCAGCTGAGTATGGTAGCCCGGCTACCGTAGCCGCCATGTGGTAGACGTTTCACGCATACGCTGGACGTTAAAACAGTCGAGAGTCGACCACAATCCGATTTTTGCGTCATCCATTCCATCCACCATAGAGACCACCGCCCATGTGAACATACTTTCCACGATTCCCCCAACCCCCGCTATTACTTTTTCGGTCGATCATTCTGCCTCATGTGAAGCCAGCTGAACATCACCTGAGATCAAACTCGAGCGGAGATAGGTGCTCCTGGTGGGTACTGAGATCACAAACCTAAGTTGTACGATAACACAAAAACATTCAACGTAGTAGGGATGGGTATCGTTATAAAAGTATCGATAGTGTATCGTATCTGAGTATCGATATCCCAAGTATCGTTGGGCATGAGTATCGATATTTTAAAATATCGAGTATCGATACTTTAGTGTCACAAACTATCAATTCGTTTTATCCTCGAGACTCAATAATCGATTATTTTCGATATCAAACTTAACCTTCTCAACATAATCTTCTGTGACCCGATCAGCTGGTCATGAAGGGGCGCCATTTGCGCTCCTATCCAGCAAGGTTATTCTGTTTACATACCAAGTTTCTTGGTAATAATAATCATATATTCTTTAAAAGCAATTATGTAATCGTTATTATTATGTCTCCCTTGTGGGTTAGATGTCTGACAAGAAATTCCACACTCAGTATGTGTCTTAAGATACGTCTCTGCGGTGGTTTAGATCCCTTTGAGCAGAGTGTTGTTGAGTTTGTGTGTGCTCCCAGGTGACAAGGTGGTGGTGTTTGAAAAGGTAAGTAATTCAAATGTTATCCAATTATTATTAGGTTAATTGAAATAATAACGATGTATGCCATGTTTTGGGCAGGTAGTAGATTCAACAACGGTCGTTTGATGAAAATAATATTATGATAGCATCCCCTGCCCATTGCTAAGTCAACATTGTTATGAAACTTTGAAAAATCATGGGAAAAGATCTACTCATGATAGAAGAATCCAGTTGATACCAAAACTCTCAGTGAGGGCTCTACTTTCAATTGAAAATTATAATAAACCACTTTCCCAACTCTAGCACGCACCCTACTTCGAGCCATGAAGCAGTACCTATTTATGAGCAATTTTTCAAAATTAGGTTCCGTATATGTATATATTGACCTAAACGCTTACTCCGTTTTATGGTTCGAATATGGATATATTAACATGCAAAGGAGTCATTACTTCAATTTTGAAATTCAGGAGATGAAGTGCATATTTACATCGATCATTTACTAATTGAACTTCAAAACAATTACGCAAATTGGTTCGAAATTATCTTCCTGGGAACTTCGTACAAATCAAAACACTCGGACACAAACAAAAACATTTCGTGAAGCCCGTCCAATGAGGGTAGGTATTCAATTATTACTACCTAACTACTGATGACTGAAGTAACGTAAGCACATTAAAATGTGATGTATTTTTATTCTTACCGGTGATGAAATGCCGAGAACAAACTAGTATTTGTTTGGAGTTTAGTTGTCGCCCTCTCAAATTGCGATTGATTCGAGCGAGCCACCTTGTTCTTCTTTTTTCTTATAGGTCTTTGGTCTTTTCATTGGCTTCTAATGACTTTTGGTAAACCATACAACGAAATACTGCTCCCGTGACGGGAAGAGCAGCCAAACACCGGACAAATCGGCATGTCTAATGAAAAAATCTTTGTTTACAACGATGGGAATTCAGTCAGTTCATCGAACATGGTGTCAGGAACGCTGGGAATCAGCGACGCCAAAAGGCTGATATTCTTATTTTTTTGGAAAGTTCTCTTGTCTTTCCACACTGTTTCTAATCACTTTTGGCAAAACAAAAAATTAAATACCGCTTCCAGGACGAGAAGAGCCACTAATAACCTCATAAATTGGCATAATGAAAAACCGTCCATACAATCTATGTTTACAACGGAGTCAACATGGCCGCCTTTCAGTGAGATTCGAATAACCGTTCGATTAGTCGAAGAATCGATACATCCATTCTGTGTGACGTCACACGGATAAAAGCAATATCATCCAATTTTCTCGAGAAAAATAATTTTTTCAACAATTTTTATTCATTTTTCACTATTAAGAGTCCAAGCAGAGTGATTTTTTCCATGATATAAACATTATTTGTGCAACCAAGGAGTAATGACCCAAAAGCCTCTCTATCTTCTTCATTTTTTAGCCATTATGTTGAATTTTCGATATTCAATATTTAGAAATATCGGATCCAAAGTATCAATATCCAAAAATATCGGATAGTGCAGTATCGATACTAAAATATCGAGTATTGGTACGAAAGTATCGATATTTTGAAATATCGAGTATCGATACCTCGTAGCTTACAACGTAGTAAGCTTTAGAGATTGAATCAGTCAAGCTGTCCAGAAAAATTGAAACAGAATGTTTCGTTAATTTTTCTAGTACAAGGCGCCGGCTTTTGAAATTAAATACTGCCAAATTAGCCAATCTAATTTAGCCTTTATTTAGCCTTAACGAGTTACCTTCAGCATTGAGATGCGCTGTTTCCATTGGTCCGAGGAAGGCGTACCTCATTCCCAGGCCTTCGCTCATCACTTTATCCACATCTTCCACGCTCAAGATCCCTTGTTTTATCAAATTCCAACATTCCACGAATATCGCGTACCTGTGAAACATTAGAAACACACATCAGTTGTGAAAGTAGTTGGAAAAGCTGAATTATTGTAATATAGGGTAGTTGCTTGATACTTTCCACTTTTTTTCTGTCTAGTGAATTTTTATTGACGTAAGTAAGCTGTAAGTGGAGTCATCGTTGTGATGAAAGGGAGAGAAACAGGAAAACAACAAAAATAATTTGTGCTACATTATTGAGAAATTAAATAAACAATTCAAATATGCAGAGGATGGAAACAGATTTTGTTTTTTAACACTATTATTTTGCATTCTTGTTTCAATTTTTTAGGACGTCCCACAGTTAGACTTGGGTGTCCTAATGCCATAGATCTGGGGAAACAGTAAAGTTGGACAACAGAAAGAAAATAACCACACAGTAATCCGTTTTAGACCATTCTGAATCCAAATCCGCGAAAAAAACATAGGTAGGTGTATGTATGTGTGTCAAAATCTTGTGTCGTCTGCACAGGCCTTAGTTCTCAAACCGATTTTCCTGGTCCTTTTTTTTGTTCAACGCGGAAAACTATCTAGTTGTGCACTACGTCGCCGGAATTTTGAATTTTGCCTTTTAAGGGGGGGAAAGGGGTGGAAGGAATGCTTAAAAAACGTGCGTTTGCAGGCATAATCTTCTAAACTCTACTCAGGCCTCAATTTCCTACCGATTTGCTGTTTCTTTTTTTGTTTGACTCAAATAACTTTCGAGTTGTACATGATATCGCCAGAGTATCAAAATTCGCAAGGGGAGGGGGCGAGTGGGGGGATAATATTCACAAAATATCCAATTTTTCAATATTTCGGTTCCTTTACTGCTAACTAATTGTATCCAATTTTTGAAATTGAGGAAAAATTCTCATTATACCTCCGGATTTTCATGAATTATTCTCTGGAACTAATAGTGGTGCCACCATGGTGCTTGGACACCATAAACCGCATATTTCGTGTTTTTTTTTGTGTTTCACATTGAATACGGATGTGAACCTCGACGGACCGCCTACTAAAACTAATAGATGAAAGTTTAATGTTAGGACGTATAAACCGCTTTGGTGCCAGACTGGCACCATTGGAGGGGGGGGGGGGTGAACTCGAATTCTCATGTTGGGTGTCGTAGATCATGGATTTTAAAATGCTCTTCAGATTCGAGGCTTCTATGCCGCTAGAAATGTTACTGTGGATAATGGTGGGGGGGAGGATCACTATTTCTTGCCTAAAGTAATAAATAAATTACATCGAGTGAAACAGTTTTATCGCTTACCAACTGGTTAAATTGATCTAATGCTCATCCAATGGGACATCCCCTGGAATGCATGCACAACCAAACAATATGTTTTCCCTTAAATCTTTCATCGATTGCAGCACTCTTTCGAGAAATTCCTTTGACCAGGTGATGTCAGAGTTGTTGTTAGCTCTCCCGCCAACTTACCTATTTCCTTATGGAAATACGGCTGAACTACTAGGAATTTCGAGAAAAAAAACTTGAAAACTGGAACGTTTTCAAGTGCACTAAATTTGAAACTGGTGTAAAAAATTTGAAATTCCAACCCATGCAACTAGTTGCTACTCCAAACTAAACTTGATTTTATTTCACTTTCTAACTTAGAACTTGAATTTACTCTTATTTGTACGCAATTGTCTTTACTGGCTAAGAAGGAGACCCTAAAACGTGTGGTTGACAGAAATGCGCATCACAGTGGCTTACAAAAATCCCGCTTTTGAGATGTCCTCATACTGCGAGGAAGGTGCGATGGCTGCAGGGACAAAATGACCATGCGAGTAAACAACCATTTCAGGTTGGATTCAAAGTCACGGAGTGTGGGATAAGGAGAGAGTGTAATTTTTTGATTTCAGTGTTGGTAATGCTTATGGTGATTCCCATTCCACCCAAGACTGGAATACTGTAGCGAGGGAGTGCAAGGGCCAAGCATCGTAAATTAGACTTAGCTGCTGAAGACCTTCATGCCTCGTTTTCGCCTATGATTACATCTTGCGAAGGGGTACTTCACCACGCATTTTGCGTGGAGGTTGGAATTCCGAGCATTTTACAGGAGGTTGGTGGGATGGCAGAGAAATGGGACAAACCCTGATCAGTGGTCGCAGAATTCATTTGCACAACATTACAGGTTGCGGTGTCCTTGAAGCTCAAATCACGAAGGCCTTTGAGGTCTCTAGGTTGTGGCAAAAAATGACATGCGGATCCCGAGGAAGTGGCTTTGGGACTAGAAGAAGGCACTGCCCCTGCAGAACAGCTAGTCTGAAAGAGCCAGTACCATCATCTGATCTGGTACCATCATTCGGGAGAGAGAAGCTTGGCTTTACCGAGGTGACTTCGAGTTTGACTGTTGTGCGATTGTCATCTTGCTGCTGGTTCCCACCTATGTGCCAGTACGCGTTTGGAATGACGTCTCTTTGTTCGTAGTTGATGTTAATTGTTATTAGCAACGACGATTTTATTATTATATACTAGAATACTTACTGTATCCTGTTGAGGGCGAATCCAGGATGCTCCCTGCTGAGCACGACGGGACATTGGCCGATCTCCAACATGATTTTCTTAGTGGCGACAGGTACGCTGGGGTCCGTCCAAGGCGCTGGCACAACTTCCACCAGAGGCACGTAGTACGGCGGGTTGACCTGGAAAACCAAAGCTAGTGTAATTTTGACGTGGTGCACACAGTTTGGTTGGCCGAGAGATTCAAAATCAAAATTTCCATTTCACGGTTTAAACTTTCCAGAACAATTTAGGTTTCACTGTAGTCAGTCGGTCTGAGTCCGGACCTGTTACCTGGTCGGGCTTCTGGGGATAGCAGTAAGGCCGTAAAAGGCTCATTACTCATCTCAATTACCAGTACCACGGGCGAGGGGAGCCCCAGGCTACAGATGCACCGACCTCGGTCAAAGCATCACCTGCCTGCCCCTCAGTTGTGGTTGGATTCGTGGTGGTCGTGGTTGAGCAAACCCTACTTCATGGGCTTGTACCAAGAAGGCTACAAGGGGAGAGATGGCCTCCTCAAGGGCTTGCCCCCTGAAGATGTCTCACGGCATGTGAGTTCTGTTATGAACTCGGGTACCAACCTGTCTAGTTAGTAGAACCTTAGCTAGAAGGTTCGGCCTAACCTGTGGTGTTAATACAAACAGGTACCTAGAGGAGCTGATAGTCATGACTAGCTCCCCTAGGGCTCTCGTGTGGTGAGTTCCTTCCACTCCCTCGATCACCCTTGTAAGGTTTTCGGGGTTTCATCTATCTGCTTGCAGATGGAGGGGGTTGCGAAATCCAGTTTGGATCGGCTCTCCTTGAAATCAAATAGTAGTTATTTGTCCGCCAATTCTTTGAGGAAACCCCACAAAAAAAAGTCAGTGACACAATTAGTCTAAACCAGTGAGCTCAGAGGCCAAGGAATGTCCCCAAACTGACTGATCAAGCACCCTGGGATCAAGCAATTTGGAGCAACACGTCCTTGGCCTTGAGGTCACCTGATTTGACAACCTGTGACATTTTTCTGTGGAGTTTCACGACGGTCACCACATGAAAGGTTTCTTTCAAGGTTTGGTTTCTTAAATGGTATACAGGGTGTCCAAGTAACTACGCTCCCCCCACTTAATTTGTCTAATCGTGTGAAAAAAAATCGGACAAACGCTATTATTCATAATTTTTTGCGTAGAATTCAAAAATGACAAAATTGCGCAGCACGCAATTGCGCAATCGTGCGAAACATGATCAACTTTATTTTTTCAAATGAGAACCCCGTTTTTCATTGCAGATTCGAATTCTACGTCAAATTTTATGAACATTTTACTTCGACAACTTTTTTTTTTGGACGCGCACAACCCGCTCAGCGAGCGCTCAAAGATGCGCAACCCAGGGATTGCGCCATAGTTCAGATGAAAGTAAACCTCAAGTGTGGCACATTACTCAGCAGTGTTTTTCCACGCTGAATCGCGTGGTGGTGTCCCTTTCTTGATTTGATTTCATTTCACCTCATTTACAGCCAAAAATTTGGATTTTTGAGGAGGAAATCATCAAATTTCCGTGGAATTTTTTCCGGGTATCGTTTCCTTCACAAATTATTTCTTCTCTGACACAATTTTCTCTTGTCTTACAGTTTTTTTCACTTCATTGGGATGATTCATTACCCTTCATAAGAAAGTCGATGATTTCCTCCTCAAACAGTGACTTTTTCGGCTGTAAATGAGGTGAAATAAAATCAAATCAAGAAAGGGACACCACCACGCGATTCAGCGTGGAAAAACACTGCTGAGTAATGTGCCACACTTGAGGTTTACTTTCATCTGAACTATGGCGCAATCCCTGGGTTGCGCATCTTTGAGCGCTCGCTGAGCGGGTTGTGCGCGTCCAAAAAAAAAAGTTGTCGAAGTAAAATGTTCATAAAATTTGACGTAGAATTCGAATCTGCAATGAAAAACGGGGTTCTCATTTGAAAAAATAAAGTTGATCATGTTTCGCACGATTGCGCAATTGCGTGCTGCGCAATTTTGTCATTTTTGAATTCTACGCAAAAAATTATGAATAATAGCGTTTGTCCGATTTTTTTTCACACAATTAGACAAATTAAGTGGGGGGAGCGTAGTTACTTGGACACCCTGTAGTTCTGGCTGTAAGAATTAAAAAATTATGTTGAAAAACAAATTATTTAAAGCCTTATTTAAAAACCGTCAGCTTCCTGTGGACTAACAAGTACTAAGGATCAACATTTTTTGTAGAAAGTAAAATTTTCATAAACCCTCATTGTCCTGGATTTTGGTTTATTAAGCTGTTTAATGGGAAATTTGCCTCAATTTTAGATTCTGGAATTTCAAGTCAAATCCTATATTAGGGCCCTAGAATAACGTTCAGCACCAGGAATAGACAAGGGAAAAAAATTACTGCAGAAGAAAATGTCTAAGCAAGTGAAGCTTCTGTCAAAAAACACCGCGAAAATCGAGGGAAAATGATCTCATCACCCCCCCCCCCCCCGGGTTCCTCCCGAAAAACTGTGCCTGGCGAAGCGTAAAAGAAGTCTCGGCAAATAGTGTCCGAGTCGTAGACGCGTTTCTCTTTTCCTCATCCTTACCGGGTGCGCCACGATGACGTTTTTCTTGTTTTTGAGTCCCTCGCTGAAGGAAGAAGGCATCATGGTGGACGTGGAGCTGGCCAAAATGGTCGTCGGTCCCACGACTTTGTCCAGCTTCGAGAAAACGTCCTTCTTGAACTCCAACCTCTCTGGTACGCACTCTTGAATGTAGATCGCACCCTTCGCACACTCTTCTAATGAAGTGGTCACTGAAATTAAAGCATTATTCGGTAATAGTGCGCCCTTCTATAACGAATTTTTTGAAATATGAATTTGATTAGTTCAATACTAGCCAATTAATGTCTATCCAAAGTAAGCTTATGCTGTACGACCAAGTCTTAAAGCCAATTTGGACTTAGAGCGCAGATTTGGAGCTGTACCGCTCAATAAAGTCGAGAAATCATCCAAAAATGTCAAAATACTGCGTTGAGAAATATAGTCAACGCGCCATCGTATTTTTGAAAATGAATGTCTCAGCCTCTTGATCTCCAAATAGAAACTGTCATCGAGGCCATAAAACTTAGCCGAGCATCTTCAACGGCTAGCATTTCATGTCAGCTGTGAGTGTGGTCGCTGCAGCGAGCGTTTTTTGGTGGCGATTCTCGGGCCAGCTTCTGCAGGGGGTCGTGGGTTCGAGTCTCGCCGCAAGGGCGTGTTTTCATGCTCCGGGGCTCCGCGCTCCCCTTGTCCCAATCCAGAGCGGTGAGGCAATGGAAAGTCATGGGCGAAATCAGTTCCCTTTGGAGTTGATGACGTGTGTGATGAATGAAACCACACTGACGATCTACTGTCCTTAAATGAGCAATTATTGTGAAATTTATCAGAATGCAACACCCAAGGGTTAGTATCGCTTTGAGCTACCTCATGAGAAACCGACCCTCCCCCCCCCACTCAAGGTCCATAGAGGGGTCGGAAGAAGCCGTGTTCTTCGCAGGTGGGTGATCTTAACACAAAAAACTGTGTAAATTGCACCAGAGTCTACCGAACTTCCAGATGGAACTGATGGCGGGACAACAGAAATCTTATGGTTGGTACTACAAGAATTTTAATTCAACAATAAATTAATTTTGTAAGATCCACTAAGCACTGGATTCAATCTCACAAAACATAGAGGTACAGACGGACACTTCTTTCGTATGTTTGTACTTTAATCTCTATTACAGAAATATAATGAATTGTCGATTGTGTCTGTCCTGCTCATTTCTCAATCAAGGTCAAACTGCTACACCAATTTCATTAGAAAGTGCCTGGATAGGTTATAGTAGTTAGGCGTCCTAGAACCACCTACTTCATCGTGAAATCGGCCTTCCTAACCTTCATTAATTTTTGTAGCTGAATCGAACATAATTGTGCTCTGAGTTGAGGTCGGAGCAGACCTTCGTGATGTGACGCTTAAAATGTTGTAAGGATATTCATTTTGCAACAAAATCGCCGTACTAATATCAATAATTATCATGAGTTGGTCTTTACTATTTATTTTCTCATATTGCTGTTTGCCGTTCAAAGTCCCTCTCAAGAGTTTCTTCTGTTCCAAGTCATCAAGTTGTGCCTTGATGTTGATTTTGGCTTTTTGAACTGCTTCTGGGAGAATGTCGAAGATGGAAACTGAGTAGCCCACGCTGGCGAAGAGCATAGCCCAACTCTGACCGATCAATCCGCTGAAACATTTTTCAAACGTTAACGGTTGATGAGAAGAGATTTGAAATGGAGGCCAAAGGATTTCTGAGCCTTTCATTAAAGTATTTCTTAAACAAATTCAAGATTCATTTCAACATGGAACACGCTATAGCCCTAGAGTGCCCAAAAAACGTATCGCTGGGAGGCTGACGTGGGGGTATCACGCGGGCTTTTCGAGGCGCGAAGCGCCTAGTTTTTCAATGCATTTTAGATATATGTTGCTAGGGATTATGTTACTTTTATATTATACCTACCTACGACTAAAGGTTCTGCACTGAATTTGGCTAAAACATGGAACATGTTTCCATTTTTATAATTTAACCGTAGGTTTTAAGTAGCTAGCATCGGTGGGGGGGGGGGGGGAGGTCCAGACGCGAAGCGCCGAGTTTCAGTTAAACATTAAGATTACCCATAAACTAAATCTGTCTGTGTTTTGTGTATTAAAACATTGGAAAATTTCGAACCTACCTGCATTGTTAAGTTTGACTGCTAAAAATCCGAACAGATGGAAGGTACAGTTTTGATTCTGATTAACCAACAATCAGATGCCAATGCTGATAGTTAGGATTAGATAGGCGAGGGCCAGCAAGCAGAAGTTATAAATTGGCATTCCTTCTCAATGGACATTCCTTCGATGCATTCCTTCTCAAAGCAGGTACAAACGTATCCATCATCTACCTACTGATTAACACTCATAGATCGAGATTTTTGGAAAAACTACATTATGAAGTAAAAAATATCAAATTTGAAATTTTGAAAACCTTGATTTAGGCTTGCATATTATTGTACACTTCTAGTGATGTGACTTTAGAATTAAGTCGACCACAAGTTTGACAAAAAGTAGGCAGTGGTCAGGAGTCGCGACGCGCAGAATGAGAATTTTATTAAGGACAGGACAAAATGAGTAATTAAATTAATAATAACCAAAAAAACTTTTAATTTAATGCATTCAGAAAGTTTGAATAGATATGAAAGAAAACTGATTCTTGAAGGATTTGATTTCAGTTTATAGGGTTTTATTTAAACGTCGGATATCTATAAGTTTTTGCCCTTCTTTTTATAGAATTCTACGTCTCAACTACAAAGATGAATGCTCGAAAAATAAATCTCTGAAATGTAATTATACTTTTGAAGGTTATCTATTAGGGGGAGTGAAAGGGGCCTCGGTATTTATGTCAACAGAATGAGGAGGACCACAGATAAGTCACTCGAGAAGTTTTATTTTATAATAACCATCTTTTTGCTGAGATAATGAATTATCTCTTTCATCGCGCTAGTAGAAGAGTTGTTGTCCTTGGGAAGATAGTAAGTTACACAGGTATGAATTATACGCCTAATTATATATTATCTCTTACATCCAGATGGAGGAGAAAAACGCTGCAAGTTATTACACAAAGATTTATTATTTTACTATATAAATAACTCGTCGGCAAAGAACATAGATTTGCCATTGTACCAACCATAGGTACTACCGACCTACTTGTCCAACCCTTAAGTTCTCAAAGGGAGCGAACGGTTGGTCCTACAGAGCTCCGGGTGGTCTCTAAAAATGTTGAAAATTCAATGCGATTTCAAATTGGTGAAAAAACGATACCATTATTTCGAGTTTTCGAGCGAGGGCACTCTTGAAAATTTCAACCCTTAATTCTGTACCTCAGAGGTCAACTATCGTATGTCCAAAATTCTCGTTTTCGAGATTTTTGTTTTGTATGTGCATTCTTTCTATTGTATTTTGTATTCTATTGTATTGGTAGGCATAAACAGATTCTACAGAATTAATTTGAGCATGATAAAGTCATCAGAATGGGCCATAGGGATCAAAATAGGTGCCCACAACTTCTTTTGGCTCTGCTGCAAAATCGCCAAAATGTCACTTACGATAATCGACCTCTGAGGTACAGAATTTTAGCCCCTTAGAAGTGACTGACATCAACCAAAAGCTTCGACGCACGACTAGACCCAAAATGGAGCCCATATAACAAATTTCATCAAAATCGGCGCAGGGTTGCTAAGAAAAGTGCCCGCGTACTGCGGCCGGACGGAAAATTTTTTATTCGATTTTCGGATTTTACGTAGCTATACCTTGAAATGTAAACCATCAAATTTTGATGGGGGGGGGGGGGTTGAAATGTATTTTCTTGGTCTATTCCAATGGTTCATTATTGAAAATAATAAACGAAATAGCTCGAGCTTCAAATTCGGATCTGTCGAGCTGGTATCGCCGATATGCTATCCTAAGCTGATATGTGTCGAGCTGATATCCCTTTTGGTTTATTATTTTCAATAATGAACCTTTGGAATCGAACAATAAAAAAAATTTTTAACCCCCCCTCAAAATTTGATGGTTTACGTTTCAAGGTACGTAGAATCCGAAAATCGAATAAAAATTTGGCCGTCCGTCCGCCGTACGCGGCACTTTTGCCACTTAGCATTGACAGATTTTGATGAAATTTGGTATGTAGGCTCCATTTGGGGCTCCATTGTGCCCCGAAGATTTTGGTAGATGTAGGTCACTTCTAAGGGTTCAAAAATGAATTTTAAAATTTCGAAAACGCCCTAATTCAAAAAATTTCGATATAAAGGCATTGTTTTTCCTTCAATTTCAGATTCTATAGAATTTTTAGAATTTTTTGAGACCACGCGGAGCTCTGTAGGACAAACCGTTCGCTCCCTACGAGAATTTAGGGTTTGGACGTACGATAAATCAGAAACACGAGTGTGAATCGCAAAAGAGGCCTTATCTCCGTTCAAATTAAACTGACTGAAATACGATCGATGTTTTTCTTCATGTTTGATGGTCGGTGGCTTTGCAGACGAGTGATCAATAGAAAAATAATAAACCATTGTGTAATAATTTGCAGCGTTTTTGAGATACCAGAAGATATTTATAAAAGGGGGTGCGGTCCAGGACCTGACGGTTGAGGTGGTTAAAAAAATAGCGGCAAGATAGTATGCAAGCTTTCCTACAATACTCAAAAACTCAATCATTGTAGGTACCTATTTGTAAACGAATTGGGACAAGACTCTGCCATACAATTAATTATATTTCACTATACTTATCACTGCTCTCGGTTATAAACAAAATATTGAGAAAATCGTAAAAAATAAACTATAAGGTTACCAAAGTCCTGTCTAATTAGGTGTGGGGTAGGTATTTATAATGAACGCGACCGCACGTACGAGTATTCTTAATAAGTGTCTTAATATCTGTGTGTAATTCTTAATAAGTGTCTCGGCCTTCAGCCAATTTCCTGGCGATAAGTGGTGATCGATCCGTATAATTTAGCATTTTCTTCACTTTGAAGTCTCATGAAATATCATTCAATCTGTTTAATTTATACCTAACGTAATGTTCGACCTATGAAAATGAAATCTACTTTCCACTCTCATCAAGCCGCGGCCACACATGCGGTGTTTGGCGAACACCGAACATCCGGCATTTGCCGAACGCCGAACATTTGCGATGAAAAAGCACCTCGGCCACACATTCGGGGTTTGGCGAACCCCGTACATATACCGAGCACTCACTTCACGTTGGCGAATACCGGCGACACATTCGGGGTTTGGCGAACTTTTGCTTGGTATTCGCCGAACACAGCATGTGTGGCCGCTGCTTTTTGAATGTGTCAACTCCAGTGGTATTTGAAAAGGATCAGCGGTACCAAATTTCAACCTAAATAATCAAAGAATGAATGAGATAGAAAACTGGTACGCAATCAAACAAACAATGCAAACTAATCAAATCAAATTGAAGCTGATTACATTGCCTTCAATTTATTTGAAACTCGGCCTTAGCACGAAAATTTCAATTTTTGGAAAAAAGTACCTATTTTTTGAATTGCTGTACATTCGTAACTAGTCAACCTACAGAGCTCCAGTTGATCTAAAACTGTAACAAATTTAACCTACGTTGAAAAGTTAATCATCATAGTTTAGAAATTATAGTTAAAACATATTGTTTAGTAATGCATGCATTCCAGGGGACGTCCCATTGGATAACCATTAGATCAGTTAACCAGTTGGTAAGCGATAAAACTGTTTCACTCGATGTAATTTACTTATTACTTTAGGCAAGAAATAGTGACCCCCCCCCCCTCACCATTATCTACCAAAACATTTCTAGCGGCGTGGGAGCCTAGAATCTGAAGAGCATTTTAAAATCCATGATCTACGATACCCAACATGCGAATTCGAATTCACCCCCCCCCCCCCCCCCCCCCCCCAACCACCACCAATGGTGCCAGTCTGGCGCCGAAGGGGGAATACGCCGTAACATTGCACTTTCATCTATTAGTTTTAGTAGGCGGTCCGTCGAGGTTCACATCCGTATTCAAGGTGAAACACAAAAAAAAAGCACGAAATATGCGGTTTATGGTGTCCTGGCACCATGGTGGCACCACTATTATTTCCTTGGTGCTACAGAGAATAATTCATGAAAACCCGGAGGTATAATGAGAATTTTTCCTCAATTTCAAAGCTTGGGTACAATTAGTAAGCAGTAAAGGAACCGAAATTTTGAAAAATCGGATATTTTGTGAATATTAGGTATCCCCCCACTACACCCCCCCCCCCTTGCGAATTTTGGTACTCGGGTGAAATTATGTACAACTCGGAAGTTATTTGGGTCAAACAAAAAAAGAAACTCACTAATCGGTTGGAAATTGAGGCCTGGGCAAATTTTACAGGATTATGCCCGCAAACGCACGTTTTTTAAGCATTAACCCCCCCTTTCCCGCCCTTAAAAGGCAAAATTCGAAATTCCGGCGCCGTAGTGCACAACTAGATAGTTTTCCGCGTCGAACAAAAAAAGAACCACAAAAATCGGTTGAGAACTAAGGCCTGGGCAGACGACACAAGATTATGCCCAAAAATGCACGTTTTTTGAGCATTAACCCCCCCTTTCCCCCCCTTAAAAGGCAAAATTCGAAATTCCGGCGACGTAGTGCACAACTAGATAGTTTTCCGCGTCGAACAAAAAAAGAACCAGGAAAATCGGTTGAGAACTAAGGCCTGTGCAGACGACACAAGATTTTGTCACACACACACACACATACACACACACATACACACACACACACACACACACAGACATACACCTATGGTTTTTTTCGCGGATTTGGATTCAGAATGGTCTAAAACGGATTACTGTGTGGTTATTTTTTTTCTCTGTTGAGTGTTGTCCAACTTCACCCCAGATCGATCTTATAAGGACGCCCAAGTCTTACTGTGGGACGTCCTAAAAACTGACAAAGTAGAAAAAAGTCACTGTTTTTAGCGTCAGCAACACAGGGTTGCAAATTTGGGGATGAAGAACTCTTAGGGATCTTAACAAAATATTTTAAAAATCGTAGATACCCCCGCGATTAGAATGTTTAGTGTTGAACTTTGTAGAGTCGTGTAATATTGATGAAACATTGTTGGACGAAACGACTCAAGGTCCTCTTTCATTACGGAAAAGGCAAGACGTGTTTTTTTTTTCATTTATTTAGCTTCAGCTACAGTTTTGTTGAATGAGCTTCCCAGCATTTTCAGGCTAAAAAATTAATTTTATACAAAAAAATAATTTAATTAAGAGAAAAGTTGATATCTTGAAAATAATAATACCAGGCACATCAAACGGGTCAAAAAACTTATACCTAAAAAGTATTTTTTGTGTGTATAAATTGGTTGGGCTTGAAATAGGTTCTTGTTGAATGGGGAGACAATTGTGATGAAGTCGGAGAACAGCGGAAGCATGGAGAGAGAGCTAGAAGGGTTGAGGCAGATCAGCTGTATTTTCACGGCAAATCATCTATAATTAGTTGAAGTGCAAGAGTGTTATGTCTATCATTAACTTTGGGTGTTTTTTAGTACTGCCTCTCACTTTCAGACTAAGATTTCCTCTCATAAACCTTACTGTTTCAGAAATTTAATGAGCGATTTCAAAACGTCAATCCTCGCTGATTAATAAGCTTTCAACGGAGAATCAGTATTACACTTTGCCTACGTATGGTTTTTTATCGGATAAAAAACTGGGGGCTGTATTAAAGTTTTACACTAGTCAAAAACATTAGTACACCCCCACCCCCACCCCCTTTATAAAAGTAACAACAAACAACTCAACCGAACACTAATTTATTTTCCATGCATAGGCATGGTTTTAATGGACTCTATTACTATGGAACACTAATGGACTACTTAAGTTTATTATCGCTTCTCAACCTCTATAACTAACTTTCTGTCAAAGTATTTTCATGTAATTTATTACATTGTTTCATTTCTTTTCTTTAAATATATTTTATTGACATTTTCATGCCACTTTAGTGAAAAATCGTCACGAAAACTTTGATGCTTGGGTACGTGAACTATCAACCTTACTTCACTACCTTGCTGTGTAGTGGTTGACATGAAAATGTCCCAATGTGTTGCAGACTCGTATGCAAGCATTTAAAATTGAGTTTATGATTTCGAATCGATTGTGAAGCGTTTAGTTCTTTCTAATAGACTTGATTGTGAAGGCATTATGTTTATTTTTTGCTTCCTCACTACCGAAGGTAGGGAAGCTTTGTATTCGTGAAAGTGAAAAAAAAAAATGTCCTCCAAAATCAAAATTTCCACTTGCTTTTTGCGTTTTAGAGCTTCCCGAACAATTTTGGTTCCGTGTCTGTCTGTCTGTCGGTCTGTCTGTGGTCAATCCTTGTCCCGGGCAAAACTATACTAACCTGTGGTCCGATTTTGATGAAATTTTCAGGGATTGTGCGGGTTAGGTCCTAGACGGTCCCCTATCAATTTCAGCACCTTCGGACCAATAGGAGCGAGTGCGCATGCGCAAACGTGAATTTCCTGGAACCTCGGTTTCTCGGTTTCTAATGAACCGATTTTGCTCAAATTTGGAGGTTAGTTAGGGACTAACTTCTAAGAGACACCCTATAAGTTTCAATCAAATTGGTCAAGCAATAGCCGCTGCGCATGCGCGAACTTTAAATTTATTGTTACAACCAAAACTCCGCAACTATTCAACCAATTTCGATGAAATTTTCAGGGATTGTGTGAGTTAGGTCCTAGACGGTGGACCGCTAAATAAAATTCTACGTTGAAAATACAAATATCATACTACTCGTGCTCACACTTACTTCCAGGTTCCCGTGTAAATTGCTTCTTTTATTGTGTGATCAAATGTTGTGGTCTGCAGGTCAATTAATGTTGCAACCAAATTGAACACTCATCACAGTCTCCTTTGCATCTTTCTTTCTGTCATCGAGTTAGTGGTCCACAGGTCAGTTTTGAGATGAAAATTGGCACTTCGCGTTTTTTTTAATGCGCCGAACTAGGATTTTACAATGCGAATTTACACATTATAATAAACTATTATAAACATTAATACCTGCAACCCTATCCCGCATATTATCGCCAATATTTTGGTATTCAATAACTCTTTGAATCATAATTTTGTCGCCAACTGATTCTATACGTCCATGTTACAATGAGTGAGGAAGCTATACTGCCCACCCAACTTGGCAGACGTTTTTTAATTCCTAAACAATTTATTTGTAAATTTCCTCAAATGCAAGTTGTCAGGTGAAGAGACATGAAACAAAATTACACGAATCAAGTCAAAAACTTAAAAACTAGCTCTTTTCTTAAATTTCTAATAGAGTGAGGTTTATGAGGAGAAATCTTAGTTTGAAAGAGGGGGTGGGGAGTACTAAAGAACACCCTTAACATTTTGTCCTATCATATTTTATAGTTCTATTCCCTGACAATTGTACTAGCTGTTACTCCCCGAAACCGTTGTTTTTAATCAATCAGAGTTATTCTTAGTTAATTTCGTCCGATTTACAAATTATTTTAATTATCTACCAGGCACATCTATAGAAATTTAATCAAAATTGGGAGAGAAAGTGAAAATATCTGATCGGTGTGCCCCCTCTTCGCGCAGTCGTGGGTCTCTTGTTGGAGAGTTTCGATCGATATAAGGAACTGCTACTCTGAGCTACGCCGTGAAAACACGAGGACTCGTTCTGACAACAGAAATGCGTGCTCCAGATGTCAAAGAATATCATTGAAGGTGATGAAAGAGGTTTTTACCTTCCGACGATCCCGATCTTGCCTTTGTCTGTCATGTTGGCGGTTTGCGGTCGGACGACACCTTTCACTCGACTGACGGGAATATGGAGAACTGTGGAGGCCGAAGTGATAATCGGACGCCTCCCTCCCAGCAGGTTCGAGCACCCGTTATCTCCATCGCCAGCGCCTCAGATCACACCACATTCTCCTACACTATTAATACAAATTAACAAATTTGAGACAATTAATTCAAAACAATATTTCGTCGCTTAACACGCAAAACCCTCCATCGATCATTTTTACGGAAATGAGACTTCAGGTTATTCGCATTTCTCTTCCCCCGTCGCATAGAGTTTTTGGCTTCAAATTATTCCTACTAAATGAAGGAGTCAAGGAAACTCGAAAATGATAACAACCCCTATCTACATCGCTAAGGGGGTCTCAGTCGGTCGCCGTTCTTTCCTCGTTCCGGGTTAATATTTCTCTCAAGAACCGGCTCACAAAGTTTAAAAGTTGTACTTACTTAAATTTGAAATTTTCAAAAATTTATGAAATGCATTAGTGCATCTACCGAGGGAATTGAAAAACTAAAATATTGCCGCTGGAATCATCAAAATCGAACAATAATTGCCGGCGAAAAGTGGGAGTTCAGTGAATAAACTGTTTTACCCACTTTTTGCCGCAATTATCGATTTCAGCGCCAATCTTTTAGTTTCTCAATTCCCTAGACTGCTGCACTAATGATTTCAAAAATCCTTGAATATTTAGGTACGATTTCTGAAGTTTGAGCGTGGGTTCTTGAGGGAAATACTAACCTGGAACGAGGAACGAACGACGGCCGACTGATAACCCCTAAATGACAACAGCCCGTATCAATCAGTTTTTTGCTTCTCCTGAAAAGTTGGGAAATAGTCGATAGGGGTGAGTGTTGCTCTTTAAGCGACGATTCTTTGTCTCGTAGATTTAGTGAGCAAACACTTTCAAAAATCATTTCGAACCTTCATTGCTAGTAACGATGCGTCAGCTTTCATTAAGACCCATCTGTTGGGTGAAGGCGGGATCTAAGGGAGTCTCAGTCGGACGGGAAAACTTTTTATTCAGTTAGGGTTTTCCCATTTTTCTCTGCAATTACTGTTCGATTTTGATGATTCCCGCGGCAATCTTTTAGTTTTTCAATTCCCTAGATTGCTGTACTAATGCAGAAAATCCTTTAAAATTTCAAGTTCAAGTACAATTTTTAAAGTTTTAGCGCCTGCAATTTAGGGAAATAGTAATCCGGAACGAGGTACGAACGGCGACCGACTGAGACCCCCTAAGGTCCAAAATCGCTCAACAGTTTTTGAAGGTTCTTAGCATCACTAAGCATTGTTTGTGATTTCACAGGGGAGTAAAAAAACTGGAATTTAGGCTTACAAAAAGAGTTAATCGAATTAACATCGAAAACAAACCAACTTGAAACCTGCCAACATATCAGCGAATTTTGTTGACAAACCCGCTAGCATTCAACAAACTCCATTATTTAATAATGGAGAAGTGATGGAAGCACGATTTGATGGTTGTGCTTCTGCGATGTGGAAGTTGATACAGCGAGGGAGATGCGGATAGCGTGGTTTAACAAACTTCTAAAATGTTTTTTCAAGCTTCTTTGAGAAAAGAGTCTGATAAGTGGGTGTGGCACATAGCTTCCTCGTATCCATAACCGGATTGTATACATGATGCGATGCATAGTAGCTAATATCAAAACACCAATCTCAAGTACCTACCTTACACTAACTTCATAGGGGACCATCACAAGACAACCCACACAATCTCTGAAAATTTCATCGAGTTAGGAGATTATGTATACATGCAGATACATCTGTAGGTACATGGATATGTCTTATGATGGCAATTTAAATGATGAGCTCACTCAGCTGATCAATGACCACTCAGATGCCTTCAGCATTCTCCATTGACCCGCCCTCTAAAATTTCAGCTTCCTGCGTTCAACAGGAGAGGAAATGGCCTTGGAGCTCACTCAGCTGATCAGTGACCACTCAGGTGCTTTCAGCATTCTCTATTAACCCTGCCTCCGTAACGCTTCAAAGAGATCTGTTGGATGACGATACCTCTCACGATCATGTTGACATCTCATTTGTTACTCACGATCATATGTTACTAAACATGCGCATAATTCAGCTTTCCGTACAGGTACATTCATATTAGAGACCATTTACCATGTTTAATAAATTGAGAGCTTTCCAATGAGTGGTGAACGATTTTTGTGGGGTGGAAAATGAGGAAGTTAGTTATCTTTCGTGTTAGTCTTAGTATTGATAAGTAAGCTCACTCAACTGATCATTGATCATCAACTTTGATGATGTATGGAGGTATGTATCGACCCTGCCTCTCAAATTTCAGCTTCCTACGTTCAACAGTATCAGAAAAAACACGTTGCATTTTTTGTGTGTCGAAAATTCTGGAATGACCCCCAGAACTAAGACATATCCATGTCAAAACCTCGAAAAGTGAAAACAATGCTTCTGCTACCTTGGTAGACTCGCAATCAAAAATACTCCCACATAACATTGATTCCATGGTATTTGTTGTAGGTCTAAATAATACAAATAAGAAGAACTTGCTACTCTGAGCTAACTAACTGTTATAAAGTCAAAGCACCGTCTCGAGATAAAACGGATTTCATAAATAACATTCAGGGTAATAATTGCGAAATTATGATTTGTTCGGCTGCCACTGAGATTTGAAAAGTTTCTAGACTTCGTGCCCTGGGAAGAAGACAGGAAGTTATATTCAGTCGACAGTTATGATGTCTCCAAAATCGCGGTGGGTTATCAACGTAGGTGAGTCATTTATGGAGAGGGTCTTCAATCAATCAAATGGTTTTATATTGCAGAATCTAACTTGTGGGATTACAATCGTCGGTTGATTTCTAATCAATCAATACTCTTTTTATTTGCCGTAAACAAAAAGTGTACGAGCAATTGTCAGCGACTTAAACTAACTTCAAACAAGAAAACAAAAGAAAAAGAAAACTATCAAAGTAGTACGAAACGAGCACTAAGCGACATCACCTAAGCGGAATTCCATACCGACAGAATCCTAAAAAAACTCTGTAGCTGTAGAGCTAGAGAGAGTCTTCAAGTATTCACTAAGAAGAGCTCTGAATGATCTGAGAGCTGCATTACGAAGTTTTAATGGGAGGGCATTACAAAATTGAATGCCCCAACAAGTGTTACCATTGCATGTGGTCTTTATACAGCGGAAAGGAAGACAGAGGCCACGCCTATGCCGTATAGGGTAACTTGAGGGGGTAACAATGGAAAATTTGCCTGACATTTAAATTTTTTAAAAAATTTACGGAAGAGGTTCACTGATGTGGAAAAAATCGTAGTGTGCTGCTCGAAAAAGCATCCAAAAATTTAGAGAATTTAAGGAAGATGGCAATTTTAAAAGTAGCAGCCATGTTGCGACGTATCCGGCTTTCTAATCAATCTGACATTGTAGAGGGATCTGAGCCCCTTACGACAGTACATAGTGCTACCTCTGGAAGCGCAAATGAAACTATAGCTTACGTGGTTGAACACAGGAGTGCTGGAGGAGGGAAAAAACACAGACGCGAAAGTGACCAAAAGAAGCAATTTACTCACTCTTTTTTACAATACGATTCTACCTATTACTTTATCAAGCATTATTAGTCTTCATATTCTCTTATTTAATTTCTACATTAGTTAGTTTTGATATTTGAATCGCATTATTTGAGAGGATCGTTTCGGGTGTTCACAAGGGCGCTTACAACTCTACCTGTTGACACTCTCTGACACTATTTGCTGAGACTTCTTATACGCTTCGCCAGAGCACTACAGTACGAATTTGGCCAGTTTTCGCGAGGTTTTGCGTAAGAACCCTGGGGAGTGACGTGCCCAGCCTCCCTCGATTTCCGCCATGTTTTTTGACAGAGGCTTCACTTGTTTAGGCATTTTCATCTACAGTAATTTTTTTCCTTGGGTATTCCTGGTGGTATACGTTATTCTAGGGCCCTAAAATAGGATTTGACTTGAAATTCCAGAATCTAAAATTAAGGCAAATTTCCCATTAACATTTTTCTTAATATACCTAACAAAGACTTTCTAAAATGTGAGCAGCTTTGGTAATCAAAACTCCTAGTTGCTTGTAAGCTGGTCTATCTTAATCTAGGAGCAATAGTCGGTGCTTAAAAAAACACATTTGCTGTTTGAACTCTTAATAACAGAACAGAAAGGTAGGTACTAGCGTAACAACGACACAGATGACAATGTCAATGAAATACTATTCGAAATGAATGAAATAAAACGTCATGATATTCGAAATTTTGTGGTTTATCAGTATAATTGCTATTATTCCGGAATAACACGGAATTACGGAAATTATTAATTGTTATTACGAAATATGGTAAGAAAAGTAGATCTACAAAGTTTGCTATTGTATTCGAATATTTACTGAAAATTAAATTTACCGTATGATGTAGGGCTGTTCTGTTCTTCAATCTTCTACGTGGGCGTACCTTCGCCTGCCACCGGAATCTCCCTGTCCAAAATTCTCACGAAATTTGGTGCTACTGAGAAGGAAATCCAAGAGATGTTTCTTCCGATTCGAGAGCAGAACGTACGCGAGAAACGGGAAGAAGCCAGTAGTTCCACAGTGATCACGACTAACGCTGAAATCAAGAATAACACTGAGACCCAGAATACCACTGACGTTGGTGGTACTTCTACTGGAGATATAACTACATCCAAGTGAGAATCTTATAAGGTTCCTAATATTTAATTGATATTGAAGACCTCTGTTCTTTCCTCTCGGCAAAAGAAAGCAATGTTCTGAAGGGAAAACTGTCAGTTCCACAGTCGCGTGCTTTTCAGACAAACAATATAAAAAAGTTTTTCCCAAATATTGAAGGAGAAATGACTTGATTGGAGGCTATGGAAATGATCATCTATGAACTTCACCGCGATTAGGTCCGTTATATACTCTCTTCACAAGTAAAACTTGTGTATGTGGCACATAGCTTCCTAGTATCTTCGTAAGGTAGGATAGACGAAATGAGCTGATCAGATCTATCCTCCAAGTTACAGAAAGGAACCATCCAAATTTTCTTAGGATGAAACTTTCTTCTATTTGGCAGGCAGGTGAGAAAATCGTTGAGATCCACAGGTGGATTTTGATGGGTCTGCGACTTCAGGTTCGAAATTCGAACCTACTAAAAAAAACCGGTCCATGGTTGCTACGAAAAGTTCCGCGTACGGCCGGAAAATTTTTTATTCGATTTTCGGATTCTACGTACCTTGAAACGTAAAACATCAAATTTTAAGGGGGGTTAACATATTTTCTTGCTCGATTCAAATGGTTCATTATTGAAAATAATAAACCAACACCTTATCTCAACGTTGAAACTCAACCTGGAACCGTTTACACATTACGTCTCCCCGAGTACTGACTCAATTCTAGGTAAGGGGATGGACTAGATGCTCCCAACCCTCTCTCCCCCGTTCTAGGGACATCTTCCTTCAGGATGCTCTCTACATATACGCATTCTCCAACTAGGCTATGCAGGATATGACTCATATCTTTTATTGGAGATTCCTTTCGTCTCTAAAATCAGCTGAATAAGTACATATGACACTCGTGAGGACAAAGATAGAGGATTCTGACACTGTTCGGTAAGCGAACGCAATTCGTAGAGCTCCTCTACTCTCCACAGCTATTAATTTTTGTCGGAGGTATGCCACACTCAACGCATCAACACACCTCCGCTCCAAACAAGACAATTGACTGACAACAGTCATCGTCAGGCGTCTCTTGCATGGTTTAGGATCATTTATATTCCTCATATAGTGACAAAGAATAGGTGTTTTTAAAGATTTTTTTTCAAAGGATGAAACATTCACGGATGATCAAAAGTTGCCACGGATTCGAGAGAAATGCAATTCATAGGAGGCCTAACAGCACCCTAACCCACATTACCTCAGAGAACTACCTCGAGAGGGGGTATCAGTCAGTGAATGAACGGGTTTTCCTACTTTTCTCTGACAATTATCGGTCAATTTTGATGATTCCAACGACAATCTTAGTTTATCAATTCTCTAGAAAAATGTATATACTAATAAATTTCAAAAATCCTTGAAATTTTCCAATTTAGGTGTAAACATTTTTACTTATCTTTAACTTGTGGAATTTTACTTTTAGAATTAAATAAGTACATTAGTGTAGAGATTATAAAATTAAGAAATATGCGACAAGAGACATGGAAATTGGATGATTATTTCTTGAGAAAAATGGGAAAAACTGTTGATGAAAAGTTACCAGCAATGAGATGGCTGGGGGGGGGGTAGAAGGCGCAACCGAGCGCCGGTTCGTAATGGATTAGACTAGCCCGCAACGAGAAAGGAAATGCGACAGACTGGGACACCCTATCAAAGTTGGATGTCACCTGTGGAAGTTCTGCCAGTTGAGACCATCCTGGGGGACCATCATCACCCCAAATCGCACAATTTCTGAACATTTCATCAAAATCGGACTGTAATTTTGTATAGTTGTGTGCCATTCGTTCCTCGTTCCGGCTTAGTATTTACCTAAGTTACAGGCGCTAAAACTTTAAAAGTTATACCTAAATTTGAGATTTTCAAGGATTTTTGAAATTTATTTGTGCAGCAGCTTAGGGAATTGAAAAACTAAAAGATTGCCGCTGGAATCATCAAAATCGAACAATAATTGCCTGAGAAAAATGGGAAAAACCAAACTGAATACCTAAACGGTTTCTTCCACATTTATCTCTGGCCTGTAATTTAGGGAAATACTAACCCGGAACGAGGAACGAACGGCGACCGACTGAGACCCTCTTAGAAGAATTTACGGAAGAAGACAGAAACGGAACCGAAATCATCCAGTACGGTCTACAATAAAAACTCGAGTGGAAATTTTTGATTCTTGTTGTGGATATCAGAGTCGTGCATGAACTTAGTTACGTTAGGGTCGATACGACTCGGGTTGGGTCCTCTTGAAATAAAAGGCTCTTGGATTTTTCCTTTCTTTATAATTTAGCAACAGTTTCGCAGAACAACTCGTCTGCATCTTCAGGCTAAAAAATTTTATAAAACAAAACAACGAACTATAAAATGGAACAGACTTTATAAGTGTGATTAAAAAATAATAAAACTTAACAGACAGATCAACAATCCTATGCACTATGCCACTATGTCATAATTACCTTATATTCTGTAGTGTAGCATTCATACATGTGGGTATAACATTTTTCATCAGTCTTATCAGATGGGCTATCCAGAAAATTTCAAGTAAATCTTCACGACTGGAAAACAATTATTAACTACTTAGTAACAACACCGTGGCGTATTTCAAATTGAATATGCAACTACAAGAGAGAACCAGAGCATCCCAGGTAAGTTCAACCTCAGGCTGGGTCAGCCATGACAAGTTCCCACAGTAAATGTACTGGTACATAAAAACAAAAAGGTTGATAAAACTTTTCAGACAGTTTAACTATCTTATGTACTATTCTTATGTACGGAGGATTTGAGTTTTTTGACATTGAACAACAATTTTTCACTTGACAAGGTTTGTACCAGTACATTTACTGTAGGTACTTGTCATAGTTGTCTCTGCCTGAGGTTAACTTACCTGGTGATGCTCTGGTTCTCTCTTATAGTTACATATTTAACTTGAAATATACCAATTTGGTGTTACTAAGTATTTGATAATTGTTTTCCAGTCGTGGATATTTGGCTTGAAGGTTTCTGAAAAGCCCTTCCAATAAAGACTGATAAGACTGATGGAAAATGTTATACCCACATGTATGAATGCTACACTACAGAATATAAGGTAATTATGACATAGTGGCATAGTGCATAGGATTGTTGATCTGTCTGTTAAGTTTTATTATTTTTTAATCACACTTATAAAGTCTGTTCCATTTTATAGTTCGTTGTTTTGTTTTATAAAATTTTTTAGCCTGAAGATGCAGACGAGTTGTTCTGCGAAACTGTTGCTAAATTATAAAGAAAGGAAAAATCCAAGAGCCTTTTATTTCAAGAGGACCCAACCCGAGTCGTATCGACCCTAACGTAACTAAATTTTTGCTTCCTCACTACCGAAGGTAGGGAAGCTTTGTATTCGTGAAAGAAGTGAAAAAAAAAATGTCCTCCAAAATCAAAATTTCCACTTGCTTTTTGCGTTTTAGAGCTTCCCGAACAATTTTGGTTCCGTGTCTGTCTGTCTGTCGGTCTGTCTGTGGTCAATCCTTGTCCCGGGCAAAACTATACTAACCTGTGGTCCGATTTTGATGAAATTTTCAGGGATTGTGCGGGTTAGGTCCTAGACGGTCTCCTGTCAATTTCAGCACCTTTGGACCAATAGGAGCGAGTGCGCATGCGCAAACGTGAATTTCCTGGAACCTCGGTTTCTCGGTTTCTAATGAACCGATTTTGCTCAAATTTGGAGGTTAGTTAGGGACTAACTTCTAAGAGACACCCTATAAGTTTCAATCAAATTGGTCAAGTAATAGCCGCTGCGCATGCGCGAACTTTAAATTTATTGTTACAACCAAAACTCCGCAACTATTCAACCAATTTCGATGAAATTTTCAGGGATTGTGTGGGTTAGGTCCTAGACGGTGGACCGCTAAATAAAATTCTACGTTGAAAATACTAAAATATTATAAACTATAATACCTTATAAAAATTATAAAAATATTATAAACAATAATACCTGCAACCCTATCCCGCATATTATCGCCAATATTTTGGTATTCACTAACTCTTTGAATCATAATTTTTTCGCCAACTGATTCTATACGTCCATGTTACAATGAGTGAGGAAGCTATACTGCCCACCCAACTTGGCAGACGTTTTTGATTTTGGAACAAAACCAAAACCCTACCAAACCCCTACGTCTTTCTCTTACCAGAAACGAAATCAATGCTTCCGCTACCTCTGTAGACCCGTAAGAGATATTTAAAAATTATATTATAGCAACCTGGAATTATATTATAGAAACCTGGAAAAATTGTTTAAAATCCCAATCAAATTGTGTTCGACAGCCCAAAAACGTCTGTCAAGAGGGTGTGACACGTAGCTTTCTCCTATCCATAACCGGATTGTATACATGATCCGATAAATAGTAAATAATCTCAAAACTTCACTTTCTATGTTTGATATACCTACTTTAGCTTTGAAATAAATAGAAGTAGAGGAAGGACGAAAGAACGAAAATGCTTCTCCTTCGCCATCTCAGAAGACATGAATTTTCTCCCCACTGCCTACCTAACACCTAACCTAAGTAACTTAATTTTGGATAAAACTAATCCCTATTATCTCTAAGCCTCTAGAGAAACCTAGGCGGAAGGCAACCTTTAGCTTGCTTACAGATTTCTACATTTTAGCACCTGTAAAAATTGACTATTGTTTGTTCCTGAACCTTGATAGTCACGATATATTACGTTATTCTTCTGCAGTTTGGGACCAGAGATCGCCAGTAGCACTTCACATCCAAATTATGGACTGCTAGGTGATGGTGGATCCTCTGGCGCACAGGAAAACGCAACGGAAGACAACGAGACAGGAAGCGGCCCTAACACCATTCCCGACGATTTCGTCATAGGCAAGAGCACTTATTTTATAGTCGTCCAGCTAATCGGCCTTGTCAGTTCGTTGTGAAGAAACGGTGGCGGATCTAGACCCCAACCGGAAAGCGACATTGGAAAGCTTTTTGGATGAAATATCCTCAGAAAATTACGATAAGTTGAAACTTCTTCATACCTTTGTTACTTTCGGAATATTTGAATTCAAATCTATTCTGATTCTAATTCCTCCTCTGATGCCTTAAACAATCTTGATGAACTTTACATTAAGCCTACCAAGGGGTATTTGCACACCAACAACTGGCTACCAGGAAACAAGACGTACTCGTAGGTGGAACCATCGACTGTTACACGAGAAAGCCCAAAGATTTAGGCAAAATGTGAATAGATATCAAACTCGTCTCTGCTGATGACTATAAGAAAGAGTATACTGGGGATGCCTTTATTTGAGGACTTCTTTCTCCCTCTATACGTCAAGGTTTGTTTGCAAGTGATGAAAGGCATGACAACGTATCACACTTACATTCACTATAAAAGTTACAGAGAAACTCGATAGGGGAAGTTGAAAGACTTTACTTTCTGTATTAAAGAGAGATTAAAGAGATCGTAATAAAATCAGTTCAGAGGAGTGAACTGAAAAAAGAAGAGCATAATCTAGCCCAAAACGCTAGCAGATCAACGTTAGCACCTGCGTTAGCAGATCAACCAGTATGATCAGTATGGACGTATTATTTTAATGACTATTACATACATAAGTGATTTGAATAAGAACGGCGTTTCTCAAATAATGGATATATGTTTTTTATCTCCGTTATTTGAAGGGTTAGAAAAGAACTTTGAGCGCTGACTCCCTTATTTTTGGTTTATTATTTTCAATAGTAAACCTTTGGAATCGACCAAGAAAAAAAATTAAGTTTCAAGGTATGTAGGTACGTAGAAACCGAACATCGAATAAAAATGTTGCCGTCCGTCCGCAAAACGCTGTACTTTTCTAAGTTTATGTTATGTCTTCATAATGCAAAACCCTCACTAGAGGTTATCGCCAATAAAGCGTTATCGCAGTTCGTTCGTTCACGTAAAATCTACCCTCGTTTTGTCTTCCCATTCCCCATTTTTCCTTCACTCAATCATTTTATTGAGGATATATCAGTTCCCATTGACCGATTTTGATGAAATTTGGTACGTGGGCTCCATTTGGGGTCTAGTTGTGCCTCGAAGCTTTTGGTTGTGTCTTCTAAGGGGTAAAAAATAAGGGCTGAAATTTTCAAATCGCCCTAGCTCAAAAAATGTTGATTTAAAAAAGTATTGTTTTTTTTATAAATTTAAAATAGTATTCAGTTTTTAGAATTAAATGAGACCACCCAGAGCTCTGTAGGACAAACCATTCGCTCCCTATGAGAACTTGAGGGTTGGAGTTACGATAAAGGGTTGGAGTAGGTACTTAATAAGGTATTCAAGTAGGTACTTAGGGGTTGGAGTTACGATAAATCAGAAACACGAGTTTGATTCGCGAAAGGCCCAATTTCCGTTCAAATTTTAGCTAACCAACAGCGATCGTTGTGCGTTTCTTCAAGTCGTACTCAGTTCAGCGTCCTTAGTAACCAGTAATCAAATTTCCTCATGAAGGCACCCCACCATGTCTTTATTCGAGTGTGAGGCGTTTATTTCTTCAAATTAAACTTGGCTGTGAAGCGAAAATATGGTTGATAAGTAGTGACAATAGCAAAACAGTGTTCTATGCAGACGAGTGATCTATACATAGGTACAAATAATAAACCTTTGTGTAATAATTTGCAGTGTTTTTAGAAACGAATGGAATCACCAAGACGACCAACAATGATTATTGTATACGCGTTTATTGTGAAATTAATCAGGCCATGTGGGCCCTGAGATTCCTGCTCCCCTCCAACCCCACCACCGCTGATCTCTAGATGTTAGTTGACTCTGGTTAGTTAGTTAGTTAGTTCCTTAGTAATTTGTATTGGTGAGTCAGAAACATGAACACTCGGAAGTGAACAAAACTTCAGCTTCGGTTTGTTTCAACTCACTTCTTTTTCTGGTGAGCCCTTCGAACTGGTAACAAATTGAGACACTCTGTTGCCTGCACTCTAGAGCACAGCTGCTGCTACCAGTTTGTTGCTGTTACCTCAACAAACTGTTTGATTAATTAATGAATAATAATTAATTAATGAAATAAATTAATAAAATGGGCTCCTAATGAGTTCAGTTAACAAGTTATTATTATTATCATTGATACTTAACCCTGTACTTCGCAACGTCTAATATACCATACGTGTTTTCTGTACGAATTCTAACAATAAAGAAGCTTTTTTTCAGTTTTACCACGTTTTTAGAGGGCCAAGTGCACACTTTAGGGGAAAAATAGAAACAAATCCCAACAGGAAAACTTCCAAAATTTGAGATAATAAACTCATTACGTCTTTGGTTGAGACTGCGTAGAAGTTGTATTGGAGTGCATTCACGTTTACTACTTTATCTAATTACTACGTCCAGCAAGTGAGAAGGTATAATAATCATACCTTGCTATTAATCATTATTTTATTTTGTGGATTTTTTTCTTACTGAAATAGAACGAAATACATTTTATTTAATAAGAGCTCTCATTTATATTTAGTGACTTGGAAGTATACGATAATATAGGTACTCACTATACCACAAGTGTTGAAAATTTGTTTAAATTTCATTTTAGAAGCTTTTTTTCAATTTAACATGTTTTTGGAGGACCTAAAGTACACTTTAGGGGGGAAAATTTGAAAGAATCGCCGAGGAGATACTTTTGGCAAGTACAGGGTTAATAATTAATTACAAACAAACATTTTGACATTCAATTAAGTAATCAATTTAAAAACTCGGCGCTTTGCGCCTCGGCGGGGGGCTCCGCCCCCCTGCACCCCCCGGTTTATTTCTTTTTCCATACTCTGTATGAAATCATAGGAACACAGAATGTGTTTTTGCGATGCTAGTCATCCGTTAAAATTTAACGGATTTATTTAATAAAAAACAACAATAATAAATGTGGAGTCTTTGGCAATAATAAAATAAATAATTGTTAGACATTTAATTTGGTCTAAAACCCTATAAATGTTATATAAATAAATATGTAACTACAAGAAAAATACTATATAAATTGAGAGCTTTCCAACGAATGGTGAACAATTTCTGTGCAATGAACACTGCGGGAGTTCTATTTCCTTACCAACGGCTTGGTTGCACGTGAAAATCATTATAAAAGGCGCGTAACGGTTTTTTCTGTCGCTTTTTCGTGACGATTTTTTTTCGGTAGGTCATCGCAAAAACACATTCTGTGTTAAAATGTGATAGATTTAGGGCGGAATTCATAGTCATTACTTAAGTCTGAGTGCACCCTCAAATGCATCTATAAGGGTTGGCGGGGTAATAGGGGTAATACTCATTTGTATTAGGGATGTCCGATACTTCAAAAGTATCGATACAATATCGTATCGATACATCTAGAAAGTATCAAAAAGTATCGATACTTCACGATATTTTCCAAAATGTGTGAAAATGCCTTTTATGTTTCTCTCCATCAGTGTGAAATCTCACCATCGCGAGGATAATAATTAATATAGAATGAACAAAACAATAAATCACTCATTTTTTTTGTTAAGGTACTTGTTTTTGTATTGCACTTTGTTGGGTTAACATTTTGGTGGTCCTTCCTAGAGATATGGACCTAGTATCCCAGGGATACAGGGTCCATGTTCCTATATGATGGAGGACAGCAGGTTATCATAGAGAGCTGGTGGAGGTGGAGGTACATCATCTTTGTTTAGTTTCTTGAAGTGGTTGGTCTCCAAACAATCTACGTAGAGATAGTCAAGTACTGTCAAGTAGGTACCTTCATGTCGTAGGTGTTGAAACTGATAAACATTTCAACACAGGTGTTGTCGTAGGTCTACGACATGAAGGTACAAATCTACTAAAATTCGAGACTCTCATCTAATGTGAGAGATAAAATATAGATAGCATTTTATCTAATGTGAGAGGAAAAAAAGTATCAATATGTATCGATACTTTGGGGATATTCCTAAAAATTTGTACTCATAGACAAGATTTGAGGGCGCCCTGAGGGAGCACGTAAGGTTTTGTGTTTGTCTGTCAGTCGTCAATTCTCTTCTCAGGCTACTACTTCTATGGAGTTGATGAGTGTGTCTTACACATTTCAAATCTTGCTAGGCAATCTAGCACCAACTGACTTACAAATATCCCGTCACCAGTAGGCTTGTCTCCCCCCGTCTCCGTGTATCTTGTCTCCGGTACTCTGTGCCAGTAAGTAAACCTGTAGGTGTGCCTATCAACTCGTTTTTTCCGTACCTACTTCACTACACTCCGGTCCTCTGTGACTAGACAGCACAGAGTAACTGGAGACAAGTACTGGTACACAGGTACCTACTGTTACGCAACGCACCTACCTCCTCCTTCCTACTGGAAGCGTTTTCGAGCGACGCGTTTTCGTCCGAACAAGCGATTTCGTCCCATAAGCTCTCAGTAGTTTCATCAAAGCATAGTTTCGGTTTTTTGAAAGCAACGTGGTGATGTGCGGTTCAGTTGATTGTAAATAACGTTAACAAAAATGATAGTTGACGAAAAATACGGTTGGAAAACAAAAGGGTTTTTTCTCATGCAAATCTGCCCAAAAACTTAAATATCTGAAAAAATCTGAAAAAAATGATCCCATGAAAATTTGAAAAATGATCCCACAAGTCCCACCTACCTGCTATCGGCGAGGTTCAATTCAGCGACGGCGATAGACTCGTAGGGTGACACCAATTATATTATCCACTAGAAACGTGAGGAAAGAAGAACCAATTATACCGGAATACTGGAGACAAGTTAAAAAGTTAAAAGTTAGTGGTTAAAACCTATTTAAAACTCTCGTGCCAAGCCTTGCAAAAAAAAACAAAAACAACGTACCTAGCAATGGATTGATGGCACAGAGTACCGGAGACAAGTTAGATTGAACTTGCGTCTCCGTCATGGACCTAGTATCCCTATGGGATACTAGGTCCATGGTCTCCGTGCACCGCCCTGAGGGATTCCGAATGCGCTCTTGCGGAGCTGCGAGAAAGTTCACCTCAACTCAAACTCCTAATTTTAATGTCTTGACCGGAGCTATGCCAAACAATTAGTGATTATGATAGTGAAGTCGTGGATGATGATGACCGGACTTGATGTTGCGAGAGTTGATCATTTTTGTATTATTATTTACTGATCAATGAGATAGAAAAATAAATCATAGGCATGTAATTTGCGGGAATTACTAGGTGTGAGCAAAGGAACGAGGATGAGAAGTAGGGTGTAAGTTAACACGTGTTTAAATTGTTATGAATGGGACAATGGTCAGAACGCCGGTAGGCAATCCGCGTGGAACGTGTTAACACGTGTTTAAAGATTATGAATGGGACAATGGTCAGAACGACAATTTGCATTCTATAACAAACAGATAAAGCATTTTCTTTGTGGTAAAATCGAAATTTATTGATTTTGAATTTATTGATTTTTCCCATGAGGCACCAAAACACCGGAATATTTCCACGTACAATCATTATTTTATCAATGATAGAGAAAAAAAGCCCAACTCAAGGTCTCAACTACCGGTCCTAATATTTAATCACGAAGATTCATTCTAGCTCAAATAGATGTCAAAAAGAAAGTAGGTGGAAAGTAACGGCAATAAAGGAGTACTGTTTTGAGGCAAAATAAATATTAATTTCCTTCTTATCAAAATGTTTTGAAATTTCTCCAAGTTTGTCTAAATTTCTTCTCTGTAACCCCAACATCTCTTTATTTCCCTCGTTCTAATATAGCTGTAAGTTATCACTTCATATTACCGATTCAGATCAATAGAATGTATTCAGAGAGCTCTTCCTAAATGAGCTACTGCTAGAAGGGACCTAATTATTAAAGACAAAAATATCCAATCCTCTGTCTTGTATTATAGTACAGTAAAAATAGGCTCAATAAGGGGTTAAGATCGGAACTAATTCGTCTAACGTTGAAACTTGGTGGAGATGTTCCTTTTGTCGCTAATGCGAAGGTGTAACAGTCACAACTCCCGAATCTTGCCGAGACTGGCCGAATAAACACGAAGGGTTACGAACAACAAACCATCCACAGGTAGACCCCTCATCAGAGTCAGTCTATCGGTCGCGTGTGTCTTGTGTATGATTGGTGAGTCCAAATTCATATTCAGCTCATTTCATACCGTATCTAATTGAATATCATGTTCTTTATTGTTCCATTGTAATCTCCAGTCATCAGTATCAGTCAATCAACATCAATACAATTCAAATCAGTCAATAATCAAGCAGTAAAGCCAAGTTTCAAAGCTCCTTCAGACAAGTGAGCGCATTCAGTTCAGTTCTCTCACAAAACTCAGACCCAGGCGACAGTCAGTCAAATACTGACGTGTCGAATTCAGTCAGCCAATCAGATATTGGTTTTACAGCCAGTCAGATACTGGTCTGGAGCAACAGCTCATGGACAATCAGTCACATACTGATGTGTCAATTCAGTCGGTCAGATACCGATTCTGGATCATATATCCAGACCTGGGTTTTGTGAGATATCAGCAGTAGTTCAATCATTCAGTCAAGAAACGAGGCGTCACGGTGGTCAGGGGCGGCTGTAGGGGTGGTTTACGGAGGCCGCTAGGGGTCACAATCCCCACAGACTGGAGGTTACATTTGGAGATTATTTCATACAATAATCTTCATTTCAATCAAAGTGAACATTTCACTTGCCTACTTTTCAACAGACATTAATTGTGTATCATGTCAGTATCATCATCAAGGAACATTATGATGGAACCAAACCAAATCAAATTAAGTTTC
Source organism: Apolygus lucorum (assembly GCA_009739505.2). NCBI lineage: Eukaryota > Metazoa > Arthropoda > Insecta > Hemiptera > Miridae > Apolygus > Apolygus lucorum. The sequence goes on from CM019179.2 coordinate 40,694,020, forward strand.
ATACCATTCAAATTCATTCATACATATTCCATATACAGACATAATCGTATTTTAATGTCCCAAACAGTTCAATATTCGTGAATATCAACACGATTCACGACATGGAGGCACCACCGAGATTATTTATTACAGTTTAGGAGTCAAGTTTATTTCGTTAGGTACTTGGAATGCAAACGTTTTCCGGCCCGTAGTAGGTAGCAAGGGACCCCCCTCGCACTCCCCTCTCGCTCTCTCTTCTTTTTGTTTGTTTGGACCTCCCTTCTTTGCCCTGCTCGGCGTTCTATCCTTTCGGTAGGGAAGGGGAGGGTACTTTTCCCTTGCATTCACTTCAGTCCGACAATCCTTCTTGAACTTTGGTTTCAATTCCCTCTAACTGCGTCGCAGTAAAACGTGCAGCCCCGAAACAACCTTAATTTGAAAATAGGTATTCAAGTTTCGTCTAGGTACCAAAACCACATTTCAGATCCGATGCTTTTTCTTTTCTTTGAAATTCCTTTTTTTTTCCATTGTTTCAGAAATAATAATGAAATGGAGAAAATTCTAATTACTCGATTCAATGTAATAGCTGCAAAAGTAAAGGAGGGTCTGACTGTGTGTAGGCATGTAAATGAGCGACTCACTAGTGGGGGTTCACTAAATCATGAAGATCAAATCAGCATTAACAAATTGAAAACTTCAACTGATCGATTGACTTCAGAAATTCAAAATTTCTTGAGAGGTTCAGAATCAGTCAAACTTGGATCGGAGATTGGTGACTTAGAGAATAAAATAATAGAGTACACAAACATTCAGTTAGAATCTGAGGAACTTCTGACTGAAATAGATTCATATACACTACCCATCACTCACGAAAATGAACCGTCTTTCCAACACTCCCTCAGCATTCCCAGCTCATACATCAACAGCAAGTTGCCTAAGATTGAAATTGCCAAATTTGATGGTAATGTCCTTCGTTGGCATGAATTCTGGGATAGGTTTACTGCCAGTATTGACAGCAGAACCGATATGAAAGAGGTCGATAAATTGACTTACCTTCAAAGTAGTCTTGAAGGAGAAGCTCAAAGAGCTATTCAAGGGCTCGACATAACAAACTCAAATTATCCCATAGCCGTTCAAAAACTCAAAGAACGATTCGGTAAAAAGGGAATAATAGTTGACGCACATTACGTGGCCATATATCAATTACCCCGCGCCCAATCAAATATCAAAGATTGCCGAAATACTCTCGATGAAATAGAAAGACACTTGAGGGTTCTTAAGGCACTAGGCGAGGACACTAATCATAATCAACTCAGAGCTACTCTCATTGATAAATTCCCAGACGACATTGTGTTTGATTTACGAATGAAAATGACTTCAGAAGACGAAAAGGTAGACGACATCCGAAATTTTCTGGAAAAAATTATCTCTGCTCGTGAAAACTCATCTTGCATGACTTCCTATCGACAGAATAATTACCAATTATCTCAACCTTCAATTTCTCATTTCACAACAGAATCACTATACACCAGCTATGATAGTAGAAAAAATTCAAAAAGAAGCCAGAAAAAATCAATAAACCAAAAACAAAGTCAACATCGAGCTCATGCAACGTTCAACAAGACGATCAACACTGTTGACAAACGTAAACGGATGGCTTCTCCCTATAATAATTCACAATCTCAACATGGTCAAGGGTATGCCTCTAAGAGGATGCGCCCTACTTGTATTTTTTGCGGAAATACGCATTTCAATGATGAATGTACAGTTTACTCAACAGTAGAAAGTCGAAAAGCCAAATTGATTGGAAAATGTTTTCAGTGTTTACAACAGACCCATACTGCAAATCAATGTTCAAATTTAAGAAAGTGCGTACATTGTGGTGCTTTTGGTGCACACAATCGGGCTCTTTGCCCACTTCAAAACAGAAATTCAGAAAATCAGAACAGACACTCTAAAAAGCAAACCACATCAACCATGTTTTCTCATACTGAAACGGACACAATACTGCAAACAGCAATCGCTCCTATAATTGCATCTAATGGGTCAACACTTTCCACTCGTATTCTGTTTGATACTGGAAGCCAGAAAAGCTATGTCAGTGCTAATATCGCAAAACAACTTCAATTAATCCCGTTTGAACAATCTCAACTAACCATCTACTCCTTTGGAAATACAAAGCCTAAAACAATCAACACGAGTCTCGCAAATATACAAATTATTGGAAATGAAGAAGTCATCGAATTAACCTGTTTTATTGTGCCCACAACAACCGGAGAAATTCCAGCCTTTAAGAACATTCGTGATAAATTGAAGGCACTTCATCCAACCTTGCTATTTGCCAATGACGTAGAACAAAGTTGCCCTGCTGAAATAATAATTGGGAACGACTTCCACTTCTCATTTATAAAAATGGAAAGGAAAGAAATTGCACCAAATTTTCATATTGTACATTCAAAACTGGGGTGGCTACTATCAGGATGTGCACCTATCGACCTATCTTCTACAACTCACCAATTGTCAATTTTGACATTCATTCAAACTCAACAAGATACACGTTCATCTAAGTCAATACCTCCTGATCCTCCATTACAAGACGACCCCATCAAAACCATATGGGAACTTGAAGCCATAGGCATCAAAGACTCACCCAAAGCACTTCGAGATGAAGACATAATTGACAATTTCAACAAGACCACTTTATTTGAAAACAATCGATACTTCGTCAAATGGCCTTGGGTGGAATACCCTCCAGATCTACCAACAAATCTAGGCCTAGCCATAGGACGTCTTCGCTCAATGACGAAACGTCTTTCAAAAGAAACACTCAATAACTATGACAAAGTTTTGAAGGAACAACTTCAGTTGGGCATAATAGAACCAGTGAATGAAAATCAAATTCCCATTGATCATCCAGTTCATTATCTTCCTCACCATTGTGTGATCAAGGAAGACAAAACTACAAAACTGCGAATAGTGTACGATGGTTCTGCAAAAATCAAGGGCAAATATAGTCTGAACGACTTACTATACAAGGGACCATCAATGTTAGAAGATCTAACTAGCTTACTGATCTCCTTTCGTGTTCACCGCATTGCCCTACTGGCAGACATTGAACGGGCATTTTTGCAAGTAGGACTGCAAACTCAAGACAGAGACGTGACACGGTTTTGTTGGTGGAAAAATATAAATGATCCATCTACAGATGATAACATTGTTCACTACAGATTCTGCAGGGTTCCATTTGGTACTGTATCTAGTCCATTTCTTCTAGCAGCCACGATAAGACTCCATCTGTCCAGAGGTAACAATACCATCTCTTCAAAAGTGGCAAACTGTCTCTATGTTGATAACCTGGTCACTGGTACCCATACTGTGGAAGAAGCATTATCCCTATATTCAGAGAGTAGACAGCGCCTTGATGAACTGTCTATGAATCTAAGAGAGTGGACATCAAACTCCACCCAATTTCTGGAATCCATACCTTCAGATCAACAAGCTCAAAAAACACCTATCACAGTTCTCGGATTGCAATGGGATACTAAAGATGATCTTTTAAAAATTCCGGTCAAACCTCATTCTCTTCAACGCAACATCACAACCAAGAGGCAAATTCTATCATGTGTGGCCTCAATATTTGATCCTTGTGGCCTTGTAGCTCCATTAACCTTACCGACCAAAATATTCCTACAAACTCTATGGAAGGAGAACATGAAATGGGACACACCTCTTTCTCCTGCCCAACTCAACACGTGGTCATCGCATATAAAATACCTGATAGCAATCGAACATGTGGTCATTCCCCGTTGCTATATCTCCATCACTCAGTCAACTCAATTGTTAAACTCTGACTACGAACTCCACTGTTTCACTGACGCCTCACTTCAAGCATATGTGGCTGTGGTGTATCTCCGCTCACTTCAATCTGGCAAATATTCCACCAGTCTTGTCATGTCAAAATCCCGTCTTACTCCACTTCGTCAACGTGACAACATAACAATACCCAAACTCGAATTATTAGCAGTTCTCATTGGAACAAGACTCTTATCATACGTACAAAAGGCATTAAAACTTCACCAACCAATTAACATCACTCTTTGGACAGACAGTCAAATTGTTCTTGGTTGGCTGAAATCAGAACGACTTTTACCTCCATTTGTGTCTCGCCGAGTTACAGAGATCAGAGGTTCACCCAACATTCAGTTTCGCTACATAACGTCTAACATGAATCCAGCAGACATAGCAACACGCCCTCCAAGTGATACAACTCTACCCAGGACATGGTTTCATGGTCCAGAGTTTCTCACACTGCCTTCAGCCGAATGGCCTTCACTTCACTGGCAATCAGACACACACATCCTCTCCTCAGTAGAGAACTGCTATGCAACAACTAATTCAAATGAAGGCGCCAACTCTTGCCCTACTCCATCAGATCCTATGGATGTAAGCCTCCCAGCAAGTGGCATTGTATTAGACAAAGATACTCTGAAAAAATTGCAACAAAATTACTTTCCAGAAGAGTTAACTGGAAAACAGACCAGCCTAATGAAGTCACTAAATCTCTACAGTGACTCAGACAACATTCTACGATGCAAGGGACGTTTCCGAAATGCCTCATTAAATCTTTCACAACAGTGTCCTATTCTCATTCCCAAAGCTTCACCCCTGATTCGCCAACTTATCAAACGGCTTCATGAGATAAACTGCCATGTTGGAGTCTCCCACACACTCACTCTCCTAAGAGAACATTACTGGTTACCCCAGGGCAGAGCAGTGGTAAAAAGTGTCCTGAACAACTGCCAAAAGTGTATCAAGTATGGTGGTGGACCGTATAAACTTCCAGTAATGCCAGATTTGCCATCAAGTCGTGTCCAGTTTACCACTCCATTCACATTTACTGGAATCGACTATTTTGGCCCTCTTACAGTATCAAATGGTGGTAACATACAAAAAAGATGGTGCTGTCTATTCACCTGCACAGCAATTCGTGCAATTCATTTAGAAATCGTTGACAATCTTAGCACAGAAGAGTTTGTTCTGGCTCTACGAAGATTTTCTGCCACAAGGGGGACTCCCTCAGAAATCATTTCCGATAACGCTCCACATTTCAAGCTGACAGCTTCTCTCCTCACATCACAACAGCAAGGGAGACAAGCCATAACATGGAAATTCATCCCTGAATATTCACCATGGCAGGGGGGATTCTATGAACGATTAGTCGGCATTGTGAAACACTGCCTTCGTCGTACTCTTGATCAGACTCTCCTATCTGACAGTCAAATGCGCACCATCATCAAAGAAGTGGAATATGTTGTCAACACGAGACCTTTGACAACCGTTGGCAGTGACATTGAACACATACTTACACCTGCTGATTTCCTCCGTTCATTTGGCCCTTCTCTCCCAGGGCCTCCTTCAACATCAGCCACCATGGGCGATATCCAGCTACGGCTAATCTGTGGGTGGAAACGAACTTTAAATGTGGAACGTGAATTTAGACGAATGTTCATCAACCAATATCTCACTGGCTTACGTGAACGTCACCGCCTTAATCATAAACAACCTCGCATTGTTACTTCTCGAGCTCCAACAGTTGGAGATGTAGTACAGCTGAAAGGTGATTCAACCAACCGTGTTCATTGGAAGATAGGCACCATCATTGATCTTCCCAGATCTAGTGATGGTTTAGTCAGAACTGCTCATGTCAAACTTCAAAATGGACAAATTCTTCATCGGTCCATCAATCACCTATATCCACTTGAAATCCAATCTCAAACAGATACTTGTGACTCACCCGAGCAAAGTGAACCTACCCCAACTCTTAATTCAGAACGCTCTGATTCAGACAGTCTCACACAGTCAACTCCAGCAAGCCCTCCTCCTCACAAATCTCACACTGATCACCATGAACCAGTACCTCTCGAAGACCAACAACAGGCTTCTGATAACACTCCAGATGTTCCTCCTGACAGATCTGTCCCCCGTTCATCAAGGGCAGCAGCACACCGTGCCAGGTTGCAGATCCGGAAATGGACTCAGTCTCTGTTAGCAATGGCTGTTCAAAATCACCAAATGACAGCTAATTCCAGCGCTCATGTCAATTATGATTAATATACCCTACACATCATCATGAATTATGTTTATAATCTCTTTTGAGCTAATTTTGATTTCATTATAATTATGATGAGCCTTCACTTTTTTCTTTCTTCTTTTCCTTTCTTTGGCGGGAGGTGGGGCTTGACCCCAAACAGCTCAAATATTATCAAATTCAAATCATTCAACAATAAGTTCAAAACAAAACAGTCAGGGTAATTCAATAAATTACTACTCATTACTTGGCGGGGAGTGTCGCTAATGCGAAGGTGTAACAGTCACAACTCCCGAATCTTGCCGAGACTGGCCGAATAAACACGAAGGGTTACGAACAACAAACCATCCACAGGTAGACCCCTCATCAGAGTCAGTCTATCGGTCGCGTGTGTCTTGTGTATGATTGGTGAGTCCAAATTCATATTCAGCTCATTTCATACCGTAGGGTAAGGTCGTGTACCTTGGGTCATTTTTTTTCAAACTCAAATTTAATGTTCAAAAAACCTTCTAAAAAATCCCATTTTGTTTTTAAATTGTAGGGTGACAACTTGGGAACAAATTAGAGAAAGAGTTTTAGCTAAAATCACTGTACATTTAATAAAGTGATTTTTTCAAAAAAACTTGAAATTTGACCCAAGGTACATTCTTGAATGTACCTTGGGTCAGTGATGATTGTACCTTGAGTCGGGAATTGTGCCTAGGGTTGCAGACAGAAATTAAAAAAGAAAATTGTTAAAATATTAAAAACACATGACATGTATTAACTAATACATTGTATTAGTGAGAAATCATGTGTTCGGTGTTTGAAAAGTCTTATTTAGGAACTCACAGCCAAGAAACACATTACAAATTATTATTATTAGAATAGTATGACATTTTAATAGAAATCTTATTGTTTTAACATTAAAAGTTTCTATTTCTGACTACTTATTCCTTATAAAGAAAAACACTGTATAAATGGCAATATATAAACAGGTCATGAAGTAGAAAATATAAACAAGGTCGATTTCATAGATTAATTGTTGAAAATAATAAACCAAAATTGGAAGCTACCTACCTATTGAGAATTAAAAGACATTAAAACACCGTAATGCCTGCCAATGAAATTGCAAACTTTGCCTCATCGGCTAACTGTTGGTTCTGGTAGGATTCTGTTGATGTCTCCAAATCTTCTACGTTTTGCAAACGAAAAATGCTTTTTTCTGGGTGAATCTGACGGTTGCCTGTCCATAGTCAACGGTTGACGGATGGAAAACCCTTCTCTTATCTCATCCACAGCTTCTGCAAGCGTTTTCGGTGGAACTGGAATAATTTGATACCAGTTGCACTTCGAGGCATCTGAATTAAATGAAAAAACAACGTAAGCTGGCTGACCCAAGGTACAAGCAAAAAATGACTCAAGGTACACGAATGCACCAATTGAAAGCAAACATCTAATGACGAGTTATCACTCGTAATTAACCACAAAACTATACACCATCTGATTAACTGATTGTTTTTCTTCACTTTACAACCAAAACAATAAGAAAAAAACACTTACCGTTCTTTGGGGACCATCAAAATGTGGAACCGCTAAACTCCGAAAAAGGTTAGAAAAACTTTAGGAAATTCTTATCAATCCTGTGTCAAATCTGTGAAGATGAAACTTCTTCTTATTTCATTGTCTCAATGAATAGTTTAGATTATGGTGGACACAAAATCTTTTTCAGCAGTCCTTCCTACAAATCTTGGAAATGACCCAAGGTACATCCGACCCAAGGTACACGACTTTACCCTATCTAATTGAATATCATGTTCTTTATTGTTCCATTGTAATCTCCAGTCATCAGTATCAGTCAATCAACATCAATACAATTCAAATCAGTCAATAATCAAGCAGTAAAGCCAAGTTTCAAAGCTCCTTCAGACAAGTGAGCGCATTCAGTTCAGTTCTCTCACAAAACTCAGACCCAGGCGACAGTCAGTCAAATACTGACGTGTCGAATTCAGTCAGCCAATCAGATATTGGTTTTACAGCCAGTCAGATACTGGTCTGGAGCAACAGCTCATGGACAATCAGTCACATACTGATGTGTCAATTCAGTCGGTCAGATACCGATTCTGGATCATATATCCAGACCTGGGTTTTGTGAGATATCAGCAGTAGTTCAATCATTCAGTCAAGAAACGAGGCGTCACGGTGGTCAGGGGCGGCTGTAGGGGTGGTTTACGGAGGCCGCTAGGGGTCACAATCCCCACAGACTGGAGGTTACATTTGGAGATTATTTCATACAATAATCTTCATTTCAATCAAAGTGAACATTTCACTTGCCTACTTTTCAACAGACATTAATTGTGTATCATGTCAGTATCATCATCAAGGAACATTATGATGGAACCAAACCAAATCAAATTAAGTTTCATACCATTCAAATTCATTCATACATATTCCATATACAGACATAATCGTATTTTAATGTCCCAAACAGTTCAATATTCGTGAATATCAACACGATTCACGACACCTTTTGGCATCATATTGTACTAAAAAAAAGTCTCTCGTGATTGGAGGGGTGGAAGGGGGTGGAATTTCGGAAAAACCACGAAATTAAGACCCTTTTTTCACTTTTTGGCTTACAGCTCCATAACGGTGCATCTGACAGAAAAATTTATCAACACACTAATTAAAGATCATTAAATTATGCTTCCAATGAGCTACTTAAACATTAAAATTGGTTCAGCGGTTTAGCCGTAATCGCTCGTCAAAGATCGGCGGTTTTTAGGAACTTGGCTGAAAAGTGGTGTGTGCTCACGTTCAAACGCTTCTAACTCAAAAACTGCTGCTCCAAATTAAAATTGTCGCTGAATCAAAGTGGTACTACATCAAATTCTGCGATAGATGGGCTCCTATTATTTTTGTATCCCCGTTCCTGAGAAGAGATACAAGCGAAAACCCCAAAGTAGTCATAGCGTCAAGTTCAGCTAATAGCTGATTTTGGAGGTATAAGAATTTCAAACTTCTAATAATCTATATTCAGCTAGATTTTTTGGAAGATTCTAGCATATTGCAGTCAGTAAACAAAATTATTACAATATTCAATTCAAATATTTCCATTATGAGAGTAAAATTCTAGCCAATTTCATTCAGGTAGTAATTATATCATAAGAGGTGAAGTTACGCTTGGAAGCAAGATCAATGCAGTAAAAATTAACACTTCTGATTTGACTAAATAAATTCGTAAAAGGTTTGAACTTCGTATAAATGGTTCTTCGAGATGAAAATTGACCCTTGGGCTGCCATTAGTCAGGATTCTTCCCTGACAATATTGGACAATACAGGCTGACAATATTGTAAGTCGGGGGATGGGGCGGCGGAGCGGATGACGTCACGACGGGCGAGTCAAGCCAGCCGGACCTCTACGTCAGAGCCGCCCGAGGAGGGGCAATGATTCTTCGGAGCTCCTCGGGGATCGTCGGGCGTCATCGGCCTTCCCACCCCAGGAGCGACCAGCCACCCTCAACCGAGCTCCCCCACCGTCAGTCAGCTTTCTACGTTTGACCGGAGCAGTTGTGCACACCAGGGCCGTCGTCTTTTTGCCAAAGACTGGTGTAGCGTTTGTAACAGTTTTCACATCTTGAACGTACCTAAAGTCACAGTGGTACGCTCACCCCTTTTTCTTCGTATCCTGCCGACAACTACCTTCGGGCTTGTCGAACTCTCTTTGGACACCTCTACTACTGGATCAGGCGCCTTCACGATTGGTACACCCCGTGCCACCCCCTTGAGACGACTCCAGAATCTCTGTAGTACGGTAATCCCCAGCTCATATTACTTCCAATTGTTTTGCTACGTGCCAGTTAACTCGCTACATTCCAGATTCTATATATTGTTCTGAATAAGATTATTAATCGGTACAAACGCAACTTTGGTTAGGTACATATGCAACCTATTGTAAATTCAGTAATTGTGCAACACTTTTCGGTACGAATAACAGTACGCCATCAGCATTTATAATCATTCGTATTTTGGTACCTTTGGTACATCGTAATAACTCATATAGTAATTTTGATACACGTAACGATACGCTTTTCTTTCATCATATACCTTGTGTAATAGTCATTTCGAAGGGTACATATTTTCGGTACGCCTGTCTTTTGCATATAACTTATAATACGTATTTCGGTACTCGTTCTGGTACAACTTACCTTTTGCATATATTTCATAGCCCACACTTAGTCTTGAATTGTGTGATATTATTTCAGTCAGTACGCGTTGCGTACCATTTCCTATTTACCCACGTGATACGTTTATTTTCTCATACATATATATATATAATTCGAAGTATTTTCAATTAGGTACTATTGATACGCATATTATTTGTAGACAATTTCATTTATTTCGATAATACAATTTTTGAACAGCAACTTGTAACCTGTGTTGTGTACATTTCTTGTTCCCATCATCCAAGGTGTCTAAGGTACTGGGAGTATCAGTGATTCTCTTAGTATCATTTTGTTAGTTTCACGGTTTTGAATTGCGCTACCATAGTCTCCCTCAGAGCATTTGCATTTAGGCTCAGTCAAGTCTATATTTCGAAACCGAAAAAGCTTACAAAATTGGTGGCAGCGGTTAGGATCTTGTGTAGGTACGCCACACAGAACCCAGGAAAAAGACACTTGGTGATTGGTAACAGGAAGGGTGCACGTATTGCAAAGATTTTGAGAGGGTGTGTACAAACGGTACGCATTCCACAAGAATTTTCACACGGATTGTACAGGTGGGGTCGTTGGGTTCGTCAACCTACCGACGCAGGTACGAAACAAGGGATTAGGCCGGTGCGGATTTTCCTCATCCAACACAATGGCGACCGCGGGATCGGAAAGGGACTCGACGGCCGAGATGTTTTCGCAGTTAGGGACCCTGTTGAAGACCTTCAATGACCTGCACGTGGAAAAGGACCAGCGGGGGGGGAATAATCTCGACATTCCGAGGTCAATGTTCTTGGAGTTGGACCCCTGGGATCCCGATGAGGCGGGAGCGATATCGGTATCCTCATATTTCCGATTATTTGAAGACGTCGCAGGTACCCTCGACCAACAGAAAAGACTACGACTGCTACGCTCGAAAATGAGAGGTACGGCTAAGCAGTTCATGATTGACAATATGGGTTCGTACGTAGGAGAGAACCCATACCTTCACATGAAGCAGGCTATGGTACAGTGGTACGAACGGGGTAACCCCGGGAAAGCCGCCGCTTCACTTTGGACCGTAAAAAGACAACCAAATGAGACGTTGCGACAATTCGCAGAAAAAATCCGACAGTTAGCACAGGTAGCGGTACAGGAGGAAGGCGCTGAGTTAAATGCGGCTCAAAAGGTACAATGGGTACGCCGAAAGGTACTCAAAGCTTTCATCCGAGGAGTTGGAAAGGAATTGAGCTCGCACCTTCTGAGTACCGAACCTGCAACTATTGAAGCAGCTCTCAAGCGCGCAGAAGAAATAGAGGAGACGCTAGGGGAACACGACGAAGTGGAGGTACAATGGGACTTGTCTGCGGTACAACCCGGAGACCGAAAATGCTACGCCTGCGGCGCATTCGGACACTTTGCGGCTCGATGCACTTCACGCGGTACGAATGGTACGAACGTCGCGGCGCCAGCACCGAAAATTACCAACCGCCCGGTACCCAGATACCCATGCATGTTTTGCGCAGATACGCAACACTTCCCGGTCGACTGCCCAAGTAACCCTCAGAAGACCATTTTCTGTGATTATTGTGGAGTCCGTGAACACCTTGAACGGGACTGCCATAAAAAGAAGCTGCTCACACCTGTATCGCACCCGCAAGGTACGAATGAGAAGTTCACAAACTCCAACAACGAATTGGTACCAGTATCACGTGAGGTGGGACATATCACCATCATTGAAAGACCCCTCAACCGAACGCTACGCATCAACGCTACGTTGAACAACGAGTCTCGCTCGTTGATCCTAGATACGGGCGCTGCGGTATCGGTATTAACAGTTCCGGTACGCGGTACTCCTATTCTACCAACGAATGCTACTGCATGGGGGGCGGACGGATACCCACTAAAATTCCGTGGTGAACAAACGGTACGAGTGAACTTGCGGGGCATAACTTTTGATCACACGTTTCTTATATTTGAGCGGGAGGGAGCTGGATTGGACTTACTGGGAATGGACATCATGAAGAAGGTACCCATGGTCATACGAGCAGACCGTCACGAAGTAACCCTACTGAGGAACGACGAGCAGGAATCGGTACCCGTGGCAGGGGTACAAGCAACGAGAGTAGTACCCGACCTCTCCGGTACGATGGTACTCGACACACCCGATACGGAGGTACTCCCTGAACACGGTACGATGGTACTCGACCTACCCGATACGGAGGTACTCACTGAACAAGGTACGGTGGTACTCGGAAATTTCGGTACGGAGGTACGCCCAAAAGACGAAGTACCAAACATTCCCCAGGAAATTCCAAAAGTAGCGGAACCCTCGACAAGCGAACCGGATCCATCGGACGAAGATGAGCGGGAACTCACCCCCACCGAAAGATGGACCGCTACGGAACACGAAATTATCGAACAATTGCGACGAAAATGCATGGATGTGCCGGAGAAAGAAGCTAATCAGTTGCGCGATATTCTAGTAGAATATCATCAGGTCTTCCAGAAACCCAGCAGGGACGGATGTCAATTAGAGGTAGCACACCGGATTGATACGGGAGATCAAGAACCTGTTAACGTGCGACCGTATCCCATACCTCACGCGCTGAAGGAAGAAGTTGAAGAGCAACTCATGAGCATGCTGTCGGACGGTGTGATTCGACCCTCCAGTAGTCCCTGGAACGCACCTGTTGTTCTCGTGAAGAAAAAGACTCCGGCCGGTGAACCACAAAAATGGAGATTTTGCACGGATTATAGAGGCCTTAATAAAGTAACTAAACCTGATGCATACCCGATGCCAAATTTGCAGAGTACGGTGGCTGCACTGGGCCAATGTGCATGGTTCAGTAAGATTGACTTGGTGGCTGGATACCACCAACTACCTATTCACGCAGACTCCATCGAGAAGACAGCGTTTTCGGCGTTGGGGCGCCACTTCGAGTACCAACGGATGGCGTTCGGACTTCGGAACGCTCCGGCAACTTTTCAACGAACGATGAACGACGCACTCGACGGGTTAATTGGAACCCATTGCCTGGTCTACTTGGACGACATTGTGGTGTTTTCTCCAACACTAGAAGCCCACTTTGATAGTCTGGTGAAAATCCTAAGTAGACTACGGGATGTCGGGTTGCGGGCCAACCACGAGAAATGTGAATTCCTCAAATCCGAAATTCGATATTTGGGACACCGAATCACGAGGGATGGCATCAGAACGGAACCCGAAAAAACCACCGCAGTAGAACGCTTCCCAACTCCTACCGATGCAAAGCAGCTACAAACGTTTTTGGGGATGGCCGGCTATTACCGACGGTTTATCAAAAACTATTCGGGTATCGCCGCGCCACTTACGTCGCTACTCAAGAAAAATGTAACCTTCGTTTGGGAACAGGAACACAAAATTGCATTCGAGACTTTGAAGAAAGCGTTGACCACTGACCCGATTTTGGCACACCCGAATTTGGACAAACCTTTTGTCCTCGCGACCGACGCTTCGCAAACAGCTATTGGCGCGGTGTTGTCTCAGCGCGTTGGAGACCAGGAGCGACCTGTGGCGTATGCCAGTAGGAAACTTAATCCCGCTGAAACTCGATATTCAACGACCGAAAGGGAGTTGTTGGCTGTGGTGTGGGCAACCCGCCACTTCCAAGAATATTTGTTGGGAAAACAATTCCAGCTGGAAACCGACCATATGGCGCTAACCGCCGCTATGAGGTTGCGAGACCCCACGTCGCGAATCGGGAGATGGACGTTGCGGCTCGCCGAATACGATTTTGTACCGGCGTACCGACCCGGCAGTCAGATGGGCCACGCCGACGGATTGAGTCGAAATGGAGTAGCTGCAATAGAATTGGATATCCCCGGACGACTACTGGCTGCTGCGCAAGAAATTGATCCTTGGGTCCAGGGATTGGTGAGAAAAGGAGCTGCGGGCTTGGTAAGGCGGACGGACCTGTGGGAAACTACCGTTGTGACCGAGGGGGAGGAGCACGTTGTCCCCTTGATCCCGAGCACCATGCGCGAATGGATAATAAAAAACTGTCATGGTTCCAGTTGGGCAGGCCACCCGGGGGCGGACGTAACAGAAAAAATAGTTCGCAAAGCGGGGTACTGGCCCAAAATGTCCCGTACCATAAAGGAATACATCGCAGCATGTGAAATTTGTCAACGGCGAAACAACCCACAGCGTTCGGAGGCCCCCATTCAGCGCCCTTTGATTCCCAGTTCTCCGGGGGAGATCGTGGGAATGGATTTTGTTGGTCCTCTACCGACTCCGTCGGGACAAAAGTATCTTCTCACGGTGGTGGATCATTTTTCAAAATACGCGGAGGCGTATGTGGTCGGCGACACGACAGCTGAAACTGTCGCAGAGTGTCTTGCAAACCGGTACATTCCGACGCATGGAGTACCAAAACGGCTGGTAACGGACCGAGGAACTGCGTTCACGTCACAAACGATCCAAACACTATGTCGACGATGGGGAGTGGTAAAAATTCAAACGACAGCGTACCACCCACAAGCCAACGGAGTTTGCGAGCGATTTCATCGCACCATCGCCAATATTGTTGCGAAGCTGGTACGAGAGACGAAGAGGTGGGAAAAGGCTATACCGATCGCACTCGCTGCATATCGTGCAACGCCCCATAAAAGTACGGGCTACTCGCCGAATATGTTGACGTTTGGTCGCGAGCTAAGGATGCCTAATACCATTGAATGGCGACAAACTTGCCCAGTCGATCCAATAGACCCTCTCCGTTCCATCGAAAGGATACGCCAGATCGCGAAAAAGAGTTTGGACAAGGCATGGATGACGCAAGCGGAACGTATCAACCGCCGGAGGACACCTCGATCGTTTGAAGTTGGAGATCGCGTCTATCTCAAAACGATGCAACCACCCAAAGACGTGTGTAAGAAATTTTGGAGCCCGTGGACCGGACCATGGACGGTACTAGAAACGTCATCACCGGTAACGTACCGAATCACAGACGTACTGCAAAAACGTACCCAGGTGGTACACCTGAACCGCTTGAAACCAGCAGCGGAAAATGGCGTACCGGATGGCGCACTAACGGACGTGCCGTTCGGAACTGTTGTACAGCCAAGTCCTATCACACCGATACGACGTGAAGACTTAAGCCCAGAGAAAGAGCATGAGTGGGAGGTACTCATGGAGGACGAGGAGATACGGGTCGAACCACACACTCCGCCACCCGTAACACCCAAAATTGAGACAGCGGTACCGGTGCTTGGAGACAGCACGCCAGCGGATAGCATACCATCCACCCGCGTACCGACTACTGACACACCAACTACGTCTACACCCTACAACTTGCGACCAAGAAGTACTAAGGACTACCGCACGTTACATCGGAAAGGTTACCTGTCAGGAGTCGAAGTACTGGAAGACGAGTTGTCTGCTGCTGACGACGAGTTGAGGGAACTGGAGGAAGCCGTAGCACGAATCGGTGATGTAGTGAATAAGGTACGCGTACCACCGGTACGCAACTGTAACGTAAATAGAACAATGTAAAAAAAAAAAAAAAAAAAAAAAAAAAAAAAAAGCTGGAAAGAGAAAAAATATCTGAAAGTAAAACAAAATAGTATGCGTAGATTTAGCCGATACTTACCTTCATTGTAGAATTTTAGTTAACCCTTGCCCCTTTGAACATTGTAAACCCCACTTACCTGAATGTAGCGAATCTGGAAACGTGGTTTAACTGTTGGTAGTATTGTGTTCATGGAGTTGTCGTATGAGTACTAAAAGAGATTCTTCTGTTACAGCACGGAGTCACAGCCATAACCATGGCCATGCAACAAATTGAGATGGGCGACGTGGAAGGACCACCCACCGATGAACACAGTGTCGTCAAACAGATCCGAGACACCTACAAAGCACAATCTCAAGAGATGTTCAAGCAGAAGGAATGCCAGGTAGACTTGAACCAGGCCCAGGAAAGGGAGGCCTTACGAATGATCGAGGCGGCCGCCTTCATGATTGACACCGCATCGCAGACCCATAACACCTACGCTATCCACAGTGCGTTGCAGAGTGGTGTGACACACGTGACCCGTATCGCAGCTTTACTACCAGCCTGGAAGCACCTACGCGCAGCCTATCAGGGGTTGGAGCAGCAACTGGAGTTAGAAAGAGCAGCAAAGAGAACAGCTCACGATGAAGTAACGAAGCTCACTAGAGAAAAGCGCCAACTTATGGAAAAACTCGAAGCACTCCAGCCCTGCGTCAAGCTAACCAGATTGGATGACAGCGACGAGGGACCCTCCAAAACCGTAACGTCTGTCAGGAAGAAACCGCGTCATACTATTTTCAGCGACGACGACGATTCGGATGACGACTTGGAGAACCCTGAGGATGACATGCCAGAGGGAAGCCAAACACCATTGACCTCGTCACTCACCCCAGAAGTCATACTGACGGAGGACCAGACCGTCTCGCCACTCACAATCAAACTGGTGACCTGCCCTGTCTGTGGAGTGAAGGTAAAGAGACTGACTGCTTTCCGATGCTTGTCCTGCAAACAATTTTGGACCCGACTCATCAAACGCCACCGAGAAGGAACCCTCAATACAGCCTGTCTGGAGCCACACCCCGTACCGGTCTTGGGTTGCCAGCATTGCAGACGTCGACGATACGAGGCGGCAATGCTGAGACTAAAACCTCACAAACCACTGGAGATCCCCAGGACGGAGGACAAGGATTTGCCCGCCGGGGACGGCGGCTTCCAGGAGGGGGAGGAGTGTAAGTCGGGGGATGGGGCGGCGGAGCGGATGACGTCACGACGGGCGAGTCAAGCCAGCCGGACCTCTACGTCAGAGCCGCCCGAGGAGGGGCAATGATTCTTCGGAGCTCCTCGGGGATCGTCGGGCGTCATCGGCCTTCCCACCCCAGGAGCGACCAGCCACCCTCAACCGAGCTCCCCCACCGTCAGTCAGCTTTCTACGTTTGACCGGAGCAGTTGTGCACACCAGGGCCGTCGTCTTTTTGCCAAAGACTGGTGTAGCGTTTGTAACAGTTTTCACATCTTGAACGTACCTAAAGTCACAGTGGTACGCTCACCCCTTTTTCTTCGTATCCTGCCGACAACTACCTTCGGGCTTGTCGAACTCTCTTTGGACACCTCTACTACTGGATCAGGCGCCTTCACGATTGGTACACCCCGTGCCACCCCCTTGAGACGACTCCAGAATCTCTGTAGTACGGTAATCCCCAGCTCATATTACTTCCAATTGTTTTGCTACGTGCCAGTTAACTCGCTACATTCCAGATTCTATATATTGTTCTGAATAAGATTATTAATCGGTACAAACGCAACTTTGGTTAGGTACATATGCAACCTATTGTAAATTCAGTAATTGTGCAACACTTTTCGGTACGAATAACAGTACGCCATCAGCATTTATAATCATTCGTATTTTGGTACCTTTGGTACATCGTAATAACTCATATAGTAATTTTGATACACGTAACGATACGCTTTTCTTTCATCATATACCTTGTGTAATAGTCATTTCGAAGGGTACATATTTTCGGTACGCCTGTCTTTTGCATATAACTTATAATACGTATTTCGGTACTCGTTCTGGTACAACTTACCTTTTGCATATATTTCATAGCCCACACTTAGTCTTGAATTGTGTGATATTATTTCAGTCAGTACGCGTTGCGTACCATTTCCTATTTACCCACGTGATACGTTTATTTTCTCATACATATATATATATAATTCGAAGTATTTTCAATTAGGTACTATTGATACGCATATTATTTGTAGACAATTTCATTTATTTCGATAATACAATTTTTGAACAGCAACTTGTAACCTGTGTTGTGTACATTTCTTGTTCCCATCATCCAAGGTGTCTAAGGTACTGGGAGTATCAGTGATTCTCTTAGTATCATTTTGTTAGTTTCACGGTTTTGAATTGCGCTACCATAGTCTCCCTCAGAGCATTTGCATTTAGGCTCAGTCAAGTCTATATTTCGAAACCGAAAAAGCTTACAATATTGTGAAGCATATTCAGGCCGTGCCTATGCACTTGTTATTCGGGATCATCAGCTAGTGTCGACTGCTTGGTGGAAGTTGATCTTGAAAGAAATTGATATTTTCGAAGGAGATCAAGAGAGTTTGAAAAACCTGGTAGAAGATCTAAAGGCCAATCCACCAAACTCCAAAAAAATAGAAGAAGATTTGGGAATAAAAATTATCTTGAAGAAATTATCTGATAAACCATCTGACTACAAAGTTTTCAGTGAGGGATACTTTACTATATGAGGGTCTCCAAAATTTATTACGGGTACTGGCCAGATATGATTATAGAATAAACTACCAATCGAGAATTTAAAACGATGGGTGGAATTGTTCAAAGGGGCTTCACAGATATAGATATTCTTACTGCTCAAATAACATCAAAACCTGCTTTTGCTGAACTTTTTAGATCTCTAGAGGAGTTTTCTGGGATTACTTACTGCGCCACCTCCGAGCAACATGTGGATTTGAGAGAGAGTAGAATTTCAAAAGATGAAAGAGACTTGGCCAAATTTGTGGAATGTTTAAAATTCAACAACCCATTTGCAGTAACCACAACAGCACTTGTGTCTCTTGGCACTGGTATTACGGGAAGTGAAGGGATCAATTGCCATTTTGCCAAAGAAGTGGGCCAGAAAAAAATTTCGGAATTATTTGGTTACAAATTTAGAGCTATCAAGATGAAGCGTTCCGATAACGTTCGACCTCTTTCATCAGTCAACTCATGTCTCAAAATTGAAGGC
The DNA here is from genome assembly GCA_009739505.2 of Apolygus lucorum. Classification (NCBI taxonomy): domain Eukaryota; kingdom Metazoa; phylum Arthropoda; class Insecta; order Hemiptera; family Miridae; genus Apolygus; species Apolygus lucorum. The sequence goes on from CM019179.2 coordinate 40,713,047, forward strand.
AAAGTGGCCCACATAGACCCTTTGATTCTCTACCAACGACTGCTTCTGCAGCAGGATCCAACAGTTGACCTCTCATCATATTTCAAGTTCGAGATTGCTCCATTCCTGATGGCCCTGTTTGTTTAGGGCTTATAATTAAATGATTGATTATGAACGAAACGTTAAAACTTTATTCGGTAGCACTTCACATTAGAGATCAACATTTCCAAGTCGTAATCATAATATAAACAAACCACAAATCTTCTATAAGACCTGCGTGCTGGAGTGGACACAGGCGTTGTCCAAACATCTCCCTCTGAAAGGCTGGAACCAGTGCTTCTTTGATTAAAGGTTCAGACGTGCAGGAATCTTCACCAAGCGGCCTGATCTGGTTTTTCTTGGCGACAAGAGTGTCTGTCCTTGGCTGCTTTGAAGATGATCAGTCCCAGGAGAGTCTATCACTCTGGGATGAACAGGCCTTGGAGATTCAGATATTTCGGAATGGGGTGGCCTTGGTGAGTCCATTACTCTGGGTTGAGAGGGCTTTGGAGAGCACACTGCTTGAGGTGAGTTTGCAAGATGTCTCATCTCTGGATGGGCATGGTCCATATATGTTGAACTTGGTAATCCAGAGAGTGGGTTGGAATCAGCTGGCTGTGGCTGGTTTTGCAGTAGACAAGGAGAAGTTGGGTTTCTGGCTAGAGACACAGGAGGTAGGTGCTGGTTGTTTGATAACATGGGTTGGAGCCTGGAAGATTTATACTCAGGGATGAGGTTTCCTCTGTTTCTTCGTAAGGGTGATTGATTCCCCGAAGGTAAGACCCAATAGGAACGAGGTTCTCTGCATCTGCCAGTGACAACTCCATGTTTTTTCAAATCCGTTATCCATACCTTGGCTCCTTCCTGGAGGTCTGTCAGTTTCTTGGTGTTATGCCTTTCATCGTATCCTTGCTTTGCCCTTAGGCGTCTTAGTCCGTCTCTAGCCACAAATTCCTCATCTTTGGTTCCCACAAGGAGACCAGGATGTGTTGGCACTGTATCTCTGAGCTGGCGGCCCATGAGAAGTTGAGCAGGGCTTTTACCGAGTTCTGGAATAGGTGTGTTTCGATAAGCCAACAATGCCAAGTATGGGTCATCTTTTTCATTTTTCTTTAATATTGTTTTTGCAATTTTCACTGCTGCTTCCGCTGCACCGTTTGCTTGAGGAAAATATGGACTACTCTTTATGTGGGTAAACCCATAATCTCTGGCAAATCTTTGGAACTCTGAGCTCTCAGTGGTTTGAAACTGCCCACCACCATCTGACCGAATTATAACAGGTATACCAAATCTACTAAAAGCAGATTTACATTTCTTGATCACTTCTCCTGACGTAATGTTACTCAAAGTGGCTATCTCGAAGTATCGGGAATAAGTGTCGGTGATCACCAAGAACCATTTCCCTGAAAATTTGTACAAATCAAGGTGCAGAGTATGCCATGGCCTCTCTGGGAGTTGTGAAGGAAGTAATGGTTCTTTGGGATTTATTCTATTCTCTTGACATGATTGGCACTGTTTACAAAATTCTTCAATTTCAACTGACATCCTTGGCCACCACAGGGAATTTCGAGCTCTGTATCTACACTTAGTTACTCCTAGGTGGCCACTGTGGATGCGGTGAAGCATTTCACAGCGTAAAGACGCTGGTACCACCAGGCGTTGCCCTCTCATAAGCAATCCATTGATCACTGAGAGTTCCTCACGAATATTGAAATAATCACGAAGACTTGTGTTGGTGATAGGGGTCTCCCATCCCTCCACAGTATATCTCATGACTAATTTTATGAGGTCATCTGTAGTTTGGGCTTCATAAATCTTGTTGACATTCGAGTCTGTCGTGGGAATGTGGTCAAAAATTGCCTGGACATAAGCATCAACTTCTTCTGACAGCTCGTCTGTGGTAGAGTTGCATGGCACAGGATCTCGCGACAGGCAATCAGCAGTTATCAAATGTTTTCCTGGGGTGTATCTCAGTTCGTACGAATACCTCAATAAACGTAATCTTAAACGTTGTAAACGAGGGGTTAAGTCTGTTAGCTGGGTAGTTTGCAGTAGCTGAAGTAATGGTTTATGATCTGTTTCAATAGTAATTGTTTTTCCAACAATGAATTCTTCAAGTCGTTGGCATGCCCAGGCTATAGCTAGTGCCTCACGTTCAATGTTGGCGTAATTGGTTTCAGATTGTGTCAGTGTTCTCGAACAAAAGTAAACTGGTCTCAGTTCCCCTGATTGTGGGTCAGGCTGTAACAACGCTGCGCCGAGACCTTCTTTCGAAGCATCACAGGAGAGGACCACATCCTTAGATGGATCATATAACATAAGGATATTGTCTTTTCCCAACAAATATTTCAACTCATCAAATGACTTTTGCTGATCTGGACCCCAAATAAAGTCATTCTTGGTGCTCATTAAGTCATATAAAGGTTTAAGTATCATCGAACTATTGGGGATGTATTTCAGTACAAATCCAACTGTGCCGACAAATCGCCGAAGTTCTTGTAAATTGGTAGGCTCTTTCAGTGCTAAAATAGCTTGTATTCGCTCTGGGTCTGGTTTCACTCCCTCGGCTGACAGTACATGACCAAGAAATTTCAGGGATGGCTTGCAGATTTCGGATTTTTCCTCATTCAAGGTGACTTTTGCCTTTCGAAGACGGTCTAGAACTGATTGTAGATGCCCATCGTGCTCTTCACGGGACTTCCCCCAGATTAGTATATCATCCATATGATGTATAACGTTTGGTAAGTCTGCCAGAATCACAGCGATTCGTTTGTGAAAGTGTTCAGGTGCTGATGAAACCCCAAAGGGCAACCTGGTACAACGAAACCGTCCAAATGGCGACAGAAATGTAGTAAGGTCCCTACACTCTTTGGATAGTGGGACCTGCCAAAACCCACTGTTGGCGTCTAGTTTTGAGAAAAATTTTGCTGATGATATTTGGCCTAGCTCATAGTCTACTTTAGGTAGAGGATGAATCTGACGTTTCACGCTCTTGTTCAGTCTAGAAAAATCAATGCAGATTCTAATGGAGTTATTCTTCTTGGGGACTACCACCATTGGCGCACACCAGGGAGTAGCATTATCGACTGGTTCAATTATTCCCTTTGTTACCATTCTTTGTAGTTCCTTACGCGTTGCTTCATGTAAGGGTATTGATACCTTGCGAGGTACAGTGATTGCAAATGGTGTGGCATTAGGTTCTAACTCGATGGTATATTCCCCCTCCATCTTACCAAGGCCATGAAATAAATCTTTGTATTCTCTCTTCCAGTCTATGGGACTAAATTGAGCATCAACAGCATTGATCCTCCTAAAAAGGTGGAGCTTGTTGATTGCTGGTCGACCCAATAGGGGAGTCTTCAGTCCTTCTACATAATATACATCCTCAATGATAGTTGAGTTTTTATACGACATTTTTACGGTCTGGACCCCCTTTACATCAAGATGACGCTCCCCTGCAGCAGTGAGACTCTTTTTGGACTCCCGCAAGTAGTCAGAAGGGGCAAGGCATGCAGCTGGCATCACAGTAACATCAGCCCCAGAATCAATTTTGAAGTTGTAGGGGTTACCATTCACCATGACCCTGATCCTCCATTGATCACCCTGATCTGATCGGTCCTCAACAGTCCCCACAAAACCATCATCAGTATCTGACCCCTCTGATTGGGCATTGATATCTCTTACATGCTTCTTATTAGTCTCACGGTACACAAATGTTGATCGACATTGGGCTGCAAAATGTCCCATGCAGTTACATTTGGAACACCTAGCTTCAGCAGCAGGGCAGTCTGATTTCTGATGAGGTGACCTACCACATCGAGAACAACAGTTGGTCAAAGAACCTTGCTTTCCAGAGCTGCGAAGCTTTTGAAATTGTTTAGACACTTTCTCTATCCTACCTTGACTGGAAGGTGATGAATTGTCTTCGATCAGAGCTTTTCGTTTTTTCATATCTTCCGACTGTCTAGCCATTGTTGTAGCCTTTTCCAGTGTCAGATCAAAATCTTGAACCATTTTATCACTTAACTTTTTGTCTCTGACTCCCACTACTATTTGATCTCGGACTAAATCCTCACGGAGTTGTCCATAGTTGCATTTATCGCTCAAGGTGTGGAGATCTGTGATAAAATTTTCCACAGGCTCCCCTTCCCCTTGGGTACGTCTATTGAAGCGTGCGCGCTCGTAGATTACATTAACTCTAGGAGCAAAATAATTGGAGAAACGCTCTCTAACTAGGTTGTAATCCACCAGCTGATCATCAGTTAGTTTGAATGCCGAGAATATATCCTCCGCTTTCGGACCCATAAAGTAAACAAGTGCATTAACTTGTTCCTCTTCTGTCTTTGACTTGAGATCAGAAAGCACCCTGTATCGATCGAACCGAGTCAACCAACGAGAAAAATCAGATTGGAAGTCATATTGATCGGGCGGATTGCCGATTGCAGAGTTACTAGGTCCAATGGCAAACATGATGATATCAAAATAGAAATAAAAAGTAAAAACACTCACTTTTCGATGTAATCTATAGATCACTCAATACTCTTTAGTTTACCGCTGCCACCATGTTTAGGGCTTATAATTAAATGATTGATTATGAACGAAACGTTAAAACTTTATTCGGTAGCACTTCACATTAGAGATCAACATTTCCAAGTCGTAATCATAATATAAACAAACCACAAATCTTCTATAAGACCTGCGTGCTGGAGTGGACACAGGCGTTGTCCAAACACTGTTCACCAGCATAGGCGTGAGGAAGAACGTCAAATCTGCTATATCTGATGATTTCAAACTCATAGGAGAAAAATTGAACGATGTAAAACCTACGTTATTGATGGTGGTCAACTGCTTCACGCAGTTAAATGGAATGTGAAAACCAACAGAACTTATTCTGAAGTGTGCAATGGTGGGTACGTCACTTTCATCGATGATGTTACTGATGGCGAAGAGTGATAAATTGGGTTGTAATATAATAATTTTATAATATAGATTTTTATGTAATTTAAATAAACAAGTTCACAGCATTTTTTATATTAAACTATTTACCTATACTCTGAGGGCGAATTTAACAACTGAAGTCTCGTTTGGCGACTATTTTACCGATTTTATAAAGGTTTCAATCGATTACACTGGAAAAAAGTAGAGTATTATAATATAATATAATATACTATTATTTTGTCTTCCAACTGATGGGAGACTAGGAGTTTGAAATTCGTAGGTATACCTCCAAAATCAGCCATCGGCGGAACTTGACGCTATGACTACTTTGGGGTTTTCGCTTGTATTTCTTCTCAGGAACGGGGATACAAAAATAATAGGAGCCCATCTATCGCAGAATTTGATGTAGTACCACTTTGATTCAGTAACAATTTTAATTTGGAGCAGCGGTTTTTGAGATAGAAGCGTTTGAACGTGAGCATACACCACTTTTCAGCCAAGTTCCTAAAACCCGCCGATCTTTAACGAGCGATTACGGCTAAACCGCTGAACCAATTTTAATGTTTAAGTAGCTCATTGGAAGCATAATTTAATGATCTTTAATTAATGTATTGATAAATTTTCCTGTCAGATGCACCTTTATGGAGCTGTAAGCCAAAAAGTGAAAAAAGGGTCAAAATTTCGTGGTTTTTCCGAAATTCCACCCCCTTCCACCCCTCCAATCACGAGAGACTTTTTTTTAGTACAATATGATGCCAAAAGGAACATCTCCACCAAGTTTCAACGTTAGACGAATTAGTTCCGATCAAAAGTGCTATTTTTACTGTACTATTATAGAATACAAGATAATATAAATACCTACACCAAACCTTGTTTGCTCCCGCGCATCAATAACATTATTGCAAAGCGACAGTTGGAAGAATGTAGGAATACGAAAACGAATAATACAAATACACAAGCAATATAAAAACAGTGTCTTTATTTTTATTGATTTGACTAGGTAGACCTCCAAAGTATAATATCACAACATTTGAACTAGTTGATTAAAAATTTAATCAATTCAGTAAATTTCGACTGTAGATTCATGATGTAAGGAGGGTGAAAATTATCGCACAACGATTTACTATTTTCTATACGGGGTGTTAAACTCACGTACCTAACTGACACTGGGATTCTACAACTGAAGTTGAGATTCTACGACTCATGCCGAGCAATAAGTGACCCTTATTTCACTTGCACAGAACAGCGAGCCAGAAAGAAATCAGAGAACGAGCCGGATGATCAAAGCAATGAGAATTATTTGAAACAGGACAGCACAAATCGCAAACGGACGACACAACAAAAATTAATAATCTTCTTCTTCTTCTTCTACTTCCAAGTTAAATGTCCTGGCCGCAGCCATGCCGGACATAGGCATTTCTTTTTTGGATGGTGATGGTGATTCATGATGAAACAGATGATGATGATGATGACGAGAATGATGGAACAGATCTTGGGGTAATGACGTGACAGATGATGGTGATGATGACGAGAATGATGAAACAGATCTTGGGGTAATGACGTTGCTATGGCAGGCTGGCACTTTTGATAAATATATTGGTTGATATAGAAATGGTTATGGAAAATGAATTGAGAAAGGGAAAAGCGATAATATGGGTTGAGAAGAATAATGTAGGTTGTGAGGAACATTGAGAAATGGTTATGATAAATGGATTGAGAAATGATTATGAAAAATGGATTGAGAAATGGTTATGAAAAATGGATTGAGAAATGGTTATGAAAAATGGATTGAGAAAGGGAAAAGCAAAAAAGGGTTGAGAAAGGAATCTGATTTGTGAGGGAATCATGGAATAGTGGAGATGTGGGTGGAGAGTGACAGGGCAACTAAAATTGAAGGTCACATTCCTGTACAAATTTATAAATTCTTTGGAGAGTATGGATGTTGAACTCGGCCTGAAGAAGATCGATTATGGAATCATAATGGATTCCACCAAAATTCAGCAGATCCATACGTTTAGTGCTTGTTCTGCCACATCTGTCCAGAATATGGCCAAGGTCCGCCACTTCTTGCTCGTTGTCACAATTGGTGCAATACGGCGAATCAATTTTTTCCATGAGACGACGAAAGAATGGGGTATTTCCATGGCCCAGAATGATGCGATTGAGTGTTGTAAAAAACCTTCCTTCTCCCTCAACGCCTCGGTACCAAGGTGCAACTGTAGGAAAGGGTATAATGGCCTTAGTCCAGCTACCTCGAGTCAAACACAATTCATCGTGTTCCCTAGTCCACTGCAAAGCCATTCTCCGTTTTAGGGTATGGACCAGATCAGTGAAAGGAACATTCGAGGGGAACACATCACCAGGGTGTTTGCTGAGAAATCTGGCCATTAAATCAGCAATTTCATTGCCGGACAGATTTATATGGCTAGGCGACCATTGTACAGCTAGTTTATTATTGACAGTTAAAGCTGTAAAAGATTTCAAAATATTTTGAGTGATAAAATCGGGATTGTCTCCTACTTTCAAATTTTTCAAAAATTCAATGGCTGATTGTGAGTCTGAAATAATAAGTACATTGCAGTTGGTATGGTGGGTTACAGCATGTTGAAGTGCTACAGAAATGGCATCTAGTTCAGCCTGAAATATACTAGTGGTCGGATGTCTTTTGGCTCCAGTAGCGATGTGATCAATATCACAATAAAAAGCAAGGGCTGAGTTTCCATTGTCCATTTTTGAGCCATCTGTATAAATTTTGCAATTATAATCATGAAAATTTTTGTGAATATGTTCTAGGGCTAAAGCTCTCAACTGAGATTCGGGCAAACTGTTTTTCTTATCAATCGTTGGAATAGTACGGTTTATTATTATTTTGTTTTTATGTGAAGGAAGTACACGGAAGGCAATTTGGTCCGGACTATAGAGGTGCACATGCTCATCTTCCAGAAGGTCTACAACTGTTTGCAGTTTTTCTCTGTATTTAGCATGGTTATTGTATCTTCTTGGTGGTAGTAGAAATGAGTTTGCCATTTCCCTGAGAGGGGAGTTATATATTAGTAACCTGCTTAAATTACGCTCAGTGACATAAGATACTCGAGTGGTTATGTATACAAAATTGGTTACTGAATGTAAAGAAGGAATTGGCGATGTCTTAACTGCGCTTGTTACCTGACGTAGCGCCGTATTTTGGAAGACCTGGAGTTTTTTAATATTACGAGGGTGTCCCCAGGCATAAAGATGCAAACCGTAGTCAATTTTGGGTAGTACGAGGTGTTTCACAAGTTGTTCCTGAGTGTCAGGATGATTTCCCCAAGATGAGCCCTTCATTGATTTTAATGCAAGTACATCTTTTGTACACCTGTTAATTATGTGGGTGGTATGTTGGACACCACTCAATTTATTATCCAGGATTATTCCCAAATATTTACAGGTCTCGACAGGCTTAATCAAAATGTCGTCAATATTAATTGCAAGTTCTTGTGTCTGATGGGAAGAGAGTGAGTCGAAGAAGGACATAAGGGATGTTTTCTTGAAGTTGATTTTGAAATTGTGCTGCATGAATTTTTCCAAAAGTATGAAAAGAGCATTCTTAAGTTTTTCTCGATTGAGCTGCGGGCTTCTCTCCTGTACCATAACCATGAAATCATCAGCGTAAGATATAATGCACACATTAGGGTCTTGAACAGTGTTGTGTAAATCGAGTACATACAGGTTAAAAAGCATTGGACTGAGTATGCTGCCTTGATCAAGCCCATGGGAGCCGCGTGTAGAGCTAACTCCATCAGTGTAAATTTTATCACTAAAAAAATTTGACACCCAGCAGCTGAGGAATGGTGACAAATTCAGATGCTGCAGTTTTTCAAACATCTGAGGAATGGAAACGTCATTAAATGCCCCAGAAATGTCGAGGAAACAACATAGTGTGCTCTTGTGCTCATCATTGCCTGAAAGGATTTTCAGTTGAAGTTCAGTTAAACAATTCAAAGTAGAATGTTTTTTACGAAATCCATGCTGGCATGGAGATAGCATCTGTAAAGATTCAACAATAATCTCAAGTCTAACTAGGATCATGTGATTCATGATTTTTGCCATGCAGGAAATTAAAGACAAGGGTCTAATTCCTTGGGGATCAACCTCTTTGAAGTTGGGCTTTTGAATGTAGATAATTTTGATATTTTTCCACTGTTGGGGTATTATAGTATGCTTATAGAATGTGTTGTAAAACTTAGAACTTAGAACGTAGAATGTGTTGTAAATTAATAATCAAACATTTATCACTGTTATCAAAGTCCCGATTCACAAAACTGCCGTCAGAGTGCATTCGGAATCCCTCGAGGCGGTGCACGGAGACGCAAGTTTAGATTGATGGGGTGGACTCCACCCGGTGGAGTCCATCCGATGGACGGCTGTCTCCATCCCTCCATGGAGTAGAGAACAACCAAGGTTGTTTTCGGTGCTCTGATGGAAGGTTTACACCAGATCCATGATCGAATCAACATGAAACTTCCATAAGTATGGAAAAGTACTACCTCCATGGAGTAGGGATGAGTGATACTCCATGGAGTATCGAAAAACGTACTGGTAGTATCGAGGTTAACGTTACTGTACTGTAATTTACTTTACTTTACAGGGAGGATAATCACTGTTTTCCCTTATATTGTGAAATCTGAAAGTAGTTTGGTGTTTGGAGCTAAACTTAATCCTAGGAAAAAGTGTGTGTTAATCCATTTCATTACATCCAATCAGTAAGGGGGAATAGGGCTAAAAAAATAATTTAGGCAAATTTATTTGCCTAATAATTTAGGCATACTTAAAAATAATTTAGGCAAATAGTATTTGCGATTGTGAATGTCCAGGTAATCGATCCATCTTTTTGTGTTGTGGGTAATCGTTTTGTTGTTTGCCTACTCAGAAAACCATCAACATGAAATTAAATTACAATAATTGTAATTACCACTGATGAGTTCTCTCATTAGAAATTATTCCTAATTAGAGAATTCAAAGGTTGTACTGGTCTACTAGGAACAATTCTATACCTATGGGTCCAATGAGAATATCGTATACCTACCGAGTTAAACCATGAAACATACCAGGTAGGTACCCAAGTGCCTCCTTGTCTCCGGTACTCTGTGCCAAGTAGCTATTCATAATTCTAATGAACTTCCGTGTACTTTCGTTTATTTTTATCGATCTCGATAATCACACTTATTATGACTCTTCATTTGTTGATTATTAAGTCACTGGGAAGAAGTACACGTTGCCGACTGCACCGGATTTCGACCGCAACATCATCGGGAATCTTCCTGAAAGAGAAGGCGAAGACGAAGCAATCGTGGAAACTCGGCCTTACTTGCTGCACCCGCCTTTCACTACTTACGTCCTCATCGTCACGATCCCTTGCATTATAGGTAAGGTGGACAAATCTTTTTAAAAAATACTAAATATAATATATTTAGTAATCATATTATGATTATTTAGTTCAAAACTCCTAGCCAGCTTAGAAGAAGGCATGGTAGGGTTTGGCAGGACTTGGGGGACCAGTGTTAGGCACACACAAGCAATTTAGTTCAAACTTCATTTTTACATCATTCAGGAACAAAAGTCTAAATCAGGGTGTCCTCAAACTATAATCAGTAGTGAAGAACATCACAAATTTAATTCACTAACATCTTAAATCCGTTTTTTCAAAATCAATTTTTGACCCAGTGACAGCCAAGTTTTTGGTTGCATCCGTGATTGACACATCAGTATTTCTGCATTAAATGATTCAATGTATCAACAAAACATTTATTTTCCATAATTTTTTCTATTTTTTCCATTTTTTCCCCATTTTCCAGGGGTCGTGAACATTTTTAGGACAGTAAGACAGTAAGGACAGTAAGACTTGGGCGTCCTTATGCGATCGATCTGGGGTGAAGTTGGACAACACTCAACAGAAAAAAAAAAAATAACCACACACTAATCCGTTTTAGACCATTCTGAATCCAAATCCGCGAAAAAACCATAGGTGTATGTCTGTGTGTGTGTGTATGTGTGTGTGTAACAAAATCTTGTGTTGTCTGCACAGGCCTTAGTACTCAACCGATTTTCCTGGTTCTTTTTTTGTTCGACGCGGAAAACTATCTAGTTGTGCACTACCGCGCCGGAATTTCGAATTTTGCCTTTTAAGGGCGGGAAAGGGGGGGTTAATGCTCAAAAAACGTGCGTTTGTGGGCATAATCTTGTGTTGTCTGCCCAGGCCTTAGTTCTCAACCGATTTTTGTCGTTCTTTTTTTGTTCGACGCGGAAAACTATCTAGTTGTGCACTACGGCGCCGGAATTTTGGATTTTGCTTTTTAAGAGGGGTAAAGGGGGGGTTAATGCTTAAAAAAAGTGCGTTTGCGGGCATAATCCTGTAAACTCTGCCCAGGCCTCAATTTCCAACTGATTTGTGTGTTTCTTTTTTGTTTGACTCAAATAACTTCCGAGTTGTACATAATTTCACCTGAGTACTAAAATTCGCAAGGGGAGGGGGCGAGTGGGGGATAATATTCATAAAATATCCGATTTTTCAATATTTTGGTTCCTTTACAGCCTACTAATTGTACACAACCTTTGAAATTGAGGAAAAATTCTCATTATACCTCCGGATTTTCATGAATTATTCTCTGTACCACCATAAAACTAATAGTGGTGCCACCATGGTGCCAGAGCACCATAAACCGCATATTTCGTGTTTTTTTTCTCTTTTTTTTTTGTGTTTCACCTTGAATACGGTTGTGAACCTCGACGGACCGCCTATTAAAACTAATAGATGAAAGTTCAATGTTACGACGTATTCCCGCTTTGGTGCCAGACTGGCACCATTGGTGAGGGAAGGGGGGGTGAACTCGAAATCGCATATTGGGTATCGTAGATCATGGATTTTAAAATGCTCTTCAGATTCGAGGCTCCCATGCCGCTAGAAATGTTTTGGTAGATAATGATGATGAGGGGGGGGTCAGTATTTCTTGCCTAAAGTACCAATAAACCAAATTACATCCAGTGAAACAGTTTTATCGCTTACCAACTGGTTAACTGATCTAATGCTTATCCAATGGGACGTCCCCTGGAATGCATGCATTACTAAACAATATGTTTTCTCTTGCATATGGTGCGCATAACTCGGAGGAACAGTACCCCCAAATTTGGTGCATTTTGGTTAAGTAATAACGATTTTACCGATTTTCTATTGATTATTGCTAGAAGGGGAATTTACCCCCTCCCCTCAATGCTTGGTTTTTAGGACGTCCCACAGTAAGACTTGGGCGTCCTTATGCGATCGATCTGGGGTGAAGTTGGACAACACTCAACAGAAAAAAAAATAACCACACAGTAATCCGTTTTAGACCATTCTGAATCCAAATCCGCGAAAAAAACCATAGGTGTATGTCTGTGTGTGTATGTGTGTGTGTGTGTGTGTGTGTGTGTAACAAAATCTTGTGTACTCTGCACAGGCCTTAGTACTCAACCGATTTTCCTGGTTCTTTTTTTGTTCGACGCGGAAAACTATCTAGTTGTGCACTACGTCGCCGGAATTTCGAATTTTGCCTTCTAGGGGGGGAAAGGGGGGGTTGATGTTCAAAAAACGTGCGTTTTTGGGCATAATCTTGTGTCGTCTGCCCAGGCCTCAGTTCTCAACCGATTTTTGTGGTTCTTTCTTTCATCGACGCGGAAAACTATCTAGTTGTGCACTACGGCGCCGAAATTTTGAATTTTGCTTTTTAAGGGGGGAAAAGGGGGGGTTAATGCTTAAAAAACGTGCGTTTGCGGGCATAATCCTGTAAACTCTGCCCAGGCCTCAATTTCCAACCGATTTGCGTGTTTCTTTTTTTGTTTGACTCAAATAACTTCCGAGTTGTACATGATTTTACCAGAGTACCAAAATTCGCAATGGGAGAGGGTGAGTGGGGGGATAATATTCACAAAATATCCGATATTTCAATATTTCGGTTCCTTTACTGCTTACTAATTGTACCCAAGCTTTGAAATTGAGGAAAAATTCTCATTATACCTCCGGATTTTCATGAATTATTCTCTGAACCACCATGGAACTAATAGTGGTGCCACCGTGGTGCCAGGACATGGTGCCATGATGCCATAAACCGCTTATTTCGTGTTTTTTTTTTTTTTTTTGTGTTTCACCTTGAATACGGATGTGAACTTCGACGGACTGCCTACCAAAACTAACAGATGAAAGTTCAATGTTACGACGTATTTCCGCTTTGGTGCCAGACTGGCACCATTGTTGGCGTTGGGGAGGTGGTGGGGGTGGGTGGGGGTGAACTCGAATTCGCATGTTGAGTCTCGTAGATCATGGATTTCAAAATGCTCTTCAGATTCGAGGCTCCGCTAGAAATGTTATGGTGGATAATGGTGGGGGGGGGGGTCAGTATTTCTTGCCTAAAGTAATAAATAAATTACATCGAGTGAAACAGTTTTATCACTTAACAACTGGTTAAACTGATCTAATGCTTATCCAATGGGACGTCCCCTGGAATGCATGCATTACTAAACAATATGTTTTCTCTTGCATATGGTGCGCATAACTCAGGGGAACACAACCCCCATATTTTTTCAATTTGGTTGAGTAATAACGGTTTTACCGATTTTTTATTGATAATTGCTAGAAGGGGAATTTACCCCCTCCTCTTAATGCCTGGTTTTTTCTCTTGCATATGGTGCGCATAACTCGGAGGAACAGTACCCCCAAATTTGGTGCATTTTGGTTGAGTATTAACGATTTTACCGATTTTTTTCGTGTTAATTAGTTGAATTCAGAAAATTCCCCCCTCCTCTCCCTAACCAATTTCCACTCTTATCTGGTGCGCATAACTCAGGTTAACACAACCCCCAAATTTGGTTCAATTTGGTTGAGTATTAACGATATTACGGAATTTTTCTGAATGTTGCCGAGAAATATTGCTAACTTTACTCCGGTGTCAGCGCGGCAATAAGGAGGGAACAAATCTCCAAACGTCCGAACGGGTTTGTATACCTCATAAATAATAACATAATAACAATATTATTGTTTAGTAGTGCATGCATTCCAGGGGACGTCCTATTGGATAACCATTAGGTTAATTTAAACCAGTTGGTAAGAGGTAGAACACGCATTCTTATTTACCTTCCTCCTGCACAAAACTGTTTCACTTAATGTAACTTAGTATTTTAAGTAAGAAATAATGGAACCTTTGGAATCGACCAAGAATTTTTTTAACCCCTTCTCAAAATTTATTGGTTCACGTTTCAAGGTACATAGAAATCGAATAAAAATTTGGCCGTCCGCCCGCCGTACGCGGCACTTTCCTCAGTTAGCATTGACCGATTTTGATGATATTTGGTATGTAGGCTCCATTTGGGGTCTAGTTGTGCCCCGAAGATTTTGGTTGATGTCAGTCCAGTGTAAGGGTTGGAAAATAAGGGTTGAAATTTTAAAAACGCCCTACCTCAAAAAATGTTGATGTAAAAAATGTTTTACATCAATTTAAGATAGTATTGAATTTCTAGTGACCACGCTGAGCCCTGTAGGACAAACTGTTCGCTCTCTACGAGAACTTGTTGGACTTAGGATAATGGGGAATTTGCCTCACATTTTTTTTTTTTTTTTTCGAATGAGGGTTTGTTTTTATGGAATAAAACCATAGTGAGCTGCTCGAAAACGCATCCAAAAAAATTAGAGAATTTAAGGAAGATGGAAATTTTAAATGTGGTGGCAATGTGTAAGAGGCAGCCATGTTTGAAACGTGACGGATATTCTACCAATCTGACTTCAAAGGAGGTTCTGTGGCGCTTACCACAGAAGCGGAACATACACGAACTTTCACCTTCCGAGTAGTGCGCACAAGAGTGCGCCACGAACTGGCAGGAAGAACCCAAACACAATATTAAAAATAAAAACAATATTACTCACTTTTTTACAATACGAATCTATCTACTAGTTTATCAGGCATTATTATTCTTCATCTTCTCTTATTTAGTTTCAAGATTTGAATCACATTATTCGAGTAGCCATTTCACTGGATCGTTTTGTGTCGCGGTGCTAGAACTCTGTCTGTTGTCGTTGTTTTCGCGTCTTTTTTTTTCTTTTTTTTTCGTATGACGTCAACAATACTCCTCGATTTTCGCGGTGTTTTGTAACAGAGGTTCACTTGTTTAGTCATTTTCTCCTACGGTAATTTTTTCCCGTTGGTTATTCCTAGTGTTAAACGTTATTCTAAGGCCCTATAATAGGATTTGACTTGAAATTCCAGAATCTAAAATTGAGGCAAATTCCCCATTAAGAACCACGAGCGTGAATCGCTATCTCCGATCAAATTTTAGCTGACCGAAATGCGATCGATGTTCCTCTTCATGTGGTTGGTGGTAACAATGGCAAAGCCGTGGGCTTTTCAGGCGAGTGATCTATATACAAAATAATAAACCTTTGTGTAATAATTTGCAGCGTTTTTTTTTGTTACACCTAGAATACGGATGAGAACGTCTACGGACTGTCTATCAAAACTAACAGATGAATGTTCAACGTTACGACGTATTACAGCTTCGGTGGCAGACTGGCACCACTGAGGGGGGGGGGGGGGGTGAACTCGAATTCGCACGTTGAGTCTCGTAGATGATGGATTTTAAAATGCTCTTCAAATTCGAGGCTCCCATGCCGCTATGGTGGATAAGGGTGAGGGGGTGGGAGACGACTATTTCTTTCCTAAAATACTAAATAAATTTCGTCGAGTGAAACAGTTTTTTTCCGCTCACCAACAGGTTCTAATTGACCTAATGCTTATCCAATGGGACGTCCCCTGGAATGCATATATTACTCAACAATATGTTTTTTTCCAGTGTGGAACTTAGTAAATCTGCCCGTGTCAAAGAGAAGGATTTGTTTGTAATCAACACGATTAATAAATTAAGGTAAACTACACAACTGTTTAGTGACAGTGGGTCACGTACTGCCTGTGTTCTATCCATCAACTGGGATTTTGATTTATCCGTAACGAAGCATTGGAAGTTGAGAATAAAGCTGATGGAGATGACTACGATCATACATTAGGTACATACAGGGGGAAAACAATTTTAATGTATAACAATCCAAATGCGGAGGTTCATTGTGGAGTAAAGTATACGTTTAGACGACGTCAATGAGCCATTGAATACTAATTTAGTGATCGGTTTTTTTTAACATGTTTAATGTTTTAGGGCTGGGGGTCATTCTGTGAATTCCGACACGCAAATCTGCAACACTTTTTTTTCTTAGTTACCACGGACCGATTTCTTAGTTACCACGTTATATCGGCTCCATTTGGGGTCTAGTTGTACCAAGATGGTCACTGATCAGCTGAGTGAGCTCCAAGGCCATTTTCTCTCCTGTTGAACGCAGGAAGCTGAAATTTGAGAAGCAGGGTCAATGGAGAATGCTGAAGGCGCCTGAGTGGTCACTGATCAGCTGAGTGATCGGCAATCTAATTTCTCCCTTGCGAGGGAAAAACATTAAACATGATTTAATGTTTTTCCCTCGCAAGGGAGAAATTGAACAGAGTTTTTTTTCAATACGGTTTTAAACTGAGGATGCTGGTGAGTATTTTCCTGCGAAACTGTTGCTAATAATTATACAACAAAAACAAACGTTCCCTTTTTGATTACAAAATTGTTTCGACCAAGAGATAACAATGTCATGAGATATTATGTCATAATATCGTCAGACTCAACTAACTTAATGAATTACAAATGTGTATCCCTAACAAAAATAAAATATTCAAATGCTCTCTAGGATGGTGTTTGCTGACGTTCGTGTGCCTTTGGATCTGTCGACCGAACTCTCCGCTTTACAGGGAAATCCTCAAGCGGCTCATCGAGCACAGGTACATTGATGAGATCTCTTATTTTATAAACTACTATTACGGTATTTGGACTCATAGGTAATCATGAAGATGTAGTCGTTTATGGCCTTGAACGTAGGTGTGTTTAAAGTTGATATCATATTAAATATCATATTAAATTTTATAAGTGTCAATCAGTGGCGTCTCTTCCAGGCAAACATAGCAAACACTGTCTGCCTTACTAAAAATATGCAAAATGAATCAATTAATTATGTTTGTTGAGATTCTCCTGTACCTATTCCCATTTTTCTTAATAATAATTATATAAGTAATATCTAGCCGATTTTGGAAAATTTTTATAAACTAGTGACTATTTCATGATTACTAAGGAAGTTGGATGAAATAGGAGAATGGAATAACGCATGTTGCCTTGGATACAGGCCCGCAACACTCCACAGAGTTGTAGTTGAGGTCGGTATCTACGATCGAATGTGGTTGATGATATGCAAATTAGCGTGGGATCTGGCGATGCAAGGCAAACCGTTCAAAAAATGAATTTTGTCGGACTGTTTTGGATGACAGACAGGCGACGATCAGCGTAGGTGTTCAGCGCTAGTATTGCTATGCCCCCACTACCACAACATCAACCAAGGCAAACAATCGAGGAGCTGTTTCGTGACCTTGAATGTAGAGAAACTTGGGAGATGAGCCATGGATACTATTAGTCCCCACATGGCAAGACATGAAATATCCATCCAACCACATTATATCACCTCTCAAATTTAAATTGGAGTGTGAAGCGTTTTATTCATCTAAATAAACTCAATTATGAAGCGTAAACATGTTTGGTAGGTAGTGGCAAAAGTAAACCTGTGTTCTTTGCTAGGGCTTGATCTATACAGAAAAAAATCTTTGCGTAATAATTTGCAGCGTTTTTCATTATTGTTTATTCCGCTAAGACTGGCCAATCACCTGACACCACTGGACTGACGTGCGTTCTGTTTAATTTTACAGCCAAATGAAGCAAAAGTCCGTCCTGTTCTCGGCCACAGTTCTCGCCGCTGACAAGCACACTGGCCAGCCAGCCAGCCCAGGTGAAGGCCCGTCTAAGGAAAAGTAGGTTCTACCTACAAACCAGAGTGCTCAATGGAGTGACCTCATACTAGTCAAGGACATTAGGCAGAATTTCATCATTTGGTCAACGTCGAAGTCTAATTTGCGCAATAAAAAAATGAAAATTATAGTGTTATCGCAATAATGTTTCTGTACTGTTGAGGAGACAAGCCGTTTCAAGAATATTGATCTATAAAATCGGGTTATGGATTTGAGAAAGCATGGAACTGACTGATAAAGCACCACACCGACTTGGCAGACTTATTGTAACATGGAACATGTTTTAGCCATAGTGAAAAAACTACGTTGGAGGGGATGCGGGGCGGTCATGCGCCTTTTCGACACTCTGGTTTTCGAGGCGCAAAACGCCGAGCTTTTCAATGCATTTTAGATAATATCTAAACGTATAATATACAATAGATAATATAATAATATACAAATATATAATAGATAATATATAATATATATAGATAATGTAATAGATAATATACAAACGTTGCATTATCCGCAGTAACATATTATGTTACTGCGGATAATGCAACGTTTGTATTATACCTAACTAGGACTAAAGGTTCTGCACTAATTTGGCTAAAACATGTTCTATGTTTTAATTATTTGCGTCGTAGTCTTCAAGTAGATAGCATCGGGGGGGGGGGGGGGGGGGGGCTCTTGCCCCCCGGAGAGATGCGAAGCACCGAGTTTTTTAAAAAAAATTTTGGTAAAACTGAAATGACAACAGGAATGATCAAGGTTTCAAGTTGAAGCTGCTTCAAATTCCTCTTTACTTTCTTCTAAAATGGGTAGTTTTTCGAGTGGAATACCCCAAATGCGCTTTAACAAAAGATTTCACTTTTGGGAAAAAATTGACCTATTTTGAATTACTGTACCTCCATAAGTATTCAACATACAGAGCTCAAGTTGGTAATTAGCAAATTTAACAGCCTTCAGCCGTTAATTATGCGCTTTTTTAAGCAGAAGAAAGTGCATAAATTTCACGGTTTTTAGCTCACTACGTCAGTAACACAGGGTTGCAAATTTGGGGATGAACATCCCTTAAAGATCCTAACAATGTATAAAACATTCGTAGATTGCAATGTCGACAGGGTTAAGGATTGCTTGTTTGGTTTCACCACGATCCAATTTGCATGAGCCGTGGTACAAGTGAGAAGTCTACCAAGTGGGTGTGGCACATAGCTTCCTCGTATGAGTAACATGATTCCCGGAAATTATTTAGAAATCAGACGTAGAAATCATGTTTGTTACGAGGAGTTTACGTATGCGCTGCTAACAGTTCAAAGACTATGTCAATTTTGATGAAATTGGAGGGAAATTATAGGAGTTAAATGACACTGTACCAAAATTGTTCTAAAAGGTAAGACGCGATGCGCATGCTTGCTGACGAAATCGTCTATCATGTGACTCCATGTGAGGAAGCTGTACTGCCCACCCTACTTGGCAGATGTTTCTTAGATTTCAAATAGCAGTGGTATAGGAAAATACATGTTGTACTCGATATTCAACAGACATAAAATATTTATTTTCATAATAATAATAATTAGTTGAACAACAAAAAAATTAACTCCTAATTGGGTGTTTCTCCTTTTAGGTATGTAGGTAATGCATACTTTTGATAATACATAATTAAACAAATCATGAAGGCACTGGTATAGGGAGGATTTATGAAAAATATGAAGTGATAAGTTGAATGTTGACAAAGATAAAAATATTCCCTCTTCATTATACATAGTTAAAAGTACTCAGGTACCTAAGGTAGATTTCTTAAGAGTCAAAACGTTACAAAGCTTTGAAGAAGGTACGAACTGAACAGTTGAATTTCTTAATATAAATAAATGAGGTTTGGTAAGTACGTACATTATGTACCCACCTGTAATCATAGGGTACGTCATAAGGTACCTACCTACTTCGAGACTTATGTCACCTCCTCGCTTACATCTAACTTATGACAAAGTTAAATAAGTGTTATGCTAGGTTTCATCTCGTAGGTATATTTTTTATCGGGGTTGAATACCACTCTGAGAGTTGAAGGTAATACGAGTTTTTATGAAGTCACTAGTAAAAGTCAAATCCAGTTAGGTGTTTGCCAGGGTCACGCGCTCTGGGTTCAACGGGGAGAAGTTGAAGTTCTTATCGATGGAAGATCTTCCATGTTCCCATCCCTTCAGAAGGGTCTGAGACGCCCGCTCCTGACCACTAGCGCTCTCTACTGCCTTCCTGATCTGCTATATTCACTAATGGTTATGGACTGATGTTTTCCTGTCTAGAGATGCGAGCATCCAGGTCACCGATCCATAAAAAAGCAGCACCAATGCATAAAAAGATGAGAACATACGAGGTATGACAATAAAGTTTGCAGACAAGTTGTTTTGCCATCCCCATGACAACCCTCCAGAAGTGGCCGTTATTTGGTTTCCTCCGAATATCCTTGAGAAACGCGGCAAAGGGGTTACAGTAGCTTATTTGGTGTCTTAAGGGGGGTCCAGTCGGTCGCCGTTCGTTCCTTGTTCCGGGTTAGTATTTCCATAAATTATTGTAGGGGTAAAAACTTTATAAGTTAAATTTGAAATTTTCAAGGATTTAAGAAATTCAATAGTGCATGGTCCTAGGGAATTGAAAAACTGAAAGAGTGCCGCTGGAATCATCAAAATCGAACAATTGCCCGAGAAAAATGAGAAAACCCGTTTTAATCCTCGATTGGTGCTTTCTCGTGAGATGAGCCTTAAACTTGGAGCATCAACCAATCATAACGCTTCTCCGGTTCTCAGACTTAGCTTTCAGGGCTCTGGACACCCCCTGATTGATGGCTGAAAACAAGTTTTCCCCCAGCTGTATAGGTAGAAATCTCAACAACCCTCTTGCATAAAACTATTTATTTTTTGACAGTTCAAGTTTTCTATCCAGAATAGGGAATTTTTCAACACCAATTTATTGACAAGCTACCTACGTAGATATGAATTTATACGATTCTCCGAAAAATTCAATGAACACAAATGAGTTAGCAGTTATCTCAGACTCGAAACATGCCGTATTCTTGGCTTATCCGCGTCGGGAACCCAGAGCGTGGATCCTAAGTGTTGGATAGAGTGGGTGGGTGATGATTTCCGTTTGGTAAGACATCTGCAGGTGTACGACATAGATTGACCAGAGCCTCATTTCAGGATTGGTCCTTCCTTCGTGGTCGTTATGATGATATCATATACCTTCAAGATCATTCATCATAACATTCGTAGAGAGTAAGATTGTCATCATGAACAATAGTACCTACCTCTAAGGTTCCTCATAAGAAAGTAAATACAGTGATTTTAAGGTCATACCTGACTTGAGCCAAACAAACAGCCAGGTTCCAACTCAAGTGTCGTTATTTACAGTTTTGATTTGGATTGAAAAAAAAGTGAAACTGAAAGAAACGAACAATTTTGGGGAAAACTTAGAAATCTGTGTAAGCAGCGTTGGCGGTTGAGAAGGTGACAGGTCTGTAGTAGGACATGCTGCTCTGCCATCCGCGGGGCGCGGTGTTGAAGTTGTTGGTTGCTGTGAAGTCGCCCTTTAAACACAAAGTAATAGTTGAAGATTACTACGCTTCGTTCAATATAATGATAAATACACTAGTCAATAGGTGTTTTGTAACAATCAATGCATACGAGAATTTTTGACTTTTTTCCACGCTGCATAGAAAATACTCAAGTATGGATTGAACACGGTTCTTCCATTGGTTCTTACAATCTGAGTGACATGAAACTATTATCACGCAAAGGTTTATTATTTTTCTGTATAGATCACTCGTCTGCAAAGAACACGGCTTTGTCATTGTCAACCAACCGTAGGTACTACCGACCTACTTCACAATCAAGTTTATTAGAAATAAATAACCGCTTCACACTCAGTTCGGATAAACAGGGAGTTGAGGTTGCCCTAATTAATAGGAAATTCGATTACTGGTTGATAAGGACGCAAAACTGAGTACAACTCGAAGAAACGAACAGCGATCGCATTTTGGTCAGCTAAAATTTCGATGGAGATTAGACTTCTTTTGCGATTCACACTTGTGTTTCTAATTTATCGTAAGTCCAACCCTCAAGTTCTCATGGGGAGCGAACGGTTGGTCCTACTGAGCGGACCAACCATGAGTGATGGTCTCATTCGATTCTAAAAATTCAATTTTATTTCAAATTGGTGAAAAAACTTTACCCTGGTCTTTTCAACCTTCATTTTTCACCCCTCAGAAGTGACTGACACTAACCAAAAGCTTCGGGGCACAGCTAGATCCCAAATGGAGCCCATATACCGAATTTCATCAAAATCGGTCCTTGGTAACAGGAATGTGGCACGTACGGTGGACGGACGGCAAAATTTGTATTCGATTTTCGGATTCTACGTACCTTGAAACGAAAACCAACAAATCTTGAGGGGGTTAAACAATTTTTTTTTCTTGGTCGATTCCATACGCTCATTATCTATCTATACAGGGTGTCTCAAAAGTTGTTAACCCCCCTGCTGAAATCGTCCAGATAGTGGTAAATTTTTTTTTTTTTGAATCTTCATGATTTTTCCCAAGGATCTCAAATGACCATATTGCGCATTGCGCATTTAGCAAATCGTGCGCAGCGCACACCAACTTCGTTATTTCAAAAGAGACCCCCATTTTTTATTTCAGATTTGGATATCTACGCAAAATTTCATGAACTTTATACCCCTCAGTTGATTTTTTTTTTTATTGCGCGCAACCCGCCTCCCTGGGCGCTCAAAGTTGCGCAAACCAACGATTGCGCCCAAAATCAGAAAACTGCAAGTGTGGCACATGTTTTTTCATTATTTTTCGACGCTGAATCACGTGGTGGTATCCATGTTTGAATTTGATTGGAATTTTTGAAATGACGGCCGGTTGTTTCTAGCGAAAAGTCGCTGTTTTGCTCGTCCTCATGAGTTATGAAGCGATTTTAATTAGTTCGGAAACTGTTATGATACAGAGTTCAGAAACGATTTGAAGCATTGTGGAATTCTGAAAAGAGATAAGCGAAGAACCTATTTACTTTTATATGAACTCATCTCAGATCCGATTTATTCTCATTGTTACCTTGAAGACGTTTTTTTTTTATTTTTTTTTATTTTTATTTAAATGAAATTTACAACATGCTCCACTTTTACTGTACTACATGTTATTTGTTCCTTAATTAAAAACTAATCACACAATCTTTTTAAATATAATGAGGAAAATAAAGATAACAAAATAAGGAAAGGAAGAAACGCGACTCGCGCGTTTTGAGGCGACGAGCGACTGATCCCATCCAGATGGGATCAGTCGCCTGTCTTCGAGCGACCTGGCTTCCCCCTCCCATGTTTTCTCGGCGCACCCTCCAACTGTGATTCACATTTTCTTGTTCCTGCCTTTTGATTCAGGCCATTTTGATTCACACTGTTGACAAACATGGATATTGAACTTTTAATAAGTGCTGTGAGAGAAAAAACTCCATTGTGGAACATGAAGGACCCTCGGTATCATCACAGGGACGTTCAGAGAAAACTGTGGGATGCAGTCGCACAACAATTGGCATTATCCAGCAAATAAATACTATCTATGTCGTCCATTGTGTAGTACTTCACCAAAAATAAAATGCAGTCCACTATACACCACCACAGATTTCGCGCGACTAAGTCGCCTCCAATGGAGGAGCTCAGTCGCGTCCCAGTCGCCTGTAATCGCCTTGTCGCTTGGTCGCTTCCAGTGGAGGGCCAGGCTAAATGTACCAAAAACTTCCGCAGGGGCCTGATATACAGATCGATGAGGTCGGGATCCGACGGAGGCCACACTCCACCCCCAACAACCACATCCCTGATGAAGGGGGCACGATGCCGCTCTAAAGCCGCGTCCACACTTGCAACATTCGGCCGCTCCGAACCTTGCTCCGATCCTCTCTCCGAACGTTGCTCCAATCTTTTGCCCCGAACATCGCAGCGCTCCAAACCTCGCTCCGAACCTAGGAGGGCGATCGGGAGAATCGAGCGCTCCTCAGTCCTCAGTCATGACATCTCAACTTCAAGTGGCCGCAGCTGCTTATATAATGATGGATTCCATTTTTTTTAAATTAGAAAATCGCGTCGGTGGACCACAAAATTTTATTTAATAAGATTATAAATATAAATTAAGAGACAGTATGAAGTTACTCTGACTATCTCCAATGATGCCTCCTTCGCCAACATATCCGCCCGCTCATTCCCCACATCTCCCGCATGTGCCTTCACCCATCGCACGCTCAAGGGCACCAAAGCCACGGCTAGTTCCAATATCAGCTTTCTTCCAGCTTCAATTAGTTGATTATGGCAGTCTGGATTCCTGAGTGACTCAATACACACCTTACTGTCTGTGAATACTGAGAATCCCGTATCTCGGTGCTGTGGGTGGATGGCCTTAATCCACTCCAGAGCCTTCACGAGACCCAGCGCCTCCACCTGATTGTTGGAACAGCAGCCATCCAGTCTAAACTTTGCTTGTTCCTTGTACCTTGAAGACGTGAGTACTGAATTATGCCTCGTGCAAGTACTGCCTGTTATTCTCCTGAGGAGAGGACTTCCATGGTCCGGGTGTATTACCAGTGTAATTACGTTTTGAAAAGAGCAGTTCGAGTGTACGCCGAGCAGTTCCCGACAGACGATTCGTCTCTGTGTTCGGGATTTCACCCAATCTGGAGCTGTGACACCACGAAGATTGGTTCATCGAGACGCAGTACAAGTACGTTCGTTGAACCTGGAACTGGGCATTTTACTGTTTAAACAGAAAAACCAATCTGTTTCTCTACGTCGAGCGAGTCACATGGTAGGAATTCAGAAGGATAAAATTCGACGCGTCCTCCATTATTACAACTACTTCCCTTATCGCTCCCATATCGTCCACGGTGTGCGACAAGGGGATGAAGACCGTCGTATGGATTTCCTCGCCATGATGAGCATCCTTCTCGAGGAGGTTCCAGATTCCCTGGACATTAAAAGACAAATTTTGTCTTTGGACAGATGAGGCGAAGTTCACCAATAATGGCGTACTGAACAGGTGGAATTTCCGGACCTGGGCTACAGAAAATCCTCGCATCACCTACCAGACTCGTCACCAAGTCATCGTTTCAACGAATGTTTGGTGTGGGCTCATCGGTAACCAGCTGATAAGGCCCAACTTTTACGACAGAACTTTAACTGGTGACCGATTTCTTCAGTTTCTGCGGGACAACCTGCCTGTTCTGTTGGAAGATGTGCCGCTCGCCACTCGTGTAGAGATGGGTTGTGACAGGTTTTTCGAGTCACAGGAGCAACTTGTTCCTGTTACTTTTTGGTACCTGATACTTTCACCTGATACTTGTCACAAATGTTCCTATGAGCCAAGTCACAGTCATGGAGCAATCCGATGGGTGGGACTCCGCCTCTGGTCCCCTCCTCGTCCGTCTGACCCACACTGGTGAGCTGCTGCAGCCAAAGTTCTTTGAATTCCAATTGTACTCGATCTCGATAGGAAGGTACATTTCTAATCTAATTTAATTTGTTACAGTAATTATTTTTTCTTAAAACACCCATTGAAAATTGAACAAAATGATTCGGTTTCGAACTCCATACATTTCTGCGGGAAAAATTTTGTGAAACTTTTTTTTGTATGTTTGTTTGAAGGGAGAAACCTAATGCTTAAAACAATGCAGATAAATTAAAAGGAAACAAAATTAAAATGGCAAATGAGTAGGTAGGTATATTGAACGATTTAAAATGAATGGAAAAGACAATGAGTGCAATATTGGAAGATTATTTTGAAGGAACAGGAAGGGGAGAAAATCAAGAGAAGCGCTGGCGGTTGCACAGCGGAAAGGGGCAAAGGGGGAAGGTGAGGGTGGAGGGAGGCCCGCGAAAGAAAGGAAGGAGAAGAAGGACGGCAGCGGAAGGGGGAAGGGGGGAATGGGAGCAGGACGCGAACGCAAAGATGGTGCGAGGGTGCAGGCGCATTGGCTGAAGATGTGACTGCCCGATGCGATTGTGACTTGAAAAGTGGTTGTGACAGGAAGAGGAAACTGAGGAGCCACCAGGAAAATACCTGGGACTGGACCGAAAATGAAAGGTACGAGGGAACAGAGCAAACGGTAACACCTACACGATGTGACTGCAGTCTCTGATACTTTCGGCTTGTCACATTTGAGAGTACCTGCTACTTTCCAGTCACTGGGACAAAGTATCAGATTGATACAGAACAACCCATTTCTACACTCGTGCAAGGATGTGGATGCAGCTGGAGGGTGCTCCTGCCCATCATGCTGCTCACGTGAGGCACTTTCTGAATCATCTTTTTCCGAATAAGTGGATAGGGCGCAACGCTCTTATACCTTGGCCTCCTCGATCCCCCGATCTCACGCCACTCGACTTTTTCGTTTGGGGTTCCCTCAAGGACAAGGTGTATGAGAATCAAACCCCAATTCAGACCGTCGAGGAACTGAAGGGACGGACAACGGATTCTGCACGAGCCCTTCGAACCGAATCTATTCCGCGTGCTCTTCACGATCATTGGCTGAATCGGGCAGAACTTTGCTTGCAGCAAGGAGGCCTGCATTTCGAGCAGCTGCTTTGAAGTTTTTTTTCTCGTTTTTTAGAGAAGGAAATTTGATTAATTTTTTTCTTTTAACTTCGCCGTAGCCGGTCCCCAGCCCGGTTGAGAAAGAAGGAGGGAAAGAAAATAACATTTTTTAGCTCGTCAGAATCGTCTGTCTGTTGGGGTGGCGCCTATCCCGGAACCGCTCGGCGTAAACTCGAACTGCTCTTCTCAAAAAAGAGCGATTTATCGCTAAAAACAACCGAATTTTCGACCGCCATTTCGAAAATTCTAATCAAATTAAAAAATAGATACCACCATGTGATTCAGCGTCGAAAAATAATGAAAAACAGTTTTAGTAGGCTTTTCAGCTAGTTGAAAATAATAAACCGAAAAAGATCGCACCTGATCAGCTGAAATTTGAACGGAGATTTGGTCTACATAGATAGATTTATCTATATATGTATGTACATAGTGTAGGTCGCAGCATTTTTTTTGCCAGCATACATTTTTTGTCAAATTGATAATAAACTATGTAATGCAAGGCAAGGTTTATAACAACATTTATAAGGAGGCAAAAAAAGGAAGAGATGTAAAGCATCTAACTCTATGAAAACCTTTTGGAACAGGAACAGGGTTTCCAATGGTATAATCAAACAAATATTTTACAATCGAATTGAGAGGAAAAATTTGAGTTTGAACGCGGAAAAACGTGAATTTTTTTCAACGAAATCGACGTTTTGACGGGAGGCCTCCGAGGTCTACACCGGTGAGCCTCAACTCAATTCTTGTCCCAACTCAAATCTTGTCTTAACGTCGCATTTGAGGGTGCGCTCAGACTTAAGTTATGACTATGAATTCCGCCCAGAGTTGAGGGTGCCTTCATTAGGAATTCTGATTACTGATTGCTGAAGACGCACAACTGAGTACAACTCAAGGAAACGAACAACGATCGCGAAAATCTGGTAATAGCTGAGGCTGAGAGGGAGCCGAAATACCATTGAGTCGAGAGTGAGCCTCAACTCATCTCGTTGAGTTTGGTTTACAAATGGGTGATTCTCAGAAAAAGCTCAATAATAGTGTTATGGTAGGGTTTCTCCAAATGTGCGTCCAAGTGTTTCTTTCTATTTTTTTATTGGGTTTATTCCCGCCTCTGCCTACTAGAACCTCTTGAAAAATTTACTTTTATCCGAAATTAATACCTTTTCTTTTGTCTTGAAAGGCTCAATTCTCATTACCACCACCTGTAATGATTTCATTTTTGCCTACAAAAGTCTTCTCCTAGGCCTTGAAAAATATTGTTTGCGTGAAAAAACGAATTAAACTGAAAGTCTACATGTAGATCTCATCAAGAACAGAGTGGTGTGATTTTTAAATCCATTTGGTGATGCCAATAACTTATTACAAAAAGTGTAATGGTGAAAAGTCTCATTACCGCACAAGAATCAAGATTTTCCCTCTCATAGCGACCAACAGGACATTTTGGCGAACTTTCGACGAGAATCGTAGTGGCAGTACTGCAGAGCGCCAGGGAACTCGCCTCCGCCATTTCCCTCGTCAGTTGGTAAGCAGGGGTGGTTATTACTTATTGTTATCATTACCACAGTTCAATGATTCTCTTTCAATGTTGGTGACTCATTTTTTTAGATCGCATTTTTTTGTAGCCCACTAATTGCCTTCTCAAACGGCGTAGAATGAGGAATATAGTATGTACAGAACGAAAATGGCAAGCTCTCAAATTTGGAATTCTCATTACCACACATCAAACCATCTCATTACCACTAACTTAATAAAGTTCGGTCGTAATGATAATATGCGTGTGGTAACGAGATAATGTTGTTAGTTGAGTATTTAAAGATGAAGTATAAATATGATTTTTCTACCTCAGGTATCTATTGACAGTTTTTAAAAATAAAACGATTTTAGGTTTTCGAATTCTGATATTATTATCTCTATATTGCCCTAAGCCCTTAGAATAAAGAAATTCTTATTGTTCCCTTAGGCAACCCTCAGAGATGACTCGCCCTACACTTTACACAGCGGAACAATTGTGTGAACAAGAAAGGGAGGCTGATCGAAGGCACAGAGAAGAGAGTATGGTCTAGTGTTTCTTAAAAAATATTTGTGATGTAATTAAGTTAATTATGTGACGAATATTAACAAAAAAGTCAAGTTGATATACAATTGTTGATTGATATACATTATGTTGTAGACTGATAAGAGTTTTTTGAATGTCATTTGACTGTTTTAGTTTTTTTACAGTTCTTTACCTACTTGGAATACATTGATACTATTCTGATTTTCATTGATTTTAGTTTATTTATTCCCTCCCTATCAATCTATAGAAAAGAGAAATGGAGATTTTTCAATATAATCATCTTATCCAACCAACTGGACAAGCTCATTGCTTGAAAGGTAGAAACAGAATTGTGAAACTAATACGATATTCTCAATACCAACTGCGCTTCTCATTACCATCACTCAAAAAAATTAGTTCTCATTACCGCTGCACTAAAAATTTTCAAAATTGAAATTTGAAACTAAAAACTGTGAATTCAGCTCTATTTTACGTTACAAATTCTTCTTCAAGATCCCAGGAAACTTGATGATTTAAAAAAAAACAGAATTGTGAAACTAATACGATATTCTCAATACCAACTGCGCTTCTCATTACCATCACTCAAAAAAATTAGTTCTCATTACCGCTGCACTAAAAATTTTCAAAATTGAAATTTGAAACTAAAAACTGTGAATTCAGCTCTATTTTACGTTACAAATTCTTCTTCAAGATCCCAGGAAACTTGATGATTTAAAAAAAAACAGAATTGTGAAACTAATACGATATTCTCAATACCAACGACTTACAATAAATCAAGTTCTCATTACCGCCGCACTATAAATTTTCAAAATTGAAATTTGAGACTAAAAACTGTGAATTGAGCTCTGTTTTGCATTACAAATTCTTCTTAACGTTCCCATGAAACTTCATGAATTTTTTTGAATTTTTTGGAGACGGTTCACTTACTCAAAGTTTGAGCCTGGAAAATTGAGCTTTTTCTGAGAATTACCCATATACTCGTACCGTCGAGTGCGCTCTTAGAAATTGTAAGAGTTGATTAAAAGAATTCTTCAACAGAGTGCTTTTTATTAAAACGAAGTGTACACAAATTTTTTTTTAAGAGAGAGAAAAGGAATAATAGAAAGGAATGGATCACTGAGAAGGAATACCAAAATGGTATTCTTGTGGGAGGCTCCAATCCTTCAACAGAAATCGCACTGAGTGCTCCCTCAGGGCGCAATCAGACTCGAGTTACGACAATTGAATTCCGACCCAAGGACTGAATCTTTTTTTCTCATCTGTGATAACAAATTACCTGAACAGCAGGGATCGGCGTCAAGTGAGAGGATTCGCCCAAGTAAGGACTGGTCAGCTCCAGAGAGGGCGCCAGCGCGGGAGCGGGCGCCATTGGCTGCGACTTCGGCACGTCATCTGCAATAACACAATTCATTGTTTAATTGAAAAATTGCAATAATAAGGGCTTATGAGCCTTACATCCCGAAGCATTTCCACTTATGAATGTCCTCTGCTTATCGCACAACAACGAATGGATTTCAATGGAAAGAGAAAATGAGGTCATGGATTAAGAGGGGCGTAGAAGACATTTAAAGTTAAAATTCTATATTTTTATACTTAGATTATTGAGAAAATTTGACCCATTCTATCTCTAACATTCCTCAGTTTAATCGATCGAATTATTTAGCGCATTCCGCCAAATTGATAATGAAGGTAAAATCGTGAACGGTTGCTTATTAATAACGGGTGATAATGAGATCTTATATTGTGATCTCTACATCAATAGTGCGAAGTTGTAGATCAAAAAACGTAAAAACAGACAATTTATGAAAATTAAACTACGTGATTATCAATCAAACTCATGCTTGTCGGGAAGTGCTTGAAAATGTTTTTAAAACGCAGCTGTGATGTGCTAATGAGTAAAAATGACGTGCAGGTCGCTTGAGAAATAACACGGAATACTTTTTTATCACAAATAACGATGGAATCATTGAGAACAAAAATATAAAGGGTGTCCCAAGTTAAGGACTGGAAAACTTCGGGAGTGGATTCTACAAGCAATTGAAGTAAGAAAATGTCTCTTTGCTATTTTGTTTTAAACCCTTGTTTTTCCAAGTTTTTCAATTTTAAAATTTTAAAAAGTTTTCGACTTTATGTCACTGAAATTATCATAACTACCGTTGTAAAGGGCGTCAACTTTCCTATCTTTTTAGTGCCTGCACAAAACTATTTATGGGGTTTTGATGGGGAAAAAATCAACTCGTAAAATAATTTTTATTAAAAATTAGAAAAAATTCCCATTTTTTTCTCATGGTTGTAAAGGTGTTACTCCCGCATGATTTATTTGTACCTCAACACCAAAAACTGCGCAATGATCTCAGCTTTCCAACGTTATAATCAAAGAATATGTTACAATCGAATTTAGGGAAAACATTAGTATTTAAACGAGGAAAAACGTGAATTTTGTTCAACGAAATCAACGCTCCGGCTGAGACGATCTGAGGTGTTTCGGTAGGCCTCGCCGTTTATCCGCCCCCTCCCTTCGTTCAACCCAAATTTGATTTTTCATTCATCAGGACCCCACAAATATTTTTTTTGTAGGAACTAAAAAGATGGGAAATTTGACGCCCTTCCTAAAGGTGCCCTTATTTTTACAGTAGTTATGGTAATTTTAGTAATATTTAAGGTCAAAAACTTGTTACAAAATCTTAAAATTGAAAACAACTTGAAAAAAGAAGGGGTTACAACACAATTGCTAAGACACATTTTCTTACTTCAATTAGTTGTAGAATCCACTCCCGAAGTTGTCAGGTCCTTAACTTGGGAGATGAAGATCCTGTTTTACAGGCAGTGATTTCGAATGCTACCAGAACTGGAAGTTTCAAGTAGAATATTTACAGTAGTTAAAATTTTAAAAGGAACTAGAGAAGGAATTTCGGATACTTTAGTTTGGGTCATCTTTTAGTGCTGAAGGTTGGAGAGCTGAATTTTTATTTATCTTTCCTTTTGTTGTGTCGGCAAATAAAGATCGCTGCAAAATGCACCTCGGTAGCACGAAGAACTCTAAATTAATTTTGGTAAGTGGTGCCCTCTTGAAGGATTTGCGTAATAACTCGCGACCGTGAGGAGATAAGGTGTGTTTCGTAACAGCGGCCAAGTTGGCAGCCACGCAGAGCTATAAATCATGAGACACAAACACGTAGGCCCACTCACGTTAATATCTAAATATTCTATTGGGGTTGTGTTAATACAAAATTCTTTGTGTTGCGATTTTCATGTTACAAAATCTGAGTAGAATTCTCGAGTAAAGAAGGGTCGAACTTACGAGCACCCAAAAGAGGACAATCGGGACCTCGGAAGGAAGCGTCAGCCCTCAAGGGGGATTCACCCCTCTGCTACCGAAAACACCGTCCACATAAATATGTCAGTTTCCCGACATTCCAAGTTCTAATTTTGTAATAATTTTTTCCCTCTCCTCGTGCCAGCAGAAGCAACTCAACCTCTGCATTCTTGTCTCTATTTGCTGATGACATCACAGTAGTGGTTAATTGTCCGAAGATTAGTATTGCGTAAACATAAGGTGGTCTCAGTCGGTCGTGCGTTCCAGGTAGTTATTTCCGTAAATTATAGACGCTAAAACTTTAAAAGTTGTACCTAAATTTGAGATTTTTAAGGATTTTTGAAATTCATTAGTGCAGGAGGCCCGGGAATTGAAAAACTAAAAGTTTGCCGCTGGAATCATCAAAATCGAACAATAATATTGCCAGAGAAAACGCTGCAAATTATTACACAATGGTTTATTATTTTTCTATATAGATCACTCGTCCACAAAATCACCAGCCATCCAATATGAAGAAAAAAAAATAAAATAAAAAAAATAACAAAATTAAAAATAATAATAAAAAATCAAAATCACAAACCATCGATCACTTTTCGGTCAGCTCTAATTTCAACGGAGATTAGGCCTCTTTTGCGATTCACTCGTGTTTTGATTTATATACAGGGTGTCACCCTAACTCGAGGACCAAACTTAAAGGATCGATTCTACAACTAATTTGCAAACTTTTTTGTCTTCTGACATTTTTTTTTAAACGCTTTAAAATTATACTTTTTTCACTTTTAAGATTTTGTTCGTGATTTCGACCTTGAGCCATTAAAACGGCCATAACTCCCTCAATTTACTGGATAAACTCAAATATGAGTATACCGTTGGAAAGAACGTTAAATTTCCGATCAGTTGATCAGGACACAAAAGCTTTTTAAGCCTTAAGAATGGTGCTTCTTTTAACTCAATAAAAACACCGAATTTCTAGTTGATTGAAGTTTTTGTTGAGTTCAAAGGTGTTACTTCATGCTCACTACCACATTTAAGAATAATGCGTATTTTATGTACGAAAAACGAAGGTTTTCTTCGAAAAATCCATTTTCTAGCAGTCGGAACCATTCGGAAGTATCACTATTTGATTCAGCGTAGAAAATTACATAGGAAATGATACCAAAATCGTCAAGCCATCTTGAGGTCAAGGGGGACCAGAAACCGCTTAAAACACTGGATTTGCTTGTAAAACACACGTTTTCGGGCATTCAAAATTCATTTACTCTTCTAATTTGAATGTTAAAAAGAAAAATTGATAGACCGTTGGAAAGCTGAGATTCTGGGCAAGTTTTTTCCGTTGAGTGCCCGCCGATACGGCTGTTTATTACATAAGATGAGTCAGCCTGAAAAATGGTGATTTTCGAGAAAGTTTTAAATTTCTGACTTTGACCAATTTATTTACTTCTACGAAAGGCTTAAAAAGCTTTTGTGTCCTGATCAACTAATAGGAAATTTAACGTTCTTTCCAACGGTATACTCATATTTGAGTTTATCCAGTAAATTGAGGGAGTTATGGCCGTTTTAATGGCTCAAGGTCGAAAACACGAACAAAATCTTAAAAGTGAAAAAAGTATAATTTTAAAGCGTTTAAAAAAAAATGTCAGAAGACAAAAAAGTTTGCAAATTAGTTGTAGAATCGATCCTTTAAGTTTGGTCCTCGAGTTAGGGTGACACCCTGTATATAAATATTTCAATATAAACCCTTAAATTTTCGTAGGGAGCGAAAGGTTTGTCCTACAGAGCTCCGCGTGGTCTCGAAAAATTCTAAAAATTATATAAAATCTTAAATTGAAGGAAAAACAATACCTTTATATCAAAATTTTCTAAGTTAGGGCGTCTTCAAAATTTCAAAATTGATTTTGGAACCCTTAGAAGTGACCTACCTCAACCAAAATCTTCGGGGCACAACTAGACCCCAAATGGAGCCTACATACCAAATTTCATCAAAATCGGTCAATGCTAAGTGGCAAAAGTGCCGCGTACGGCGCGCCAAATTTTTATTCGATTTTTGGATTCTACGTACCTTGAAACGTAAACCATCAAATTTTGAGGGGGTGTTAAAATTTTTTTTTCTTGGTCGATTCCAAAGGTTTATTATTGAAAATAATAAACCAAAATGGGAAACCTAGCTGAATAAACGGGTTTTCCCATTTTTCTCTGGCAATAGGGTGGTGCCATGGGTCGGAAAAACTGTATGTTTTTTAAATCGAAAGTAGACCTCATTCTGAGAATTTTGACACCGATCGCGACCTTATAGCGTGAGAACACCTTTTTCTATGATTTTTCAAAGTTTCGAATTATTATGACGTCACAGTGGGCTGAGGGGCGCGGGACGTCAGAATAATTCGAAACTTTGAAAATCATAGAAAAAGGTCTACTCATCCGCATTTTGACAGCAGAGAACGGCTGCTGTCAGAATTCTCAGAATGAGGTCTACTTTCGATTAAAAATCTAAATTTCAAATTTAGGTACAACTTAAAGTTTTAGCGCCTGTAATTTACGGAAATACCAACCCCGAACGAGGAACGAACGACGACCGACTGAGACCTCCTTAAGAGATAGCAAGCTCGTGTGCTGATGATGCTTTATTGCTTAGTGCGGGTAAGACTCAACGTTTGAACTTCCTCCTGGATAGCCGTCTATCTCAATCAGTGAATTTACTTGGATTGGAGGTTGATAATCGACTTTCCTGGACCAGCCACGTTGAGAATTTGTCAAAAACGCTGCAAATTATTACACAAAGGTTTATTATTGTTCTGTGGAGATCACTCGCCTGTAAAGAACATAGCTTTGCCATGGTCACTAACTACCAACCACATTTTCGCTTCACAATCAGTTTATTTTGAAGAAAATGTCTTAAGTAAGATAATGTCTCTTAGAAATTTTGTTTTAACCCATTTTTGACATAAATATGTATTTCGTCTGGCGGTCAAGGAATTTTTCGCGAAACTTTTTTTTTGCCACAAGAAATGCAACGCAATATCAGTAAAAAAATCATAGCTACGGTTTTGGTATTGAAGTACGTGAAAAACCATGCCGAACTAAAACCATAATACCCAAAATTAAAAAAAAAAGGAAAAGTTGATTGACCTGACCCATCAGGACCCCAAAAATAATTTTTCCAACGAGCCCTTAATTTTACATGTTTACGGCAAATTACGGTAGTTATGTTATTTGGTGACATAAGATCGATAACACGAAAAAATTTTGATATTGAAAAAACTTTGAAAAACAAGGGGTTGAAGGAAAATAGCTAAGAGACATTTTTTGTTGCAAATTAGTTTTACAATCGAGAATCAACCCCTGGAGTTATGCGGAGTCAAGTTGCGCCTCCCTGTAGACTTAAAACAATCGTGAAATTTGAATCTCAGATTCTACGAAGAATAGGGGTGGAATGTTGACATCCAAGACTCATGCTAACATGAAGCGTGCAACAGATTTCATCTTAAACACGCTTACATCTTCAAACAGACACATTAGAGAACAGATAATGACGAAATGAAGAACATGACGAATACCACAGTGAACAGGACGGACTCGGGGTTGGCCTACTCACTCCCAAAATTTGGATACTGGTGGTTCAATCGGGTCTGTGGAGGAGTGTGAGTAGTGTTGGACTTGGTGGTTTTCAGTTGCTTCATTTCCTCCTTGTATTTCTGCATTTGCTCGTCGTAAATGTGTTTTTTCTGTTTCTCTAGTTCATAGTGGTGTTCGATTTTCTTTATTTCCTCTTCACTCATATCCGCTATCCTTTTCTCCACAGTCGAAATGTGAGCTTCGCTATCTAACGACAACTTACTGGATTCGTAGCTCTTCTCCATCGATATGACGTCCTCGAAGAGCTTCCGAGACTCCATTTCCTTCGTTTTGTCTTCAAACAGTTTGTCTTGAATTTGCTTAACCTTCATCGGAGGTCGCGTGCTTTGCTCGAACGTGCTGATCAGGTTTCTGACAGGTATTTTCTCGTAAGGTTCGTCGGTTTCTGGGTCTTTTGCCTCTAAATGCAAGTCTACGATCGCTCCACCGAATAATGGCCGCGCTCCTGGGACCATTGACGGTGGCTTTTTGTACTGTTTTCGATCAGGAGCTTTGAAATCAGGTTCTTTCCTCTCTTCAGTCTTGTCAACTTCTGGTTTTGGTTCTCCACGTTGTATGGACGTGAAGTCCGGCGCTGGGTCGAACAGAGGAACTGCCCCTGCCACGATGGCAGCTGGCTTTTTGATCTCATGTTTCTCCACTTTCTCGTATTCTAAACTCAATTCATTGAACTCTCGCTCCGTCAGATCCTGGACTTCTTCGTCGACTGACACGATAGACTCCTTGTCAACAGTGAATTCAGATGCTCTGGACACCAAGGATTTGGACTCTGACATCGTAGCAGTTCTCGATACTTCCGTTCTGCTGGTGGTCAGAGCAGACTTTTCGGAGGAAATACACAACTGTTCGAACATGGATTCATCATTCTTCGTGGAACTAGATGCTTGTTTGAGATCTGAAACCTTCTCAGTCTGAACTGCAGTAGGCAAGGGTCTGTCTGAGTCTGATTGAGATTTCTGGGGTTGGATTGAGTCGTTCGCGACGTTTTGTTCTTCTTGTGGTGTCGCCGTCACATCTGCTGCCTTTTGAATCTTGACTTCTTCCGCGATCTTCTTTCTCTCCTCCTGAAGTCTCTCCCGCTCAGCTATTTCTGGATCGACTTCTTCGACCCACGTGCTCACAGGAGGTCTTTCTTCTCTGGGCGGTGCCGGCATGTCGTAAATCAAAAACTGATTCAGACTCCTCGCCTTTTGCTCGTGGAGGATCTGCTCGTTGAAGACTTCGTGTCCCGCGAGTTGACTCGCAATCGCGGGTTTATTTTCGGCAATGACAGGTTCGGTGCTAATTGTATTTGTGTCAGGGTGGTAAGCCAAGCTCACCGGAGACTTGGGAGATCCAGCAAAGATTTGCTCCAGCTTCACAGAACCTAGCATAATTTACAACAATTAAAAATTAGGAAGTAACTCCGGAAATTGAAAAAATAAACGAGAACGGAAGAAACTAATAACATGAACAGCTTAAACAGGGTCTCCCATGTTAAGGACCGCTGAACTTCAGGAATCGTTTCTAAAACTAATCAAGTAAGAAAGACTTCATACCATTTTTTTTTTGCTCCACGAAAATCAGATTTTTTTTCGAATGTTGTGTGTTTTCGACCTTAAGCCATAAAAATGGCCACAACTCCCTTAATTTAGGTACATTCAAATTCAAATCAAATTAGAAAAATTGCCTACTCTGTGGGAAAGGACGTCAAATTTCTCATCTCTTAATTGCCTGCAAAAAATATTTTTGAGATCCTCACGAGTTATAAATCAACCCATAAAGCAACTTCTATCAAATTGATAAAATCTCTGTTTTGTCTTTTGGTTGTTAAGGTGTTACTTTCGCATGATTTTCCACGAACCTCAACACCAAAAACCTAAGAAATCAGCTTTCCAATGGCATAATCAGTTTTACTTCGCTAATTGGGGGAAAAAACGTGGAGCCGATTATGCAAATCGACGTTTTTTGGTCTTTTGGACTAGAGCAGGTCCAAGAATTACACACATCATTTTCAACGCCGATTCGAATGGTCCGTCACTAGTAATATTTGATAACCTAAAATCGGATTTCGATCGCGTCAATTTTCTAAAATTTATTTATTTTTCAAAAATATTTATTTGTGAGAAAAAACATCTCAAAAGTGAAATACCTTGGATTTTCGTGGAGTAAATCAAAAATGTTACAAAACACTTTCTTACTTAAATTAATTAGGGTTAAAAAAAAGATCTTTGTCGTTGTCAACCATTTTTATTCGTGGAGAGCTTTCGACAACCCTCTGTCATTGTCAATCCAACAGCAAGAGGACAAGTAGCCGCTACTGCCACTTGTACCTACAAGTACAAACTGGTCTTCTACACAGAAATCTTGTCCTTTTGCTGTTGGATTGACAATGACAGACGGTTGTCCAAAGCTCTCCACGAATAAAGTGATTGGAAACGACAAAGGAATTTTATTGTCAAAAAACCCTAATTATGTGAATAAGTCCACAACCACATCATATTACTGATTACTAGTAGAAACAACTTTTGATGTTCTGTGCTCCTCTGCACGGGACACCCTGAATATTTTGATTCAATTTGAAGGTGACTGAAGTACAGACAACTTCTAGACCTTCGCGTTCAACTTGGAAATCACCATGAAGTGAAGCACCTGTTCAGAAGTAAGAGAAGCGACGGGAAAAGGTTTAAATAGCGACTTACTGAAGGTCTTGCAGGCTGGGACG
This sequence comes from Apolygus lucorum, assembly GCA_009739505.2. Taxonomy (NCBI): domain Eukaryota; kingdom Metazoa; phylum Arthropoda; class Insecta; order Hemiptera; family Miridae; genus Apolygus; species Apolygus lucorum. Next base: position 40,751,264 of record CM019179.2, read on the forward strand.
GGGTTCCAACCTCTGGGGTTCTTGGGTTTGCAGAGATCGCTGGGGGCGGGCGTCGGCGCGGGGAGCGGCGGCGTCGGCGTCGCCAGCTTCCTCAGTGTCGTCGGCGTCGGCGCCATGACGACTCCTCGCGGGCTGTTGATTTCTTGGAAGGCGGATTCGACGGAGCCCTCCAGGGCGGCTTCCCACGGCGACTTGATCATCTTGAGTCGCGGAAGCGTGAACCGTTCCTACCGAGCAAACCACAGTAGTAAATTTTGGATTTTCAAAAAAAAAAAAAAAAAAACTAAAATAAGCTATTGCAATAAACTCAAAAGTTTTAGCAGACAATTTTGAAAATTTGTTTGAAAACGTAAACATTTCAACATTATCTAATATGTAAAATCTGAACCGTATGTGGGAGACTCGGGTTCGATTCCAGGCCGTGACATCAACTTGTTTGTAATTTGATAAATGACGTGTTCAAACATAATATTGTTGAAGACATTTCATGTCACGGTATTATGGATTTCTTTTCACATATCTACGATTTATTTTTCAGGCTTTTCAGCTAGTAATTTAGTAATTGACGAGTCGGTAGATACTCAACGAATTCGCAGAGACGAGTTACCCGTCTCTGCGAATTCATAGAGTAGGTGCCGACTTGTCTACTAAACTTCTCGTATTTTAAACGATAGATACTAAATTTACTCGTCACTGGTAGAACCTACCAGATAGGTCATATCTGCCGGCCAAAGTAAAAAAGCCGTAAGGCCATTTTTGGGTTTTGGTATAGGTAGATTCGTAATTTTGGGTTCTACTTGATCACCCAAAAAGAAAAACCCGGAAAAATTTATTAGACAAGTTATTCCCCGAAAATACCTACGGTGTTTTGCGTTTTACAAGCTTTTCCAACGATAAAAAACAGTAGAGATTCTTCCAACAAAAAAGACCTTACGTCCTTACTCTACGGTGTTTATTTGTTGTAAGAATGTTACTATAGCTATACATCGATGGACAGTACGCCTTTTTTACTTAATACCACGCGTTCATTTCTTATTTTGCAACAGTGGAAAGCCGTAGCAAGACCACAACGATAATATTTTATCAATGCCAGTACAACGGAAAAACGCTGCAAATTATTTCACCAAGGTTTATTATTTTTTAAATAAACATCACTCGCCTGCAAAGAACACGGCTTTGCCGTTGCCATTATTTTGTTCTGTTTCACCAACCATAGGTAAAAGTTCATTCGGAAGAAATAAACGATTCACACTCGATTCGAAGAAATAGGGAGTTGGGGTATGAGATTGGGGGTTTCATATGGAAATTATAATACTGTTTGCTAAGGACGCAAAATTGAGTACAACTCGAAGAAACGAACAGCGATCGCATATTGGTCAGCTAAAATGTCAACGGAGATTAGACCTCTTTGGTGATTCACACTCGCGGTTCTCGTAGGGAGCGAACGGTTTGTCCTACAGAGCTCCGAGTGGTCTCAATCGATTTTAAAGAGTCAAATTGACTTAAGATGCATCATGGCACATCTAACTTTTGCCTACTTTTCAGGAGAGCAAAAAAACCGATTTGGTCGATAAATTTTATAGTTTTTGAAATTTTTATTCATCGGTCTATCTTTATTTACAGTCTGCTAACTTGAATTGCATTTAATAGTACAGTAAACATCATAAGTCAAAAAATCTTGTAGATGTGCCATGCTGTTGAAATTATTCCTCTCACTTGTGCTATGATGTACCACATTTTCTTTGTGTTTCGTGGTGAAACGGCAATACCCTGTAGCTGGCAGTGATGTAGTTTACTGAAAAACTATGAAATTCATCCTTCTCCAAGTAAAAGCACGAGTACGAGAATTAAATAAGAGAAATCATTGCAATTCTGCAAATCCGCGCAATCTCTGAAAATGTCATCAAAATCGGACAATAACTTCGATAGTTTTATGTCTGACAGACACGGAACCAAAATTGTTCAGGAAGGCTAGAAACGTAAAACACGAGTGGAAATTCTGATTTTGGAGAACTTTTTTTTCAACCATGAAAAGTAAAACAATGCTTCTGCTACCTTGGTAGACTCGGAAGCAAAATGTAATAGGTATGATATTATGGAGAAGTCACAATTTTAATGCAACTTTATCTTCAGAAGAGTGTTAAGAAGTTTCAAGGTATCATTTGTGAGATCGTGAACCACTAATAAAATCACGTTTTAAGTTTTCCCAAGGCACAATCTCAAGTCAAGAACCAAGATTGCCTAATATCACATTAGTAGTACCCTAACACGGGTATTGAAATTTTTCTATTTTTAGATATTTTTCTATCATTAGGTACAAAGCACAGCAAGCACTTAAATTTTCGACCTATGATAGGTAGTTTAGTTGTAGCTAATTTCCAATTTGTAAATAGAGAGATTTGTAAAGTGATGGAGACACTTACTGGCGCCTTACCTACTTTCTGGCTTACAACTTGGGACTATAAGAATTTAAATTTTAGCTGTAAGGTCCCAAAAACTTTAAGAAAGAAGTTTAGAGAACTCCATTTTGTGATTTAGAGAATACAGCCATAGAGGAAAACTCTATGGACTCTATGGAGAGGACTCTCTCCAATTGGAGAGAGTCTCTTTTTGGTCGGTAAACTAGAATGCCAGAATTGGGCCTGTTTTGGCCTTTTATAAGGAAGGTCATGAGTGAAAGGCGTGTCCGTACTGTGGTTAGGGCCTTCCTCCGAACAATTGGTCATACATCGTGAATAAAAATCAGTTTTTTTTGGTATTTTAAAAAATGTTCATGCAGGCGATCGTGCAGCAACTTAGGGCTTTTCTTCCCCTTGAAATTGGCAATGACTTTTCTATAGGAAAGCTGCTAGAAAAACATGAAACATCATGGCACATCAAACTTTCTCAGAACAAACCATCATAGCACAAGTAAATCTGCAACTTTCAACGAAGAATTAGTTGTCATTCCAGACAGCTCGGGGCATGGTATTTTGTTTTTATTGAAGATTATTTAGTGGAGAATAGATTACAAAATAATTTTTCAGGAAACACTCCCTAATCAATCACGTAGTCAAACAAAACCCAGCTCATCATCTGAGCTGTAGCCTTCCTCCATGTTGAAGATTGTAGATGTGCCAAGATGTCAGATGATTTTAGTTGTGCTATGATAACTAAATCAGAAATTACAGCGTTTCAAGTGGAGCAATCAAAAAACTAAGTCCACCAATCACTCAGGCGCGAAAATTCCAATAAGAAACCGTTCTAACCTCATTTTCGACAAAATGTTAGATGTGCCATGATGCATCTTAAGCGACGCAATACTGTTTCAAGTTGGTGAAAAAACGAACGAATTTGGAGATTTTTGAGCTAGGAAACTTTAAAATTTCAGCTTTTATTTTTGACCCCTTAAAAGTGACTGACTTCAACCAAAAGTCTCGGGGCACAACTAGACTCCAAATGGAGCCCATAAACCAAATTTCATCAAAATCGGTCCATGGTAATTAAGGAAAGTGCAGCGTACGGTGTATAGTTAACGGACGAAAACATTTTTATTCGATTTTTGGATTCTATGTACCTTGAAACGTAACCAACAAATTTTGAGGGGGAGTTAAATTTTTTTTCTTGGTCGATTCCAAGGGTTTATTATTGGAAATAATCAACCAAAAACAGTTGCTCACATTAAATCATGTGTTCAAATCCAAAATTCATGCTTCTTGCGGGAAAAGACGTAGAAATGTCCCTGTCCATACAATACGGTAATAAGGATGCTTAGAATAGTTTACTGAAAATCAGAAAAAAATCGACAACTTACGTGTGGGTACTTCATGTGCACGAGACAAATAAGTAATTTTTTGAGAATTTTTGAATTTAAAACATTGGAATTTTGGAAATTTACTAATTCATGTAGCAGGAATGGGATTTTTACAATAAAATTACTATTATGGAAAGGGTTGACAAGTTAAAGCTAAAGGTGACTAGTACGGTTCTGGGGTTAGAGATGGCGTCGCACCAAATCAAATCATCCTTTATTCCCTTAACTTTTACAGGAAGTATCTCTTGTTGTCATTTATAAGGGAGACCACTCCTGGACCAATGTCCATAGACGGTCCCACGTAAACCAATCCTTCGTAATGCCAAAGAATTTCATCAAAATCGGATAATTTTTTCCTACAGTTTTGCCTGGCCCAATAGTTCTACGTTTTGGTTTATTGTTTTCAATAATGAACCTTTGGAATCGACCAAGAGAATTTTTTCTAACACCCCCTCAAAATTTGATGGTTTACGTTTCAAGGTACGTAGAATCCAAAAATCGAATAAAAATTTGGCCGTCCGTCCGCCGTCCGCGGCACTTTTGCCACTTAGCATTGACCGATTTTGATGAAATTTGGTATGTAGGCTCCATTTGGGGTCTAGTTGTGCCCCGAAGATTTTGGTTGATGTAGGTCACTTCTAAGGGTTCAAATTTGAATTTTGAAATTTTGAAAACGCCCTAACTCAAAACATTTTGATATAAAGGTATTGTTTTTCCTCCAATTTAAGATTCTATAGAATTTTTAGAATTTTTCTAGACCACGCGGAGCTCTGTAGGACGAACCGTTCGCTCGCTACGAGAATTTAAAGTTTGGACGTACGATAAATCAGAAACACGAGTGTGAATCGCAAAAGAGGCCTAATCTCCGTTCAAATTATAGCTGACCGAAATACGATCGATGTTTTTCTTTATGCTGGATGGTTGGTAGCTTTGCAGACGAGTGATCTATAGAAAAATAATAAACCATTGTGTAATAATTTGCAGCGTTTTTGGTTTTTTTCCAAACGCGATGGAATTTATTGACAAATATCTTGGAACCTGAACAAGGAAACTATCCTCATTTTGACAGGTTAGAACTGAAAATTCGAAGTTTAAAACGAATTCACGTTTACGTATGCGCACGGGCTACCATCGGACTCACAGCAACATAAATCAAATGGAACTGGTAGAGAACTAAACCTATATTCAGACAATACATGAGCCAGAAGAACTAGTTTTGTCTCGAACAAGAGTCAACATTTTTGTATGATTTTATAATTTTATAATTTATCTGAAGTTAATTAGATATTATTTTATTTATTCATTTATCAGATCATTCAGTTCATTATTAGTTCATTTATTAGATTGGTAATTAAACCGATGCCTAATTAATTTATAAAATATTAGAAGGCAGTGACTGGAGGTCAAGCCAGCTGTTCCTCAATAAAGTCTTTAGTCAGTTCGTCCATTTTACTGTAAGCCTCCTTTAATACGAATCCCAATTAATCGTCATCCACATCAAAAATGAGGGTTATCCAAATCTGCCAAACATGTATCTCGTGTTACCTGTATTTCATTCATTTTCTGGACGTTTTCAACTCGGTGGGTGGTGTCCTTGAGGAAGGACGGAGGGGGGAGTTTGCTCATCGAATTCTGGCTCATAGTGGTTGCCTGGTAGGATTCCACAGTCTTCACGTTGTTCTCGTCAATGATCCAATTTTCCGACCTTTTTCGCCTTTTGGCAAAAAGTTCGGCGCCTGTTGTTGACAACAAAGGATATTAAATATTCAAATATTTTTAAAAAATAACAAATAAACATGAAAAAAGGAGCCTGGAGCACCTAAGATCTAGGTTTTGGATTAGGAACCTACGGGATAGATTTCATCTGAATATATTATATTATAATATAAAATAATATAATATAATATAATATAAAATATAATATATAAAATATATTATTTAGCATCCATAGTGTGGTGGTTACTACACTGCATCATTGTTATAATGTTTGTTTACATTGTATGTTAAAAAGTTAGTTGTTAACTGGACGTGGTCGAAAAATACACTTTCCAAAACCTAATATTGGACTTGAGTTATTACATTGGGGGCCCGTCCGTTTCAACGATCTCCGTGAGAAGGAAGGAATATCTGAAGGATGCCTCCCAAAAGGAAAGCGCCACCGGTTCAGAGGACTGTGTCAACACGAAGTCAGACAATGTCAACAAGAAGTCATTCACTCGAAGTGGTTGGAGCTTCTGGGTCTTCAGTACCACTTGAATCAGTTCTCCCATCATCCATGCATCAAGTACAGCCAACTACATCACAACCTAGGTCCCCAGTATCTCTTCCAGAAAGCCACCAGTCAACGGAGCTTATGGCTGTTACGTCCTCTTTGCAAGGAATGATGGGTACAATGCAGCAAATGCAGCAACAGATGTTGCAGCAGTTGACTCAGCTAATGGAAGAGAATCGAGAGTACAGGCAACAGCTCGAAGATCGTGTATCGTCCCAACAATCTGAACGAACAACGAGCCACATTCATGAGCAGCCTCCAAGTTCACAAGTTCTCAGCCAGGTACCAGTGACACAACAATTTAAAAATGATAAAAAAGAAGTTGTGTTGATGCCGTATGACGGAAAAGTTACCTGGGAGGAGTATAAAGTGCATCTAGAAGTTACATCACTAACTAATAATTGGTCATTTGTGACGAAAGGATGTAGATTGGCTCAAAGTCTACGAGGGGCAGCTCTAGCTGTACTGGCTGATTTACCACCTTCAGACAGAGTAAATTACAATGCTATTTCAGAAGCTCTGGCTGAACAGTTTGGACAAACGAGAATGATCCCTAACTGCCAACTTCAACTAGAGACACGATTTCAAAAATCCAATGAATCACTATCAGACTTGGCAAACGACATTGAAAGGTTAGTCAGAGGTGCTTACCCAGAGGATACTAGAAGTAACAAATCCAAGAAAGCTGTTAAAGCCTTTATAAAAGCGTTGATGGACAGAGATCTTGCAAAATTGATAACTGTAACGAAACCCAATACCGTTCAAGATGCTCTCACAACTGCATTCCAGTTGCAAGCTGTAACACTGTCAAAAAATGCACCAAATGAAACCCGCTGTTGGGGTTGTAGGGAAGTGGGGCATATGAGGTCACAATGCCCTAAAGAACAGAAAAACAACCAGGGAAACTAGTTGAAGTCAGTGCCAAGGGCCATGCACTGGCTATAGGTGAGAGGCCCCATGGGTTTGTGAGAACGTTTCGAACGGGAACTGACGCTTTATTCGCAGAAGTGACTATCAACGACAAACGAATGGACATGCTGGTTGATACGGGAGCTTCTACATCCATCCTACGTCCAGATGTAGTGAAATGCCTCAAATTGAAAGTCAACCCTTCCATTTTCAACCATTTAACAACAGCAGGAGAGGACACATTGAAAGTGCAGGGTGAGTGTGTACTCAACCTGGAAGTAGCAGGTAGAAAAATTAGACAAACATTTTTGGTTTCAGATGTGAGAGACAAGGGCATACTGGGTTTGGATACACTTCAGCAGCTTGATGCTACTTTAGACTTGTCGCGAGAGGAACTTCAAATGGAAGGAAGGACCATTCCCCTTCGTAGAAGGTTTCAGTGTGTTGTTCGAGCCCTGCAAGTAAATTTCATGATGAAAGAAAGCAATTGGGCAACGGATTTGTTGAAAACTTCAAATCTGAAGCCTTGCTCGAACGAATTCGCGGCAGTCATTAAGGTATTCAATAAATTCAGAGATGTATTTGCAGCTAAAGGGACTAAATTAGGCAAAACGCATGTTGTTGAACACATAATTAACACTGGGGACGCACAACCGATCAAGCAACCTCCCAGACGGCTACCCTTCACCTCTAGAGAACACGTAAACAAGCTCTTAAGGGAAATGCTGGATGAAGGCGTGATTGAGCCTTCTACGAGTCCTTGGGCTTCTCCAGTGGTCTTAGTTCCCAAGAAAGATGGCTCAACCAGATTTTGTATCGACTACAGGAAGCTTAACAATGTTACAAAAAAAGACTCGTACGCCCTTCCTACAGTACAATCTCTCCTAGACGCCCTAGTGGGTTCTGCTTGGTTCTGCACTCTGGATCTGAAAAGCGGTTACTGGCAGATAGGAATGAAAGAAGAAGATAAGGAGAAAACGGCTTTTGCAGTAGACCGTCAAGGACTCTGGCAGTTTAAAGTTATGCCGTTCGGACTTTCTAATGCACCAGCGACATTCCAGCGCCTGATGGAAACAATTATACCGCCTGATCTAGCACTTGTCTATCTGGATGATGTGATCATCCATGGCCCAGACATTGAAACAGTGCTGAATAAACTCTCCAAGGTCCTAGAACGATTCCAGCAAGCTAACCTCCAAGTAAATCCGAAGAAGTGCAGTTTCTTTACGCAAAAGGTTCAGTATTTGGGTCATGTTATATCAGCAAACGGAATTCACACTGACCCCAAGAAAACAGATGCGGTTAAAGATTGGCCTGTACCAAAGAGTAAAAGGGACGTACGCTCTTTTCTCGGATTTTGCTCTTACTACAGGAGGTTTGTGCCTAAATTTTCAGAGGTTGCCAAGCCACTGCATGCATTGACAGAAGAAAGAGCAGTATTTGACTGGAACCAAGCTTGTGAGTTCAGTTTTGAGAGATTGAAAGATCTTATGGTGACGGCGCCAGTCTTAGCCTTTCCAGACCTTCAACAGCCCTTTATTTTGGACTGTGATGCAAGCGGGCATGCCATTGGAGCAGTTTTGTCTCAAGTCACTGAGGGTATTGAAAAAGTTATAGCTTATTACAGTCAAGCCTTGAGCAAGCAGGAGCAGAACTATTGTGCTACACGCCGTGAACTGTTAGCAGCTGTGAAAAGCATTCAGCATTTTCACTACTATTTATATGGGCAGCAATTTACTCTCAGGACGGATCACGCAGCGTTAAAATGGCTTGCCTCTTTTCAAAAACCCGAGGGACAAATGGCAAGGTGGCTTGAAACTCTGCAAATGTATTCCTTTGAAATCGTTCATCGTGCAGGGAAAAATCACAACAATGCGGATGGATTATCCCGTCGAATCTGTTATAATAACTGTTCCTATTGCACTCGTCGTGAGAGAAATGTCTTCGTTTCTGCAATAACACTATCTGCTGAAGATGAGAACTGTCAATTGGAGGATGCCTCCATTCAAAGAATTCTCAAGTGGAAAAGTTCTAATGTCCGCCCTGACCTAACTGAAATCTCTGCAGAAGACCCCAAAGTGCATCGATTGATTGTCCGATGGGATTCTTTAGAAGTCAGAGAAGGTAAGCTGTTTCACAAATGGGAATCAGGAAATCGCGTTCGATGGCAAATGGTGGTCCCTACATCCATGATTCCCAAAGTCCTTCAACAGTGTCATGACCAACCTACTGGCGGCCACTTCGGTTATTGGAAGACACTTGCGAAGGTGAGACAGCTATATTTTTGGCCCGGAATGGCCGGTGATGTGAAGGCCTGGTGTCATAGTTGCCAATCTTGCCAAAAGATCAAAACCCAAAGAAGCCTGCCTGCACCACTTCACCAATGTCCTGTCAGTGGACCTTTTGATCGAATCGGGATTGACATTCTTGGGCGTTTCCCAGAAACAAAGCGTGGGAATAAGTATGTGTTGGTCATTTCCGACTATTTCACCAAATGGCCAGAGGCAATCGCTATCCCAAACCAAGAGGCTGAAACTGTGGCCAAGGCTCTAGTAGAAAATGTCTTCAGTAGAGTTGGTGTACCTCACGAAATTCATACGGACCAGGGAACCAACTTTGAGGCTGAACTGTTTCAAGAGATGTCGCAATTGATGGGGTCGAGGCGCACAAGGGCAACACCTTTACACCCACAATCAGGAGGATTAGTTGAAAGGTTGAATCGTACCCTCACGAAATACTTGACTGCATACATTGGACAGCAACAAGATGATTGGGACGAGAAAATCCCCTTGTTTCTTCTCGCATACAGGTCGACACCTCACAGCACTACAGGTTTCTCTCCAGCTCAGTTGGTATATGGAAGGGACCTTCACCTACCTGAAGACTTGATTCGACCCAGAGCCACCACTGATTGTGAGCCACTGATGACACCTTACGGCTTCCAGCTTAGAGCAGATTTAGAGAATACCCGAGATTTTGCCAGAAATGCCATGAAAATCAGCATGCGTAGGCAGAAAGAATGGTTTGACAGACGCTCGAAACATAGAGTGTTCAATGTTGGAGATTGGGTGTGGATCCATGATCCAAAACGGGTTCGAGGACGCTGCCCGAAACTTGAACCACAATGGACAGGTCCCTGGGTTGTATCCAGAAAGAAGAACGAAGTGGTCGTGGAGGTGAAAATGGGGCGGAAAAGGCGTCTTCTTCATGTCAACCGTCTGGCTCATGCCGATGTACGACCACAAGAGACAGGGGAGTAGTGTGGTGGTTACTACACTGCATCATTGTTATAATGTTTGTTTACATTGTATGTTAAAAAGTTAGTTGTTAACTGGACGTGGTCGAAAAATACACTTTCCAAAACCTAATATTGGACTTGAGTTATTACAATATTGTGGCGATTCTCGATCATTCGGAATCTCCATCAATTGGTTGGTAATTGGGAAACCACATCACCACCAGAGAATTTTCCACGGGATCATAACAGATCCCACACAACTCATCATGCCAAAATACATTAGCTGGTAGGTACAATAGGCTGCCTGATGCAAAGTTGGCATTGGCGAAGATATGTTTCCCATTATCCTGTATAATCCGTAAGAATCCATTCAAGCTTCATGCATTGATTGAACTAGGAAGTATTTTACTAATGTAGAATGGAAAGACATTAACAATTTCAAACTTTTCGTCCAATAGACGTTCAAAAAAAGATGGCGTGACAAATCATTTAGAAACGAGGAATGCTGAGCAACGGATTCAGTCAGAGTGAACGGTTTTTCCTCATTTTCTCCGGCAATTATTATTCGATTTTGATGATACCAGCGGCAATTTTTTAGTTTTTCAATTCTCTAGGTAGATGCACTAATAAATTTCAAAAATCCTTGACAATGTCCAATTTAGGTACAACTTTGAGCGCCGGATCGTAAGAGATTAGACTAACCCTGATCAAGGAAGGAAGGGCGATTGACTGAGACCCCCTTATCAATCAGTAATCTTGTGTGATAAGCGTGAAAAGTCTACTGCGCATGTCACGAACTAAAAGTTCTGAAAACTCGAGAGGGCCTTTGGCTAAAATTCAAGATTCATGGAACATGCTTTAGCCGCGCTTTTGGCGGAGTTGGGATGGGGTGGACGGATGAAGAATAACACACACACATCACCCTCTCCGGGTTCTCCTCAACGAACTTGCAGTTCTGGACTCCTCAGGCTCTGAGTTTCTCCAGACAGGCAAAAATGGGTGATTCCAGTTCCAAACCCTTCGTGATTACTTCTCCAGACAAACTTATTGTGTACACAATCGATTCTCCTTGAAATCAGCCTTGAATTGGTGATACTTTTCTATTGGAACATTTTCACAAAAATTGACCCTACTCACCCTAATGATTCTGTCTTTCGTGGAGAAGTGACTACTCGTGTACCAACTGTTTGAAACCTTCTACTCTTGAACCCTCATTGTAGACAAAGGCAACTCATGAATTGTGCCATCATTGGCGAATAATGTGAATGAGTCATTTTGCGAGTAGACGAACACAGGACGATCGACTAAAATTAATTGATCATCAGACTCACTTATTTCTTCAACAATTCCGATAGGTTTAAATGGAGCAACCTGCTTCTTCAGCAGCGTACCTGGGAAAGATTAAAGCGACGATCTTAGTAATTTTGAAATCAGTGAAACGTCATTTCGTACCTTTGCCCTTGGGAGCGTTGAGATCTCGTACGATGTCGAAACAGGACTCTGGACTCATGGGCGGCTCGATCTGGAACCCCTGTTTTCTGAGGCTGTTGAGGTCCTGGACCTGTCCTCGGGGGTCCATAACGAGCTTGAGGATGGGTTTGGACTCCTGCACAGGGACACAGCACAAATACAGGGTCATGGCCGAGCACAGACGAACACGAGACGAAATTAACGATATTGGTAATAAATGATCCACAAACAAGACGTGACAATAGTTTAGGAAATGCGACCATCCATGAACCACAGTCAGGTTCCGGATGTCAACTAGGTAAGCTACTGGAGAACGAGAGGTGACTGGAGACATTATCAGCAACCTTGAAATGGCCACAACGCCTCGCGTTATCCTCGTAATTAAACGAAGTCGAACAATAATAAAGTACCTTCCATAAATGAATGAAATGTGCAATTCCAATGCGCTATTAACCCGAACTCAATTTAATTAACAAACATTGTTAGCGAATTTTCAAGGAAAATGAAGCTATTCCAATGATCTCAATATTCTCAGAATGGACTTTTTCGAAAAACTCCTAAAGATAACTTGAATAATTGTTTCGCAAAAAATATAAAGTTTGAGCCAAAATGTCTATAATAACAAACGAAACGACTCTAAAAGCCAGAAATCTTCGAGAACCCTAAATGGTCCCAATTTCAAAAATAAGCCAAAAAAATCATAGTCATGGTAATGTATTGAGGTATATTCAGTACCAAATTTCTGATAAAAGTACGTTTCAGAAATTGAAATTCGTTCAAAAATTTAAAATTATTGTATTATATGTACTTACTTAATGAAAACCTTTGTCGTACCCAAAAATGCAATAGCTTCGTGGGTACTCTATGAGTTCATGGATACGAGTAGAACGTAAAATATGGACTCCTAAAATCTTCAAAACATACCCTGTGCATACAGTATGTAGGTATGGTATACTGAAAATCGAAAAAACAACAATGTTCGATCGTTGAACAATACTGTACGTGTGGGTACTCTGAGTTCGGGGTGACGAGAAGAGTAGTTTTTTAGTAGTTAGTAGTGACGAGAAGAGGTTTTTTGAAAATATTTTACCAAGAGGATGATTCTAGTATTTTAACGATTCGTGCTATGCGTCACACCCTCAAGGGTGACTATTCTGTCAAATAGCTAATACTTTGATTTTCTTAACCACAGCTTTGGAGATTTCTTTGAAAATTCGCTCATTAACTCATGCTGCATGAACGGACTTTTATTTATTTTAAATTTGGCATCCAGACATTTTTGAAAACACAAGTGGTTGTTTGTAACTCCGGTGGTGAGTTTTGACATCTTAGGTACTTGTTTTTGTACATTGAAGTGCCATTTTCCGTCTAAACTTCAATTCGAGTTTTTGAGTTTTACAGAAGTAAAAAACAGAAAAATGTTAATAGAACATCTTGGATCGAGAAAAACTGTTGATTTCATTGATTGGCAGGTAGGTACCATCTTAACTATTATATTATTGGGTTCTACGTAAAGGGGGCGGATTTATGAAGATGCAATACCTACTTTTGGCGGCTCTGGGTGAAAATTTTCTGTTTCAAAACCAACGTTTTTTCCTTCACCTGAAATGAAAAAAAAATAAATAAAAAATCATGCGAATACCTATGAAAACTTAGGGCAGTCCAGGAGCCTACGGATAAATTGTACTTAGCTAGTCGGTTTTCCTGTTTTTATTTTATTCATCATCTTCAATACATTAAATATCTCGTTTGACCTGAGTAGTAGGCAAGGAAGTAGTAATTTTAAGGAATCCAGCAAGATCGAAACGAATCCTGATGATCGGAATTCGGAATATCAATCAGAAATCTCGATATTCAATTAATTGATAACAGATCACGAAAGGTCAAATGACAAAGCCGAATGCTACCTTGGTGGATTCGAACGTAAGACGCAGAAATATTATGTCACATACGGAAACTGAAAATTTTTAATACCTACATCAATTTTCATAGCGTCTATCTGTCTACATTGTTAACATCTGCTATCCATCTAGACTCCATCTAATGACAGGCGAGACAGATAAGAGGTTTGAAACCCGATAGTTTGAACGACCCGAGTTACGATGAAAAAGGCATTGCGCCAAATATTCGGCCTTGGGGAAGCTTTCAAGAGCTTCACAAGTGCTTGACGCTGTTCAGGCTTCGCGATTCCAAAGCTCAACCCCCAAAATAAGACCACCAAGAGAGAAATGAACTTGAAATACTAACACAACATATTAACATCAAATGACTTTGTTCATTATAAGCATTATAAACTTTCGCCAGCATACTCCAAACCAAACATTCATGAGAAAAGTTGCTCTGACTATTGACAGGGTACACAAGTAATCAGAAGATAAGGTACTTAGAAGGGGAATCTACTAAATAAGTTTCGTTTTCTAACTCAAATTTTTTCCCAAGAATTATGAAATTGAGAAGAATTGTTCTGCAAAATGTCTATTATGTTTCTATAAAATTGCCGGACACCTGAATGCACTTCGAAATGCCTTCTGCATAGAAATCTGCCGCCACCTTGTTGGCAGCTTCCTTCTCTTCTTCGCCACTCCCAAAGCATTTTCTGACCAACTGTTTCTTCATTTCAGTGAAAAGGAGGTAATCGGAAGGAGCAAAGTCGGGCTGCGACATCGATGTTTTTCTCTGAGCATCGATGTTTTGTGTGCGATGTTTTACTATCGATTCTATCGATGTTTTTTATTTTTCCATGTTTTCTCCAATCGCATTCATCAAGCCCATGTTTGTGCCTCAATTAAAAAAACAAAAAACAAAACGTGACTAATTGGTGAAATATTATTCCATTTTCCAAGTTCAAATTATTTTCTGAAATTCAAATAGGGTGTGCGCCTGGGTAGGAATAACTGTTTATTGTCATTTTTAATCTATGGTAGACCTCATTCTGAGAATTTGGTACCAACCGCGACCTTCTAGCGCGTGTAAATCTTTTCCTATGAATTTTTAAAGTTTCGACCGTTTATGACGTCACAGTGGGCTGGGGGGGGGGGTCCCGCCCAGGCGAGCGAGAGGGGCGCGTGACGTCATAAACGGTCGAAACTTTGAAAAATCATAGAAACAGATCTACACACGCTAGAAGGTCGCGGTTGGTGCCAAAATTCTCAGGATGTAGCCTACTTTCGATTAAAAATCTTAGAAAAATCAAGGCGCACCCCTCATTATAGTGGAAGTTTTCACAGCGCAGGAGTGATATACCTGCACATTGTTCGGAAGTTGTTATTATTGACATGAAATTCATCCAACTTTTTGCTTAAAACACGGTTTTAACATTTTAGTCCTTACTTTGGCGTATAGAATCGAAAAGGACGGATTTTTTAAAATTGGATTTTCGGATTCTGCATATTTCGAAACGTACAACATAAAATTTTGAGGAAGGTTACATTTTTTTTCTTGCTCGATTCCAAAGATTCATAATTGAAAATAATAAACCATCACGCGAATATTGATCGACCTCAACAGATGGTTTCTCAGTTAGGTTTTTTCGTGACGTCACGGACTACCAATATTCTTCCGACCACGTTTTTTCGCGAATTTTAGAAATGATTTATCAGCGATTGGGAAGCTCCACAGTTGCCAACCCAATCACTAGGTTAAATTGGTAGTAGACAGAATTGTAGGAAACAGCTACAGTGCATATCAGTGACAATAGGAAGAAAAATAAGACTTCAACCTGGTTGCCCCTCGTGGCCACCAAAGTTGAAATTTCGCCCCTAACTTTGTCACTATAATTTGCCATCGTTGTTCTCTCAACATTTCCACGTAGACGCCAGTTTCTTTTGCCGAGCTGGTGATACCCAGAATTTTGAATCATTGCTCGGCATACTGTCAAACCTGTAGGATCGCCTCAGCAGGTATTGAAATCCAGGGAAACATCCGTAGTCACAGAGCCCACAGTCGTACTTGCTCGTGGACTACGTCCTTCCTCATTCCCTCTTTTCATTGGAGTTGAATATTTAGAACACCAGGTACCTGTCTGATTTCTACATTCTACATTCGTTCGACACCCACAAAGCACAGAGATGGCAATATTCACCTTCGTGTACCCACTTGACTGATCTCTTCTTTCTGTTGACGTACATGGACTGCCCCTTGCTCTCCTTATTGCTGATGTCGCTCAGTGAATTCGAGATTCGTCGAGCGAGATCAACTTGTTCTTCCATTGTTGGGTGAAACGGGCCATAGAAACTGGAAGAGGAGAACATTTTTCCTGAAACCACAAAAATAACATTCTGTAGCACGAGCGGAATTAAAAGACATACATTGAAGGTAGTTAAGTTTATAACTGTTTTTGGTTTATTATTTTCAATAATGAACCTTTGGAATCGACCAAGAAAAAAAAAATTTTAACACCCCCTCAAAATTTGATGGTTTACGTTTCAAGGTACGTAGAATCCAAAAATCGAATAAAAATTTGGCCGTCCGTCCGCCGTACGCGGCACTTTTGCCACTTAGCATTGACCGATTTTGATGAAATTTGGTATGTAGGCTCCATTTGGGGTCTAGTTGTGCTCCGAAGATTTTGGTGGATGTAGGTCACTCCTAAGGGTTCCAAAATCAATTTTTAAATTTTGAAAACGCCCTAACTCAAAAAATTTTGATATAAAGGTACTGCTTTTCCTTCAATTTAAGATTCTATAGAATTTTTAGAATTTTTTGAGACCACCCGGAGTTCTGTAGGACAAACCGTTCGCTCACTACGATAATTAAAATTTGGACGTTATATAAATCAGAAACACGAGTGTGAATCGCAAAAGAGGCCTAATCTCCGTTCAAATTAAAGCTGACCGAAATGCGATCGATGTTTTTCTTCATGTTGGATGGTTGGTAGCTTTGCAGACGAGTGGTCTATATAGAAAAATAAAAAATAATAAACCATTGTGTAATAATTTGCAGCGTTTTTGCCTTTGGTTTGCAAGAGCTACCCTTGGGGCAGAAATAGTTGACATATTTAAAGGGCTGTGAAAAACAAACCAATGTCCAAGAAAAAACTTGCTATACTTCCTAAAAATACAATGAAAATCATTGAAATATAATGTGGAAGATATCATCTTCCGACATATGGAAGATGTCATCTTCCATCTAAATGTTAACCGTTGTTAGCTTGTCACTGCCGGAGACGTTCCCGGAAATTTTCCATCACCCTTTGAGTAATTTCTGGTGGAATTGATTCTTTTAAATCAACCAGAATACAAGGTCTGTGCTTGGACACCTACATATTTCGAATAAAAATGGGGAAAGTAAGTGATTTCTGGTATTTACTTACTTTTTTAATACTTTATTTTTCCCATTACCTATATTATTTGGTATTTTTTATATTTATAATTTTTCCTTAGGAATATTTCATTTATTGATCTACATTGATTACAATTTCATTTATATATGTCTTTATTACTAGCTATTCTAGTGGAAATACCAATGATTCTATTCATTTTTGATTACCAAAAGCTTCACGTTGATGCATAGGGGCATGAATTGATGTATTTTTGGACTGAGTAGGTATTTGCGGGACGCTACAGTCACAACCACCAGGTTACCTCACTCACTGCTAGCTAATAAACATCTTTACAAAGATAAACAGGGAATGTCCGAAGGAAAATTCATGTCAAAACCTCGTAACTAGGGAAATGATATTCAGTCAGTTTTCCACCTACAAAAATCGTTATCCAATCGTTGGAACGCTCTCGATTTATGTTGATTTTGACATTTTATGTCTTTACTATGGCACATAAATGAAAAACGCTGCAAATCATTGCTCAAAGGTTTATTATTTTATGTATAGATCATCCTTCTGTATAGATCACTGGTTCTCCATCAATAGCACCTACCACCATCTGTATTCTCCCTTGACCTTCCCTCTCAAATTTCAGCTCCTGCGTTCAATAGGATTGAAAATGGCTTCGGAGCTCACTCAGCTGATCAGTGATCAGAAGAGTGAAGAAGATCTCCTCGAATGCTGGAGACGCCTGGAAGAGCACTTCCATTCAATAGGATTGAAAATGGCTTTCGAGCTCACTCAGCTGATCAGTGATGTGAGGAGTGAAGAAGATCTCCTCGAATGCTGGAGACGCCTGGAAGAGCACCTCCATTCAATAGGATTGAAAATGGCTTCGGAGCTCACTCAGCTGATCAGTGATGTGAGGAGTGAAGAAGATCTCCTCGAATGCTGGAGACGCCTGGAAGAGCACTTCCATTCAATAGCATTGAAAATGACTTCGGAGCTCACTCAGCTGATCAGTGATCTGATCAGTGAGCAATGATTTGCAGCGTTTTTTACCTACAAACATTGTTTTACCTACCAATTTTTTTTTACCTACCAACTATTGGTAGGTACTACCTACCACACTATAATGGCTTCACACCTTCACAATCAAGTTTATTAGAAAGAACTAAACGCTTCACACTCGATTCGAAAAATAGAAAGCTTGATATGGAAATTTGATTACTGGTTACGCAGAAGGCAAAACTGAATACAACTCGAAGAAATGAACAGCGATCGCATTTTAGTCAGATAAAATTTGAACGGCGATTAGACCTCTTTTGCGATTCACACTCATGATTCTGTTTTATCGAAGGAAAACCTTCAAATACTCGTAGGGACCGAACGGTTTGTCCTACAGAGCTCCGGGTGGTCTCAAAAATTTTTAAAAATTCTGTACTATTTAAAATTGGTGAAAAAACGATACCTTTATTTCGAGAGTTTTCGAGCTAGGGCACTCTTGAAAATTTCAACCCTTAATTTTCACCCCATAGAAGTGACCTACATCAACCAAAAGCTTCGCGGCACAACTAGACCCCAAATGGAGCCCATATACCAAATTTGAACCAAATCGGTCCAGTGTTGCTAAGAAAAGTGCCGCGTACGGCGGACGGCGTACGGCGGACGGCGTACGGCGGACGGCGTACGGCGTACGGCGGACGGACGGAAATTTTTTTATTCGATTTTCGGATTCTACGTACCTTGAAACGTAAAACATCAAATTTTGAGGGGGGGTTAAAATTTTTTTTTTCTTGCTCGATTCCAAAGGCTTATTATTGAAAATAATAAACCAAAATCGTCACGCGGGGAGCGTTATGAGGGGAGCGTTACGCGGAAATTTCTGATGATTTTCACATACAACCAATCGTTCCTAGGGAAAACTAACTTCCTCATTTTCCACCCCACAAAAATCGTTCACCACTCATTGGAAAGCTCTCAATTTATTAAACATAAGACATAAAATGTCTCTCGTGGTTGCGTACTTGTACGAAAGCTGTATCCACCGTTTGTGTTTTCAATAACATGATAGTGCAACCTACATTCCTTGGTTGTCATTGTGCGTTCCTCAAAGTTAGTATACAGTAGAATTCCTTGAAATTTTTGGTGAGAGATGGGAGTTTCATTTTGTGATTGTATCATCAAACTCAGGTTTGTACATTCGATTTTGATTTTGAGTTTTGTTCTTACAACATCAGTGCATACAGTTTAAATAATGGATACCTAATGTACAAGGTGGTAAATAGCAGAAAATCCAATAGCTTCATTGGAGGCTATTTCTTCAGTTTTTCGATTTCGATCTTCACTGGTTTTGTGAAATGTTGCATCTGAGGACTATAGATTTCACGATCTCAGCACTTCAAGCGGCCGTAAATGAACTATTCCAAGTTGACGTCATCCTCCCGGTTTTTTTAAACGTTCATTTTAGCATGGAACATGCTTTAGCCATCATCAATCTGGGCAAAAACGTGACGAAACCGTGGAACGAAAGTAGCGCGGGATTTTCACTTACAACCGACCCGTTTCAAGGAAATGTATCGCCGTTAGTTTTCATCCCACGAAAATCGTTCGCCACTCGTTGAAAAGCCCTCAATTTATGCGTAAATTATATACTGCCAAAAACAGCTGTAAATGTGGACGAAGCTGAGATGTACCTCGGATTCAAAAGAGCTGTAAACAACATTCGTGGTAAAAACCAACATCGATTTAGACGATTATATTGATGTTGTTCGTTGGCTTGGTTTTTATTAATTAATTAAAAGCTTTTATGTAGTTTCACCTGTCCCGTTGTCTGTCAGTCTGTCATTAATAAAATCTTGCAAGTTAAATTTGATTCACTTCCCGGTGTCCGATTCAGTTGAAAATTAACAAAAAATAAAAGCTTGTTCTCAAAAAAGGTTTTTTTTCTTTAATTTTTTTACGAATGTAATCAAAGGACCTTGAAACCTAGGCGAGATTTGGTTATGGACGCGGGCTTATAGTAGTCGTGTTGTGTTCTTCGACGCTTTAGATGTTTTCGATTTCTTAACAATAACAATACCTTTGGGACATCAAGAGGTGAATGAAATGACGAGCAATTTGAAAAGCAGGCCCATAAAGAGCTAAATTAAAACAACAGATAACAAACTCCTAGGGAAAGAAAACAGCAAACTAACAAAACACGGCTAAAGCATGTTCCATGTTTCTTGAATTTTAGCCGAAGGCTCTAAGTAGTAACCATCCGGGGGTCCAGGGGGCTTTTTTTACGCTGACTACTCGGCCACAATCCATGTCAAACGCTTTATTGCGGAAAATAATGTTGCGGAACGCTTTTTGGTTTATTATTTTCAATAATGAACCTTTGGAATCGACCAAGAAAAAAAAAATTTTAGCACCCCCTCAAAATTTGATGGTTTACGTTTCAAGGTAGGTACGTAGAATCCAAAAATCGAATAAAAATTTGGCCGTCCGTCCGCCGTACGCTGCACTTTTGCCACTTAGCATTGACCGATTTTGATGAAATTTGGTAGGATGTAGGCTCCATTTGGGGTCTAGTTGTGCCCCGGAGCTTTTGGTTGATGTGGGTCACTCCTAAGGGTTCCAAAATCAATTTTGAAATTTTGAAAACGCCCTAACTCAAAAAATTTCGATATAAATTTTGATATATATATATATCAAAACACGAGTGTGAATCGCAAAAGAGGCCTAATCTCCGTTCAAATTTTAGCTGACCAAAATGCGATCGATGGTTGGTGATTTTGATTTAAAAAAAAAATTTTTTTGATTTTTTTTCGATTTTTTTTTCCTCATATTGGATGGTTGGTGATTTTGTAGACGAGTGATCTATATAAAAATAATAAACCGTTGTGTAATAATTTGCAGCGTTTTTTTAAACAAAATTTTTGGATTGACCCCAGCTGAAAGACATAACATTGGTGAAGCGGCAACAATGTTGAGTATGTCATACTCAACTATTTTTTTTACTAGAATGAGTTAGACAGCAATCTTAATTCCAACTTTCCTGCCGGATCGATTAGGGAAGTCAGTTTGTCAAAAAAGTTACCAATTTGTTTCGGCGTTATAGACAATGTACAACATGAAATAATTCAATTCAGAAAGCAACATAAGAAATTGTTACTAAATAACCGCATGAAAACCACAGTTCATTGAATTATAGTATGTTGAAAATATCGGGCTTTTTGAGTTATAGCAAGTTGAATGCATTACTTTCTCTTGTGAGCAAGGAAGGTACGTACCTAGGGTCTTAATTATTCTACTTCTAATCATCTCTTCCTTGAATAGTCTTGGCCTTTTGTCAGGAGAATGGTACTTCTGAGGAATTTTTCTCGTCACTCGAGAACGACAGCCAAGTTATTGTTAAGAAAACTGACTTCCCACCTCATCAAGGTACTGATAACTCTCATTTCATCGTGAATTAAAAATATTTTTGCTCGGTCTCCTAGAGCCTGCCTCATGAATGAGTTTTCATTTTTCTCCATTCTCACCCAAGTAAAGGTGCCAAACGTTCCCGTGCAAAATGGGATGATCTCGAAGAAACTATCTTTTTCAAAAGACTCCCACTGTTTGCTTCCATCAGCAACTTACTGAGTACCTACATGGCCCAGAAATACACCAGAATGTTATTCATTTGAAGGTAAAGGCTTCTTATAATTTAAGTGTGTTGACCCTTAATTTCACACATAATATTATTATTATTATTACTATTATACTATTATATTTCAAAGGCACTTATGGTAAACCGTTTCTAAAACACGCTATAAATCGTAGGAGTTCCATCCCGAGTCCCAGTCGCTAGGGAACTAATGAAACTAATAAACAGTAACCGGAGGATCAGAAAACTGAAATTCAGAGTTTTAACCAAACTTCCAGTTTGACTGGATTCTAAACGAACTCCAAGTAATTTAACCGGACTTGAACTTACTTCAGTCGATGATATGAAAAGAAACATTCAACTCTACCTTTGGAATCTTTTGATTAGACACACTACAATTACTTATTGTAATATAAGTACACTTACTACAAAATTATTGTGATATTTGAGTAATAACGCAGATCAGTACAAACGAGTGGACAAATATACACATTGAAACTGCAAACATGATCCGCTCACAGACTAAAAGGTTTTCTGAACGCACCGGAACCTGCTAGAGTCCAATAAGATTAGAAAAAGGTGGCCTCTTGACCAAACCTTGAAGAAAGAATGTTTTGTCAAAGGAGCGACTCTAATAACCAACATTTTTCTTTAATTCAATTTAGCATCTAAATGCGGAACACAAGTTTTTTTCACATTTACGGCGGCTAGTAACTCTTTTACGCGAATTTCTGCGAGAATTACTCGAGTCTGTGAGCCAAACTGGTGTTTATTTTTGTTGGAGAGACCTTGGAGGAGCGTCAAGTATTTTATATCCGCCTAATTAGCAGCGGAGAGTTCGTAAATTAAACTATCGTCCAGCGAAATTGGGGAAAAAGCGAGGGTCAGTCACCTACGATGAGCAGACAGCTTCTGAGGCGGCTCTCAACAGTTGGATTAGGATTTTCATGAAAGATCTACCGACAGTTGACATTCCGACGGATTGTAACCAGTTTCTTCTACAATTTCCAAGGAACTGAGAAGGTTCCTACTTCTGGGACAAAACTTATAGCTTCTAGTGTACCTGGTCTACCTAGATCTTGCTTTTCAACAAGGTTCATTTCTCCCAACGCCAATTTCTCAAAAATACCTATATATAAATGTGATACTAATTTTTCAAAATTCAGGGTTTTAAGGACATTTTGAAATGAAAAAGAACTATTCGCTTCACACTCGATTCGAAATCATAAACTCAATTTTAAATGCTTGCATACGAGTCTGCAACATTTTCATGTCAACCACTACACAACAAGGTAGTGAAGCGTACCCAAGCATCAAAGTTTTCGTGACGATTTTTCAGTTCATGTGCCAAAGCAAAGACATGAAAATGTCAAAAGCCAAGTGGGTGAGGCTTCCTCGTAACCATAACCCGATTGTGTAGATGATCCGATGGATGGTAGATAATCTCAAAACATCAATACCTTGCACTAAAACATTTCCATCGAATTCGGACGGAAAATATAGAAATCGAGGCTGCTACATGGATTTTACGTTAGCGCATGCGCACAGGCGACTGTCAATCCAGGGGCGATGATTTTCATGGGGGACCATCTACACGCCAAACCGCATAACCGCATGTTTTCACTTTTCAAGGTTGAAAAAAAAGTTCTTCAAAATCAAAATTCCCTTTCGCGATTTACGTTTAAGGGCTTCCTGAAAATGTTGGGTCCGTATCTGTCAAGAAATCCTTGTAACGGGCATAACTATACGAACGTATTGTCCAATTTCAAAGATATTTTCAGGGATTATGGAGATCGGAGTGCAGATGGCTCCCTATGAAAATAATCGCCCTCTGACTGATGGGAGCCACCGCGCATTTGCGAACGTGAATTTCCTTGTAACACCCATAACTCCTAGGTTTTCAGTCCACATTTGATTAATTTTTCAGGGATTATGCAAATCGTAGAGTAGATGACCCCTTTGAAAATCTTCACCCCTCCAACACTAATTTCTACCTTGATATGTTCCAATATCCAATCTCATGATATTCAGGTGATCAACCTTCTCCTTACATAAAGCGCTCGAAACTGATCGATGACCGTATCTACTTGTTTCCGATGCACTGTTCACTCACAAACACTAAACTCACGTCCTGATCATTTTCAGGGCCGAAATAGGGTGGTAAGTACGGCACTTCATTCACCAATCTACCAACCTACTCTGAAATCTATCGAAAAACACTCGAGATGAAAGCAAAACCCTGACGTAAACAACCACAGAAAACTGGTACTTGAATCAACTACAGTAAAACCTACAGGGATCTAATTACTCAACACCTAATTACAACGTATGATCATGACGAGACGAGCGAAGGAACGAAATATGAAAATCGTACTAGAAAACCCGTTACTTCAGTTTACATTGAGAAGAGATTCAAAGAGAGCGCATCTCCTGCAGGAACCAAACTTGCTGTACCTAGTGATAAGCGCTGATGAGCGAGTATCAGCCATGGAGGAATTATCTTTTAACATGCCTAGCGTATGAATTTAGTTTTTTGCTTCCGAGTCTACCAAGGTAGCGGAAGCTTTGTTTTCACTTTTCAAGGATGAAAAAAAAAAGTTCTCCAAAATAAAAATTTTCACTCGCGTTTTGCGTTTTAGACCTTTCTGAACAATTTTGGTTCCGTGTCTGTCTGTCTGTGTGTCTGTCTGTCTGTCTGTCTGTGTGTCTGTCTGTCTGTCCGTCTGTCATCAATTCCTTGTAACGCGCATAACTATACGAAGTTATTGTCCGATTTCGATGAAATTTTCAGGGATTGTACGGGTTGGTGTGTAGACGGTCCCCTATGAAAATCATCATCCCCGGAATGATAGAAGCGACTGCGCATGCGCAAACGTGAATTCCTTGTAACGACCATAACTTCTACATTTTCCGTCCGATTTCAATGAAATTTTCAGGGATGTTACAGACTAGTATTTAGATCGTCCCCTATGAAAATCATCACCTTCGGACTGATAGTAGCCACTGCGCATGCGCAAACGTGAATTCCCTTGTAACGGCCATAACTTCCACATTTGCCATCCGATTTCGATGAAATTTTCAGGGAATATGTGGATTAGGTTGTAGATAGTCCCCTATGAAAATCATCATCCCAGGACTGATAGAAGCGACTGCGCATGCGCAAACGTGAATTACTTGTAGCAGCCGTAACTTCAATTGTCCCCCAGGGGTCGCGGGTTCGAATCCCAGCCGAGGCTAAGTATTTTTTTGATCCAATCACATACATCTACTCACTTAATTTTTCATCCGAATTTGATAAAATTTTCTAGGATTGTCCAGATTAGCGTGTAGATGGTCCCCTATTAGGGTAGGGGAAGGTACTTAGAGATTAGTGTTTTGAGATTAACTACTATGCATCAGATCATCTATATAATCGGGTTAAGGATACGAGGAAGCTATGTGCCACACCCACTTGGCAGACGTTTTTTAATTCATACTTTGATATTACAGTATTTTACCTTCTAGTTAAACCTTTTTCATTTTGAATAGAACCTTTTTGCTTCCGAGTCTACCAAGGTAGCGGAAGCATTATTTTCACTTTTCAAGGTTCGACAAAAAGTTTCCGAAATCGTAAGTTCCACTTTTGTTTCACGTTTTAGACCTTCCTGAACAATTTTTGTTCCGTGTCTGTCTATCTGTCATGAAATCCTAGTAACGGGCAAAACTATAAGAAGTTTTGTCCGATTCTGATGAAATATTCAGGGATTGCGAAGGTAGGCGTGTAGATGGTCCCCTACGAAAATCATTGTCCCCGGATTGACCTTGAAAATCATCGCCTCTGCGCATGCGTAAAAGTAAAATCCATAAAACAGCCATAAATCCGAATTCGATAAAATTTTCAAGAATAGAGAGGGTTGCCGAGCAGATGGTAGTGAAAATTACTTTGAGATGATGTTTTGATACTAGCCTAATACATCGGGTCATATCCATACAGGGATGACCCGATGGATTTCTTATGGATACAAGGATTTTATGACAGACACACGGACAGGCAAACAAGGAACCAAAATTTTCCAAGAAGACCTAAAACGTAAAACGTTAGGAAATTTTTTTTCAACATTGAAAAGTGAAATCAATGCTTCCTCTACCTTGGTAGACTCGGAAGCAAAAAGTACTTAAGTAGGTAAAGCCTACACTGAGAAAAAAGTTTTTTTAGGGGCTCGGTTAAAGCAGATATACCCGTGAAAAAAAAGAACAACAACCGTGAATCCATTGATTCAACCGTGAAAAAAAAATCCCGGTTGATACAGCAGTGAAAAAAATAGATACAACCGGGACCAATATTGAAACAACCGAGACCAATATAGTTCACTCGCTGATCACAACCTGGAGTGAAAAAAATTCAACCTGGACCAAATGTTTTGACCTAGAAAAGAAAAGTTGCAAGCCGTGACGTTAATGATTTATCCGTGGCTTGTAAGTGGGGTGAACCGAGATCGAAATGATTTGACCTTCCATATAATTCCCCCTCATTAAAGTCACTGTTGTATCACGAAAATTAACCGAGAAATTTAAAAGAAGCGTTACTTTAAAAATATACCCTAGAACAAAAAAGGTGACTTTCAGTCTCTGTTAAAACCACTTTAGTGTCACGGTTGTTTCAAAGACTTCCAGGATGAAACAACAGTGACGGAAAATTGAAACTGCCCCCAATCTGGTCACGGTTATAGCAGGTTTATTGTCGCGGTTAAAACAACCTAGCATTAGGTATAGGCTGTGAAATTGAATAACGGTTACTTCAACAGGGAATATCAATCAACCCTGCCCCCAACTTTACTTCTCGGTCGAAACAACGTGGAATTTATAGATGAAAAATTAGATTTGAAAAATTAGATGAAAGATTACTTATAAGTATTCGCGGCTCGAGGCGCCAGTTCTCAGAACGGTCCTTTTTTTTTTTGTTAAAATGTTTTTTACTACACTATTGTATTACTACACTGACTGAATTCGTAACAGAGATATTCTCCACTTCAGAACACATCAAAAAGGCTGGTGAAATCGATTATTCCAAGCATACCTATAGCGTATGACGTCACAACCAATAATCGTCGATCCATTTGTTATTTGTTGGTAGAAACCCATCCCTAAAGTGAACCGTCAAGCCAAACGTTGTCGAGGCGGACCTCCATTAAATTAGTTCTATTTTGGGTTCTGTAGAAGTTTTCAAATCTAACTCCAGATGAAAGTGACACGATAAATCGACTGAGCTGTCGAATCTTTTGTTGAGGAGACCGAAATAGAACGAAATGGACCTCCCGCTCGCCTTGGAAACCTGCGGCTCCCGAATCTTAGTCGAAAGATTTAAATCCTTGGCAAACGATCCAA
Organism: Apolygus lucorum; assembly: GCA_009739505.2. NCBI lineage: Eukaryota > Metazoa > Arthropoda > Insecta > Hemiptera > Miridae > Apolygus > Apolygus lucorum. The sequence goes on from CM019179.2 coordinate 40,778,203, forward strand.
GATAAATAAGACCCGGAAACGAGCGATTTGCTTACAACTTCAGCTGGTGGATCACAGTTCAGTCTGAATGGCTGCAATGAGCCTACTCCCCCTATAAATAGGTAAAAAGCAAAAAATAGTAGAACTCAGAGCACATCGCACCTACATTAACATACAAGTACAATAATCACACTGCGAGAATCCAAGGGACGCAAAAACAACCAAAAGCTCTGTTTTGTGGAAAAAGTTTTTTTGTTTTTGTTTTAATATGGCATCGACTTGTATTAAACCACCAGCCAACTTTACAAACAGCGGAAAATACACTAGTTTAAAAATTGGTAATTGTGTAAAATATTGAATGAAATAGCCTGTGGTTTAAAGTGGACTATGTTTAAAAAAACCTTAACGTGGCATACAAACTGCTATCAGGCGTTATCCTTCGAAGACTCAGAGAACATTCAGAAAGCCTCCTAGGTGAGTACCAAGCTGGTTTCCGTCCCAATAGGAGTAAGATGGACCAGATATTTGTTGTACGTCAAATCCTTGAGAAATTCCATGAGTACGGTGTCGATTTACATTTGTTGTTTATCGATTACGTCCAAGCTTTTGATCGGCTCTCTAGGAAAGGACTCATGCAGGCTCTGTTGAGATTGGGAATTCCCAATAAACTGGTAAACCTGGTGAATATGACACTCAAGGAGTCAAAGGCGAAAGTGTTGGTCAGTGGCAGAGTCAGCCAATCAATTGATGTGAGGAGTGGTGTAAGGCAGGGTGATGGATTATCGGCTGTCCTGTTCAACCTAGCCTTGCACAGCGCTGTGAAAGTTGTGGATCCAGGTGGCACAATCTTTTACAAAGCCACGCAACTCAGTGGATATGCGGAAGACATAGCTATCCTATCTAGGAGCCAAGGTGCCATGGAAAGGTTGTTCGCTCAATTGGAACAAGGGACCAAAGAGTTAGGTCTGGAGGTGAGTACTTCTAAAACAAAATACATGAGGATGTCAACTCATGATGAACACCTTGTAGAGGATATAACACTCAACGGCACGACTTTTGGTAATGTGGATGAGTTTAATTACTTAGGCACTCTTTTAAATAAAAATAATAAAGTTAGTGATGAAATTCAAAAGCGTATAGTTGCAGGGGGAAAGGCCTACTTTGCTGCCGTCAAATTGTTCAGATCGAGGCTCCTATCCAGGAAAACTAAACTTAAACTCTACCGATCTCTCATACGTCCAATCGTCACTTATGGCTCTGAAGCATGGACTATGTCCGCCAAGGATGAAAATGCGCTGTTGATCTTTGAGAGAAAAATTGCTCGTCGCATCTTTGGTGCTAAATATGAAGATGGAGCTTGGAAGATCCGAAATAACGAAGAGCTGGATAGATTGATGGAGAGAGAAAATATTGTAAGATTCGTGAAAGCTCAAAGACTTAGGTGGATCGGGCACATTCAGAGAATGCCTGAGCACAGAGCCCCTAAGAAAGTACTGAATCATCGGATGGTTGGCACCAGAAAGAGAGGAAGACCTAGAAGGCTAGATGGCTAACTGACGTAGTCGAAGACCTCGAGACGATGAGGGTAAGAAACTGGAGAGAAACTGCGGAGGATCGAGTAAGATGGAGGGCAGTTGTTCGGGAGGCCAAGACTCATATTGGGTTGTAGTGCCATTTAGAAGAAGAATGTTTAAAAAAATTCGCGGTCTCCCAAATTATTTTCTTTTCAGAGGACTTTTTCGAGTCTCAAACCTTGATTCAAAAAATTGAATGGTCTTTCCAACGGTATCCTCAAATTTGAATTTACACAGCAAATTAAGGGAGTAGAGCTGGGTTAATGCGTATTGCGGAGTCGGAAGCTATTGGCTGGAGCCAAGTGATGGGGCAGGGCTGATCTTTGCGGGTGTCGACTTTTGGTGCAGTTTGTAACGTCTTGAAAAATGGAATCTTTTTCGCATTACGGACAAACTTCGATAAACTTCATTACAAACTCCCGTCGTTCGTTCACAACGTTTCTTGACTCGGCCACTTTTATTGACAGAACAACCCGAATCATTGTTGTTTTGTAAACAATTCTGCGCAGAACGTACTGCGCGCAGCCATATGAACGCTATTACAAACTTTCTGCATTGCGGAACACCTCCACTTCTGTTCTTGCGCATTACGGACATTATTCACCTGTTTGAACCCGGCATTATAACGGATTTAATGACGTAAGGTTAAAATCACGTAAAACATCTTAAATTGAAATAATTCGGAAACAAAGCCTCTAAAAAAGAAAGTCTAGGCATTTTTCGTTGCAAATAGTTGTAGAATTGACTCCTGCAGTTTGGTAGACTTGTCTCTTACACCCTGTATTTCAGTACCACTTTGTGACCCCTCCTTGACTCGTATTGACTCCTTCAATATTGACCCCTTCTTAACCCCAATTGGACCATGGTGTCACCAGTGTCACCAAAAACATCTCAGGAACTCCACAGAGGCCCCAAAGTATCACCGGAGTAACTAAAATTAAATTGCAATTTTAAATTTATTGGACAGCAGAATTTTCTGTAGGCTATTGGAAGTCTCAAAATAGATGAAACATCTTTCAAAATTTTTGTCATCAAATCATTTTTTGGTTTCTAATAACTTGTTTTCGGCCATTGGTAGAGAAAACATAAAAATTTGATTTTTTTCTGAAAAAAACTCTTTAATTGGATGTTTAGAACATATTAAAGGCAGCAAAATAATTGTCATGTACTTCAATTAGAAAATAGCAATTGTTGCGTTTACGCAACAATGGCAGGAAGTGGGATCACACGTGAAATTGTATGAAACAGTCTGGGTGAAGGTGAATATCACATTTTTCACACTTACAAATGTTTGGATTGTTGCAGTTTCGACATATTTTCCTTACAGTTGGGTTGCTTCGAATTATGAGGTGGCCTTTGTCATCAGATTTTGTAAAATGATCGATAAATTTGCTGGCACCGCGGCCCCTCTGCTGAAATCCTTCCTCTGACTCTGAATCTACACCTCCTGAGGCTTCTTCCGTGAATTTTATAAGTTAAATGGTGACTGCTGAGCGAAATTCGATCTGCGAGATTTTCTTGTCGTTCACAATTCGGTGGGTTTTCCTTGCGTTTACCACACAGCTGTCAACGGCATTTATGAACAAGGGCCACCACCATTTTTTTCCTTTGATTCGAATTCTATAGTTAGCGATGCCATTGTCATGTAAGTCCACGAAATGCTGAAGTAGGCGAACTCACAGCGTATGGCAAAAACTGGAACAAAATTTGTTGGGTATTTAATACCCATCTGAGGAGCACACACACCATAATTCGAAGCCAAACCTTACAGGCTTGCCTCGGATCAATTCTTTGGCAGTATGACGTCCGAAATAAGGGACCATTTCTTCGTGGATTGATAGATGAGCAGCGAATATCCCAAATTGCAAAAATTTGCCGTTCAGGTGAGAGAAAAGGGGGCATCAACTTCATTCGCTTCTTCGTCAGGAATGTCATTTAGAAATATTCCCTGGATTTCCGCCAGTGTCCACGCGGAGATTTTTTTCTTTGAATTACTCATCACTGTGGCCCCGAAGAAAACAAAGCAAGAACTAAAAAAAACTTGCGGAAACCGACCTGAAAATATCCCCTCTCCCTGAAGATTTGGCGCAAATGCCTAGCGAAATGGTTTCTGTCCGAACATGCATCAAAACATTAGCACTCCTGCCTTCCACCACGGGCTGCAGCCCAAGTTGCCTGACCTCACTTTCCGCCAACGTTGCGCTCATGCAACGTTACCGCGTTTTTGAATCTTCCCATCTTCTGAAGTAAATTATGACAATTATTGAGGTGTCCTCATAATCTGGAGATCTCGAACGACTAAGGTATGGGGGCATTATGGATCCTGATGAGCAGCAAGTGGACTATAACAGGAACTGAAATAGCTGAATTTGGAGCGATAGAAATTGACTAACTTCAGAATTTTCCTAGTTGGGCAGAAGTCTCAACGGGCTTTCATAGGATATTTTCGAAGTTAGTTCTGCTTCTAAATAATGGATTGCAATTGAGAAAAGGTAATTTATTCATGAAGTAAGATATGAGAAATTCTCAAAGATAACGTTGCGTATACGCAACATTGGCCAAATATGGGATAACTTGTAATGAATGGTTAAAAAAATCAACTCTGCCCATTAATTTTTAAATTGCAATTTAAATCTAGTTAATCTGGTGACACCTTGGGACAGGTGGAATTCCCAAGATGTTTTCGGTGACACTAGTGACAACATGGTCTAATATATTGACTTATGTAGGGCAAAAATGAAGCAAAACTCACTACTTCTAGAAGGAGAGAGCTCGCCGGAATCTGAAGCTGGAGTGAACAACTTGTCGAGATCGATCGGTTTACACCTGAGTCCATCATCAACATTCACTTTGTGACCGCTGGCCTCCTGCAACAAACCAAGAGCGAGCATTTTAGAAAAAACGCTGCAAATTATTATTAGACAAAGGTTTATTATTATTCTGTGTAGATCACTCGCCAGCAAAGAACACATCTTACCTCTACCTACCAACCATGTTTTAGCTTCGCAATCGAGTTTTTAGATTAAATAATCGCTTCATTTTCAGTTCGAAGAAACAGGTAGTTGTGGGGGCCTTAATGAGGAAATTTGACTACTGTTTGCTAAGGGCGCTAAACTGAGTACAACTCGAAGAAACGAACAACGATCGCATGGTGAGCTAAAATTTGAACGGGGATTAGACCTCTTCTGGGATTCACATTCGTGTTTCTGATTTATCAAAAGTCCAACCCTTAATCTTCAAATGAGGAGCGAACGGTTGGTTCTAAAGAGCTCTGGGTGGTCTCATTCGATTTAAAAAATTCAATACTATTTCAAATTGATAAAAAACCAAACCTTTACATCAACATTTTTTGAACTACCCAGGGCGTTTTTAAAATGTCAACCCCTAGAAGTGACTGAAATCAACCAAAAGCTTCGGGACACAACTAGACCCCAAATGTAGCCTATATTCCATATTTCATTAAAACCGGTCGATGGCAAGTAAGGAAAACGTCTGCCAAGTGGGATATACTATATTATACTATATACTATACTATACTATACTATACTATATATACTATACTATACTATATTATAGTATATACCATATAGTAGATGATCCGATGCATAGATTTATTATGTGGTGTATTATGATATGAATTTTCGGAATCGAACAAGAATAGAACATTATTAACCCCCCCCCCTTGCTCAAAATTTGTTGGTTTACGTTTCAAATTTCGTAGAATTAATTCAAATTTTGTCGTCCGTCCGCCGTATTCTAGCACTTTCCTAAGTTACCAAGAACAAATTTTGATGAAATTTGGTAGGTATAGGGGTCATTCCACGAAAGTAAGGAATTTTGGAAGGCCACAACCACCAGTATTCAAAGTATACTTTTGGAATTTTTTTTTAAATTTTAATTTTGGAGGTTGTATAATAGCAACCGTTCCATTATTGCTTCATAAAATTGCGTGTTTCAGTGAAAATTTGAAATTTTGTTAAATTGGAGAGTGAGGGAGATAGATGTCTAGTGAGGGAGATAGGAAACGCTGTTTGAGCCTCTTTAGGCTCATTGCCGAGTTTGCCATCGATCTAGAAACATTTAAGATTCAGTATTTAAAGAACTTTGCAGTCTAGATGCTATTCTAGATAGGTACCTACCTACCTAGTTAATGAAAATCTATCCTCCCTCACATCAAATCTATCTCCCTCACCGTAGAAAAAAGTGAGGGAGATAGGATTCTAGTGAAATATTGAATTTAATCGAAGTGGAATACAAAATTTATCAACTCCAAAAAACAGTTTTAATCGATGTTGATGGCTACTACATTGTTCGTTAACAACATCAAACATAATCACTTTCCTTGCCAATGTTTTCTCGTAGTGAGGGAGATAGGATCCAAACTGACAAACACCGTTTTCGTAGCTAAAATTCACGCTAAACAAAAATGGACCGAGAATGAAGACTGAAGCGAATAATTTTTGGTTCAGCTGAACTCCTGGCTCTAACGTACAAAAAAAAAGACGGTCCAATACGATCTCCTTTATCCACGGACTCTGAAGAAAAATTGTGTGAGGGAGATAGGCTCCAGCTGTGGGACAGGCAAATAACCGACCACAGAATAGTCCTAGTAAAAGTAAAGTAAAGTAAAGTAAGCAACCATTTCAGGTTGAATTTTCGTCCGACTGCCATTCTTGGCGTCGCGGACGTCATCAGCTGTCTCCCTAAGGGGAGATCAGAATTTGTTCTGAAGATTTCGCTCATGGCTTCCCTAACATCACCGCCCTGGGTTGGAACGAGAGATTGCCGATCGTCCAATAGACAGAAAACTTTCTGCGACGACCAGACTCGAACGCGCGTCCCCGCTAGACGGTTCTCATCTTATCACCGCAGTTGGGTACACTGTCCACTAGACCACCGACGCCCCTAATAGTCCTAGTATCCACCAGGTGTTCGTTTGTCTTCAAAAAGTAAAATAGAGAGGATGCCTAAAATATTTCTGTGAAGCATTAAATTTGTATTGCTTGTGGGTGAAGATTAGTGGTGATGACAGACGCAAACCTATGGTGTGGGACATGGGAGAAAGATAGATTTTAAGCAATTTTATTAATTATTCTGGATAGCTGAAATTTAATGGAAGGAAGCCACTTGATTGAGTAAATGAGACACAGTCTTTTAATGAAGAGGAAAAAAAAACGAAAAATTTAGGTCCATCCAAATCTAAATTACGGAGAGAGGACTGAAAATTCCCTAGTTTCGTGGAATGACCCATATGGGTCTAGTTGTGCTCCGAAGCTTTTGGTAGATGTCAGTCACTTCTAGCTAGCTCAATAACTCTCAATATAATAATGTAATGTTTTTTTCATCAATTTAAGATAGTATTGAATTTTTAGAGACAACGCGGAGCTCAGTAGGACAAAGCGTTCGCTCCCTACGAGTACCTAACGGTCGGACTTGAGATAAATCAGAAACACGAGGGTGAATCGCAAAAGAGGACCAATCCCCGTTCAAATTTAGCTGACCAAACAGCGACCGATGTTCGTTTCTTCGAGTTCTACTCAGTTTTGCGTCCTTAGCAACCAGTAAACAAGTTTCCTAATGAAGGCGGGGGTGCCTTCTTGCTATTTCTTCGAACTGAATGTGAAGCGTTTATTTCTTCAAAATAAACTTGATTGTGAAGTAGGGATGTAGTTGGTAGGTAATGGTAATGGCAAAGCCGTGTTCATTGCAGACGAATGATCTGCAACGTCTGCCAAGTGGGTGAGGCACATAGCTTCCTCGTATCCTCAACCCGATTATATAGATGATCCGGTGCACAGTATCTAATCTCAAAACATCAATGTTTAATTACCTCGCACTACCACCTACATTACCGTCTACACGACAAACCGCATAATCCCTGAAAATGTCATCAAAATCGGATGATAAATGTGGACGTTTTGGCTTCGGCAAGGATTTCATGACAGATAGATAGACACAGACAGACAGACACGGAATCAAAATTTTTCAGGAAGGACTGAAACGGAAATTTTGATTTTGGAGAACTTTTTTTTCAACAAACAAGTGCAAACAAAGCTTCCGCTACCTTAGTAGATTCAGAAGCAAAATGATAAACTTTTGTGTAATAATTTGCAGCGGTTTTTGCTTCCGAGTCAACCAAGATAGCGGAAGCTTTGTTTGCACTTTTGCACTTAAAAAAAAAGCTTTCCAAAATCAAAATTTCCACTCGTGTTTTAATTGTCCGAATTCGATGAAATATTCAGGGATTGCGAAGGTTGGCGTGTAGATGGTCCCCTTTGAGGGCAGTGTAAGGTACTTCGAGATTGGTGTTTTGAGATTAACTACTATGCATCGGATCATCTATACAGGGTGTTTCACGAAAAGGTTACACCCCCCCTTCATTTCCGCAAAAAACAACGTAAAAAATTCCGACCAACGCAATTCTTCATGATTTTTTGTGAGGATCTCAGGAAAAATACGTTTGCGCAAAAAAGTTGCGCGCAATCGTGCGCAATTGACACTAACTTCATTTTTTCAAATGGAACCCCCCTTTTTTTATTACAGATTCGGATTCTACGTCAAATTTCATGAGAAATTCATACCCACATCGATTTGTTTCATTGCGCGCAACCTGGCTTTTTGAACGCTCTAAGTTGCGCAACTCCACAATTGCGCAAAAATTAAGTTTTGGAGAACCCTTAGTGTGGCACATGTTTTTTCATCATTTTTTAACGCTGAATCACAGGATGTCATCCGTTTTGAGAAAAAACAAGATTTAATAGGAAAAATTAACATTCCTTTCACGAAAACATCAGTTTTGAGGTCCAAATCATGTTTATTCTTTATTTTCTCACCTCCGATTGAACCAGGGGCTTGGGGCCGTCTACGGTGGAGTTGAAAATAAAAACTGACAGCATGATCACGCTTGAACTGAATAAAATTACCTAAAAACCCATAACGATTTAAAAAGAGCGATTTTTTCACTAAAAACAACCGAATTTTGGTTTGTTATTTCTAATAATAAGCCTATGTGATCGTATCGCAAAAAAGTTTTATAACCCCCCTCAAACTTTGTCACTTTACGTTTCAAGGTGCGTAGAATCCAAATTTGCAATGTCCGTCCGCCGTCCGGGCCATAAAAGGCCTTAGAATCGGTCTAAAATACCCGTTCTTTCGCACATAGACTCCATTTGGGGTCTAGTTGGTCCTAACGTCGAACTATTCCGATCGCTTAATTCGTATAGAAGTTATGGGCAAATAACCGGCCAAAAAAGAGGTTTTTGCTTAAATATGCGTGGGGTGACATTTTCCAAGTATTTTTTTTCATGTTGGATGGTTGGTGGCTTTATAGTCGATTATATAGAAAAATAATAAACCATTAAAATAATAAAATAATAAACCATAAAAATAATAAACGTGCGATAAATCAGAAACACGAGTGTGAGTCGCAAAAGAGGCCTAATCTCCGTTCAAATTAAAGCTGACCGAAATGCCATCGATGTTTTTTCTTCACGTTGGATGGTTGGTGGCTTTATAGACGATTATATAGAAAAATAATAAACCATTGTGTAATAATTTGCAGCGTTTTGGCCGTTATTTTGAAAAATTCCAGTCAAATTGAAAAACGGATGTCACCATGTGATTCAGCGTTAAAAAATGATGGAAAAAACATGTGCCACACTAAGGGTTCCCCAAAATCTAATTTTTGCGCAATTGTGGAGTTGCGCAACTTAGAGCGTTCAAAAAGCCAGGTTGCGCGCAATGAAACAAATCGATGTGGGTATGAATTTCTCATGAAATTTGACGTAGAATCCGAATATGTAATAAAAAAGGGGGGTTCCATTTGAAAAAATGGAGTTAGTGTCAATTGCGCACGATTGCGCGCAACTTTTTTGCGCAAAAGTATTTTTCCTGAGATCCTCACCAAAAATCATGAAGAATTGCGTTGGTCGGAATTTTTTTCGCTGTATTTTGCGAAAATGAAGGGGGGTGTAACCTTTTCGTGAAACACCCTGTATAATCGGGTTAAGGATACGAGGAAGCTATGTGCCTCACCCACTGGGCAGTAAAGAAACATTTCTCGTAATCTAGAGGGTTCACCCGGTAGACGACGGAGGCGGTGAAGAAGACGTCCGAGGGAGGCTCTTCCGTCAAAGGGTACAACGCGCGAGACGGAACGGGCGGCTTCCCGCGGACCTGATGCGGCGACAGGGACCAGGAACATGGCCGCGGCGCCAACCGCGACGAGCTCGGGCGCCGCTCGGAACTCGCGTCGACCTCCGGAGGAACGACGTTGATGACGGGGACGAACATGGTCCTCTCCAGGAAGCTGAAATCCCGCGTACTGACGCTGAGAGGCCATGTTCCCCGCGACCCTTATGACCCCCCACAATACCCTCGTAAAACGCTCTTTCCCGACCAGACGCCTCCGACGCAGCTGTTGAGACGTCCAGTTTTGGATCGCCCGACTCGACTGCCGGAAGCCTCTTCGAACCCGCGCTAAACAGACATCTAATCTCAGATCAACAGATCCCCATCAAACTCCCTTTGACCGCAATTTCAAAGAACTTCCAAAAATAATGACGTCTTCCTCATTTCAACAAACTCAGTTACAATTTTTGAAAAAAACAAAATGAAACTTTTCCAACGGGTATGAAAGTAATACAGGATGAATCAGACTTGAGGGATTGATTCTGTCTAATTTGCAAAAACTTCTGTTTCAACAATTTTTTACCCCCCTTGGTAGACTCAGAAGCAAAATCTAGCTATGAAAATGAATAAGGTAACCAGAATCAGACTAGTGAGTTGAGGAGAAACAGGCAGAGATGGGCCAATTCTTATTCATAAATACGATTATGAATACAAATCATATCTGCGACTTTATGATTATGAATACGAATACAGGTATGAATGCGAATACGAATACATTCACACTTTGAATACGATTTTCCCCCGTATTCGTATTTTGAATAAGATTTTATGATTTTCCCTGAAAATCATACTTTTTTTATGATTTTCTCCCGAAGTCTGTACATATTTATAACCTAACATTGTCAAAATAATCAATCGAAGTTCGAAACGCTCACCAATTCTTATAGGATTTTTCTCGCAGAATCGAATGAGACCAACCCCAGGTCGCTACGACTAACTGAATAGAAAATACGACGAAATATCTGAATTTCCAGTGCTAATTGTTTTAAAAAATACGATTTTCTGCGGAAATTTCGTCGTACTTTCTAATCGGTTGGTCGTAGCGACCTCGAGTTGGTCTCATTCGATTCTGCGAGAAAAATCCTATAAGAATTGGTGAGCGTTTCGAACTTCGATTGATTATTTAGACAATGTTAGGTCATAAATATGTCCAGACTTCGGGAGAAAATCATTAAAAAAAGGATGATTTTCAGGGAAAATCGTAAGAAAAAACGCTGCAAATTATTACACACTGGTTTATTATTTTTCTATATAGATCACTAGTCTACAAAATCACCAAACATCCAATATGAAGGGAAAAAAATAAAAATGAAAAAAAAATCAAAAAAATCAAAAGCTCTAATTCGAACGGAGATTAGGCCTCTTTTGCGATTCACTCTCGTGTTTTGATTTATATATATGTATATATATATTTCAATATAAACCCTTAAATTTTCGTAGGGAGCGAACGGTTTGTCCTACAGAGCTCCGCGTGGTCTCAAAAAATTCTATAGATTCTTAAATTGAAGGAAAAACAATACCTTTATATCAAAATTGTTTGAGTTAGGGCGTTTTCAAAATTTCAAAATTGATTTTGGACCCCTTAGAAGTGACCTACATCAACCAAAATCTTCGGGGCACAACTAGACCCCAAATGGAGCCTACAAACAAAATTTCATCAAAATCGGTCAATGCTAAGTGGCAAAAGTGCTGCGTACGGCGGACGGACGGCCAAATTTTTATTCGATTTTTGGATTCTACGTACCTTGAAACGTAAACCATCAAATTTTGAGGGGGTGTTAAAATTTTTTTTTTCTTGGTCGATTCTAAAGGTCCATTATTGAAAATAATAAACCAAAATCATAAAATCGTATTGAAAATACGAATACGGGGGAAAATCGTATTCAAAGTGTGAATGTATTCGTATTCGCATTCATACCTGTATTCGTATTCATAATCGTATTTATATATAAGAATTCGCCCCCATCTGGAAACAGGTACGCAGTCATTAACTGCAAATGTGCCCTTATGAACACTTTTAGCAAATGTTCGAGAAAAAAATGAAGCAATTGCAACGGCATTACAAATTTTAATAACGAAAAATGTGAAAAACCGACTGCCAAGTGGGTGAGGCACATAGCTTCCTCGTATCCTCAACCCGATTGTATAGATGATCTGATGCTTAGTAGCTAATCTCAAAACATCTCTAAGTACCTTCCACTACCCTCATAGGGGACCATCTACATCCGGCTAAATCTCTGAAGATATCATCTCTGAATCTCCTCAATTCGAGGAGAAGATATTGAAAATATGACTATTACAAGAAAATTCACTATTATCAGTCCGGGTTGATGATTTGCAAAGGGGACTGACAATCTCCGTACAATCTAGATAGATATGTTTATTCGCCATTTTGTACACTTTTACAAAACACAATTGCATGAAGGGACGCGATTTGCTCAGATTTCCTACCCGACATTAGGCTTGGCCCGTGTTGTAGGGTAGGATCTTTGCAAATTCGCTCCATATCGGTTAAACAAATTGATATCTACTATTATAGCATAAGTTATAATACCTTACAGTAACAAGTAAAATCACTAAACAATGCAAGATTGGTCAAAAAAAGGACGCATTTTGATTATCTCTAACATAATATGTTAGAGTATATTATACCTACTAACTTACTTCAATATTCCTTATCTTTAATCTTCTCTAAGCTTCAACAATCTCCTATACATACATGCTACTTAGAAGCATTTCTGAGAACTTCATCGAAATCGGATGGAAAATGTAGAAGTTATGGCCGGTACGAGGATTCTACGTTTGAGCATGCGCATTGCTACTATACATTTGAGGGCCATGATTTTCATGACTCCAACCAACAAACCAACAATCAAATCACCATACTGATGATCTGACAACGATGAAATTGCAAATGGACCGTCTATGGTTCCAAAAACACAATTTTTCTGAAAATGTCTCCCAATTTGGATAGAACGTGTAGAAGATTTGGTTGTTATGACGATCTAACGCACAGATTGATACTACTATCAATCCGGGGAAGCTATAGCTATAGCTATTAGCTATAGCTAATTTTTGCCCAACACTGATCCGGGGATGATGATGACACCTCAATCCGCACAACCCCAACTCGCAGACAGACAGACACGAATCCAAAATTATTGCGGAAGGTCTAAAACGAGTTGAAAATTCTTGTTTTTGAGTACATTTATTTTTATTCTTGTAAAGTAAAAACAATGCTACTACCTTGGAAGATTTTGGAGGCAAAACGCTGCAAATTATCACACAAAGGCTTATTATTTTTCTATACAGGGTGTCTACACTTTGGATGGGCATAACTTCAGGGATCGATTCTACAAGGAATTTCCAACAAAAAATGTCTCTTAGAAATTTTCTTTTAACCCACTCTAAATTCCTTTTTTTCACTTTTAAGTTTTTCTTCGCGTTTTCGACCTTACGGCACTGATATGGCCCTAACTCCCTTATTTCTCCTGAAAATTCAAATCTGACTGCACCGTTAGAAAGAGCGTTAAATTCCTAAGCTAACTAATGCAAAATCAAAATATTTCAGCAATAAAATAGTTCCAAAACATCAAGTCAAAAAGCAAACTTTAACAAATTTTCGAAACTTGACTTTCTTTGACCAAAGTTTTCTCTCTAAATCCCTCTCTCTAAAATTCTCTCTAAATCCCATTTCGATGGGCGCTCTTCGGAGAAAAAATGCTCAAATTGTCAGCTTGCCAACGGTCTATCAATTTTTGACCGACTTCAACGCGCCGAAGGCGCGCGAAAGAGGAGGTACAGTAGACTGGGGTGATAGTGATCAATTTCTACAGTTTTTCCTTGAAAACTACCAGTGTAATAATTCAAAAAAATCTGAAAAAAAATAGTTTATATTCTCCCACATCTTACGAACAGTATCCTATATCAAACTTTGAAATTTTGTTGAATTAAGCTCATTTAAAAAAAAAATTAAATTGATCAGTATCACCCCCACATAGGGGGTGATAGTGATCACTAATTTAAAATCGAACTTAAACATATTAAAAACAATTAAAAATCGAACTTGAACAATTACAAATTATTTTTTAGTACCCTGAGGTAAAAAAAAACCACTAACAACTCATTTCAGAACAATTTTTATTGAAAAACTAATGAAAACCAACTCTTTACTTATAAAAATCAGAATCAAGCCAAGATTCAAGACTCGTAATATCCTCTTCAGTATTTATTATTATAATAAGACCATTCGTGGCACATGATTCGTAACTGACAAGAAACAACTAATTTTAAAGCACTTGTTACCAAAAATAATGATGGACCAATCACGTTTTGATAGTTTCGGGGCATTTCGGCCGTGATCACTATCACCCCCTGGAAATGGTTTGTTTTTGTTTTTAATAGATAACCAACTGTAGTAACATGGAAAAAACAAACTAATTGCAGATATTTCATGCTTAACTCTAGTAGAAACAAAATCTTTTCGCTAGAACTTCACCACACAACACCCGACACCGGCACAACAGAAGTTACAATCACAATGTCAGCTGGGCCCGATTTTGAGATTTGTTTATTTCCTTATCAGCTACCATGGTAACCTAGACTATCGGGCGGGAACGATATCCCCCTAGAGAAAACATTGCTACGAACACATAACACGACCTAACTTTCCAATTTAGGACTGTGTGGAGTTCTGAAATCGCATGCATATGGAAAAAGGCGTGTTGATCAGTATCACCCCAGTTCACGGTACTCATTTCGGGTTGTCGTGGGACGACGATTTTTTTTTGTATGTCTGAACACCTTGCATTTCTTTATTCTGGTACCAATCTGCCTGATTCTTTTTGAAATGTGTTTTACCAGTATCCGTGGTGGTCCCATTTCAAACAGATTTCATTTTGCTTTGTTAGAAGTATCGAAAACTTGTGAAAGAAGTTGAAAAACGTGGTCCCGTTTTCGGGAATATTGGTCCGCATTCACTCTTCTTGCCCTGTGACATCCGACTGAACCGATTACGGACTATTTGTGTATAGTCAAATTAAAGGTCTGATTGTAAGCTATAAAATTATATGCTATATGAGGGGGGTTCCGATAACTAAAAGGTGCTGCGGGAATGAGAAAGGGGGAAATTATGGTGGGTTATTCGCTCAGAACCTGCATGAGCCATATCAAACGTGTTTATGAATGCTCAAGTATGTGATTTTTCCTACCAAATATCAGTGATATAATAGTACTGTTATTAGGCATTCTACCAAGTGGGTGTAGCACATAGCGTCCTCATCACCGATAACATGATTAGGTAGGTAATAGTAGAGGACATCGTCAGAACTGCATAGTGCCGTACCAAATATGAGATATTGTACAATTTGGTGATGAGAGGGTATTCTACCAAATGGGTGTAGCACATAGCCCCCTCATCACCGATAACATGATTTGGTAGGTAATAGTAGAGGACATCGTCAGAACTGCATAGTGCCGTACCAAATATGAGGTATACTATACACCTCATATTTGTATTATAATAGTACTATTAGATGATGAGACGGTATTTTACCAAATGGGTGTAGCACATAGCTTCCTCGTCATCCATAATATAGTTGGGTAGGTAATGGTATAGGAGATCACCTGAACTGAATAGTGCCGTACCAAATATGAGGTATATAGTACAACTAGGTGATGAGATGGTATTCTACCAAGTGGGTGTAGCACATAGCTTCCTCGTCATCCATGATATAGTTAGGTAGGTAATGGTATAGGAGATCATTTGAACTGAATAGTGCTGTATCAAATATGAGATATTGTACAATTTGGTGATGAGAGGGTATTCCACCAAATGGGTGTAGCACATAGCTTCCTCGCCATCCATAATATAGTTGGGTAGGTAATGGTATAGGAGATAACCTGAACTGAATAGTGCCGTACCAAATATGAGGTATATAGTACAACTAGGTGATGAGATGGTATTCTACCAAGTGGGTGTAGCACATAGCTTCCTCGTCATCCATGATATAGTTAGGTAGGTAATGGTATAGGAGATCATTTGAACTGAATAGTGCTGTACCAAATATGAGGTATATAGTACAACTAGGTGATGAGAGGGTATTCCACCAAGTGGGTGTAGCATGTAGCTTCCTCGTCATCCATGATATAGTTAGGTAGGTAATGGTATAGGAGATCGTCAGAACTGAATAGTGCCGTACCAAATATGAGGTATGTAGTACTGTTAGGTGATGACAGGGTTTTCTACCAAGTGGGTGTAGCACATAGCTCCCTCGTCAATCATGTCATGGTTAAGTTGTTGAATTGTGTTGTCAGAACTACCAAGTACTTACCTACCAAATGTGAGGGTAGTCGAACAGTTAGGAGATAAGAGAGTAGATTGCTAAGTAGGAAAGTGAACCAAATACCTCCTGAAACCGATCCAAAAACGGAAACTCATCTATACATAATATGTATTTCCATATTATGGAAACTGATCCGGATTACAGAATTTGGTCCACCCTACGGCTTCTGGTTCACCTTACTGAAATGATTCACAGTACGGAAATAGATCTATATTACGAAAACTGATCGAAAAACTGCGGGTAAATTAATTTCAGATTTAAATTGAGGACCACTAAAAAGTGAAAAATAAAAAATTTTATAAAATGGAAAAATAATAAAATAAAAACCTTTTTAACAAAAAAATGGACCGACCTCAAAATTGATGTCCGTAAACACCAAAAAGAGAAAAATAATAATCTTAGGTAATTCAGTTGGGAAGGTGGGTAGGTAGGTACGGATTGAAGTCGCCGCTGTACCCATCTGTAGACACAACCATACGCAAGTAGAGAGTAGACATGCGTCGATAGTGAAATACAAAACAGGAATGAGGGTGGGTATCATTGAGGTAATATATGTGTTCCAAAACTATTAGGTAGTAGGTCACTGCTGTCGTATGAAGGAGGATGAGAGTGTGACGATGTGTGTGAATCCCCGAAAAAAATGTTTGGATTCCAACATACCATCTTTTGAATAGATGATATCTAATTATACCTAATCTATTGATCTAATCTATCTTTGATTAGATAATATCTATACAATCTAATATTGCAAGATGCATGTATCATTGTCTAGATCATGATGTGGGTTTGTGATATGGGTTCATACTCAAATGATCGGTTAGCATTACAACATACGTCGAAAGTTCAATACAAAACCGGAGTAAAGGTAGGTAAGTAAGTAAGTAAACAACCTTCTCATGTTGAATCAGCAGCTGTTATCACAGGGAATATTCTTACTAAGATTCATTCACACTTATTGTCACACTCTCATCCTCCCTCATACGACAGCAGTGACCTACTACCTAATAGTTTTGGAACACATATATTACCTCAATGATACCCACCCTCATTCCTGTTTTGTATTGCACTATCGACGCATGTCTACTCTCTACTTGCGTATGGTTGTGTCTACAGATGGGTACAGCGGCGACTTCAATCCGTACCTACCTACCCACCTTCCCAACTGAATTACCTAAGATTATTATTTTTCTCTTTTTGGTGTTTACGGACATCAATTTTGAGGTCGGTCCATTTTTTCTTTTTATCATTCAAATTGGAAGAGTAAATGAAGTTTGAATGCCAGAAAACGTGTCTTTTACAAGCAAATCCAGTGTTTTAAGCGGTTTATGGTCCCCCTCGATCTCAAGATGGCTTGACGATTTTGGTATCATTTACTGTGTAGTTTTTCACGCTGAATCAAATGGTGATATTTCAAATGATTCCGACTGCTAGAAAGTGGATTTTTTAAAGAAAACCTTCGTTTTTGGTACATAAAATAGGCATTATTCGTAGATATGGTAGTGAGCATGAAGTAACACCTATCTACTCAACAAAAACTTCAATCAGCTTGAAATTCGGTGTTATTGTTGAGTTCAAAGGTGTTACTTTATGCTCACTACCATATCTACGAATAATGCGTATTTCATGTACGAAAAATGAAGGGTTTCTTCGAAAAATCAACTTTCTAGCAGTCGGAATCATTTGGAAATATCACCATTTGATTCAGCGTGAAAAACTACACAGTAAATGATACCAAAATCGTCAAGCCATCTTGAGATCGAGGGGGACCATAAACCGCTTAAAACACTGGATTTGCTTGTAAAAGACACGTTTTCTGGCATTCAAACTTCATTTACTCTTCCAATTTGAATGATAAAAAGAAAAATTGATAGACCGTTGGCAAGCTGACAATTTGAGCATGTTTTCTCCGAAGAGCGCCCATCGAAATGGGCAGGGATTTAGAGAGAAAACTTTGGTCAAAGAAAGTCAAGTTTCGAAAATTTGTTAAAATTTGCTTTTTGACTTGATGTTTTGGAACTATTTTATTGCTGAAAATTTTGATTTTGCACTAGTTAGCTTAGGAATTTAACGCTCTTTCTAACGGTGCAGTCAGATTTGAATTTTCAGGAGAAATAAGGGAGTTATGACCATATCAGTGCCGTAAGGTCGAAAACGCGAAGAAAAACTTTAAAGTGAAAAAAAAAAGGAATTTAGAGTGGGTTAAAAGAAAATTGCTAAGAGACATTTGTTGTTGGAAATTCCTTGTAGAATCGAACCCTGAAGTTATGCCCATCGAAAGTGTAGACACCCTGTATAGATCACTCGTCTGCAAAGAACTCGGCTTTGTCACCACCTACTACCTACCTACCACAGCGATCGCATTTTGGTCAGCTACACTTTGAACGGAGATTAGGGAGCAAACATAAATTTTATACTACGTTGTTGAACCACGATCATTCATGATCAAGATCCAAAATGCCTGCGCTGAAACATGTTTCTAGAACGATAGCAAACTCGGCAATGAGCATAAAAAGGCTCAAACAGCGTTTTCTATCTCGCTCACTCTCTAATTTTACAAAATTTGAACATTTTCACTAAAATACGCAAACTAATGAAGCAATAAAGGAACTGGTACAATTATGCGACATTCAAAATACAAATTAAATAAAAACCTCCGAAAGTATAGTTTGAATAAAGGTGGTTTGGTGGCCTTCCAAACTTGCTTACTCGGAAAATAACCCATTAGGAAAACTGTTGCCTTTGGCTAAAATTCAAGAAACATGGAATATGCGGAGTAGGGATGGGGTGGAGAATAACCCCACGTGAGACTTTTCTGGAGGTTAGTCCAAGGCTAGAGCGTGTTCCATACTAAAAATAAAGTAAGCGCGCATTTTGGCTCATGCGCGGATGGGTGCTCGTTGAATTTCTTGTAAAAAAAAAGTGAGGCCACCCTTAGAGTTTTTTTTCCAACAATTCAAATAACGGAGATGAAAATACATAACCGTGATTCAAGAAACACCCAGTGCACTCGAATAGGTTGTGGAATGATTGTGTAAAAGTAGTCCGCGGAAGGAATAAACACAGCTGATTGCCAGGCGGCATATGGTTACCACACGATACTCGGAATAGAACTCCCCGAACTCTGAACTTGTTATCGCTGAAAGCTCTGAAAATAGGTTCCACAATCACGGGAACGATGGAGAGGAGAATTTTCTTCGGTTTATATCGAAATATGGAGCTTCACTTCGAGGCAATTACTGTTAATAATAAAGCAAAGAATGAGCAACTTCCTGTGTAAAATAAAAAATATTCACTCCTCCTGATCAATCAAGAAAAGTCAATTCGGGGATGATGACTTTCATAGGGGACCTTCTACATGCCAAACCTGAAAAAAATCATCGAAATTGGACAGGGTTGATGCTGTTTTAAACAAGAGTTTTAACCCTTAATATTTTACACTTGTTAAAAAAATTGTTTTTCGGATTTAAATTCAATTTTATAAGTATTTTGACATGTTTACAGAATATTTGAGTAGAAGGTCCAAGGCCTTATACAATCTGTCACCTCAAAAATGATCTTTCCAAGGACCAAACTAGCGCTATCATCGAAACGTGTTGGTTTGCTCGAGAGAAACGACCACTTCAAAGGCATATTTCACCTTCGATTGTTTGAAAAAGTCGAGAATGAACGTTGAAATCATTGAAACATGTTGGTTTACTCGAGATAAACGACCACTTCAAAGGCTTGTTTTCATCTTCGGTTGTTTGATCCATTTACCTGGAAATTTCATCGAAATCGAATAAAAAATGTGTAAGTTAGAGCTGCTACAAGGAATCCACGTTTGATCATGCGCAGCAGCTATCTGTCCGAGGGTGATGATTTTCATGGGGGACCACACGCCAACCCGCACAGTCCCTATTTCATCGAAATCGGACAATAACTTCGTAAAGTTATGCCCGACAGGCACTCTGATTGACAGACAAGGAACCAACATTGTTCAAGAAGGTCTGAAACGTAAATTGCGAGTGGAAAATTTGATTTTGGAGAACATTTTCAATCTTGGAAAGTTTTAAAAACAATGCTTCCGCTACATTGGTATACTCGGAAGCAACATACCAAGCCAAAAAACGTCTGCCAAGTGGGTGTGGCACATAGCTTCCTCGTATCCATAACCCGATTGCATAGATGATCCGATGCATAGTAGTTAATCTCAAAACACCAATCTCTAAGTACCTTCCACTACCCTCATAGGGGACCATCTACACGCTAATTTGGACAATCCTAGAAAATGTCATCAAATTCGGATGAAAAATTAAATGAGAGATGTATGTGATTGGATCAAAAAAATTCTAAGCCTCGGCTGGGATTCTCACAGAATCCCTCTATGAATAAATCCCTCTATGAAGAACAATTCTCTATGATTTTCATAGGGGACCATCTAAACAATACTCTGTAATATCCCTGAAAATTTCATTGAAATCGGATGGAAAATGTAGAAGTTATGGCCGTTACAAGGAAATTCACGTTTGCGCATGCGCAGTGGCTACTATCAGTCCGAAGGTCGTTATTTTCATAGGGGACCATCTAAACACTACTCTGTAATATCCCTGATAATTTCATTGAAATCGGATTGAGATTGTGGAAGTTATGGCCGTTACAAGGAATTCACGTTTGCGCATGCGCAGTCGCTTCTATCAGTCCGGGGATGATGATTTTCATAGGGGACCATCTAGAACCTAATCCACATAATCCCTGAAAATTTCATCGAAATCGAGTTGAAAATGTGGAAGTTATGGCCGTTACAAGGAAATTCACGTTTGCGCATGCGCAGTAGCTACTATCAATCCGAAGGTGGTGATTTTCATAGGGGATCATTTAAATACTAGTCTGTTACATCCCTGAAAATTTCATTGAAATCGGATGGAAAATGTAGAAGTTATGGCCGTTACAAGAAATTCACGTTTGCGCATGCGCAGTCGCTTGTATCAGTCCGAGGATGATGAGTTTCATAGGGGACCGTCTACACACCAACCCGCACAATCCCTGAAAATTTCATCGAAATCGGACAATAACTTCTTATAGTTATGCGCGTTACAAGGAATTGATGACAGACGGACAGACACACAGACAGACACGGAACCAAAATTGTTCAGAAAGGTCTAAAACGCAAAACGCGAGTGAAAATTTTGATTTTGGAGAACTTTTTTTTTCGTCCTTGAAAAGTGAAAACAAAGCTTCCGCTACCTTGGTAGACTCGGAAGCAAAACGCTGCAAATTATTACACAATGGTTTATTATTTTTCTATATAGATCACTCGTCTACAAAATCACCAACCATCCAATATGAAGAAAAAAGAAAAAAAAACAAAATCAAAAAATTAAAAAAAAAAAAAAAATCAAAATCACCAACTATTGATCGCATTTTGGTAAGCTCTAATTTGAACGGAGCTCTCTTTTGCGATTCACTCGTGTTTTGATTTATTTATATATATATATTTCAATATAAACCCTTAAATTTTCGTAGGGAGCGAACGGTTTGTCCTACAGAACTCCGCGTGGTCTCAAAAAATTCTAAAAATTCTATAGAATCTTAAATTGAAGGAAAAACAATACCTTTATATCAAAATTTTTTGAGTTAGGGCGTTTTCAAAATTTCAAAATTGATTTTGGAACCCTTAGAAGTGACCTACATCAACCAAAAGCTTCGGGGCACAACTAGACCCCAAATGGAGCCTACATACCAAATTTCATCAAAATCGGTCAATGCTAAGTGGCAAAAGTGCCGCGTACGGCGGACGGATGGCCAAATTTTTATTCGATTTTTGGATTCTACGTACCTTGAAACGTGAACCATCAAATTTTGAGGGGGTGTTAACATTTTTTTTTTTTCTTGGTCGATTCCAAAGGTTCATTATTGAAAATAATAAACCAAAATGGGAAAAGCGCTACCTATGTCTTCTTTATTATTCCAACTATTCATTCTGAATGTACTCGTTGGGTAGAACTAAGAATCAGAATTTAGAAGGAAACAATAATAAATAAATATAGGTAGGTATAATAAATTAGGTAGGTAACCAGAATCTCAGACTAGTTGAATAATTTACGCTGTGCGGGTCAGCACTAATTCATTAGCCGCAGGTGCTGCTGCTGGTTCCCTTACAAACACTTCCAGCAAATTTTCGAAGAGGATTAAGCAATTTCAGTGGCATTAAATGTGAAGAAAATACGAATATCACTTCTCAATGGTACATCCGTGCTGTTGTGTTGGCGGAACTGCGGAGCGTCGCAGGACGAACGTCTGTTGATTCTCTCTCGAAGCTCTGGATTTATGATTCTACCCGAATTTACTCGTTTTTGTAGGATGAACGGATGTTCAACTGTATTTTATTCGTAAAGTTGATCAAATATGGAGCTATGTTCAAGATCTACGTTATTCTCCGTTTTCCACAATTAAGAAACATAAACTACTGAGTCATGTAAGTAAGTTATGTAAGTTGCATTTTATCCCGATCGTCCGATATTAAACAAAAGTATAAAAAAGGTCTATATTTTATATATATTTGACCAATTCTTCTACATTTGGGACATCTATATATCGACAGTGTGTTGACTATCTCTTCTCTATGCACCAAAGTAATAACCTGTAAGTCTAGAACCTTCCACGATCGAAGCAAGTCTATCAGTTTTTCTCATGTCCTGTAAAATTTCTGGGAAACGACTTACATGGTTTTGCAAGTTTTTTTGTAATTTTGAGATCCTACTATGATAACTTGTACAGTGAAACATCAAAATAAGATAGGAAACAACGAAATAAAGTTGGTACCTAGGTATATTTTTTAAAATTCACCAAAAAAAACAGCCACTCGGGTGGGTTTGCATGAAACCCTCATATTGGGTGCTTTCCCGCGTTTTGGAAACCGCCTACATTTCGCGTCGGAGGACACATCCAATCTATAGTGGCTAGTTCCAAGGAATAAAATTACTACCTACTGAGTCAAAATTTCTAGTGAGTATTGTTTATCCGTACTAAAACTTTTTCTCCTCAGACTGCCGGAACTTCCCACAAAAAGGTTCATCGCTCGGGCTTTTTCCAGGGTTTTTCGGGGGAAAAAAAAGAAATGCCCTGAGTTTTCCCGGTTTTCCAGGTCACTGGACACCCTGTATTATAGTATTTTACCTTTTAGTTAAACCTTTTTATTGCTTCCGAGTCTACCAAGGTAGCGGAAGCTTTGTTTTCACTTTTCAAGGACGAAAAAAAAACCCTGCAACAGCCATACCTAACATTCAATTTCTATCCGTATTTGATAGAATTTTCAGGGATTGTACGTATTACGATTTAGATGGTCTTCATGATACTCATTGCCCCCGGATTGCGCTCTTAGAAACCTCCTAACAGTCATAACTTCTACATTTTGTATCCGAATACGGCGAACTATTTAGGAATCGTATAGGGGTGTAACCCCATTTATCACTATGGGAACCCTCGAAAGGGAGCAGAGGAATCTAATAAGAATCTAATAGAGAGAATCAAAATATAGAAACCTCAAGAACCTATTCTGTATTACTGTTATGAATTTAGTGCGGATACAACTTACCTTAGCTGTCTGTATTCCCTGGAGATGTAGAGCTGCCACCACCTACTTAGAAAGTAGGAACTAGTCGAAGACTAGTTGAAGTTAAGTTAATAATAAAAATGAAGTTAATGTAGTCAAGTGAAGTTACGTTAAATTGTTGATTAAGCAAAACAAGTGAATTTACTGTGAAATAACTATTACTGAATTTACTGGTGAAATATACCTGGTCAGTAGGAGATAAGCCAGTGAAAGATAGAAGTACTTCCGTATGGGTGTTGTATTGTCAAATCCGTGAGACAAATAAAAATATATAACACTCTCAATCCTTACTCTACCTATTCCTACTATCACTCTCACTCTCTCTCTCAATATCAAAAAGAATATCTCTACTTGGTAGACAAGGGTGGACTAGGTGGTGGACACTTAAGGTGGACACCACGTGTAGACAAGATTTAAGTTTTACAAGACAAATTAAATGAAATATTACAATTTAAAATATACAGGGGGGAATTATGGGTAGGGCCATTCTCAGTCTTTTGCTATTATCGTGGTATTTTAAGCGCCAGCTCGCCAGTCTTTGAAGAGAAAATCACTTATAACCTAACCGTCGAAAAAGGTCTATTTACAAAAATAATGTGGATAAATCCTACCAGTTGTACAGTTCGTAGGAGGGCAGGTGCTGTCGCAGTCGTCGTCGAAGATGAAGTCGGAGTCAGGGTGAGACCAGGACGTGGACGCTCGAATGATCGGGGGGGCTGCAAATCTCGGTCAGCTTGTACTCTCGCCACAGTCAAGTGCCAGTCAAGGAATAAGGCGGTCAGGGCTGTGCGTGGGGGTCCTTCGGTTTGGAGGGGGTGGCTCGTCGGCGGGGCGCATGCGCGGAGAGAGGGGGACGCGCTGGTGGCGCTTCCGGTGCTGGCTGGCGGAAGCCGACGCTGGGCACTGGTGGCGCTACAAGTGTTGACTGTTGGGAACTGGTGCCCGGTTCTGGCGGCGATCCGGCTGATCGGGCCCGCGCGCGTTTGAAGGTGGTCTGAGAGATCGGGGGATTAACGGTAATCCTCAGGGGAGGAACCCGGGGATTACACTCCCCTCCCCTTCGGAAGCCGATGTCCCCATCGGCGTCATCCGAATCTTCAGGATGGCACGCTTGGGTCTCCAGGTCATGCAGTCGTCGAGCTCTGCACCCTCGACAGTTGTCAACGTCGGGCTTCTGTTGGTGGCGGATGTTGTGGCAGGCACAAGCTCAAGTTCACTTGTCCCTTCAGCTTGTTCAGGATGGCGTCGGCGATGGCTCCGGCATCATGAACAGGAGAGTAGGCTGGACTTTGGCGCTGACACACCAGTTCTGCAATTTCCTCTGCCAGTTTGGGATTGGTGAGCGTCACTTTCTCTTGCAGCATCTCCACTACCTCTCGCGCAATTTCCCGCGGCGTTGGTCCAACGACAGGCGGCTGTCGGAGCTTCAGGGCTACAGCGTCAGCAAGGTGGTTGACGTCGATAGTAGGACTTGCGACGGTGTGCCTACTTCGTGTGCACCCTTTCAGCAACTTCAAGGCACTCGCGTAACGATGCCACCCGTGTTTTCTGTCCTCCGCGTTGGTCGCATTACACATCATTTCGACTCCACTTTCGAGCACACCCCACTCCCTATCAACGTCTATGGTTTCGCGCACCACTTCACTCTGTTCAATCGCGCTCACTCTGGGTCTCGGTAATGCTGGCTCCTCTACTGGTTCGTCACACTGGCTCTCATCCCTGTCAACACCCTGGTTCAGTCGTCGCTCCACATCGGTAAACATGGCATACAGGTCTTTGCCACCCGACATCACCGTCTGTAAACACACACACACCCACCTTATAATTAGCACTGTGCTTATGACTGAATCTTATGGTTAGTAACAACTGGGGGTTATTTTCTACGATGCACATGTTACTACTGGGTGCCAATTCTACTGCGTGTTTCAGGTGTTCCTATTCGACTCTTTTCAGACTACTAGCGACTACTAAAGGATTTCAGTGTTCCTCACCTCTGTAACCCTATCGACTCTTCAATGGTAAGTAAAAAAATGGGGGGGGGAGGAAGACATATCTATACGGGAAGAAGCCACGTTTGTCAACCCACAAGCGGTCGCGCGCGCGTTCACGGCAGCATTGCGGATTGGTGAAAGAAAGGATTAGGTGCATGGAATGACAATACGGTAAGTAAAATTTTCAATATTATAAAGTTTTTTTTTTAGTTTTTTTTTTTTTTTTTTTTTTTTTTTTTTTTTTTTTTTTTTTTTTTTATAAATAATACTTGTTTTTGTTTCAGGTCTTCTGCTGTTTGGAGGGCTTTCCTGAGTGGAGCTGACGATAGTCCTGTCGGGGAAGCGAGCGGAGCTGTCGAGAGTTGGTGTTTTCGGCAGCGTTCTCCGTTTTCAGGATCTTGGGGTTTTCAGCTGGGATTTCCACAGGTGCGGTCTCCATCGATTCTTCGGGTGCCTGAACTTCCGTGAATCGGGCCACTGGGTATACGTCGTCATCCTCGAAGATGAGATCATCCACTTCCCAACTGCAAGGGACAGGTTCAGGTCGTTGGTCTGGCATTGGTTTGATTGGCGGTGTGATGCAGGCGTCGTCCGGCACTCCTCTCTCAAACGCAGGCTTGAGGCGACTCAGGTGTACAACCTGACAACGGTCGGTGAGGTCTGCCACTTCATACGTCACTTCGGACAGTCGTCGTACGATTCTCAGGGGACCTACCCAGGGACTCCAGAACTTCGTTGAGACTCCGGGAGGTGGAACCATCTGACGTAAGTAGACTCTATCATCTACATTGAAGTAACGAGGTGTACGCCTTGCATTAGCAATCTTTGCTCGCTTCAACCAAGCTTTCCTGATCGCCTTGGCTGCTGCTTTCTGAGCCCTCTTGACATACTTGAGTGTCTGGTCGTGACTGGACGGAGGGTTCAGGTCTAAGGCGGCGGCCACAGGTAGTCTTATTTCTCTTCCCAGGTGCAGAAGGTTTGGGGTATATCCGGTACTTCCATGCGGAGCACTCCGGTATACTGCCAGGGCCATGGGTAATACGTCTTGCCACAAGGTTGTTTTTGGTGACAACTTGGCGATTATATTGGCCAAGGTTCTGTGAAATCGTTCGCATATCCCGTTGCTTTGGGGATGATAGGCTGTAGTTTGCACTTTCTTGATGCCCCAGGCGGCGCACAGTTCTTGGGTCACGGCTGCTGTAAATGCGGTCCCGCGGTCTGAGATCATCTTCTCCGGAACTCCGTGGATGGGGAAGTATTGCCTCGTCAGTACGTCGACCACTTTCTTGGCCGTTGTGTTAGCGACGACATATGCTTCAGCATATTTGCTGAAGTGGTCGACGACTGTGAGTAAATACCTAACCCCGTTGGGTGTCATCAGCGGCCCAACGTGGTCGATCCCCACAATCTCTCCAGGATGTGTCGGTAGCTCGGGTTGTTGAATGGGAGGATCCAGCCAGTTTGGAGTCTTGCGTTTTTGGCAGACAGCACAGGATTGGACATAATCCTTCACGTACGACGTGAGCTTCGGCCAAACTCCATATCTTCTAACTGTGGCGTCTGTGGTTTCAATGCCAGGGTGTCCTGCCCAAGGGCTATCATGGCAAACTTGGAGTATCTGGTGACGAAGGGAGCCGGGAATTAGTGGAACTAACAATTCACCGGTTTCTACGACCTTCGAGGCCATCCAGACTCCGTCTTCTAGTCGGGCTGACCACTTCGCAGGGTTGCGCTGAACTTCCGAGATCCAAGGGTCGACCTGCTGCGACGAGATGAGCATCTCCTTGGTCAGCTGGAACGTGTTGATGCTGGCGATGACAACTCGACTAAGGGCATCCACGTGTTGCATTTGGCTTCCAGGACGGTAGACCGGGTCGAAGTCATACTCTGACAGTCGGAGGATCCAGCGACTGATGCGATGCGTCGGGTCTCGTAGGTTCATTGCGGCTGTGAGTGCTCTGTGGTCCGTTTCCAACCGGAAACGCCGACCTAAGAGGTAGGGTTGGAAGTGAGAGACAGCCCACACTACTGCCAAGAGCTCCCGTTCGGTGGTGGAATATCGCGATTCCGCGGGATTTAGCTTGCGGCTCGCGAAAGCAATGGGGTGGCTCACTCCGTCTCGTTCTTGGCTCAGCACGGCTCCTAAAGCTATGCCAGAGGCGTCAGTGGACAAGGTAAACGGTAATTCGAAATCCGGGTAAGCGAGGACTGGACTGGTGAGAAGCGTTTCCTTTAGTTTGTCGAAAGCTAGCCGCTGCTCTTCTCCCCACTCAAAAGGAGCGTCCTTTTGTAGGAGCTGGGTCAGTGGAGCGGTGATTGCTGAAAAACCGCTGACAAACCTTCGGTAGAATCCGGCGAGGCCCAGGAAGGCGCGGATCTCCGTGGCGTCCTTTGGTGCTGGATATTGCTGCACGCAGGCGAGTTTCGATGGCTCCATTCGCAGTCCTTCTTCTGACACAACGTGTCCCAAGTAGCTTACTTGCGTGTTCAGGAAAGTACACTTAGCAAGGTTAAGCTTGAGGTTGGCGTGGTTTAACCTCTCCAAGACTTGACGTAACCGTATCATGTGGGTTTCGACATCTGGCCCGTAGACGACAATGTCGTCAAGGTAGACGAGACAGGATGTGCCCACAAGTCCCTCCAGGACGCAGTTCATAAGTCTTTGGAAAGTCGCCGGCGCGTTCTTAAGGCCGAAAGCCATTTTCCGGTACTGGTATGTGTGCCCTAAGGTGGTAAAGGACGTCTTCTCGCGGTCCTCCTCTGCTATGGCTATCTGATGGTAGCCCGCCGTTAAATCCAACGTCGTGAAGAACTTGCTGCCGCCAAGAGACTCCAAAGTCTCCGTCAGGTTCGGAAGCGGGTAAGCGTCGCTCTTCGTGGCATGGTTCAAGGCTCGGAAATCGGTGCAAAACCGATACTTCTGGCTTTGTCCTGGTGGTGTTTTCTTTTTCACCAGTACCACCGGTGCTCCCCATGGGCTGGTTGATGGTTCGATGACGCGGTCCGCCAACATTTGTTCCAGCTGTTCTTCGATGATGGGTCGCAGAGCATGCGGTACGGTGTACGGCTTCTTATATATGGGAGAGTGTGTTCCTGTTTCGATGCGATGGACAACTTTCATCGAGCATCCCTGAGCGTCAGGCCGCTGAAACAGGTGCTGGTAAGTCTTCAAGATGTCGATCACATAATTGACATCCGTCGTCGGCAAGTGCTGGAGTTGTTGCTGTAGTACACCAAGGAGATCGGGAATTGGCTCATCCAGATCTTCCGTGGGGAACTCCTCGGACGGGTCCAATATGGGGCAATCATCGGACGATGAGACTTCCATATCCACAGGGTCCAACAGGTGAGCGGTGTCGAATGCGTGGGAACCTTCTACTACTGCAATGCGGGGTCGCATCGGTTGTTCACGGTTCGGCATGGGTACCGGTCTAGCAGGCGACAAGTAGCCCGTGATGACGTCACTAATCACCACGGATTGGCCGGTTTGGGGATGCGTCATCCGTACTTCGCAGCTATCCAAGTGGATAGAAGCGGGGATTCTACGAAGCAGGTCCAGCCCCAACAGGTCCAATCCGGAATGGTCTCGTGCGAAAATCCTGAAAGCATGAGTCAGGCGTATGGGTCCAATAGTAACTTCCAGACGTTGCTGTCCCAGGAAGGGCATCGGCTGACCATCGGCGCCCCAGGCAAGAATTCGAGTCGGTACTATGGGTACGTTCGGAACAGGGTGCGTCAGTACAGAGATTTGAGCGCCGGTGTCAACTATCAGCACTCGCTCATGTCCACTCAGGTTTACTCGAATTCGCATTGTCTGCTTGAATGGCGAGTCAACTGCAGGAAGGCACACATCAGCTTCTTCTGCTTGTGGAGTAGACACTGGAGGTGAGTCAGCTACTTTCTTCTCTGTTCTGAGGGCTACGGCCTGATGAGGGTTTTGTTCGTACGCCTCGCTCGTGAGAGCTAGTACCTTACGAGGTTCCAACCGGGTGACGGCTTCTCTCTTCATGCAGGATTCAGTCTTCTGGGAACAATCAGCCTCTAGGTGACCATAATAACCGCAGTAGTCACACATGGGTTCATCAGCATAGTGACTCGACTTCACCCGACATTCGGACTCCTTGTGTCCGTATAGTCCGCAGTAATCGCAGGGAAAATTTTTGGGGTTCTTCAGACAGTGCGCGGGGAAGTGTACGTTGCTTCCACAGTAGCTGCAAGGCTTCTGTGGGCTTCCCATAGCGTTTCGTCGCTGTGGTGGAGGAGTAGGAGGCCGTGGAATATTCGGACAACCCGATGCGATGTGTCCCAATTCTCTGCAGCGGAAGCATCTTTTATCCTGAACTTGGATTCGGGCAACATTCCAACGATCAACTTCTCGAGGTTCTAGAGCGTCCTCTAGTTGCTCAGCTTTCTTCATTGCTTCTTCGAGAGATGCTGGAGGGTTGTTCACGAAGAATCCGGCGTATTGTCCAGGTATTCCTTTCAGAAAGGCCTTAACCGATCTGGCTGCTATCCATGTGCGGGTCTGGGTCGCATCCATATACATTCCTTCCACGCGCGAAGCTCGCGAAGCTGTGTGTCGAACTCTTTCGGCGAATTGGCGAAAGGTCTCGCCCGCTGACTTCTGCATCGTCCATAGCTGCTCCGCAGCTTTCTCGGGATCATCTCGGCCATACCAGCGTACCAGGGCTCGTCTTAATGCGGGGTAACATTCTTTTCCTTCCAACAGGTGTCCATTATCCAAGAGGAAGGTCTTCGCTGATCCTCGGAGCTTAATCCGCAACAATTGTATGCG
Source organism: Apolygus lucorum (assembly GCA_009739505.2). Lineage (NCBI taxonomy): Eukaryota > Metazoa > Arthropoda > Insecta > Hemiptera > Miridae > Apolygus > Apolygus lucorum. The sequence continues at coordinate 40,808,667 of CM019179.2, forward strand.
TAGGTTGTCGGCCAGGTCCCGTGTAATACCATCAAAAATTTCGAGGTAAGTACCGATAGCAACGGCTTCAACATCATCGGGATCCCAGGGGTCGACTTCCATGAGCACGGAACGTGGAATTTGCTCGGCGGTGGACTCGGTAGGTCGATTACCAAGTACGAACTCAAGGCGACTCATGGCCTTCGCCACTGCTTCAAGGGCGACATCTCGAGGTTCAGGGTCTTCATGGTCACTCGTAGACATTTTTAAACGGGGGAATTTCACGTTAAAAGAAAATAAAATTGAAAAAAGGGAATGAAACTGAAGGTTTCGTTCCAAATACGCCGTCAAAATTGCACTTTAATCACACACACCCGTATGCTTCGTCGCGCCGCGAGAACCGGTTGTAGGCTGACAAGATAGGGTAGGCAATCCGAAATTGTATTGAGAACAGGGTTACACTTTCAGAAGGAAAGTTGCAACCAATTATGTAGTATGAATCTACTACCACGTTTTGAAATGAACTAGAAGAATTTAATATCACTTTTCTACTAAATTTAGTTCAATTTAGGAAAAGGGTGGTCAAAGGGGGACAAAAGGGTGGTCAAGGGTGGACAGGCAAAAATAAAATTGGCCTGGACAGGCCTTAAGGACGTATCCCTTGAGGGTGGACAATGAGGTGGACCAAAGGTAGACTGAAGGTATACCTAAGGTGGACAAAATGTGGACAAAGGCGGACAGTGTCCACACAACAACTCAAAAGTTAAGAATGGGGTCCAAAGAGTACGGACTTCAAGACTGAAAAGTTACTGTTTATATCAGGGGTTCGTAAACAAATGCAACGTGGGTGGACAAAACAGGTGGACACTGGCGGACAAATGTGGTCACGGGTGGTCAGTGAGGTGGACCAACGGTGGACCACGGAGGACAAGTGGTGGACAAACCTAAAAATATCGGTCGTGGACGGTGGACAACCACGAAATTATGGCAAATTATGGAAAAATAGCAAAATTTACGCTATTCAACAAGCAAATCAATATAAAATGCACACAATATAATATTCAAGGCAATGTACCACTACCTAATTGTCCTAGTGTCGTTTCTCTTCCTGTTGCTAGGGGCTTTGGCAAAAAGGGTCGGGTCAAAAAGGGGAATGACTTCCTCAACTTTTCCCACAACTATCGAGGTAAAAAGGGATCAAGGGGCTGAAGGCTGAAAAGGGATGAAATAAGGGATGGGTTTTTGACCGTTGGAAAAACCCGCGAAGGCTAGTGATCGGGCCAATTACCTACGTGACCTGAGGGTTAAGAGTCGTTTACCTGAGGTTCGTTGACACAAAATTAAGACAAAATGGACGTTTGCAAGGGAAAATTACGAAATATTTAGGAAAATATTGGTTTCAAGTTTCAACTACTATGTCTCGTCCCAACTATCGGCTGTATGCAACAAATTTTTCATGCACAGGAAGGCTCCTGTTGATCAAATTTCCTAGAAATATAGGCCTGAAAAATCCTGCAAGGGTGGACAAAAATTATGGCCACGGCGGACAGCTGGTGGACTAGGGCGGACAACGGTGGACACACCCTAAAACTTGAATTTTTGAGTCGGAACTTTGCGAAGGGTATCTGTACTTTCCCGTACAGCACAAAGAACAGTATGAAATGTGTCAAAATTCGTGTGGTTGTGTAAAATGTGTGTATGGCACCCTTAAATCATAACATGCACATTCACAAACAACTTAGTCTAGTACTTCGGTTCCAAATGGAACTTTCTGACTAACTCTCCAATACGTACCAAGGTATCAATTATTTCACCACAAAGAATTTAATGAATTTAAAAGGGAAGACAGCTAAGATCCGCAATATAATGAATAAAATTGGTAGCTACTGATTTTATGGCAGTCAAGGCGTTAGGTAAACCAGATCCGTACCGCTGGCACCAATTGTAACCCCATTTATCACTATGGGAACCCTCGAAAGGGAGCAGAGGAATCTAATAAGAATCTAATAGAGAGAATCAAAATATAGAAACCTCAAGAACCTATTCTGTATTACTGTTATGAATTTAGTGCGGATACAACTTACCTTAGCTGTCTGTATTCCCTGGAGATGTAGAGCTGCCACCACCTACTTAGAAAGTAGGAACTAGTCGAAGACTAGTTGAAGTTAAGTTAATAATAAAAATGAAGTTAATGTAGTCAAGTGAAGTTACGTTAAATTGTTGATTAAGCAAAACAAGTGAATTTACTGTGAAATAACTATTACTGAATTTACTGGTGAAATATACCTGGTCAGTAGGAGATAAGCCAGTGAAAGATAGAAGTACTTCCGTATGGGTGTTGTATTGTCAAATCCGTGAGACAAATAAAAATATATAACACTCTCAATCCTTACTCTACCTATTCCTACTATCACTCTCACTCTCTCTCTCAATATCAAAAAGAATATCTCTACTTGGTAGACAAGGGTGGACTAGGTGGTGGACACTTAAGGTGGACACCACGTGTAGACAAGATTTAAGTTTTACAAGACAAATTAAATGAAATATTACAATTTAAAATATACAGGGGGGAATTATGGGTAGGGCCATTCTCAGTCTTTTGCTATTATCGTGGTATTTTAAGCGCCAGCTCGCCAGTCTTTGAAGAGAAAATCACTTATAACCTAACCGTCGAAAAAGGTCTATTTACAAAAATAATGTGGATAAATCCTACCAGTTGTACAGTTCGTAGGAGGGCAGGTGCTGTCGCAGTCGTCGTCGAAGATGAAGTCGGAGTCAGGGTGAGACCAGGACGTGGACGCTCGAATGATCGGGGGGGCTGCAAATCTCGGTCAGCTTGTACTCTCGCCACAGTCAAGTGCCAGTCAAGGAATAAGGCGGTCAGGGCTGTGCGTGGGGGTCCTTCGGTTTGGAGGGGGTGGCTCGTCGGCGGGGCGCATGCGCGGAGAGAGGGGGACGCGCTGGTGGCGCTTCCGGTGCTGGCTGGCGGAAGCCGACGCTGGGCACTGGTGGCGCTACAAGTGTTGACTGTTGGGAACTGGTGCCCGGTTCTGGCGGCGATCCGGCTGATCGGGCCCGCGCGCGTTTGAAGGTGGTCTGAGAGATCGGGGGATTAACGGTAATCCTCAGGGGAGGAACCCGGGGATTACAGGGGGCTCTAGATGGTTCCCTCTGAAACCCATCACGATTAGTTTTATGGTAAACGCCGAGCATGTGCCAACAGCAAAATATCTGCAGTTCCCGTCCGATTTCAATAGGATTGTCAAGAGTTGAGTGGAATCTGGAAGTAATATCCCTATAAATAAGCTCATCTTTACGTGGTCATCAAATTTAATTGGTTGTAGTGGGTTCTTGGAGACTGAAGTTCTGATTATTTGTTTTTGACATTTTATGTCTTTACTATGGCACATAAATGAAGAACACCGGAGTGATGAAAAAGGCCTACGTTTTCGGAGTGGTGAAAAAGGCGCGTGACCGATTTTCGTCTCCCTTTCGCGTAACGTTTTTCGGATAGTTACCCTAGGGCAATAACATGTCCCATGTTAAAATTGCCATCTTTACACCAATTAATAAAAATATAACAGTAAGTACACGAACGTGTAAATTTCTTTCGTGAATGAAGGGAAAACTGAATGGTTGAGAGTTATTAGTATTTCATACTATGTACCATTCCGCTCTCTTGCTCAAATAATATGACCGATCTAATGATAGACTAGATTAGTAATTTTGGGTTATAGTTTTCAATAATGAACCTTTGGAATCGACCTAGAAAAAAATATACCTAAATATGAATTGATGAGAAGGGACGCCAATATTTGTAAAAACGCTGCAAATCATTGCTCAAAGGTTTATTATTTTCTGTATAGATCACCCTTCTGTATAGATCACTGGTTCTCCATCAATAGCACCTACCACCATCTGTATTCTCCCTTGACCTTCCCTAGAAGAGCACTTCCATTCAATAGGATTGAAAATGGCTTCGGAGCTCACTCAGCTGATCAGTGATCTGAGGAGTGAAGAAGATCTCCTCGAATGCTGGAGACGCCTGGAAGAGTACTTCCATTCAATAGGATTGAAAATGGCTTTGGAGCTCACTCAGCTGATCAGTGATCTGAAGAGTGAAGAAGATCTCCTCGAATGCTGGAGACGCCTGGAAGAGCACTTCCATTCAATAGGATTGAAAATGGCTTCGGAGCTCACTCAGCTGAACAGTGATCTGAGGTGTGAAGAAGATCTCCTCGAATGCTGGAGACGCCTGGAAGAGCACTTTCATTCAATAGGATTGAAAATGGCTTTGGAGCTCACTCAGCTGATCAGTGATCTGAAGAGTGAAGAAGATCTCCTCGAATGCTGGAGACGCCTGGAAGAGCACTTCCATTCAATAGGATTGAAAATGGCTTTGGAGCTCACTCAGCTGATCAGTGATCTGAGGAGTGAAGAAGATCTCCTCGAATGCTGGAGACGCCTGGAAGAGCACTTCCATTCAATAGGATTGAAAATGGCTTCGGAGCTCACTCAGCTGATCAGTGATCTGAAGAGTGAAGAAGCCTTTGAGCAATGATTTGCAGCGTTTTTTACCCACCAACATTTTTTTTACCTACCAACTTTTTTTTACCTACCAGCTAGGTACTACCTACCACACCATACTGGCTTCACACCTTCACAATCAAGTTTATTAGAAAGAACTAAACGCTTCACACTCGATTGGAAAAATAGAAAGCTTAATATGGAAATTTGATTACTGGTTACGCAGAAGGCAAAACTGTAAACAAATCGAAGAAATGAACAGCGATCGCATTTTAGTCCGATAAAATTTGAAAGGAGATTAGACCTCTTTTGCGATTCACACTCATGATTCTGTTTTATCGAAGGAAAACCTTCAAGTACTCGTAGGGACCGAACGGTTTGTCCTACAGAGCTCCGGGTGGTCTCAAAAATTTTTAAAAATTCGATACTATTTAAAATTAGTGAAAAAACGATACCTTTATTTCGAGAGTTTTCGAGCTAGGGCACTCTTGAAAATTTCAACCCTTAATTTTCACCCCTTAGAAGTGACCTACATCAACCAAAAGCTTCGCGGCACAACTAGACCCCAAATGGAGCCCATATACCAAATTTGAACCAAATCGGTCCAGTGTTGCTAAGAAAAGTGCCGCGTACGGCGTACGGCGTACGGCGGACGGACGGAAATTTTTTTATTCGATTTTCGTATTCTACGTACCTTGAAACGTAAAACATCAAATTTTGAGGGGGGGTTAAAATTTTTTTTTTTCTTGCTCGATTCCAAAGGCTTATTATTGAAAATAATAAACCAATAAAAATTCATAGAAAACTGATCATTATTTATGTTTCTGACTAAAGCATTGGAAACACAAACGGTGGATACAGCTTTCGTACAAGTACGCAACCACGAGAGACATTTTATGTCTTATGTTTAATAAATTGAGAGCTTTCCAATGAGTGGTGAACGATTTTTGTGGGGTGGAAAATGAGGAAGTTAGTTTTCCCTAGGAACGATTGGTTGTACGTGAAAATCATCAGAAATTTCCGCGTGACGCTCCCCGCGTGACGATTTTTCATTTATGTGCCATAGTAAAGACATAAAATGTCAAAAAAGTTTTACGTTTTAGACCTTGTTGAACAATTTTGGTTCCGTGTCTGTCTGTCTGTGTGTCTGTCATGAATTCCTTGTAACGCGCATAACTATACGAGGTTATTGTCCGATTTCTGTGGAATTTTCAGGGATTGTGCGGGTTGGTGTGTAGGCGGTCCCCTATGAAAGTCTCCACCTTCGGATTGATAGTAGTCACTGCGCATGCGCAAACGTGAATTTCCTTGTAACGGCCATAACTTCTACATTTCCCATCCGATTTCAATGAAATTTTCAAGGATGTTACAGATTATCTTGTGTTGATGTTCTGATGTTTTGAGATTAACTACTATGCATCGGATCATCTATACAATCGGGTTATGGATACGAGGAAGCTATGTGCCACACCCACTTGCCAGACGTTTTTTGAATTGAAACTTGTTGCTTTCGAGTTCACCAAGGTAGTGGAAGCTTTGTTTTCACTTATCAAGGTTGAAAAACATTCTCCGAAAATAAAAATGTCCACTCTGGTATACGTTTCAGTCCTTCCTGAACAATTTTGGGTCCGTGTGTGTCATGAAATCCTTTAACGGACACAACTGTACGAAGTTGTTGGGATTATTTTGGGGTGTAGATGGTCCCCTACGAAAATCATCGCCCCCAGACTGGTAGTAGCCACTGCGCATGCGCAAACGTGAATTCCTTCTAACACCCATAACTCTCCATTTCCCATCTGATTTCGATGAAACTTTTAGGGATCATGCTGATTGGTGTGCAGATGGTTCCTACGAAAATCATCGCCCCTGAATTGACGGTAGCCTCTGATCATTGCAAATGTAAAATCCATATATCAGAAAATAAGGCGGGCGAGCCGTACAAACAAACAGGGCTGCTGAATCAATGGAACCTACCACTACTATTTAATTGCTAACACGATAATAACGCAAAAGAACAATAATTTATAACCAAAGGCGAAATCCCTTTGACAGGAAGACCTACGTGTCAAATCATGAAACCAAAATAAGAGGCCTCTTGTGTGGAGAAACTATTCCTATGATTTTCATTATACTACTTTTTTCTCGAAATATGAAAAGCGTGTTCCATGCAAAAGAAGTTGGAATATTTTCTTACCAAAGAGCGACCCCACATCTTGTAAGAGAGCTCAGTGAGGAACTTGGAGGTCTGAGGGTTGGCCTTGTCACTGGGCTTAAACCCTCTGGACATGATGACTTCGCTGCTGGACCTCTGAATCCCCTTCGCCTGAGCTTCCATCCATCGCTTCCCGATGTTGGATGAACTCTTGCTCGGCATCAGCCCCGACATCATTCTTTCCTGATGACTAAACTACGCGGACCGTCACACCGGGCACACCCGTCCTTCCCCCAAGAGGTTTTCTTCTTTACCTGAATGCACAATGGTCCATAGTACGACGAGTTATCTTAGGTTGGGGTGCTAGGGATTTCTGGACGTACCAAAATCGATATTCCAGACTCGAGCAATGAGAATAAACGAGAAAGTGTCCACCACTGACGATTTGATGGAAATCAATAAATTATACACAAAAGGACACCAATCTTCAGCCACTGCACCCGAGTCTGTGCTATATTGATAAAAGGTCCATCATGTCTGCCAAACAGCTCTACCCATCTAGTCTCTGTTAGTCATCAGCAAATGTGCTTTGCATTTCGCCCCTCTGGTATCATGACCACGTCACCAATTTCAGAAGGTATCATCAACTAATTTCATGTTGGTTTATTACTGATGTGGTGGTGTAGTTAGGCGTCAATGACGAGTCTTGATTGGAACGGATTTGGTATTTTGTCAAACCATTGAAATTATGGAGAAAAATAGATTAATTTCCCTATTGAATTCGTCATTTTCCAAATACAAGTAAGAAATAACTGTATGCTTATTAGCACCCTAAAGATCACTAGAGCAGAGTCTTAACTATTCAATCGATGCGCCAGAAGCAAGCACCACAAGAGTAGAATAACACGTGATTCTAGAGCAGGTATTCAATGACAGCTCAACCACTATATGCTGGCAATGTAAATTTAAGATAACTGATCTGAGCAGAACCCTGATTAAGCAATTCATGCACCAAACAATCTAAGACCCGAGAGAACACACGAAAAAAGCATTGTAAAGTTGAAATTCAATGATAGTTGAAGCACTTGATGCTATGCGGCCACCAAGATAGGTACCTGTTTTGGGCAGAGATTCGAGCGATGCACCACAATCTACGTAAGGAACCTCAGAAGGCGAGATAGTATTTGAAATCGAATGACAGTTCAAGCGCTCGATGCTTATTAGGACCCTCAAGATCACTATTTAAAGCAAAGTCTTGACTATTCACTCGATTCAACAAAAGGCACCAAAAAGGGCGAGATAACACGTGACAGTTGGAATTCAATGACAGCTCAACCACTCTATGCTGACAATGTAAATTTAAGATAACTGCTCTGAGCAGAACCCTGATTAAGCAATTCATGCACCAAACAATCTAAGACCCGAGAGAACACACGAAAAAAGCATTGTAAAGTTGAAATTCAATGATAGTTGGAGCACTTGATGCTATGCGGCCACCAAGATAGGTACCTGTTTTGGGCAGAGATTCGAGCGATGCACCACAATCCATGTAAGGAACCTCAGAAGGCGAGATAGTATTTGAAATCGAATGACAGTTCAAGCGCTCGATGCTTATTAGGACCCTCAAGATCACTATTTAGAGCAAAGTCTTGACTATTCACTCGATTCAACAAAAGGCACCAAAAAGGGCGAGATAACACGTGACAGTTGGAATTCAATGACAGCTCAACCACTCTATGCTGACAATGTAAATTTAAGATAACTGCTCTGAGCAGAACCCTGATTAAGCAATTCATGCACCAAACAATCTAAGACCCGAGAGAACACACGAAAAAAGCATTGTAAAGTTGAAATTCAATGATAGTTGGAGCACTTGATGCTATGCGGCCACCAAGATAGGTACCTGTTTTGGGCAGAGATTCGAGCGATGCACCACAATCCATGTAAGGAACCTCAGAAGGCGAGATAGTATTTGAAATCGAATGACAGTTCAAGCGCTCGATGCTTATTAGGACCCTCAAGATCACTATTTAGAGCAAAGTCTTGACTATTCACTCGATTCAACAAAAGGCACCAAAAAGGGAGAGATAACACGTGACAGTTGGAATTCAATGACAGCTCAACCACTCTATGCTGACAATGTAAATTCAAGATAACTGATCTGAGCAGAACCCTGATTAAGCAATTCATGCACCAAACAATCTAAGACCCGAGAGAACACTCGAAAAAAGCATTGTAAAGTTGAAATTCAATGATAGTTGGAGCACTTGATGCTATGCGGCCACCAAGATAGGTACCTGTTTTGGGCAGAGATTCGAGAGATGCACCACAATCTATGTAAGGAACCTCAGAAGGCGAGATAGTACTTGAAATCGAATGACAGTTCAAGCGCTAGATGCTTAGTAGGACCCTCAAGATCACTATTTAGAGCAAAGTCTTGACTATTCACTCGATTCAACAAAAGGCACCAAAAAGGGCGAGATAACACGTGACAGTTGGAATTCAATGACAGCTCAACCACTCTATGCTGACAATGTAAATTCAAGATAACTGATCTGAGCAGAACCCTGATTAAGCAATATGCACCAAACAATCTAAGACCCGAGAGAACACTCGAAAAAAGCATTGTAAAGTTGAAATTCAATGATAGTTGGAGCACTTGATGCTATGCGGCCACCAAGATAGGTACCTGTTTTGGGCAGAGATTCGAGCGATGCACCACAATCTATGTAAGGAACCTCAGAAGGCGAGATAGTACTTGAAATCGAATGACAGTTCAAGCGCTCGATGCTTATTAGGACCCTCAAGATCACTATTTAGAGCAAAGTCTTGACTATTCACTCGATTCAACAAAAGGCACCAAAAAGGGAGAGATAACACGTGACAGTTGGAATTCAATGACAGTTCAATCACTCCTCGCTGACAAGAGACCTTCAAGGTAACGTTTTCCGCAGAGCCATGATTATTCAATCGATGCACCAATTTAAGGCCCCACGAGAGGAGGAATAACACGTGATTCTAGAGTAGGTATTCAATGACAATTCAAGCACTCGATCCTGATAAGGGGGATCCCAGATAACTCGTCATACCCGGAGTAGAAGATGAAGAACAGCTCTGGGGAAGATGAGCAGCCGACTGACTGGAGACTTGGCCGAGAACCAAGTTTCGCCCTTACGAAAATAGCGCGTTAAATCAACTGAGGGTCGACCCTTACAGGTTTTTCTTCCTATTGCCAACCATTGTTTGGCCGAAACGTCTTGCTTTTTCGCGGGTTCCTTTGACACCCAAAAACTGAGTCATCTTCGGATAGAGAACGGGCCAGTTGCTTCCTACGCTCGAGGGTTGTCATCGCCCGCACAATATAATCGTCGCATTGAAGATTTCAGAAGTGGAAAATAAGCCTATGATATGAAGGTCTCAACCTTCATTCTGTCGTAAATATAACTCGAGTACGGCTACTTATAGCCCGGCAGTTTTATGGTTATATTTCAAAGAAAACTGAGAAATAGTTCCGACTAGAAGGAGGTAGAATGGCCCAACCCACGTGACTGTCTTACATGTCGCCTTTTTCCTACTTGGAAAATATTACAAAGCTTATGAAGAATTTAGGGATATTATGGGATACTAATTACCTACAACATTTCGACCTCGAGGACCAGCGTTTACTAAGGGAGGGCTAAATAACCTCATAAATGGGTCATTTCAAAATTTGGGGTTATTTCTTGTCACGCAGCTTTTGTGAACACTCTATTTGTCTTGCAAATTCAGAATTTTTTCAGGGAGATACAGCAGGTTGGTGTCTACAAAGATCACATAGAATGAATTTCACTAATCAATTAAGTCAGATAATTAAAAATCATTAATGATCCAAATTCTCTCTCCCTACACCTGTCACAAAGGGTAGATGGGAACTTTGAAAATTTTTGGAGAACTCTATATTCATATTTTAATTTAAGTAAAAAATGTTATTGGTCCAGGATACTCTCCTCTTTAGGAATAAATTAGAAACGAACGAAAATTCCTTGAATTGGAAGCGGTTTTGCCATGTTTTGATGCTGTCACAAGGTTTTATTCTCTCTCCCTACGATTTTTTTGAAATGCCCGCCCACTCCTGGAAAACGATTATTTCGTGTTATGAAAAACAAAAGTGAACACTGCTGCAAGATGGCTTCCGAAGCTACTGAAGTTTGTTGAATTTCCAAGCTCCCAGTTGTGTGGGTTATGTTGTGAAGTGTTGAAGCTTTGAGAGTAGGTTAATACTTTCTCCATCCCTACAACCACCTCACACATCAGGGTAAGTGTTCAACTACGTATAATTAAACTCAAATTACAATTATGAATGCCATAGTGTTATTTATTTTTTCTAGCGTTCAGAATCAATAATGGTGAGGCCAGTAGAGAGTGATAACCTCACAAATCTCTCTCCCTACAACCTCTCCCCCTACAACTTCTGGGAAGAGGCTGGTTTGTAGGAAGAGAGATGGAATCGCAGGGGGAGAAGTTTTGCTCATGGTTCACCAAGATAATGGTTAAATTTGACCTCTTGGTGTATATTCTTGGTATTAGTAGTTATCCATAGGTTACATCAGTAATTACAACAACATTTTATGTGCAGAAGTTCTAGTCAACCTTGGATGAACCGTCTACGTGTGCTGTTCCTTCTACCTCTACTGGACTTCCAGCTTCAGCTAAACCGCTGTGATTGCGATAAATAGAAGAGACTCTCCTAAACTAAGATTCTCGTATTTTGGAGGAATAAAAAGGTTTCATGAGTTCAACTGACCCTTGGTTTTCTCTCTCCCTACAAAGTCGAAATTATGGGAAAAATTCAAAATTCTATAAATTTGAAACTACTTGATAAAGTGTGCGCCCACTTCAGGATCTGCCTCAGTGGTCAAAACAAAGGACGTTTACAGGAGAAAAAACATAAAAACTTCAACAAAAATTTATGGAAAAGTTAGAGGACAAAATAACCCCAAATTTTGAAATGACCCAAATGTAGGTTTTTTCTTGATTTTCCTTCCTAGTCTACCAAGGTAGCGAAAGCATTGTTTTCACTTTTCAAGGTTAAAAGAAAAATGTTCTCAAAAATCAAAATTACAACTCCATTTTTTTAGGCTTTCCTGAACAATTTTGGTTTTGTTTCTGACATGAAATCCTTGTAAATGGCAAAACCATACCAAGTAGACTATACGAAGATGGTTCCCTATGAAAATCACATGAAACGTCATCAATCGAACGAAGTAGCTGCTGCGCATGCGCAAACGTGATTTTGAATCACATCTGATTTCGAATAAAAATTCAGAGATTTTACGGATTGGCGTGTAGATGGTCCACTATGAAGGTAGTGCAAGTGATTGATGTTTTGAGATTAGCTACTGTGTATCGGATCATCTATGAATCGGGTTATGGATACGATGAAGCTATGTGCCACGCCCACTTGGCAGACTTTTTTGTTATTTTGACTGAAAAGGACAAAGTGTTTGACCAAGACCACTCTAAATTCCCAGATATTTGTGATGATTCAAAACGGATGATGGATGGTGGAAGACTAAACGTGCGAAGATCGTTTCAGTCAGTAATGGAACCTGTTGAGTCAGAATACGAGTAACTCTTGTCCAGAATACGAAATCCAGTGAAAACTCAACTCGGTCCACTCTAGTAAAGTAACGCTGACGTAAGGTAACTATGGTCAGATTCAATTTGCACCTTTCACAGACTTGTCAATAGAGCACTAACGTATAGATGTAATGTTTCCGGATTCAACCTGACCCGTTAGTCACTGTTTAACAGGTCGTTTGATTCTTGGTTGTTAAGGAAGAAATTCTATCCGAACAAACGAAAAAAGATCGCATTTGATCAGGTAAAATTTGGCTCACATCCGTCAGCGAACGTACATGTGCGATTCACACTCGTGTTCCTGACAAATCATTCGTCCTGCACCTGAGGCGACCTATTTTTTTTAAACCTACGATCGCACCATCTGACCATATGACTCAATAAGGACCCGGGTGGTGACCCCACGGAGGGTCCCAGTGGAGATGCCCGTCTCATATTGGCAACACGGCGCCCTGACCAGACACCTCTCCACGAGACTGTCACGACAGAGACCGACGTGTGTCTCGGGTCTGTGCTTCTCTTAGGGGCGATTTCCTCGAAGAGGTCAATACAGTGTTACTTTGCCACTTTGTCAGCCCTTGTATGTTCAAGATCTGTGGAGCCCGAGACCACCTGCGCGTCGATAATAGAGAGTTTTTGCTTCACACGGAGGCGGATTCCCAAGCTAACTGGTCTCGGAACTCTCACGGAATCGCGAGTGACGGCTACCCATTCGGCAACATTCATAGAGTTTCGGTCATCACTGGACCACGTACCTTTACTACCACGTCAGCTTCCGTCGTAAGCGAAAACTCTCTAATAAAGAGTGAACATTCAGTAATAGGTAATAATTATCCTAATTAGGCGAACGGTTGGTCCCTCAGAGCGCTGGGTGGAGTCAAAAAATTCTTAAAAATCGTCGCTATTTAAATTAAACGAAAGAACAGCATCCGTTTATTGCAAGTTATGGAACAAGTCGCGAAAAAAATGAGCTAAAATTGTTTAAAAAAGGCTAAAATTTTCAAAACGCCTTACCTGGAAAAATTTTGATAAGTTTTTAAATTAAAAGTTTTTTTGATAAAGTTTTTTCATCAATTTAAAATAGTTTTGAATTTTTAGAATCGATTGAGGCCAACCAGAGCTCTGGAGGTAGGGATGGCAAATCGAATGAAATACATCGATATACAGATCCAATGAGATATCGATACCTACGATGTATCGGAGAAAATATATCAATATTTCGATATATCGGAAGATTTACGTTTAAGATTTACGTATTTAAGATTCGATATATCGGTGAATTAAAATGTTTTAAAAATATAAAAAATTAATTTAGGAAGACATTCATCGACATTTCGGAAGATCTACTAGGAAAAACTTGAAGTAGTAACTAGGTAGGTGAATTAAAACGTTTCAAACTCATCTCGGAAGAAATATATTGATATATTCGTCATATCGGAAGATCTATTTGGAAAAACCGGGTGAAATAAAAGGATTAATAAATAATCATGATCCTTCAAAATTGAAAATAATTTTTGTGACAACCTGCTTAACTTCGTAGGTATAGTAGGTAGTTTTAATCTAGACTAGCCTCCATCAATTTTGGGTCAAGTCAAGTAATAGAGACTTGAGAGCCACTGTAGGTGTCAACTACGTACACAATCATGTCTGAGCTGAAGTCAACAGTCTGAAATCTACCCATCACGTAGGTACCTACAAAATTTGGTATAAAATTACTTGCTGTTTTTACAGGTACAGGCGTCCCTTCTCATCCATTCATTTCAATATTTAATTTTCACTTGTTGAAAACCAGTCGCGATATATCGGTCAATATCGATATTATCGTTCTCTATATCGATATATCAAACGTAATATATCGATATATGAAATACATCGATATATCATTGCCATCTCTATCTGTAGGACAAACCGTTCGCCGATTGGGAATCGCAAAAGATGCCTAATCCCCGTTCAAATTTTAGCTGACCTAAATGCGATTGTTCTTCGTTTCTTCGAGTTATACTCAGTTTTGCGACCTTAGCAACCAGTATTCAAATTTCCTAATGAAGGCACCCGCAACTCCCTATTTCCCTATTGAGTGTGAAGCGTTTATTTCTTCAAAATAAACTTGATTGTGAAGCGAAAATATGGTTTGTAGGTAGTGACAATGGTAAACAGTGTTCTTTGCAGGCGAGTGATCTATACAGAAAAATAATAAACCTTTTTATGATAATTTGCAGCGTTTCACTGGACAATTGCTAAAGTTATGGTCCAGAGAGACACACTCAAACTTGGAAAAGCTTCTGGAATCGTTTCAGAATGTTCCAAAAAGGATTGCATTGGACATTTTTTTTTTTTAATTTCCGTTCTTGAAATTTCTAGTCTTCTACAATGATACGTGATTGAATTAAATTAAATTATCGATGTTGTAGTTAACTCTGAATTTGATTTACTCAACTGCGGGAAATATTGGTATCGACTGAGGGAAATTTCGATTTGTTGAGGCAGATATACAGACCTTGGTATTTTGAGATCAGCGTTCGAATTTCCAAAAGACCTAAAGCTCTTTTACTATAAACTGATAGTAATGACTGATCTATCCAATATCAGTGGAATGACGTGATAGTAAAAGGTGAAAACCAAACAATATTGACTACCTGATTTTCGGTGTTCTCATCCAAGGGTTGAAGATCTGATAACTTCTTGTTGAGTTCACAGGATATCTAGAAAACATACGATTATTTTTAGTATTTGGATCATATAGTAGTAAAATAAATGTAAAATTTGCGACTTCCCGGAATTTCGGGGCA
Source organism: Apolygus lucorum (assembly GCA_009739505.2). Taxonomy (NCBI): domain Eukaryota; kingdom Metazoa; phylum Arthropoda; class Insecta; order Hemiptera; family Miridae; genus Apolygus; species Apolygus lucorum. The sequence goes on from CM019179.2 coordinate 40,823,733, forward strand.
GTGTTTGATATCTTCGTCTGCCTGTGTGATTTAATGATTTGGAATTTGCCAATCCGGAGTGCCAAAAACTTCGTATTAAATGACTCAAACAAGAAGTACATTATCCGAAAATGCCATCAACATCAGATTAAAGTCGTCCCTACTTTTGCCAGCAACAGAGTTTTGCCCACTGAAGAACACAGAATCACTTCTTGTATGTTAACCTAACCGTCGAAAGCGATTTAACTTTCTAACTTATTACTTTAGAGGAAATAGGCAACGTTATTTTAAACAACGTTTTTAGTTTTACAGAATCAGAATTGCTCAAATAAATTTGAAATTTAAATGTTAATTAAAAAAAAAGTCTTGCCAAAATTCGAGAATTGTTTATACGAAGATTCTCTTTAAAATCGGTAGTGAAAATCCAATCAATGAATCTCTTTGTGAATTATGTACATAAATAAATTGAAAGGAAAATTATTTCACGAAAGGAAGCTTAGTGAAGAAAGAATGATTGTACCCCCAGAACTACCGACATTCTACCGTGTTCATTTCACATTACAGTATCAGCCTTTTATCGAAAAATAAGTAAAAATTACGTAAGTAAGCATCATTCAGTGTTGTTTATTACTGTTTACTATTATTTATATATTTTTTGTTTATTGTTATTGTTTATTTATTATTAGTAAACATCAAAGTGAAATATTACTGAAGTACCTAGCGGTTAGTTTTATCAAGGTTTGTACAACAAGATTACTTTTATAACTGGCTTAATTGTGAAACAAAAACGAACTCACGCATTGTTAAGTCACTGCAAGTTTGAAAGTTCTTGTTAGTCTATGCTTTGAAGTAAGAATGTGAGGTAAAAGCACCAGAACACATCATTCCAACCATCGCATTCAAAACGCAATTCTACAAAGCAACAAAAACCACTCAACGTTGAGTTATGTATTTTCTCTCGACCTTCCAAGACCCATTTAATTCGCTCGCAGATCCGTCAACACGTCAAATTGTGATTGAGAATGAGGAATTTCACCGAATTCTGTTTGCATTTTTCCTGAATAGCTAATGGTGTGGGATATATGAAAATCGGGCTGATTTCGGAAAATAAGTCTCCTGTTATTTTTGAGAGACAATCAAAATTTTTGATTTCAAAACTAACCGGGAAAACGGACGTGAAGCGGGAACGCTCGCTGATTGGGCTGTTCGGATCGCCGTCTCCTTCCAGTGTTGCCCATTGGGACGACGAAATCGTGTTTTCTAAGAGAAAAGTTATCAAACAAAAACAGGGGAAACCTAATTTTCCCCATCTTGCTTTTTCTATTTTTTCTTCAGTTTTTCGATTCCGAACTTTACTGTTTCGTGAAATTTTGCATCTGGGGACTATAGATTTCTCGATCTCAGCGCTTCAAGCGGCCATAAATGAACTATTCCAGGATGACGTCATTTTCCCAGTTTTTTTAAACATTCGTATTTTCTACACTGTTTTGTTTATTCGTAAATTAGGAAGCTTGGGCTGAAAGTTTGCCTTAGGAGGTTTTTCGAGGTGCTGAATCCGATTTTGGGGTCAGAAAAAGGAAATTCCGACATGGTGAAATTCCTCATTGGGTTTTTTTTAAGAAATCTGAATCACAAAGATTCTAATCGGGCTCGCTGCTCCTTTCTAATATTTTACCTCGTTGAACGAGTACATTCAATAATCCAACTTGAAACCACTCAAGTGAATATTTACGGTACCGATACTGAAATTTTCGGTGGCAACAAACTGCTACGACCTAAAATTATAGTTGTAAGCTGAATGTACTCGATAATTCCTTCAACATTTCCATTAGGTACCTACTTTGTATCAATTTGACACAATAATGAATCAAAATTAGTAAGGAATAAAAATATTAAAATTAATATTTAAATGAAAAAAACAACAAATTTATAATGAAGATTGGTACAGTTTTTTTTAATTTTAGAAAACGTGAATTTATTGTAAAATTCCGGGTGCGATGAGGTTAGGTTAGGTTTTGGTCGACAATAAGGACATTATAAGTAATTATGAATATCAGTGGACAGTGGTGTGGCTACGATCGTCGGGGCGTCGTTGTTTGGCGGTGGACTTTGGACCGACCTCTGCGGGGATCGTGGGTTCAAGGCTCATCGCTGGCAGCGTGTGTTTTTCGGCTCTCATCGCCCCCCTCGTCCAACCCAGGGGGGTGAGGTAGTGGGAAGCCATGAGCGAAATCATCAGAACAAATTCTGATCTGTCAAAAGACTGTTGTCATACGACGTTCGGTCAAAAGACACTTTGTCAATACGGCGTTTAGTCAAAAGACTTTTAGTCAAACGACTTTCGTCAAACCTTGTAAACTCAACTTTGTCCTAAGCTAGTGCTCAGCCTGAAGAGGCTAGGTTTGCACACGCTTAGCTGAAGAGATCCGAAAGATCGAAACAAAGAACCAAACAAAACGATCACCACTGAAAGTGGGAAATTTGAAACGTTTTAACTGTACCAAACGCATTCTTGATGCAGAAAGGGCAGTCAGTTATGTTTCAGTGTAGATGGGACTTTGGTCAATCGTTTTCGTCATACGGTGACTCATCAGCAACGCGAAGAAGCGTTGGAACGACTTGGATTTAAGCAAACTGCTTGTTTTAAGCTAAAGAGCTTGTTTCCGAAGAGTTTAAGACACTTGTCAAAAGACTGTTTGTTGTCATACGACGTTCGGTCAAAAGACACTTTGTCTGATTCTGATCTTCTCTTTGGAAGACAGCTGATGACGTCCGCGACGCCAGGAATGGCAGTCGGACGAAAATCCAACCTAAAATAGTTGTTTACTTACTTTTTTAGTTTTTTTTTTAATTATGAATATCTGAACCAGTAGAAAACTAGATAATAAGACTTTGTTGACATTGCGTGTAACCAATACTTCACAAACGACCCCTTCATATCTTCCCAACTCTTCATAAGGGACCACTCCACCCAGGCAGAGCACGACCTCGATCTTATATCCACATTATATCTGGTACTATTCAGTCCAAGATCTTGAAATTGTTATCGCTTATTCCATTAAAGGTATGTTACACGAAACCAGGATGGAAATGAAAAAAGTATAGTAAGGGATTTGCAGAAAATCAATCATCGTGATTTTTGTAGGTACCAACTTTTCAGACTTTAATACATTTTCCTCAGTCACTATAAGAGATGTTGACTTTTTGAAAAATTATTCGTCTTGCTTAGCTCTAAAACCCTGCTGGATTGGATTTTTGACATTTTTTGACCTTGCATTGTTGTTTAGTTACAAACTTCTCTCAACATTTATCGCTTTCCCGCGTTTGTTCAACAGAATTTTAGGTAATCGTTCCAGCAGATTTGTAGATCATCTCAATACGAACATTAAAAAAAAAAAAAGTCAAAATCCTTCGAACGGTTTCAAAGATAAGTGTGACTTTGTGTGCGAAAACACAAACGCACTGCAAACTCAAACGATTGCCCGATCGATGGTTACTTTGGACTAACAAAAAAATATCGGATTCATCATCAACAAAACAGCAATCAGCGGTTAGATTTATCAAAATTATTGATTTGACATTAATTTGCGATTTTGTTGTTACTAATATTGATGGTCAGTAGTACGACTTACAGTAAATGAAAAATTCTGAAATTTGTACAGTATTTTCCTGATAATATGGAGTTTTAAATAAAATTATTACCAAAAAGAACGAAGAGTTTTTTTGGGGGGTGGAATGGTTCTCATAAACGACATTTCTAGGTGATTGTGGGAACTCCGATTTGGGTCTGGGGGAATAAGTAGGTAGCAGCTAGTTCACCAAATGGAGCCTCGGGATTTGAGGAAAAGTAGTGTGGTGTCAAAACAGAGACTCGTGTCCTCGCTCGGCAATAAACAAAAGAAACTTGTAGTTGAGAGAATTTTTGTTTTACGCAGCTTATAAAAATGTGAAGAAGGTTAAAACAAGGTGACACGAGCAGATGTGAGAAGGACAGCAGGGATGCCTCAAGAGCGGGAAATTACAGTGGGAAATACATTTTGGTGGGCGACAGATGGCCATTACTTACATAGCAGAAGCGGTAAGCAGCGACGTTAGAGAAGATGTGAAAGAAAAGAACTGTGGCGGAGAAAGGGCCGTTACCTTTAGGCTCTGCCAGAGGTGGGCCAAGTTAGCAGGCAGGGATTGTGGTCTGGTGCCAACTTGCCCCCTACTACCCTCCAACAGGGCGAGCAGTACTTCGGCGTTTGATTCCCTCTGTAACAGCCATCAGCCATCGTCAGAATAATTATATCGTGACGATTTTAGCCGCCTGCATACCAGAGCTCGCTGACCTTTCGGCTGAGTCGACGATGTTATGAGGAGCGTCATCGATTGATCTGCAGCCTTTTTTATCTTTGCCCGTCCAAGAATCGCGATGGTATTTGTGTTTCAGTGCAACTCACGAATGACCTACGTGAATTTCCACCACTTTTTTCTCCTTCCTGTTCAAATCCCTCAATGACAAACCTGCACTCACTAGCCCAAGGTAGAAATGTCACCCTCACCCCTTATTCAAAGGTAGTTATAATATAACATCAATCTTTAAGTAACTTACACTACCCTCATAGGGGACTCTAAACATCAACCTGCACAATCGCTGAATACTGTTGGAAAATGTAGAAGTTATGGCTGTTAAAAGGATTTCACGTTTGCACATGCGCACAAAATACTACTATACTCATACATTACTACCTACTTTCATTTTTTGGGCCATGGTTTTCATAGGGGACCATCTACACGCCAACCTGCAAAATCTCTGAAAATTTCATCGAAATCGGATGAGAAATGTAGAAGTTATGGCTATGTCAAGGATTTCATGACAGACAGACAGACACGGAGCCAAAATTGTTTAGGAAGGCCTGAAACGTAAAACGCGAGTGGAAATTTTGATATCGGAGGAATTTTTTTTTCCACCTTGAAAAGTGAAAACAAAGCTTCCACTTTTCAACCTTGAAAAGTGAAAACAAAGCTTCCACTATCTTGGTAGACTCGGAAGCAAAAATTCTACATTTCTCAGTAACGTTGAAAGTAAAATTTACAATAATATCAAATGAAAATAATTTATGTCGAATTTTTCTTACGAGTCCGATATAAATGTAGGTGGAGATTTGACCAAACTAGCCTCCAGGAACGTCGCAGTCAATCGGGCAAATCAGCCAATTTGTCAAATATTTGAGTTCGATCGAATTTTAACAGTTTACCAAGGCACTTTGCAATTTTCTATAGAATGCCTGGAAGGGATAAGGCAAATCGTCAAAATATTCTCTACTAATCGAAATTTGACAGTTAGCATCGATATATTTTTAATAGCTAATAAGAATTTACAATGGAGTAGTTGCATGGGTCGGAATTTCGTGTTTTTGACTTCAGATTAGAATTTAGCGCACTTAAAAACGTTTCTGCACCAGTTTTCAGTTCGAAATTCCATTAGGTTTAGCCGTATTTCGATAAAGAAGTACCGTCATTTTTAGTGTTGGTGGGCCACTCCTCTTACGTCATCCCTAAACGAGAATCTCACGATAGAGTGCGTTGAGATCACTGCAATCGAGGACAATTCGAGTCAGAAACATTGAAATATAGTTGCAAAATAATGGTGATGATTAAAAAAACTTTGAAATATATTTTTCAGGCTTTACATGTTTGAATTAATCGTTTAAATTGAATTTTTTGAAGCATATTTTGGTTGTTTTTCTTGTTGTTGCATTGGTGCTAAAACCTCGCGTTACTTTTACGGTCATGTTGTCATGTTATCAGTGAACATTTTCTAGTACTCTGTGATGAGTTGAGTGCGGTCTGAGTTCATACCATAGTTTATACCGGTATTTACCCTAATTTATTAGTTGATTGGTTTGGAAAAGGTAATGTTATCTGTAAAGTTTCAAGAAGCTTTTAATAAACGCTTGCATACGAGTCTGCAACACATGTCTTCATTTTTTCTCGCTACCTACCCGATAATCTGCTTTCGAATGTTGTTGACAGTTCTTATAACTCGAGGGTATATCTCAGTTTCTTCCATAAGTACAGCGGTTTTGGCAGCATATAATTTATGCAAACATTTAGGGCTTTCGAACGAATGGTGAACGATTTTTATACGAACACGAATGACGAAGATGAAGTTCGGTAGGAATGACTTGGTTGTAAATAGAAATCATCAAAAAAACAACCGCAACTTTTTTCGTTTATGTGCCAAAGTATTGACATAAAATGTCAATAAGCCAAAAAGGAGAGCCATCGACCAGAGTTTTGAGGTGATTTCCCCCTGGGAAATATTCCGTATATCGATATTGGCATGTAGCACGATTTTTACGTCAATAACAAGTTCGTCAGCGTCAAAATAAGAGGAGCCAAGAATGTGAGGTAAGTTGACACTTTTATAGAAAGTAAAAGGTCAGTTGTTTTCTTGAGTGTAGTACTACTTCATCAAAATGGTTGCAGTAGCTCATTTATTGGAAGTTTCATCGTATTGTCATTATCCTGTACAACGTAGTACCAATGAGTGTTTGTAAATGAGGAATTTCACCATGTCGGAATTTCCTATTTTTGACCCCAAAATCGGATTCAGCACCTCTAAAAACCCCCTAAGGCAAACTTTCAGCCCGAACTTCCTAATTTACGAATAAACAAAACAGTGTAGAAAATACGAATGTTTAAAAAAACCGGGAAAATGACGTCATGCTGGAATAGTTCATTTATGGCCGCTTGAAGGGCTGAGATCGAGAAATCTATAGTCCCCAGATGCAAAATTTCATGAAACAGTAAAGTTCGAAATCGAAAAACTGAAGAAAAAAATACAAAAAGCGAGATGGGGAAAATTAGGTTTCCTCTGTTTTTGTTTGATAACTTTTCTCTTAGAAAACACGATTTCGTCGTCCCAATGGGCAACACTGGGAGGAGACGGCGATCCGAACAGCCCAATCAGCGAGCGTTCCCGCTGCACGTCTGTTTTCCCGGTTAGTTTTGAAATTAAAAATTTTGATTGTCTCCCAAAAATAACAGGAGACTAATTTTCCGAAATCAGCCCGATTTTCATCTATCCCACACCATTAACTATTCAGGAAAAATGCAAACAGAAATCGGTGAAATTCCTCATTGTTAAATAAAAGGATGTTGGTTATGTTGAACTTATAAGAATCTAGCAAATTTGCGGCTCGAGTATCACCAGAACACCGCATTTCTTCACAACCATATAAGGTTTCAGTTACAGTGGAGGGAATGCCAGAAGGAAACGAAATCTTAGATGCAACATGTTCCAATTGCGCTGCTAGCAAAATTCAGTATGAAACTACAGACAAACGTAAACAAACAGAAAGCTCGATAACCTTGCGTCAGGGTAACAGTGGTGTAGCGGTCTCTTGGTCCCCCTCACACTTGTGACGTAGCCCCCACCCTGTAGCGTCCAAGCCGTGTGTAGGTTTTCCCGCCTGAATCCGAAAATCCCGTTCTTTGAAAGGCTCTCTAAATTTTTAGGAAGCGTTTCTGGGAGTTTTATTTGCAGATACGTACTTCAATAGAGATTCTCTACACAGAAAAAATACAAAAAAAATATCATGCAACTACCCCATTGTTGAAGAAGTAGTTACCTATTAATGGGGAATTTGCCTCACATTTTTTTTTTCGAATGAGGGTTTATTTTTATGGAATAAAACCATAGTGGGCTGCTCGAAAACGCATCCAAAAAATTTAGAGAATTTAAGGAAGATGGAAATTTTAAATGTGGTGGCAATGTGTAAGAGGCAGCCATGTTTGAAACGTAACGGATATTCTACCAATCTGACTTCAAAGGAGGTTCTGTGGCGCTTACCACAGAAGCGGAACATACACGAACTTTTAGCTTACAAGTAGTGAGCACAAGAGTGCGTCGCGAACTGGCAGGAAGAACCCAGACACAAAAGTGACCAAAAGAAACAATATTACTCACTTTTTTACAATACGATTCTACCTACTAGTTTATCAAGCATTATTAGTCTTCATGTTCTCTTATATAGTTTCAAGATTTGAATCACATTATTCGAGTAGCCATTTCACTGGATCGTTTTGTGTGGCGGTGCTAGAACTCTGTCTGTTGTCGGAGTTGTTTTCGCGTCGTTTTTTTTTCGTATGACGTCAACAATATTCCTCGATTTTCGCGGTGTTTTGTAACAGAGGCTTCACTTGTTTAGGCATTTTTTCCTACGGTAATTTTTTCCCCTTGGTTATTCCTAGTGTTAAACGTTATTCTAGGGCCCTATTATAGGATTTGACTTGAAATTCCAGAATCTAAAATTGAGGCAAATGCCCCAATGGGCATTCGTTAAGGGCAAGAAGAACTCATGAACAGTATGGTTTCAAAACTCCTGCTTTTGTCCCTGATGTTTTGTTGTTTGATGTTTTGAGATTAGCTACATTGCATCGGATCATCTATACAATCGGGTTATGAATACGAGGAAGCTATGTACCACACCCACTTGGAGGACTTTTTAAAATTATATTACTAACTCCTAGTTTAGTAGGAAGGTGGTCAGTCCTTAGCCTTTGGATCTCGACTCCTGAGTTCAGTCTGGGTATATTATGAACGCACCGCAGAGAAGTTTAGCGGGTCAAGTATAACCTCAACACTGCAGACACCGGTGGTCTGGCAGTTGTCAGGGTTCGTAAATTAATTTTTGCTGAAACATTGAAAAAAAATTTCTCTGAAATCAAAATTTTTCACTCGCGTTTTACGTTTTAGTTCGCTTTCCTGAGCAATTTTGGTTCCGTGACTGTCTGTCCTTAATGAACCCCTTGTAATGGGCAAAACTATTATTGTCCGATTTCAATCAAATTTTCAGAGATTGTGCGGGTTGGCATGAAGATGGTCCCCTATGGAGGTAGTTCAAGGTACTTAGTGATGGAGATTGATGTATTGAGATTAACAAACTACTATGCATCGGATACCAGAGACACTTGGCACATTTTTTTTAAACTTTTAACCCTTCATACCTTCGTACAAAATGTGCGAGAAATTACCGCGTGCAGGGTAATTTCCCCCATTTCTATGAACTTTTGAGAAACATTAAAATCATCAACACAGATAATGAGCTTTAGGTAGGTGTCTACAGTCTAGAAACCAGTTTTCTCAACTTCAAATGAAAATACATTCGATTTTTGGAATTTTGACACCAACCTCACGATAAGTAGTTTTTGCAAGGATCTTTGAAGATTCGTGGACCAGTGACGCCAAAACCACCTTAGTAACCCCTCAATAAGTGTGACGTCACTAGTCCTCGCAATTTTGGAAAGAAAGTGAGGTTGTTATTTGTAGTATCGAGTCTAATTTCGCAAATAAATATAAAATTACCTTATGGGTAGGTGTCCCTCAATTCCCATCATGTTGATTTCTTTCACTACTTATCTCTCTACCATGTCTTATTGGATTTTTTTAGAAACGCCCAATGCTATTGAGATGAAATGCAATCTTCAAGGTTCTGTTGCCAAATTAAATCTTCGAACTTGGGCCCGGAGCTTTTCACTTCCACGCTCACTGAAAAAATCCATTCCATCGACAGAAAATGGTGTCTCAAGAAATTTAGCCATCGTTCCTACATTCGACGACCGTGAGGTATCTCTCTCTTTACTTGGGAATCTCCCTTAGTACTCTGACGGAAAATCACTTTCACTGCTGTTGATCCGATGGCCATACAATTTGTAGGGGATTGAAAATGTCATCAAAATCGAAGTATGAAAGTACTGCCAGGAAAGTAGTTTTGCACGGGACGAGGAATCGACCAAAGAAGCATAGTTTACAGCAGAAATTCATTCATTGATAAGGAACCTATATCTAATGCCAGCTAAACTTTTGATTTTGGAGGACCCCAATTACTCGACCAATATGTGGGCCTACCACACTTACTTATCTCCGTTACTCTGTGGCCTACCAGCACTGGGCTGAAAGCACATAGCTGGAAGCCCGAGAAGCGTTGTAGTTCCATAGCCTGTCAATGGAGCGCTGCAGTAGAGTCTCCTCAGCCCTTGCCGACCATGTTGACGTTGTACAGCTCAATACCATGGAGGAAGTAAACCAAACAAATGTTTATTTCATTGCCAAAATGAGTATTTTATTAAGTGTTACCGATGTTAATTTTTGGAATAAATATTTTCAAGAAAACTGGTGTATCTAGTTGGATTAAATTGTGATTTTATTTTTCGTGTCCTCAGCCCGAAATACACTGCCGCCATTACACTGGTTTCTGTGTTCTGTTTGCAACTTTGAACGTTTTCCTCATCTATTCATTGCTCACTGTTTTTCGTCGTCGTTACTCCGTTTTTTCCGAGTTCGTTTTCAATCATTTCATTTTACCTACTTATTTAGTTTTTTCTAGTGGTGACTACTTGATTCATCTATCTAGCTACTTTTCTTGAGTTCATTGGTAACTGATGAAGAATGGAAAAACCAACGGTAAGTACAAAACTATCTTCGTATCCTTACTATTGCATGTGCATGTTTTTTACTTTTTCTCCTGCGTTCCTCCTACCATCCTGCCAAAAAATCAATTATTCACAATTTTGCAATCAATTGCTTAGTAATTTTGCAAGATTAGACTAATTCGTTGTATTTAAATGGATCCTGCATTACGTATGTGAGTTCCGACCTTTTGTAGAATGCAATTATTTGGTATGAAAACCAGTGAATTGAACAGGTGGAAGTTACATAAATGTAACTTTGTAGTACACATATTTGGAATAGGCAATTGCGTCAATGTTCACTATTTCGTATTTCACGACTTCTTTGACAAGTAGGCAATTGACTCGGCTTATGAAATCAAATTAAACCAATGGCTAGTAAGAAGGTTAAGATCAGAGTTGAACAAAAAATGGTACTTACAAGTACAAAGTACGAGTACTTGAAAAAATAAGTAGGTACAAATGTACATCTGTGTACTTGGTGCAAGTACTTGTACTTTTCTCTCTTCGTATGTACCTACTTGGTGTACTTCAAGTACAAGCACTTGTAAGTGCGAGTTTTGGTTTGTATTCCCCAACAACTACAAGTACCTACTCGTACTTGTATTTTTCGTTCTCGCTTCAGTGGAAGTACAAGTAGAAACAGTACCTACTTGTACTTGACTTGGCAAGTATTTTTCATGGAGTTGAACCATATAAATGTAAGAAATAATATATATAAAAGGAAGAACTGGAACGGGGAACAAATCCGTAATTCTATGCATCACCTTGTAATATATCCTCCTAGGAAGATGTTACCAAGTGCCATGCATATAGTAGTATTTCAAAGTACCTACACTTTTAATTGTAGAAATAATCACGTTCTTGTTGTTACACTAGGACGACGTCGTTCAATCTGTAATATCATCTTTTGAATTTACAGCCCCAGAAGAGATACTGTCGAGCCCCGAACTGTGACGCCTCAAGTGATTCTGAGAAGCTTTTCCAGTCCCCTCCCGATCCAGTGAGGTGAGGATTTTGTTAAAACTTCTCTGAGGATTTCTGTGTTGATTATTTTTACACCAAGGTTGATGATGTATTGTTTTCACTGTTTGGGAATGAAAATAAGTGAAAATGTAAGTTTTTGTTCTTGTAAGTACCTATGTTCATATTTTTTTGCTGGGATTAATTTCGGGGTTTGGTTGAAAAATGTAAAAGTAGGAGATTAAAACCGTCTTTAGTGACCCAAGTGAAAAATCTGAAAATATGCTCTTAAGTGTACACTAGTCATATAAACCAAAATGCTATGCATTGGTTCATCTATAGACTCGAGTTGTGGATACGAGAAAGCTATGTGCTACAATAAATTGGCATAGGTACTTTAAAAAAAAAAAATTATCACATTGATCCTACATGTTTTGTAAAGAGCAAGAAACAAGGGGAGGGGGGGGGCATTGCGCAAGTGATCAAAAAAAATATTACGGGGGGGGGGGGGGGGGTGGTTTTTCCAAATCAAAATAAAAAATTTGTGTGCATTGCGCAAGTGATCAACAAAATATTTTAAATCTCTGGCCATATAGTTATTAAAGGGAGTTATTAGTAGTTGCCATTGTTACAATCTGTAAATTAAAAAAAAATAAAAATAAATTTTTTTTTTTTTTAAATTAAAAATAAAAATTTTTTTACTTTCAGATTGCAAATATGGAAAGATCGAGTTGGTTTGGACGAACCCGTCAAGATGTTCTACATTTGTCGTCGCCACTTCTCTACAAGGTCCTTCAATACTGTTCAAAGAACCACGTAAGCGTAACTATTGTGATCCCAAAGGTTCATTATTGAAAATAATAACCAAAACCTAACTTGCATAAATAATAATGTGTAATATAATACATAACATAGGCCACCTGCATTTCTGTGAGCTATTGTGAAGGTTCTCTAGTTTTCAAACGCAGTTGTTTTTTCAAGGTTCCATTTTAAACCCGCGAGAGGTGATTCCTGAGCGCAGCGCTCAGGTCATTCAAATTTTCTGAAATATTTCGAAAACGGGACTCCTATTGCCAAAACCTCTTTAGTATTTTCCTAGAATGTGCCCCTAATGATTCTAACTGTACTCCCGGCTTAATCCGATTTAGTGGGGGCGGCTGGGGAGGGGTCCCTGAGCGCGGCGCTCAGGTATCACCTCTAGGGGTCTATTTACTCACGTATAAATAGACCAAGTCAGTAACAATCCAAACCATTATTTTTTCAAGTTTCTTTGCAATCTACATCGTTTCTAGTCGAGACATATTTCTACAAGGGTTCCAGTCTTCCAGTGCATTTTTGCTATATTTATAGGCACTTGATACTGTAAAAAAAAATTATTTTTTCACCAACGCTATGTGCGATTTAATGTCTGCAAAATATCTGAAATTTGTTTATTGCCTGAATGCTAAGTCATCAAACCGTATTATAATCTTGTCATTATATGAGTAATGAGAGCTACCGATTTTCTGAGCTATATGATAAATTTATGTATATACTGCATACGCGCATTGCTTTTGATATAACCCCCCCCCCCCACAACATTTTGTTAGGAAACTATCTGAGAGTAAACATACGGGATTTCAGGTCGGTAGGACGAATAATAGCAGAGTTATAATGGAAAATGTACGAAAAACAGGGCCTGGGACATAAAACAATTTTATAAATTTTATTAAACATTTTTTAATACACCCCCACTCATATATTTTGTCATTCAACAATCTGAGAGTATACATACGAAGTCGTAGGTCGATAGGACAAATAATAACGGAGTTATTGTAAAAATTGTACGAGAAAACGTGACCTAGCGCGGCGCTCAGGTATCACCCTCCAACCCTCGGTTAAGGGTGATCACCTCTCGCGGGTTAACAGAAAATTTTCTTTCAATGGTATAAAATTTCTAGTGAATTGAATAATAATTCAGGTTCTGCTTGTTCTATTTCAGTATTTTTTTTTTTTTTTTTACAAATGTTGAAATGTATACATTTTTTGTGTAATAAATTATGTTATTAATGTTATTATTGTTGTTATTATCATATCCTCAATTTTATTGTTTACCTATTTACTTCTTTTAGTAACCTATTCGTTTTTTTTCATCATTTCTAATTGAAAGAGCAACTTGTGAAGTTACCCATTTTCGTTTCAATGAGTTTTTACAAGTTGTTCTTTCAATTTAAAATGATGAAATTGAAAATATCGAGTCATTCAAAAAGAAGCGGGAGAGAACGGAGCGGTATGAAGAAGGCGTGGCCTCCCCCACCACTAGATTAAAAGGAGCGGTACGAAGAGGCGTGGCATGTAGTTCCATAGCCTGTCAATGGAGCGCTGCAGTCGAGTCTCCTCCACTCTCTCCGTCACTCTGTGGTCTCAGCCCTTGCCGGCCATTTTAACGTTGGCTTTCTCCTCTGTTTACTTATCTCCGTTACTCTGTGGCCTACCAGTAATAGATACGTTTGAACTTATCAAGTAGTATACTCACTCATCCCTTGAACACAACATGTCCACTAAACACACCACTTCTTTTTCCATAAATCCCGTTACCACTGCATTCGCACAAGAGTAACAAATCCGCACAATTCAATCACCATTACCTACTTTAATTTCACTCGAAATAAAACAGAAAACCGCACATTTTCTAGTTTCTACTTTTTCACACAGTTTTGTTAGGTTGCCAGAGGTTGGACGGCCGAACCAGTGTTGCCAACTGGTTAGTGACTTCTCTTCTAATAAATCCCTAACTGCCTCCAAAAAATTCGTAACTACCTCCAACAGGACAAATAATCAATGGTAAAAGAGAAATACCTAGGTGCTTTCTAATTTTGACAAGAAGAGAGTTTGTTAATTAATAGAACTGTATTTTATAACCTCTTTCAAACAGGCTGAGAGCCAGAAGCCTCACAAATTTCAAACTCATGGATCAAACTGGGAAATTCCACATTAGAAAACCCGAAAAAAAACCTCTCAAATTCCCCCTTTGTGATTAGTAAAACCCAAATCAACGGGGGTGGCATCACTGTGGACGTTTTCTAAACTGTGGTCCAAACTCCAGAGGCCATTGGCCTAGTGCTTATTCCATTATCATGACATTCTCCTGTTATCAATTTTCTTTCGAGCTACTTACCAGATATTCGTTCCCAGCTAGAGCCCCGTCCTGGATTTTGGTTTAGTTGTTTAATTTGTGAGTTTCTTATTTTGTTTTCAATTTAAAAAAATTTATAATGAGTGTACGGTTTGAGTTTTGCCACTGTCCGGTCTCCCAATAACGTCTAGTGAAAAACCACAGAAGGTCGGATGTGGGATGTGCTGTGATCTCTGTGAGTAACTTGTCCCAGTAGGTACTCTGTGGCTGTGATGATCACAGTGTGATCGTACTAATCACCGAAAACGACACTTGCAGGTACGTTGTGAGTTTGTTATGAACCCATATTTTTTCCTCAGTTTCAGATTAATCAGGAACGTACTGAAGTAGTTACAGTTTGAAAATACCTAGCCCGAGTACCTACTACTCGGCGAGTAGATTACAGCAGATCGGAACACCTTCCTTCATGAAGCTTCAGAGCCTCATTGCCAAGTTTACTGTCAAACATCGCCCTTAGAGGTCCATAGAGGGCTATTTTCGCGTTTCATGGAGTAATAACGTATTATTTTATTCTCAGAGTAGTTTCATTTTCAACATTTGAGCCCCTGAAAAGCCAAGTGGCATAAGTCATGGAAATCTGTTTTTGAGATAAATCAACAAATTTTGTTGCGTCCAGCTTACTGAAAAACTCCCAAATTTATGTTGCCCATCGAACTTGTGATGCCTTCTCTTGGGCTATTCTCGAAGCGCTAGACTTATGCCACTAGGCCAATAAACGAAGCTGAATGTTCATATTACGTTTCCGCACTTATCTCTGTTTCTTCCGAAATTTGACTTATGCCACTTGGCTTTTCAGGGGCTCATTTTTCATTATTCTAATATTTTATTTGAATTTTCACTTTTCAAGGTTGAATAGAAAAGTTTATAAAATATTTCAGTCAATTTTTTTAATTTTATTTTTCAAGAGTATGGCTCAGGAATATCGGTAATCGGGTCTGTTCGTCGAGAAATTGTTTTTTAAAAATCAGAGAAGCTAAGGAAAGTTGAAGATTTGACTGGTGTGACGTAGCTAGTCAATCGTGACGTAGCTAGCCAACTGTCTTTGAAAAAAGTATCCATGCACAGAAACCCTTGGAGGACCTCTTGGATACTACAAAATACTACTCACACACGCGCGCGGCGTAGTCCTTGCCTAGTGTGTGTGCATTTATAGCGGCCCGCCTTTTCAAACGTGTGATCTCTTTAATTAATTTTTCTACCACATGTTATAGTATCATTGGGCTTAAAGTTGTAGTATATCGGTTTTCAAGGGTGCTAAATCCAAATTTGAGGTCAAAAACCTGAATTTCCGACCCACCGAAATACCCCATTTCCACTCCCGTTCTTATTTTTAGGCCTTCCTGAAAAATATTTGTTCCGTGTCTGAAATCCTTGTAAAGGGCAAAACTACAGGATGTTATCCTCCGATATCGTTGAAGTTTTCAGGGATTGTGAGGTTGGCGTATAGATGGTCCCCTACGTAAATCATCGCTCCCGAACTGATAAGCCCTGACTTTTACATTTTCCATCCGATATCGATGAAATTTTCAGTGATTGTATGGATTGAGATGGTCCTTATGAAAATTATTGTCCCGGGGCTGACAGTATCCACTGTGCTTGCGCAAATGTTAATTCCTTGTCACAGCCATTACTTCTACATTTTCTACTCTACTCGAATTTTATAACATTTTCGGGGATTCTGAGGGTTGGCGTGTAGATGGTCCCCTATGATGGTAGCGCAAGGTAATTAAATATTGATGTTTTGAGATTAGCTACTAGCATCGGATCATCTAAACAATAGTGTTATGGTTACGAGGAAGCTATGTGCCACAGACTGGTTACACTTGGCAGACTTTTTCTGTCATACTTATTCAAATTTCTCTCAACATTTTTCCCAAGGCATGAGAACAAGGCTGCTGAATATTTTCTGACTGTAATAAGCTATAGTGATTCTAAATTGTAATGCTTTATTATTCTAAAACCTTATTCCAATGATTTTTTAATGGGACAAACTTTGTAATATTACTTTTAAAAAATCGTTAAAAAAAGGAAATTAAAAAAAATTAATTTGTAATTTTACCAAAGTTTTTATGTTGTTTTTAAACCTAATTCCTGGAATTTATCTCAATTATTGAAATTAATGAAGGTTCTGATTACATGTAATATCTTGGCAATGTTGCTTTAAAGCAAATTCCGTACAAAATGGTTCCATATCAGTAACTTGGAAGTGTAGCTTTAAGCAATACTTATACGGCAATGATAATTTTCAACAGCATTTTCCTCTTGTTCTGAGCGTACTTTCTTGCCAAGTTTAGGGTTAAATGAGAAACCCACCTCCTTTTATAATTTGCGCTTCCAATCTCCAATATTTCCATTTTTTCGGCTGTTGAGATGGTGTTGTAGATTAGCAGGAATGTTACAAGACTCGTCGGCCAAGGAGTTCCCTTTATAGACGGACATTCCCACCTTGAGCTGCCAGCGCCGTCTGAGATCGCAATCTCTGCGCAGTCGTTAATCAACTTTAATCGGCAGAAGGCAAATTTCTCAGCGAGCTATGCAAAATTTGTTGCCAGCTTTTGACTGTCTGTGTTATTGTATTCGGACAACCATAATTCAATAGAGAGCTAACTGACCGGATCCTATTTTGTATCTACCTAGAGCTCAAAACTGAGTCATGCAGTAAGCCGTGTGATACAACCACCGTACAACGAAATCTGGAATAGGGTCTGACAGAAACTCAGGTTGTAACGGAGCTAATGTCAGTTCATGGGCCCTATTCTGATTCACTAAACGCACCAGTCGCTAACTTAACCACCGAGTTGCTACTGAAGCGACATGGATATTATAAACTCAATAGTGTTTCCGATTCATTTTCCAAGAGATTAGTACCCTTAAAATTTACCAATTAAGGTGAATGAACACTTTTTGGAAACGGGAGAGGGAGGGGAATAGATGTATAAATGAATAGATTAGTTTATTTGTTACCCACTCCATAAACAACGATAAATCGAACTTATAATGCAATAAGTTGGGATTGAAAAAAGTTAGAAAATCAAAATGTATCAAATATATTCATCTGAGTACTCTTTTTTCATGAGATTCAAGGCGATGTGAGGGCTCATAATGTGGAAGTATTAAATTTTTTACCCCCACCACAAATGTAAATATAGAAGGTATGTTAGGTATGCTAGTACCAAATCCTCCACATAAAAAATCGTGCAGGTACTTTTTGGAAACAGGGTGATTAGGAGATTCACATTTTGGTAGAATTAAATTTTTTACCCCCACCCTAACATACAGTATGTTAGGTATGCTAGTACCAAATCCTCCACATAAATAATCGTGTTGGTACTTTTTGGAAACAGGGTGATCAGGATTCACATTATGGTTCACATTATGGTAGATTACATTTTTTACCCCCACCCTAACATACAGTATGTTAGGTATGCTAGTACCAAATCCTCCACATAAATAATCGTGTAGGTACTTTTTGGAAACAGGGTGATCAGGAGATTCACATTATGGTAGAATTACATTTTTTACCCCCACCCTAACATACAGTATGTTAGGTACGCTAGCTCCAAATCGTCCACATAAATAATCGTGTAGGTACTTTTGGAAACAGGTGTGATTAGGAGATTCACATTTTGGTAGAATTACATTTTTTACCCCTACCCTAACATACAGTATGTTAGGTATGCTAGTACCAAATCCTCCACAATAAATAATCGTGTAGGTACTTTTTGGAAACAGGGTGATCCTGAGATTCACATTTTGGTAGAATTAAATGCTTAACCCCACCTTAACATACAGTATGTTAGGTACCTAGGTATGTTAGATCCAAATCCTCCACAAAAAAATTCGTGTAGATACATTTTGGAAACACGATGATTAGGAGATTCACATTTTGGCAGAATTACATTTTTACCACCACCCTGTTTCCGAAAAGTACCCCCTTAATTTTTTATGTGGAGGATTTGAATCTAACATACCTAACATACTGTATGTTAGGGTGGGGGTAAAAAATATAATTCTACCAAAATGTGAATCTCCTGATCACCCTGTTTCCAAAAAGTACCTACACGATTATTTATGTGGAGGATTTGGTAGGTACTAGCATACCTAACATACTGTATGTTAGGGTGGGGGTACAAAAATTTAATTCTACCAAAATGTGAATCTCCTGATCACCCTGTTTCCAAAAAGTACATACACGATTATTTATGTGGAGGATTTGGTACTAGCATACCTAACATACTGTATGTTAGGGTGGGGGTAAAAAATGTAATTCTACCAAAATGTGAATCTCCTGATCACCCTGTTTCCGAAAAGTACCTACACGATTATTTATGTGGAGGATTTGGAGCTAGCATACCTAACATACTGTATGTTAGGGTGGGGGTAAAAAATGTAATTCTACCAAAATGTGAATCCCCTGATCACCCTGTTTCCAAAAAGTACCTACACGATTATTTATGTGGAGGATTTGGAGCTAGCGTACCTAACATACTGTATGTTAGGGTGGGGGTAAAAAATGTATTCTACCAAAATGTGAATCTCCTGATCACCCTGTTTCCAAAAAGTACCTACACGATTATTATGTGGAGGATTTGGATCTAGCATACCTAACATACTGTATGTTAGGGTGGGGGTAAAAAATGTAATTCTACCATAATGTGAATCTCCTGATCACCCTGTTTCCTAAAAGTACCTACACAATTTTTTATGTGGAGGATTTGGTACTATCATACCTAACATACTGTATGTTACGGTAGGGGGTAAAAAAATGTAATTCTACCAAAATGTGAATCTCCTGATCACCCTGTTTCCAAAAGTACCTACACGATTTTTTATGTGGAGGATTTGGTACTAGCATACCTAACATACTGTATGTTAGGATGGGGGTAAAAAATGTAATTCTACCATAATGTGAATCTCCTGATCACCCTGTTTCCAAAAAGTACCTACACGATTATTTATGTGGAGGATTTGGAACTAGCATACCTAACATACTGTATGTTTGGGGTGGGGGTAAAAGATATAGTACCCCTAAATGCAGAAAAATGGTCCCCTATATATTACGTAAATGTTAACGTGGAAAAAAACACGAGAAATCCTCGAAAACCGAAAGATTTTGAGTAACAACTCGGTTGATAACTGAAACCACTTGGTTGATAAATGAAGCGACTGCTCCGGACCAGTCGCTAAGAAATGAGCCTTCGAAACCACTGAGTTGCTTCAGTTAACCACTGAAACGAGAAAAAGGTGCGTTTAGTGAATTAGAATAGGTCGCTATTATAATATCCATATCGCTAACTCCGAAAATTAGCCACCCAGTGGTTTCGGGAAACCACTCAGTTGCTTCGCGAAGCCACTGCGGGCGCGTTTAGTGAATCAGAATAGGGCCCCTGGGCGAGTGAGCGTTCTGGGCCATAAGTCGAAACAGATTCCAGTCCATAAATAGATTTTTACATTTTAACAAGATTTTTTTGAGATTTTTAAAAATGAAATGGATAAATCATATTGATTTGGAAAACTGAGACCTCTCAAATCCTAAGAAATGTTAAATTGACTGAATTTATAATAGTTCATCCTCCTCCTCCCATTACTCCGTTATTTCTACCCTTGGCTAGAAATGGGTTAAAAAACTAGAATCACAATAAAAAATAAGCTCATGAAAATACAAATCAGGAACAAAGATCTGGAAGTACGAATCACAGCTTTTTTATGCCTAACTTCCAGTGCACTTATGTTCGTTACAAATATGGCGTTTTCATGGCTCCTTTTCATGGTTTCACTTTGGGCAGAAGTAAGAGACGATTCGATTATATCCCAGATCAGAGACCTCACACTTCGGCGTACTTTAAAAATAAAACGTTGTACGTAATATTTTATATGTTTGAATAAGTAGGTGATTTTTCTGAGGAAAAGAGTAAAGAGTCGAAATTTGAAAGTAGGTATGTTCTTATGTATTTGATCTGGAAAGGAGCAAGACGATGCTCTTCAGAAAACGTTCTTTGACACTATTTTTGATATTGCTTCCGAGTCTACCAAGGTAGCGGAAGCTTTGTTTTCACTTTTCAAGGACGAAAAAAAAAAGTTCTCCAAAATTAAAATTTTCACTCGCGTTTTGCGTTTTAGACCTTTATGAACAATTTTGGTTCCGTGTCTGTGTGTCTGTCTGTCTGTCATGAATTCCTTGTAACGCGCATAACTATACGAAGTTATTGTCCGATTTCTATGAAATTTTCAGAGATTGTGCGGGTTGGTGTGTAGACGGTCCCCTATGAAAATCATCATCCCCGGACCGATAGAAGCGACTGCGCATGCGCAAACGTGAATTCCTTGTAACGCCCATAACTTCTACATTTTCCATCCGATTTCAATGAAATTTTCAGGGATCTTACAGATTAGTATTTAGATGGTCCCCTATGAAAATCATCATCCCCGGACTGATAGAAGCGACTGCGCATGCGCAAACGTGAATTCCTTGTAACGCCCATAACTTCTACATTTTCCATCCGATTTCAATGAAATTTTCAGGGATGTTACAGATTAGTATTTAGATAGTCCCCTATGAAGATCATCACCCCCGGACTGATAGTAGTCGCTGCGCATGCGCAAACGTGAATTTCCTTGTAACGCCCATAACTTCTATATTTTCAATCCGATTTCAATGAAATTTTCAAGGATGTTACAGATTATCTTGTTTTGATGTTCTGATGTTTTGAGATTAACTACTATCCATCGGATCATCTATACAATCGGGTTATGGATACGAGGAAGCTATGTGCCACACCCACTTGGCAGACGTTTTTGTCTTTACTTTGGCACATAATCGAACTACCAACTTTTTTTACCTACCAACTATTGGTAGGTACTACCTACCTCATCATAATGCCTTCACACCTTCACAATCAAGTTTATTAGAAAGAACTAAACGCTTCACACTCGATTCGAAATGAAGAAACTCAATTTTAACCCTTAATATCCTGAGGTATCTTTTTGGAAGTTTGATTTTTATCTGCAATAGTTTATGCACTTTTAAAACAAAACGGATAGCCATTGAGGTGATATCGATTGAGTAAGAAAACGTTATAATAAAAACTAAATAATTCTCGATTTTACAGACTTTAGTAGTACCTTCAAGGTACCTTCTACCCTCATTTCTTATCTTGTAGGCTATTAGTAGAATTTCCTCGTCAGAGATGACGCCACTGTCTAAGCAGCATAGATTCCTCTATAAAGTGAACCTTCTCCACCTCATTCCTTGGTTTTGTAGGTACCTACTTTATGAGAAATAAATTGACATCCCACCAAAGATTTTTCCAAGTTTTCTTCTCCTACTCCAACAAGATTGGGCTTATAGACAGATTCTGCTGACGCAGATAGCACTACTGTGACCCTTGGAAAGATCATTCTTAAGCTGAGAGACTGTAATAGGGCCTTCGAGGTACCTTCTGTTCAAATATTCTATAAATTTTTCAAAATATAACTAAATTTAATTAAAAAATTCGCAAAAACAATTTTTTTTAAGTGGGAAATTAAGGGTTAAATGCTTGCATACGAGTCTGCAACACATTGCGACATTTTCATGTCAACCACTACACAACAAGGTAGTGAAGTAAGGTTGTTAGTTCATGTACCCAAGCATCAAAATAAAAAAACAGTTGATTGTTCTCTACGCAACACGTGAGTCTATTTTATTTATTTATTGGTCGCGTGAGCAAGACTTCCTTAGTTTTCGTGACGATTTTTCAGTTTATGTGCCAAAGCAAAGACATGAAAATGTCAAAATAGGTAACTAAGGTAACTAGGATTCTATCTGTAAACGTTGTCCCGGGTATAATTTCGCGAAATTCGATCATTGTCCCATTTGGATGACATTTTCAGGGCTGATGTGGCTTTTGTCCCAACGTAGCTAAGAAAAATTACATGGTTGGTGAGAAGGTACTTAACATCATGCAGTAAGTACATGCCTATTGATCAAGTGGGTACTTACCGTTCCTTATGGGATATTTTCCAGTCAAAAGGGCCGCTCTGGAAGGTGAACAAAGGTTTTCAGAATAGTGACTATTGAGAATGAGACCGCTGTACGCCAAGGCGTCGATATTCGGCGTTCGCACGTCGTTGGAGCCATGGAAACCAACGTCGCTCCAACCCTGCCAGAACAAGATTAATCCATAATTTAATTATAATCTTCATATTGCTTCCGGATCTGCCAAGTTGGCATTGTTTTCAATTTATAAGGGGAAAAAAATATCATTATTATAATTATTAGACCTTATTGAACAATTTTGTTCTCGTGTCTACTTGTAACGGGCAAAACTATACTAAGTTATAGTCCGATTTCGATGATATTTTTTAGTTAAGGACTGAAAAACTTCGGGAGTCGATTCTACAACTAATTTTAGTAAGAAAGTGTCTCCTAGCAATTTTTCGTTAGACGCTTAATTTCCGAGTTATTTTAATTTTAAGATTTTTTTCGTGTTTTCGACCTTAAGCCATAAAAATGACCATAACTCGCTTAATTTACAAGCAATTCAAAATCTAATAACACCGTTGGATAGGGCGTTAAATTTACCATCTTTCTAGTGGTTATAAAAACATTTTTGTAAGGTCGTGATGGGTGAAAAATCAACTCGTAAAGTCATTTTTGTAAAATTGTCAAAATTTCCTACTTTTTCTTTTGATTGTTAAGGTTTTACTTCCACATGATTTTTCACGTACCTCTACATCAAAAACTGCAAAAAGATCCAGAACGCCCAACGAACCAGAAAACCTTGATTTCCATGAGCGCAACCACGTTTTTTAGCTTTCAAACGTATTTTTCACCCCTAATTAGCGGAGTAAAATTTTAAAAAATTATACCATTGGAAAGCTGAGATCTTTGCACAGTTTTTTATGTAGAGGTACGTGAAAAATCATGTGGAAGTAAAACCTTAAGGAAGTAAAACCTTAAAACCTCAACAATGAAAAGAAAAAGTAGGAAATTTTGACAATTTTACAAAAATGACTTTACGAGTTGTTAGCGAATTTTCGAAGAAAATGATGCTATTGCAATGGCCTCAAAATTTTTAGAATCGACTTTTTCGAAAAATTAAAAAAAATATATATATAAAAAAAATATATATATGTCATTCCGCACGATAACTTGAGTAATTATTTGAATTTTTTCTTTTAGTTTTCGCCAAAATGTTCGTAACAACAAACAAAAGGTCAAGTTCGTTAGCCAGAAATTTTGGACAATCCAAAGTGGTCCAAATTTCAAAAAAAGTGAAAAAAGCGAGAAAAAAAAGCGTGAAAAAGTCCAAAAAAGCGAGTTTTTTCTGTTTTTTTGTGGTTAATCCCTTCACAATCATCATAATATGTGGTATATTCGGATTCAGCTCAACATTTCTGATATAATGCGTTTTTCAAAAATGAAAATTGTTCGAAAATTAAGAAAAGTATGTTCATATATATAATGAGAACTTGCGTATATTTGTCGTACCCAGAAATAGAGTAGCCGTGTGGGTACTCTATGAGTTCGTAAAGACGAGTAGAACATGAATATGGACTCCTGAGATCTTCAAAGCATACCCAGTGCATACAGTATGTTGGTATACTGAAAATAGAAAATAATGAAAACGCGCGTATATCTGTTGTACCCAGAAATGGAGTAGCCGTGTGGGTACTCTATGAGTTCGTAGAGACGAGTAGAACATGAATATGTACTCCTAAGATCTTCAAAGCATACCCAGTGCATACAGTATGTTGGTATGTTATACTGAAAATAGATCTTAACCATAGCTTCAACTGAAAGATTTCTTTGAAAATTCGCTCATTGATTCATGCTGCATGAATGGACTTTTTTTTACCCATCATGACCTTACAAAAATGTTTGTATAACCACTAGAAAGGTGGTAAATTTAACGCCCTATTCAACTATATAGTTAGATTTTGAATTGCTCGTAAATTAAGCGAGTTATGGTCATTTTTATGGCTTAAGGTCGAAAATACGAAAAAAATCTTAAAATTAAAATAACTCGGAAACTAAGCGTCTAACAAAAAATTGCTAGGAGACACTTTCTTACTAAAATTAGTTGTAGAATCGACTTCCGAAGTTTTTCGGTCCTTAACATGGGACACCCTGTATACCTAGCATTTTCACGTCAAATTGGAGGTTTTACACATAAATTTGGAGATTTTCCATTTCAAATTGGAGGTTTTACTCATCAATTTGGAGGTTTTACACATCAAATTGGAAAGATGACAGAAATGTTTGATTTAATTCAGTAGGAAGAGACGGAATGTCTTCGTGTTGCACGGAGTAGGTATTTCCAAAAGCACCGGGGATGTGAAACAAACCATTTCTGTCATCCTCCAACTTGAAACGGAAAATCTTCAAATAAATGTGTAAAACCTCCAACTTTACGTGAAGACGTCCAATTTGACGTGAAAATGCTATAGATGGTTCCCTATGAAAATCATTGCCCCGGATAAATAGTACCTAGCTTCTCGAATGCGCGAACTTCTAACAGCCATAACTTCCAGAGTTCCCGACCGATTTAGGAGAAATATTCAGAGATTGCGCTGGTGTGCGTGTTGATGGTCCCCTATGAGGGTAGTGCAAGGTTTTGAGATTAGTTACATCATCGGATCATCTATACAATCGGGTTATGGATAAGAGGAAGCTATGTGCCACACCCACTTGACAGAAGTTTTTGATTTATTTTAAACGTAGGATTGTCACTCACCAGATCGTCGGCTAAGATGAATATGATGTGAGGGCGACGGGTCGACGACGATCCTCGGAAAAAGACGACGAACAACGACCACCAGAAGGCGTTGAGAGGCATGTCGTCAGGTCCGTCCGAGTGTCACTCTGATTAGTGATCCTTCGTATTCTTGTTCTTCGCGCCAGTTGCTCCACCACTCGCCCCGCTAAAATGTCCTCGACCAAGGACGCTCAACTAAGTGCGTTAATGAATTTATGTTGGTCAACCGAGTGTTTGTGAAAAGGAGAAGGGATGTCTCCAAGTTACCTGCTGGAATAGAAGGAAGTCTCAGCCAGGATTCAGTTTCCTGGATGGTTGTGGTGAGGGCCATTGTCCTGGTGGATATGGGATTATCATTTATAGCATTTTCATGTCAAATTGGAGGTTTTCCCTCTCAAGTTGCAGGATGAAGGAAATGGTTCGTTTCACATTCACTCACCATTTTAAACTATTTATTTCACCATTTTAAACCCCCCGACGCTACCTAGCCCTCAAGGAAGGCGAAAAAACCCGATGCATCTCGAGATACCTTCTTCGTGCAACATGACGAAGACATTCCATCCGTCCCTTCCAAATGCCAATTCTTCAAAGGCGTCTGTTGATTCGCCTCATACTGAAGTCTCTGATTGCCTCCGTTAGTTACAATTTATTTTTGAGTTCGTACGACAAAGGTTTTAGTTGATGTCAGGCACTTCTAAGGGTTGAAAAATTAGGAATCAAATTTTCAAAATGCCCTAGCTGAAATTTTTTTTTAATATAAAGGTACTATTGTTTTTTCATCAATTTAAAATAGATTGACTTTTTAGAATCGAATGAGACCATCCAGAGCTCTGTAGGACCAACCGTTTGCTCCCCATGAGAACTTAAGGGTTGGACTTATGATAAATCAGAAACACGAGTATGAATCGCAATAGGCCTAATCTCCGTTCAAATTTTAGCTGACCAAAATGCGATCGCTGTTCATTTCTTCGAATTGTACCCAGGTTTGCGTCCTTAGCAACCAGTATTCAAATTTCGTAATGAAGGCCTCCACAACTCGAATTGAGTGTGAAACGTTTATTTCTTCCAAATAAACTTGACTGTGAAGTAGGTATGTGGTGGTGACAATGGCAAAGCTATGATCTTTGCAGACCAGTGATCTATATAATATATAGTCAAAAAAGTCTGTCAAACATATAAGTCTGTCAATATATAGTCAAAAAAGTTTGTCAAAAAACGCTACAAATTATTACACAAAGGTTTAAAAAAGTAAATGTGTATATTTATAGTGATATTATCACTATAAATATACACATTTACTTTTTTTAAACCTTTGTGTAACAATTTGTAGCGTTTATTATATATTATCACTATATCTATATAGGATCTATATCTATATCTATATAGGATATTATCACTATAAATATACACATTTACTTTTTTTAAACCTTTGTGTAACAATTTGTAGCGTTTTTTGACAGATAATGAAGCGCATGATTTCAGGACTTAACCATTGTTTAATAATTTGCAGCGTTTTTCGATCAAAATCAGGTTTTTTTTATGACAGTTGATTTCTCAAAATACGTAACCAATTTTTAAAAATTCCGAAAAAACAATATTTTTGAACAAGTGGGGAATTAATTTTAATTGGCTGTCCCAAGATGCCACCGGAGTAATTAAAATTAAATTGAAATTTAAAATTTATGGGCATCAGAATTTTTTGTGGGCTACAGAAAGTCTCAAAATAGAGTTATGACAAAAATGTCAAAAGAAATCGAAGAAGAAATTTTCAATATTTTTGTCATAACATCTTTTTTTGACTTCCAACTACTTACAAAAAAATGATTTTTAAAAATTTAGCCCTGTCCATTAATTTTCAAATTAAATTAATCTGGTGATAGGTACCTTGGGACTGCTGTGACCATAGCCCTTTTGGGAGACACCAGGGGCAGCTACTGATAGGAGCATAGGCGCATGTGCACCCCCAGCCAATTAAAAAAAGAAAAAAATCAAAGTTAGTTCTTCTGGGTTTGAAGAGTAAGTTGGCTAGTGACAGAACACACGATCGTAGGTACTGTGCTAGTTGAATCTACGCGCGCAGTGGCGGAGAGCTCCCTCTTTTCTGACCAATCAGCGGCGGATCGCACAAATCCTGTTATATGCTCCGTTTTGAATGAATGAATATGCTTTTTATGGTCATTATACATAAAATGTATATAACAATCGTCAATAAACAGTTATAAAATCAAACAATGGTAAAAATAGTCCTATAAAAAGTAACATGTCATTAAGTAGGTAATAATGTAGAACATAATTTATAAAAAGAGGAAACCGGTCATTCAATGTAAAAACAAGACAATAATGAAGATAACAAGTTGCGAGATGCGCTAAAGCCGCAGAAAGGGGTGCGGGGCCAGAGGGGAGCCCCGGCCCCACCCACCATGGTGGCGTCCCAAAAACGCAAACGGCTCACGAAAGAGTCGCATTATTTTTCGTGTCTATTGCACCTACGTATTTAGTATGTACTGTTTGCAATTTTAAGATGAAAAAGTTACCAAGATTTATCCCATTTGCATATCGTTAAAATTTCTATTTGGCAGAGAATAGCACCTATCCTGATCTCTGTGCACCCCCTGAGTTTCAGGGCAGGAGCCGCCACTGGGTGACACCATGGTCCAATCAGGTTTCAAGGTTATTGGATATGCTTCTTCCTTATGAATATCAATTTATTATCGAAACGTAAACGAGTCGGGTTTTGAGGCCTCAATATATCCAACACAGGCACATTTTAAATAAATTTATTAATCACATTTCTCGCTTAAATTACATTTGATACGAACCAAAAAAATTCGCCGGTCCCAAAAGTTTCGAAAATTTACACAATCGTCAATACCCGACTGCAAATAAAGGCCAAATTTCGCACAGAAATGAATATTGGACTCGATTTTGACACATAAAACTCACGTATAACTATTTACAAAACTGCTTATTCGAAAAAAATACATAAATATTTTACATAATAGTGGTAGGTAGGCACAATGATTTTTCCCCCTACTTTTAACCAACATTTCAAGGGCGATTTGAAATAAATGGACTAGGAGATGAAAAATGAGGGTGAGAAGGTTAAAAGAGTCGTCTGAAGCGAGAAAGTCTAACTTATCTGAGTTTTGGGGCAAAATTAACCTATCAAATTAACTTGCGCGAAAGCCAATTTTCAGAAGTTTCCTTACGGGAAGAATTAAATTCGTCTTGTCACCATCAGATCTAGTGGAAAATTTCCTTCACATTGACAAGTTGGGAACTTTTGATACGTTTCAAGTGTCCAAGTATTTCCAGGTAGTGATAAATTCGTTTAAAATTTATTTAAATCATTGGCTGAAGGACCTGCGGAGGAGGTATAACCGTTGTTCCATATACCTAATATAATTAGAGCAGCAACAGCTAAGGAGGAGAAGGTGAAAAAGAAGGAGGTATTTGGTACCTAATTTACCCAAGTCAGTTTGCGGAGTATGATTATTTTTTCGTTTCTGACGATACACAATGATAGAAGTAAAACTCAAACTAAAATTTCGATTAAAGATGAAAAAGCGCGTTAAAAAATTACCCAACATTTCCTTATTGCTGAAAGTTATAGGTCTACCACAGAAACTTTGCATCCGTGTGGCGCCCCCTAGATGGCGGATCCGCAAACTATAATTATCGAGTCAACCTTCCATGGTGAAACCTTGACACAGAAATTGGAGCCGTGAGAAATTTGATGTTCGTGTAGTGCCACAGAATTTCAATTTCGGAAATGCTCGAATTTCAATCTGCAGTATGAGGGGAATCATGTCACTTTTAAGGGGAGAAATTTGCGAAAGATTATTGTACCCGCAAGACTTTGCTAGATGATAAGAGATAAGTAGTTCTGTTCTCCAGAAGAATGCGCCAAAGGGATGCAAAGTTTCATTGGCAGACCTATAGTAGCCTTCACAAAGATGGCGACTTATGTTCGAACCAACGGCGAATAATGCAACGATAAGGTATTCCTCTTCTGCTTGCGTCAAAAACGCGACTTAGAAAGGGTTCCAACTGCAATGAATTTTGAAGAAACAAAAACACAAATTTTCCTCTAGGAATGGAGAGGTACTGAACAATAACAATCATACGGTTTTTCAACTAAACAAACTTTGTTTTCTTCCAAAAAGGTGCAATTCGTGGGGTATCCGATGAGCAGAAACTAGCCTTGGATTTCAAAGTTCATTTTACGCCTTGATTTTAGACATGAAACTTCCAAGTACACCTTTCAAATTCCCACCTTTTACGAAGCTTCAAATTAGAATGCATTACGAAGTAATTGAAACATCAAGAAGTAATATGCTTTGAGTTAAACCGGTTATGTCCAAAATTTAGGGCGCTCTTCAAAAACCTTTGGATCTTGCTTTAAAATATAATGTGGAGATCTGAAAGTTGTACCTTTTAAACCTTGAAGTTGAAAAGGTTTGAAACGGGTTTTCTGTAGTCAAAACTAGTTTAATACAAAAATCGAATAGGAAAACTCTCGATTAGCCACGTCCATTAGTTATATTCAATAACATCCTGTGTTATCGAGTTTTTGAAGCTGAATTTTGTCACGCGATTTTAGCCAATGAAGAAGTACAGGAGCATCTAAGGAAAGAAAGTGGTGGAACGACCCGAGCGCTATATAGTGACGATTATACGAACTTTCTCTTCTTACCTCCGTTATCAACCAGTGGTAATGTCTGTAGATCCCTGCCTAATATGTAGGAAACCAGAAATTTGCCCTCAATGAAAAAAGCAACCAAATCTGTTTGAGGCATCAATAAGAAAGACATCCAGTCAGAAATGGAAATCTAAAATTTTTAAAGCATTCTATTATTTACGAAAGAATTAGGAACACAACACACGATTCCTACATTACACAAGCCAACTGATAAGAGAGATAACCTAGGGTTTTGAGCTCCAGAAGGTTCATCTTATCTTCGCTAGGCAGCGCTCACGCCGTTCCACCACTTTCTTCCCCTAGATGCTCCTAAGAAGTACAGGGTCTCCGCCATAGAACCTAACAAAGATACAGAATGGCAGACTAGACAACTTAAATGAGGTCTGAAATAAACACGAAATTTTTCCTACAAATTAAAAAAACGTAAAAGTTCTCTTAAATTTTAAAGAAAATGTACTCACAATTTTACAAGATTTAAATTTTAGACTATCCGAGCTTATCAAGCTGAATTTTGTCAACCAATTTTGGGAGTATCGATCGTACAACGATGTTAAATTGATGCAGTAGGTGTCCGTCAAAGATTCTGGCACAGACACCACGAGGTATTAAATTAACAAATTTTTTCTCTAAATGCCAAGTTGACGAAGCTCTGTCTTAAAATTGTAGATCAGTTTAGAAACAACAAAAATGAATGAAGAAGAACAGGATTTAGCAAATTAACTCCAATAGTTGCAGTGCAGTTACAGATTGCTCCACCAGATTTTTTTCCAGTTCGGTAGAACTCAACTGCCATAACCATCCCCTTACTTGTTTCTATAGAACAGTGGTCCGCAACCTTCTTTGAGTCACGACACCCCTTTTCGTGACGGCCTCACCATACAAACACAAAATTTCGCAGTGTAATAATTTCGGAATAGAAACAAGTTTTCAGTAAAGAGCACAAAAACTTTAATTAATAATTAATAGGTAGGTAGGTAAGTAAAATGTTAATCCTTTTTAATAGTGGTAGGTAACTCAAATCAATGTGAAATTTGTCCCTGATGTTTTCGGCAAATTTCTGAGATTCTAGGAGGCAGTTGGGAAAGGCAAACCCTCATGTCGTCCTCTAATGTGCTTTCCAACATTCTTTGCCGTTTTTTCGTTTTCATGGTCGCAAGTGTCGAAAATCCATGTTCGCAAATCCACGAAGTTGAGAACTGGAGAAGGATGTCAATTGCTTTCTTCGACAGCTGAGGATATTCTGCTGCAATGTCAATCCAAAAGGGGTTCAGTGGGACGTCATTGAACTTGAGTTGTAGAGTTCGGTAGTTTCTCAAATCAATAAATTCGGTTTGAAGGGGCATGTGTTTAGTTCAATCGTGTCCCAATAAATTGCAGTTTCTCCTTTCTTATTATACAAAAAGTTATTCCGATCTCAAAATCTTGCGGCACCCCTGGACGGGGCTCACGGCACCCCGGTTGCGGACCACTGCTATAGAACAATACGAGATTGAAATTATTTTGGAAAAAACTACGGACGGGTATACCTACGGTTCTACAGTCAGATCATTTAATAATAATATTAATTTTACGCCATTTTTTCCCCACCAAAAATCTTTTTAAATGTTCACATGACATTTTGTTAAAATGAACAAGGTAACGCATGCTTGAGTCGTGGCGTGATGTAACAGTCAAAAGTGACGGTCGGAAAAATAATGGAAAACTCTCAATCATTATTAAATGATAATAAAATTGATAATACTCGATTCATACTAGAATTTTTTTATTGTCCCGATTGTTTGTGTTATTGCGATAGGTGCCTAGAATAGGTGATTAGCTTCAATATCACCAAAATTCAAAGTACAGACTTACAGCAGAGACTTCCAAAAGCTGAATCGAATGAGACCAACTCCAGCTCACCATCGTAGTAGCCAGGATCGGCTTCCGAATTATTCCACGTTATTTACTGCTTTTAAAATTATTTGCATAGACAATTCCTTAATCCACAGGAAATCCGTTTAGTTGCCTGAATGAAATAAATAAAATATAGGCAAGTAAAAATATGATATGCTAAATAAATTATTCCGTGCCCGCGTGAAAACTTCTAAATCAATTAAAATGAAAGTTCACCATCTCATAATACTATAAATAAACTCAACAATTGAACGTCATTCAAAATTCATGGCGAAAAAAAAATAATAATAAAAATTCTATACAAGATCACTGTTTCTAAAATTTTCAATGTGGTCAATTTTTGAAAACTTCCAGCGAAACGTTACCGATTTGAAGTAAACAATTGTTGCGAATACACGCAAAACGTATTCACGAGACGAGGAAGTTCAAACTTCACCTC
This sequence comes from Apolygus lucorum, assembly GCA_009739505.2. Taxonomy (NCBI): domain Eukaryota; kingdom Metazoa; phylum Arthropoda; class Insecta; order Hemiptera; family Miridae; genus Apolygus; species Apolygus lucorum. The sequence goes on from CM019179.2 coordinate 40,856,081, forward strand.
AACCATGTGAATTAGTTGCAATTTATTTCTCAAAGTACAAACTATGGAAAATTTAGGGTGAAGGAGCAAATCATCTTCGAGATTTGGCGGTTTACGATGTCCATGGAAATGTTCTTTGAAGGCAAAATCAATCGATTTCAACCAGCAGGGGAAATTTGTAGAAAATCATAGGAATCTAGAAGACTTCTGCATGCAACAGACCTAGTAATTGAGAGCGATTAGATTGATCAATGAGCGTTCGTTGCAATTTAATCGTAATTGAAGATCCTATGGTGAATTTCATACATAAATCGACGTTCCCTAATGTAACATACAAGAACGTTACAGCGTAAATGATATAATCAGTTTAGTTTGACAATAAATGCAGGTTCTCTTCGTCTGTCCCACGAATGGGTTTCATCAAACAAACGGGAGATCGCCACACAAGAAAACACTTGACTCAGGAGTGGAGGAAGAAGGAATTCTGCGGGTGCGTGTCGATCTGTGTTGTGGTTGGTTGAAATGACAAAATGGCGAAGGGAAGTGGAAGTATGAATACGGCAGTGTTTTGAGGTTAGGTTTCTTCTTCGCTTTTTAGTTGGCGGCAACTTCTTGGAGAGCAGTGGGTTGAATGTTGTTCTCGACGGGGGTTGGGCCTTCGACGCATTTCCAGAGGCCGTAGGTCTTGCCGACAGTCGTTTGCCAGAGGCGGAGCGTCCCGTCCTCGCTTCCCGAGGCGTAGAGCTCGCCATCTGGTGAGAACCTCACACAGTGTATCGGTCCGAAATGTCCTTTGAAGGATTCTGTAAGAGACAAACACCTTATGAAACATTCACTATACATCATGAAGAATAAGTTAACCAAACACAAACTACCAAGAATTCAAACGTTTGTAATCGTACATATGTCTTCAGTGCTAAATTCTATCTAGGTTTGCCCAAATGAAAATGGTAATTGGTTATTTATGTTATCTCATCCGCTCAAGGCTGACTAATACTGATGATGTTTGATTAGTGTCACGAAGCCACAGAGTACTGGAGACAAGTTAACAGAGGAGAAAGCTAACGTTAAAATGGTGTGCAAGCATTTTTTGAGGCTGCCTCAGTTGTGCCATCTACTTTCAGCTGAAGAACTACTACGGAAACTGAAGTGGTGGGGGGGATGCCACACTCTTTCATGCCGCTTCTTTTCAAATCCTTTCGAATGACCAGAAATTTATAACTTTTCATTTCATCGTCATTTATATTTGCAAGAATTACTTGGAAAAACCAATCGAGGCGATCGGTATTTATCAAGTAGCCCTGACAATTGTTGTTGTCCCTAATGCCAGTAGTTCAAATGTTCAATCAACAACTGCCACTCATAGAAACGTTTGAAACCCAGTGTACTATTGAAAATAGCTCGATTTTTTCCATACACATCGAGAATATAACTAAATGTTATCAAGTTAATTACTTAGATGTGGCCAGTAACGCACCAAGGAGAAAAATATGTGTTAAACAAGATGCTTTGTTGCGATGAGGATGGGAGCAAGCGATCATGAACACGATCTGTTGCACTCATCTAGAACTCCGTCCTGGAGCTCCAGGACGGAGTTCCACCAATCAGAACGCTTCTAGGGCTCCCACATTCAGCTTTCAGCCCAGAGCACGAAGCATACCATGCTTTAAACAACATGTCAATGGTAGTACATCACCTCCATCCTTCCATAAGAGCTCCAGTCACTGTTTGCTCCTCACCGAGAACACCATAATATAATTGCTTCTATTCGATAGTCTACCTACGCCAATTGCGCATCTAAAGAGACTCAAACATCTCGAGTGGAAATTGAGATTTCTACCTGACAGATTCAACATCCTGTTTGAATCGGCATCTCCACAACCCATTTGCTCCATAATAGTAAGCTTTCTGCAGTACATATCACTCGAACTTGTTGGTATCCCCACATGGAAGAACATCTCGTTATATTCTCATCATTATTTCCGAAGCAATCGAAGCTGAAGAATCCCCTCTTGGATTGGTTCTGGACTGCTACATATCACCGCCAGGAATCCCCCCTTCGCCAAACTTACCTACCTCTACCTTCTATTGACGTCACAATCGGGTCATTCACTTTTCTTTATCAGACCAATTCTGGTCAAAATTATTTTCTATAAAATTTACGTAGGTACTTATGAACCTACTAACAAAATATAAGGAGGTCTAAAGGTTTTATTTTTCCGTTGCAAATTAATTCAGTCAGGCCAATCGTTATTCTTTCCATAAATCTTCATACAGTCTGTTTAGAATTGATGTTATTTTACCATTGTAACTTGCCGATGAATATAACTTTCCTCATGCCACTTCCCTCAACAATTTATATTCCTCAGGCGAGAAAATAAGGGGTTGGTAACTAGGGCACTTTAAGACTAGGCTCTAATATTGTCGTCATACTAAAGAGTTTTCACAACATAGTAAATGACGCTGTACGCTTGTAATATCCATGCAGCTGTCAGGGGCGTCAGGTGATAATATTCGTCAGGCAAACAGCTTGGCCAGTCATAGAGGAATGAACAATAATGAAAAACGCTCCAAATTATTACACAAAGGTTCATTTTTTTGTATTGATCATGCGCCAGCAGAGAACTCAGCTTTGCCATTGTCACCACCTACCAACCATGTTTTCGCTTCATAATTGAGATTATTTAGATGAAACTTCACACTCCATTCGAAGAAATAAAGGATTCCTTCGTTTAGACATTTGATTACTGGTTGCTAAAGAAGCAAAACCCATGTTCCCGTAGGGAGTGAACAGTTTGTTCTACGAAGCTCTGAGTGGTCTCATTCGATTCTAAAAATTCAATAGTAGGTACCCACCTTAAATTTGTGAAAAAACAAACCTTCATATCGAGAGGTTTTTTATCTTCTTGAAAATAAGAAACCAAAAAAGGGAGACTCTGAATTTAGACCTAATAAGACGTGAAAATTTTCACGTTTTTTTCAGATTTAATCTTCATTCTACAATGTTATGCAACTATTTCCAAGTATCAAAACGAAAAACGATTAGGTACAGTGAAATACAATAAAATCGGGAACGAGACACCAGTCAATGTCAAACAGCTGCTATTTGGGGCGGCGAAAAAACGAACTGCTTTCCTTACTTGAGATAATGTGGGTGGATGGATATGTTATGTCTTGCCATGTGTGGGCTAATTAGTATCCATGGCTCATCTTCCGAGTTTCTCTGCTCTCAAGGTCACGAAACAGTAGCTTGACTGTTTGCCATAGCTGATCGTGTGATAGTGGGGGTATAGCAATACTAGACCCCCCGCCACCCCGCCGATCCAGTCAAATTCCAGTCAAATTGAAAAACGGATGATACCATGTGATTTAGCGTCAAAAAATGATGAAAAAACATTTGCCACACTTAGGGTTCTCCAAAACCTAATGTTTGTGCAATGGGGTATTTCAGTCAATTTTTTAAATTTTTTTTCTCAAAATAGTAAGGCTCAGGAATGACAGTGATCGGGTCTGTTCGTCGAGAAAATGTTTTTTAAAAACTTGAGAAGCTAAGGAAAGTTGAAGATTTGAATGATGTGACGTAGCTAGCCAATCGTGACCTAGCTAGCCAACTGTCTTTGAAAAAAGTATCCATGCACAGAAACCCTTGGAGGACCTCTTGGATACTACAAAATATTACTCACACACGCGCGCGGCATAGTCCTTGCCTAGTGTGTGTGCATTTATAGCGGCCCGCCTTTTTCAAACGTGTGATCTCTTTAATTAATTTTTCTACCACATGTTATAGTATCATTGGGCTAGAAGTTGGAGTATATAGGTTTTCAAGGGTGCTGAATCCAAATTTGAGGTCAAAAACCTGAATTTCCGACCCACCAAAATACCCCATTGTGGAGTTGCGCAACTTATAGCGTTCAAAAAACCAGGTTGCGCGCAATAAAACAAATCGATTCGGGTATGAATTTTTCATGAATTTTGACGTACAATCCGAATCTGTAATAAAAAAGGGGGGTTCCATTTGAAAAATAAAGTTAGTGTTAATTGCGCACAATTGCGCGCAAATGTATTTTCCTGAGATCCTCACAAAAAATCATGAAGAATTGCGTTGGTCGGAATTTTGTACGCTGTATTTTGCGGAAATGAAGGGGGGTGTAACCTTTTCGTGAAACACCCTGCATAGCAGTAAGGCAAACAGTGTTTGCTATGTTTGCCAGGAGGAGACGCCACTGGCAGCTGCCGGGAAATCACAAGAGCAAAATCATCAGAACCAATTCTGATCTCCCCTTTGGAAGACAGCTGATGATGTCCGCGACGCCAGTAATGGCAGTTGGACGAAAATTGAACCTGAGATGGTTGTTTACATTTTACTTTAATTACGTTTACATAATGAAATATATGATATTATGTTAAGTAAATTGCTCTTAACATTATGTTTGAAGGATTTTAGGTTGATTTTGCGGATCATCCACTCACCCAATTCTTGTCCAGTCTGGTAGTCCATTTTGTACATCTTGAGATCATCCCCACCGCACACGAAGATGGATTTCTCTGGAAGGAGCGATGCTGAGTTGACTATAGAGGGCACTTTGAATTCGTTCAGCTTCTGTAAACTAGAGAGCAAAACAGGATGTAAGATACTTTCCTCCTCTCCAACAAGTCACAATCTTCAAGATTTTCTTTTTACAAATTAAAATGTTGATTACTTCGTTTTTTCAACGAAAAACCCTACGTTTTATTAAATAAAGATTGCAAGTACACAACTTATTTAGGCGTAGGCGTACTAAATTCATGAAATAAGTTTTGGCACTGGGAATGGCATTATACAGAAACGCTTGATGGACCCTGTAGGGACGAATCTGCTTCAATAATTTATTATTTGAAGCAGATTCGGATTACAAGTGAATTCATTTTTCGAAATTCACAAAAACCAGGTGATGTTTTTGAGGAGTTTATGATAATAGAATTTTTTAAACGGACCAAACCTACCTTTCCGCATTCCAGAAGCTGACGGTGTTCCCTGCGGCGACGGTCAGTACACCTCCTTCTGGAGAAATTTCCACGCTGTTGGGAACGCACGAGAACTCCAGCTTTTCAATTTCCTAAAAGGCATAAAAGGACGTAAATAGTGGGTACTTTATTCGTACTTACATAAGAACACGGGATGTTGACCACATTTTGGGACTTTCGATTCGGGGTCTCATACGGGGTCTTTACGGGGGAATAGGAATTTATGTAAGTGCTCTTCTATTGTGACCTGGTACAATATTGCCAACCCGGTTGTCGACTCAATTGAGTCAAACCGTTTTTCGTGTACGGAACTGCCTGTTAACCATTGTGAAAGAAAAAATACACGTTTCTTCATTCATTCATTCATCAAAGATGGGCGTAAGATAGAAAAATACCCTCAGAACTATACGTTCGCCTGAACACCCACTCCTTGATGGAAACCAACCCAAGGAAAAGGGATGAGGGATGGATACAAGAAGTTTATGGAAAAGATAGACAAATTCCCTATAAGAGGCGTATAGGAGAGGAGGGAAGAAGAAGAACAAATAGAAATTACCAAAAAAAAATCTCAAGCGAAGTTTTCTCATTTGCAAAAATGTAACGAATCACGGCTCAGATTTTGCACTTGGCGGCAGACTTGATTGACATTTTTCACACAAAAAATTGCTAAAACCACAGATCGTACTGGTTTTTTTCTAAGAGGAGGAGTCAAGCTACTCAAAGGAAGACAGATCCTCTACGGAAATCGGAGCCTCAGTACACTTACTTTCTGGGTATGCCTCGTACTATATATTTAGATTTAAACCAAGAGGGTAAGTATGCATTTAGGTACTTGCAGTTCGTAGTCTGGAATAAGTCTGGGAAGCAGACCTTGAGGTACGAAAGTAATCGTAACATCGAATCACGACTCATGTGTCGGACAAATGTTGCTCTGTTACACGAGTCAAAATTTTTCAGTTCCAAATTGTTTTGTAGCTATTTTAACTCTACACATCCCAAGAAATCTTGAAAGATCATAATAATAAACTCGGGCCTCACAGAGGATGTACAGACTTAAAACTGTCTTTATTCTCATTTGTACAAAAAGGGGTTTGCAGTGATCCAAAAATCCCGCCTCGCTTATCACTCAAACTGCTTTCTTTTGCATGTTCAGTACACTGTCCATTTCGCTTTAATTTCCCCAGACATGTAAGCCATACGTGCACTGTGCATGAAAAACGCCGAAGTACACTGCTCTTAAGATTTCAGAAGGTAGTAGCATGAATGGCATGGAATGTTTTGGTTAAAGCTGCAATGTGTGAGCTCCAACTCGTATATCTGGAGGGATCCCATGCTCCGTCTTATAAACTAATTAGCAGGTAGGTATTATTGTTTCATGAAATGATTCATGTTAATATTCAAATACTTGTGTATCAAACTAACCTTTCCATTGCTCGCGTCCCAAACCCTCACGGTTTTGTCATCCGAACACGAGACCAGCCGCGTGTCGTTTCTGTAGAAATAACAATGTTTGATTCCGCCCGTGTGGCCAGCAAACTCTACCACAGCTGTGGAAAAAAGAACATCAACACTTCGTTAATGGAATTTAAGAGAAAAAAATCCAGGTATTAATGAGAAGGGGGGGGGGGGGTTATAGGGAATAATTCATCAATGAACAAAAGCATAATCTACCAATGCTTTTTTATTATTTATTTATTAGTAATACAAAGTAGTAAATAATATTAAAAATTCCAAATGTAATCAAGTAAATAACAAATATCTGTTATTTGTGAAGAAATCAAAAAAACACGTCAAAGTAACCTTCCCTTATTTATTTCATTTTATTTATTTTTTTGCAGAGAATTAGAATAGCACATTTTCGCGCATGCGTGCATCAACATGGTTCTTTTTTCAAGTGGAACTCTCAATTTTTTATGGCATTGGATTTTACGTCGAATTATGAACAATTCACTCTAAACCTCATACAGAGCCTGGAGGCCCTGTTGGTCTCTGTAGAAAATGAAACCTACGATTGAAAGTTACTGGGCACTATCGAAAATATCGTATTCAAAAGTTATAGTTGAACAACTGAAAAAATGCTGCAAATTATTACAAAAAGGTTTATTATTTTTCTATATAGATCACTCGTCTGCAAAGAACACGGCTTTGCCATTGTCACCACCTACCAACCATTTCGCTTCACAATCAAGTTTATTTGGAAGAAATAAACGCTTCACACTCAGTTCGAAGAAACAGGGAGATGAGGTTGCCCTAATTATTAGGAAATTTGATTACTGGTTGCTAAGGGCGCAAAACAGAGTACAACTCGAAGAAATAAGCAACGATCGCATTTTACTTGGTCAGCAAACAATTGAACGGATTCTCTTGCGATTCACACTCGTGTTTCTGATTGATCGTAAGTTCAATCCTTAAGTTCGCGTAGGGAGCAAGCGGTTTGTCCTCCAGAGCACCGCGTGGTCTCAAAAAATTCAATACTAACTTAAATTGGTGAAAAAACATTTTAATTCAAAACACATTCAAAAAAATTTATTTCGAGAGTTTTTGAGCAAGGGCACTTTTGAAAATTCCAACCCTTAATTTTTATCCCTTAGAAGTGAATGACATCAACCAAAAGCTTCGGGGCACAATTAGACCCCAAATGGAGTCCATATACCAAATTTCATCAAAATCGGTCCACGGTAACTAAGGAAATTGGCGTGTACTGCGGACGGAAATATTTCCACAGGGATACTGAGTAATTAATCAAAAATATTGCTCGGTTAGAACACGCCTATTTTTCTAGGTCACCAATCCATAATAAAGATATACCCACCAGTGATCTGTAAAAGATGAATAGGACGAATCAGGCCGAGCAAGTGTCGGATATGCAACGTCGGGAATGACAAGGCAAGGAACTCAACCTCGAACGCCCATTCGCTGGATAATTGCTCGGCACCTTGATCTTTAAAAGACTCTGATTGGAGCCAGGATGGGGGGGGGGGAACTGCAAGCAATGTGGTTTGCCATCCGGAAGGAATAGGTCGAAAGAAGGACGGAAGAGGACGAAGAACAAGAAGTTTTTCCATCGAGTAGAGATACTCGTACCTACACGGCTGATAAATGAGGAAACTATGATTGTTTACAAGCCAGCTGGTTAACCAGCATGACAAGACAGAACAGGAAGTAATTAGGAAGAGATTTGTTGAAAAAAACTCCAAGGCCAAGGAATGCATCGAATAAATCGCATAATATGGATCGGGTGGCAATTAACCACTGTTATCGTAGGTAACTAATCGAAATTGGACAAATTTTGATTAATTAATTATATTGCACCTCAAGAATAAAAATAAGACTAATCGAAAATCACATTTGAAGTTCGTACTTTTTAGGACTTCCCTCATTAAGACTTGGAACGAAATTGGCGAAATCTGAATTTCACGAACATGTTGCTCGTTTCCTAGGTCAGCAGACAGCAACACGATTGTGAAATCGTAGGGGATTAATAATTAATAATCAATTATTGATAATCTTGCTTCCGAATCTTTCAAGGTTGCTCCAAAATACATTCATCGCGTTTTACGTTTTAGAGGTTCCAGAACATTGGTTTCATGCCGGTTAGTTGGTCTATGCGTCCGCGAATCCTCGTAACGGGCAGCAATCTTCGTAACTATACGAAGTTACAGTCCGATTTTGATGAAATTTTGCGATGAGATGATTTTTTTTTAATGAGAATTTGTGCGGGTTGGCGTGTAGATGGTCCCCTACGAAATCGATTCGTAAAAACGTAAAACCCTTGTATGATCCATAATTTTTATATTATTCATCCGAATTCGATGACATTTTTAAGGTTTGTGTGTTTGGGACATCCCTAATCAATTTTATCAAGGTCGAATCATTGGTGGCTGGTGGCTACTGCGCATGCGCCGATGTGAAATTCTTCGTAATCGTAACTTCTAGTTTCCATCCGATTTCGATCAAGTTTTCTTGAGTTGTATGGATGAGAATCTGGAGGCATTGAGTTCCCTATCAATGTCACCGTCATGAGAACATCAAATTTGTAGGTATATAGTGGAAGGTACCTTCGAAGCGTTGAAATTATCTACTATGTAATAACTAATATAATAACTAATATAATAACTAATATCTACTATGAGTTTTGGATACGGCGAAGCAATGTGTCACACCCACTTGGCAGACGTTTTCACTAGACCTCTTGAACTGTGACTCCTTCAGATAGGATCAAGATGATCTATGTGCATTCTTCAAGAGCCCAACCTGAAACTTCCCTCAAGGTTTGAGCAGAATCGAGCCATCAGATCGTGAGGTAATCAATTACCTAGTAAATAAAGTCGCATTTATTTGTCAGCGATCTCGAGTATTCAGGGACCAACCACCCTGGATTTCGAAAAATTCCAAGTTCCGGAGAATACTGTTGTGGTTTACGATTCAACACAATATAATCTGCTGGGAAATATGATAATTTTTCCAAAAACGAGAGACGTTCCACTTTATTCGTATGCCTGAGCAATACATATCAATGGGAGACCTTGAGGATTGAGCTCGAAAAGAACCCGGATACTCGATATCGCTCATTGGGAGCAATAATGCCTAATTATCGACGGGAATAACTACCTATACAATTATTGAAATATCCGATGGTCTTGACCTTGTTATTCCGCGATTGTTCCCTCAGCTACAAACCTACACTGCCTCAAGATATTTGATTACACACAATTACGAAGAGAAACTGTCTTATTTTGGTTTCTCGATGTGATGACCGAGCAACTGACGAATGACTGCTAGAGGTCAGAAATTTATTCAACTTTATGATTCACTTCAATTTAACTTTAACTTTATGATTCAAATTCAATTATTTTTCATTGTTTGCAGGAACTTCAGTCAATTTTTGGAATTATCAATCAGCTAACTGTAATCTACTACGTCTTATAAAAGGAAAGTAGAATAGCCTTTTTTGAATAATCCTACTTTCAAGCATTTGAATGCCCCACATCAAGTTTTTATTTCATCCCTCACAAACATTGAAGTAAATCATGCATCCACGGTATGACGTCACAAGGAAAGTGGAATAGGGAGAGCGTGAAGGGTGGTTTAGTCCCATGGTGGATTCATTATTGATTTTTGATTGTTGTCGATGGTGCAGAGGCAATGAATATATCATAGAGAAAAACACTTTTTCTTAGACTCCTTAGCTAGTTAATATTCTCTTATTGGAGACCGGTATCGGGTCAGAACCCCATCATCAGTCCTAAAACAATCGTATAAAATCTTCATTTTTAAATTCAAATATAGAATGAAAATTGCAATTTACTATTGATTGAAATTACACTTTAGTATTGGTTCAATAGTAACAAAATTAATCAATAGTTTCAAGCATCTAAATTCGAATTTACAAATGAAGATTTTGTACAATTGTTTTAGAACTGATGATGGGGTTCTCAAAAAAAATTCTCCTCGGTGGATTCATTATTTCGCATGGTCAGTGACCTAATTATAGACAATTTCCCTTGCTCTTTGTGGGAGGTCAACTTCATCCTAAGTTTCTTCAAGTTCTAATAAATGCCCCAGTAAACGGGATAACAACTAATTGACGAAGTCGGTAGGACTCAAATCTAAGGAAACTGGCAACAACTGCTATTCTGCCTACAAAATCACGACAAAACCTACCCACTAACGACAAAACAGGGTTCAAGTACATAAGTAGGTATCAGGTCATCTTGTACATTATGCTTTGGGAATCAATGCACGACATGTGTGCTCAAAAGTAATAGCACTAAACTAAATATAATTGACAAGGTAATTATTACGATTTTAATTTATAAATTGATCATAATTTTCGTTTTTCCACAAGACAATCCCCCCCCCCCCCTCCAACCACCCAAATCCTGATGCCGAAATATTTATGGCACCACGAGAGGCTCGATACTGGTTGGTATTATAACGAAGGATGAACTTGTTTTATGCAGTAGGAAGAAAATGATTCTGTTTGGAACTGAAAACTCTACTCCCCATCCAAAGGACGTACCATGAAATGCACGCGTTACTAAACGATATAAATATAAACTAGATGAGGAGAAGCCCTCAATCCAGCGCTATTGATGGATGGTGAGAGAACCTACCTGCAATACTCGCTGGTAAATCAAGGAAAGATGGTAGCTAAAGTCATTTGATACCACTCATGATTGGACAGTGAGATGAAGAATGAGTGAGACAAAGTCTGTGCATGTTGATTTCACATGTGCCCGACTTTTTCGATAACAAGGTGATACTGTATGCCAATGAAGCGAAATGCTCTGGAATGACGCTGGATGCCAAACTAAGGTGGAAGTTCCATGACAGGAAGAAAAACGCTGCACTTTTGATTAAATTCAGAAAAACGTACTGGCTGATGGGCCGACGGTCAAAATTGTCAGTCCACAATAAGCTCATACTGTACAAGCAAGTACTAAAGCCTGTCTGGACTTACGGTGCGCAACTGTGGTGTGCACGGCTCAGAGCAACCGAGACATAATTCTGAGCTTCCAGAATAAAGTTCTGCGATGCAGCTTAGACGCTTACTGATACTTTAGAATGGACAGACTTCACTACGAGTTGCAGATTGAATCTGTCAATGAGGCCGCTGGCAGCCAAGCCATGAATCACCTTTTGAGGCTCCAAGATCATGTAAATGATGTCGTCCAGCTTCTAAACACAGATGATCTGCTTAGAAGACTTAAGAGAACCAACCTACACGATCTAATTCACTTGGAGTGAGCATTATGAAGTGCAAATTTCAGTCAAATAAGAACTAAGCGAAGTATCTTACTTTTCTTAACGTACACCAACTTTATTCCCAGTTGATAAACTTCACCCTCCGGAGAAACGTTTTTCCTTGCTCCATCACATTAAGCGGTACTAATATCGAAGAAACAGACGAAACCCGTTACCTGGGTCTTAGGTTAGACTCAAAGCTAACATGGGCATCCCATATATCATCAGTAGTCCAAAAGACTCGTTCCAGAATGTATATGCTCAAGCACTTGCTAACCAGCTCTGCTATACCTTTGCACTCAAAAAAGCTTATATACCTACTGCTTATTAGACCGGTATGGCAGTACGGGTGCACCATTTGGTCGTCAGCAGCGGACTCGCATATTAAAAAGATACAAATCGTACAAAATCGAATTCTCCGGCTGATGACATCAGCAGACTGGTTTGTAAGCAACAAAACGCTGCACAAAGACTTGGACATACCTGAGGTCGCTGACGTTCTCCATTTTTCATATCGAAAATACCACCTGAGACTTCAATCCCACCCTAATGAACTGGTCCAACATATATATAATAACCCCCACCACCAAGAAGTAGACGAAGGCTCAAAAGAAAATGGCACTCGGATCTCGCTGGGAGTTGAAATTAAAATATAGAAACATACAACTATAATAGTTGTGGACTAGAATAATTCTAGTCCACCATTATTACATACTTATTGTTATTATGTTACTTAAGCTACAATGTTACTTATTATTACCAAACTGTTACATCATGGATTACCTGTCATGTTGTTTATTATTTAATTGATGTTATATAATTTAGTTTATGTTGTGGCCCACCACTGGGTGGAACCCACTCTTAAAGTCTCAAGTTATGCGGTATACACATTTGCTTCGCTCAACTGTAATGTACTATGTACAATAAAGTAAAAAAAAACTAACTTTGCATTAGATAAATGTTGTTTATAAACTGTAATTTGAAGCAATAAAACAAGTCAAAAAAAATTTTGACATCACCTTTAAATTCATCTTGTCGTCAGTAGATCATGAATGAAGAGATTTAGTCTCATCTAACCCTGGGCCGAATCTTAGATCTCACGAAGGTGACTCCGAAATGGAAAATCGAACATATTTTTGGGCGTTGATGAAGAGAGAATCTTCCAAAGGTGGAGCCTGAGTGAGTCACGCGAGTCATGAGACGTGCTGCCGAGGTCACGTGAGACCCCAAGTGACTGGCGGGCTGCGGGCTGACCTGATTTTGAGAGTGATGATCACGCTAGACGCCTCAATGTACTCGGAATACAACTAGCTAATCCTAGTTTTTCAATAACTACTTTCATTTTTTCACATTAAGGGACCAACGGACCATAATTATAATGTATTATCTGTATGTCCATTAGGGTGGAGAATTTTTTTTTTTTAACAAAATTCATTTGCCTGAGTCACAAAAAGTTTCCTTGAAATCTGTTTAAAAAGTATTAAAGTTTTCAGGTTCCAAATTTTATTTAAAGTTTATACATACAGACGGACGGCGGGCGGACGGATATTTTTTATTCGAATTTCGGATTCAACACACTATGAAACCATCAAAGTTTGAGGGGAGATTAGACTTTTTTTTGTTGCTCGATTCCAATGTTTCATTATTGAAAATGACAAACCGAAAAATGGAAGGAATTTGCGGGAACTTCTCCCCACCAACCCAGAGTAAAATACGAATAAAATCACTCACGATTAGATTGTGGAAAACCATTTTAATAAAAACGGAGTTTTTTAGAACGTTGTCTATTTCCACGAAAATAATGAGTTATAAGTTACTTATAACAAGTTACAAGTAACTCCTGAGTAAAAACCTACTACTTCGAAAATTGAAAATTGTGAAGCCCTAAGATAGAGATAAGACCGTGGATGCTGGAAACTGCTGGAAATAGGACGTTCTTCCGAGTCATATCCCGCTTAAGAACAGGATTGGCCTTATTATATCTGGACAGAATTAATTCTCGAATATGAAACACCCGAGTGATGGTACTGCGACCAAAATATATTTGGTGACGATGAACATTTAATTATGGAGTGTCATGTGTTTTTAAACTGAAGAGAAGTTTTATTTGATCAAATGTACGCCAAATTATAAACGCGTTTTAATTACATTTTGATGTTACAAAATCTCATAATTTACATCGAGATTTATAATTTTATTTCTATGTAATCTGAAGTTTTAATTTTCGTTTAATTAAGCCATAACTTACTTTGTACAATTTAATTTAATTTAATGTAGGTATACTTTGTGGCTGTATTTATTTAAAATGCCATATAAATAAAATTAAAAAAAGGAATTTGCTTCCCTCACCTACCTACTCTAAGTAATTAAGTACTACTTCTAAAATTGAAAATTGTCCAATAATTTTGAATATATACCTACAATTTATATGAATAGATAGATGCACGACCACTTCAAAGGCTTGTTTTCAGCTTCAATGGACTGAAAAAGTGGAGAAAGAAATCGAAATCATCAAAAATAGTTGTTCAGTCAAAATACAAGGCAAATTCGGCGGCTCGTTAGCGAATTTTCAAGGAAAATGAAGTTATTGCAACAACAACAATTTCAGCATGGACTGTTTTGAATTGATGGGGTTGATGCGCTTTACCAATGGAGTACTATTGACATTTCGCAAGATTTTGCAAAAATTAAAGAACAATTAGTAACTTCAGATATTAAATTAATTGTAATAAACTTGGTATCGGTAACAAAAATATTGTTCCAGACAGAGAATAAATATTTCAGAAAGTTCGTTTTTCCGAGTCTCAGAGATAGAGTTGTCATTGTGCTGCCACTTTCCCATACCACCTTGTTAGTATCAAATTGGAAGGAAAAAGAATGAATGAATCACATAAATCTATGACCTTCTAAAAAGGAACGGAAGTTTGCCAAAAATTACAGGCAAAGTACATTTCTCCTATTCCCAAGGAAAGAATGATGAGCCTTTATGAGGTTGCTGGCATCAAAACATTACTGGAGTTTTCATGGAAGAAAAATTAATTTCACGACGATTTCATGTCATTATTGACTACATGTAAGTAGGTGGAGTCACAGGGTTGTTGTTGCTGTTCGCGTACGAAGAATGCTCACCATTGGACGATGTATGAACTAAACTAATAAGAAGGCGGGTCCATTTGAGTTCTTCATATTATACTCGTTTTTCAAAAACAGGTTAAAATCTTTCTAGGAAAAATTACTCTTAAACAGGAGTTACTATAAACTAAAACTCAGGAACTAAGGAAGGCCGACTTCACGACGAAGGAGGAGGCTTGAAGACATCAGTGTAGCTTATAACTTCCCCACGAACTTTGTCATCATCATTCAATGTATCAAAATCGGTGAAGAGGTTCGAGCGTGAATAGGTAACAGACAGACACACATCGACAATCAAATGACAGTAAAGAGATTTTTGGGAGGCTCCGTTATCATGTTCCAAAGACCACGAGAACGACCATGAACGTCATTTTTTCGAAATATCCCAACTTTTTCACTCAATGTGAACAAAATCGCAAGACTTTTTGTGTCGGGTAGTCTTCCACGGTATCGCGTATCGAGGTGAACCCCTTCCTAGTGAACCAGTTCTCTTCTGAGATCGATTTCAGGGTCGGCGCTCGAACCTGCTGGTCGACTTCCTGCCTTCCTGGCAGACTCGACTTCCTGCTTGGGAGACGCGGCTGACCTTGCTCCGCCAGTCTGCTGTTGTTTGCAAATAATCCGATAAACTAATTGTGGTTTTGACGTCCAAAAACTACCAACATCAAAAAGATTTTTCAATTTTCAGTCGATTTCATTGAAGTAGGTAGCAGGCCTGCAGGTTTTTGGGGAGTCAACATTTCCCCGGTGGAAGAATCATGATCAAAATTGATTAAAACATTGAAAATTAGCTCTTTAGTGATTACAATTATTATTTAAATTGTGAGTGTCATTTTTAGGTGTTATGGACGATGGCCATACGCCTACTTGAGAAGAAACATTACTTTCTTC
The DNA here is from genome assembly GCA_009739505.2 of Apolygus lucorum. Taxonomy (NCBI): domain Eukaryota; kingdom Metazoa; phylum Arthropoda; class Insecta; order Hemiptera; family Miridae; genus Apolygus; species Apolygus lucorum. The sequence goes on from CM019179.2 coordinate 40,871,834, forward strand.
ATCCAAAATTTATTAAGTGCTAATTTAATGGTTTTTGGTTTATTATTTTCAGTAACGAACCTTTGGAATCGAGTAAAAAACTTTTTCCTGTTACTGTTAGTTTATTTCATAAAAAAGAAGAAATCCAACAGAATTCATAATAACGAAGCAAATTATTACACAACGGTGTATTATAGTCAAATTTGTTTAATTTATTGGCAAATTTTTCCGTCGTTCGCGGCACTTTTCTTAGTTACCATGGACAGATTTCGTTGAAATTTGGCATATGGGCTCCATTTGGTGTCTAGTTGTGCCCCGAAGCTTTTGGTTGATGTCAGTCCCTTTTAAGGGGTGAAAATTAACGGTTGAAATTTCCATGAGTACCCCAGCTCGAAATAAAGGTATTTTTTTTCAACAATTTGGAATAGTTTTGAATTTTTAGAGACCACCCGGAGCTCTGTAGGACAAACCGTTCAGGTGATGAGAGTCCTCCGTGACTGGCACTGGGGAAATAGGTGCAACGGCTATGGATGGCAACGATATATATATTACGTTTGATATATCGATATAGAGAACCGATTATCGGTCAATATCGATATATTCACCGATATATCGCGACCTGTTTTCAAGTTTAAAAAAAATTGCAGTAAAAATTAAATATTGAAATGAATGGACGAGAAGGGACCTGTAAAAACATCACGTAATTTTATTCCAAATTTTGTAAGTACCTAGTGATGGGTTGATTTCAGACTTTTGACTTCAGCTCAGACATGATTGTGTACATGAATGTTTTACACCTACAGTGGCTCTCCAGGCTCAATTACTTGACTTGAATCGAAAGTAATAGAGGCTCGTCTAGATTAAAACTACCTACTACACGCAGTGAAGCAGGTTTTCACAACAATTATTTTCAATTTTGAAGGATTATGATTGTCTAAAGTATACACCCCGGTTAATTTATAAATTAATTTAACATTGCAATGACATTTTCGCACTTTTTTCAGTTTTTAAACAATGAATCTCGATCATTCATACCCAGTAACTTTTGAAAGTAGGTTAATACTTATTTCACCAGGTTTTTTTAAATATATCTTCCGATATGTCGAGTACATCGATAACATTTCTTCCAAAATGATGTTAGTAACTTTTCAATTCACCTACCTACTTAATTCTTCAAGTTTTTCCAAGTAGATACTCCGATATGTCCATGAATGTCATCCTGAATGATTTTTATATTGTTTTAAAATGATTAATTTCACCTACCTATATCACACGTTTTTAAAAGTAAATCTTCCGATATATCGAAATATCGATATATTTTCCCCATATATATCAAAGGTACCGATTTCTCATTGACGATATATCATTTGATCGATATATCGACATATTTCATTCGATATGCCATCCCTAGCAACGGCACATGTGGTGATCTCCAGACCAATTTTCGAAGGCTGAAGAAGACGACGATGTTACGCCGGAAACATGTGCTACTGACGAACAAATACAAATTGATAGACTCCAACTCTTTATCATTCAAAAAAGATAAAAGATGTGGAAGATGGATGGATATAACGCCGATATTTAAGTATCGATATGGTCCTTGAAGTAGAACAAAAGGAAAATACTGCCAACGAGAACATCGTTCTGAGGAACATAGCGTTGTAGTCTGATATGGAATGCACGGGTGAGAAAAGTAGTGCTTAATAAACTCAAGACTGTTTCTTTGGCCTAAAAAATTAGTGGCAATCGGTTGGAAGGCCCCAACGCCCGCCAAGGTCGTTCATTTCAGGTCTTATTGGTGAAACGAACGCATCCTTGTGGTTTTTTGTAATCTTCATTTCGTAGGTAATTTGATATAAACGCCACGTTCGTTTCCTTGTAGGTCAGTGATGCTAAAAATAATTATTACTTATAATGCTATCTCGAGATCGATCTAATATTGTGCAGGCGTATCTTTTCTTTGCATCTGATCATCTAATTTGCATTGTAATCGTGACATGACTCTGCGCAGATTATAAATTAACTGTGCGACCACAACAGTGCATTTGGATGGAGTTAAATGTTGACATTTTTCAACATGTTCAATATTTTTGTTTCAATCTTTATATTACGAGTTATGTAATTCGAAGGAAACCATCTAGGTTCCAGTTCACACAACCACCGTGCCGTTGAAATCTGATTCAAATTATTGTACCTATACTCTTGCCTTTATTTAAAGAGCTCTGGGATTTTTGAAGGCCTCGAAGGTTCGGCATCGCTGCAAGAACCCGAGCCCCAGAAGGTCGAGGTAGGTATACCTGCGCGACCCCTCCGCCCATGAACCCCCCAACCCCCCAACAGTTTACCCTCTTCTGCAAATGCACACTTGATTCACAAATTATTTCGATCACCCCATCACCAAAATCGTGATCAGCGAGAAAAATTGAACATATCGAGTATAAACTCGAGGCAGGTACGATTAAAACTCAGCAGCCCTCTCCCGGCCAATCCACCCAAACGAATTACGCCCTCTTTGCCGAATTACAGGAAATTTGGACTCATTTTCATCAGAATAATTAGTACGTTACGAATTTAAATTACAAAAAATGTTCACCGAACGATAAATAATTAAATTGTATGTTGATAGAAGAGGAAGAAGGAAGAGGGATGATGGGTTTTGACCGCGAAGGGTTGTGAGTTGAGACCCCAAGGAGAGCACTTCGCAACGTTGCCACCTCTTGGCAGGGAAGGGGTTTTGGAACCCGCGGTCCAGAGCTCTTTAAATAAAGGCAAGAGTATAGTACGCAGAAATGGCGACAAGAGCGAGCTGCGCGCGGCATTTTTGGGTCGCGGTCATTAATTTATCCGTACTGCCCTTAATATTATCGCTAAATTCACTAGATTTTACTGTATATTACTGATAGAATGGGGTAAGTACCTGTGGCCAAAATTTCCTCACCGGGTAAACTAGGAATTTGCAAACAGCTCGTGAACACACTTGCACATAATGCTACATGACAATAAGTTGAAGCTTTTTGTTTACAAAAACCAAACCATAAAAATGTTAAACTAAAAATAATAAAATAGAATGCTAAACTGGTTTCCAAGTTGAGAAAGTTATTTTATGTTTTTAAGGAAGCCCGAAATTTTTTGTCTGTTGCGCAGTTGAGAACTATTTATTTTGGCTTAGTTTTTTCTTTATTAAAGTATGGTATTTTCGTATGGGAAGTGCCAGTAAGGCATTATTAGGATCTGTACAGGTTACACAGAATATTATACTTAAAGTAGCGCTTCGTAGACATCCACGATATCCTACTATACTGCTGCATCGTGAGTTTGATGTACTCAATGTAAGGCAGTTGTTTTTATTTTAATCGTGTTTGCTTGTTTATAAAACTGGAATTCAGCCAGGGCATAGAAGCATAGTCATGCATACACGTACAGCAGCGTCATCGCATATTCAGTTGAAGGGTCACGGGGAAAAAGGATCAGACTCCTCTTTTCCTAATTCCGAGAAAATCGAAAAACAAAGTTTGAAGTCGTCCCAGACAGACGCTATGCATAAAAACAATGAACTGTTTGGGCCACCTGACCAGGAATTTAATTATGTTTAAGTGACAAGAAAGAAAATTAAGTAGGTCGAAGATAATTTCCAGAAATAATTAGAAATTTCAAACAAGGTAAGGACTTTGATCTTTTTTCCCCACAAATATCGGCGTTTCGGTCACCATAATACCTACAATTATATCGCCATGTTACCTATTGTTTATTCAAATCTCGTAATTCACTTCAGTCAGTTTACTAGGATTTGTAGGTACCTTCAGAAAAAATGTTGGGCAAAAAGTGGCTTAATTTTCCAAATTAGGTATAGTTTTGTACAAAACATTAATTGCAAAAAGGCAAAAAAATCAATAAATAAATCATTCATCAAAAGGTTCGTCGCAATATGAAATGGCGTCATCATCTCCTACATTCCCCAACCTGTTGGACAGTGACTCAGAAAATGTTAACACCGGGGTTGACGAGAAACTGACACAAGTGTTTTAAATCCTTTGATTTTGCTGGTTTTGATGGGTATGGGCCTGTTGTGAAGGTTTCCCAATGTTACACCTGCTTTTGGTACTGAAGTCTTCTTCTTCGAGGTAGAAGAGTTAGTGAAAGCTGTCTGGTATCTTCAGAAGTAGGAGCTTTTGTGCTTGAAGAATCTTTGGTGTGATGCCGTACAACTCATGCAAAGGGGAGGGAAGGGGTCTTTAAATCGGACTCTGATCTTTCTCCCCTGCGAGCGCACGGAATCTGATCCTTTTTCCCCGGAGCCCCGTATTTGTTTTAGCTTTAAAAAGAATGAATGCGATCTTTCTTCCACAAAGTGAAACAACCCTTCGGTTCTACTCCTCCCAAGCTACACGATGGCGTGCCTATCTCAATTCGGCCAAAAAATGGAGTTTGATCCTTTTTCCCCGTGACCCTTCAGTTGCCTAAACTTAGAACCGAACGTGCAAAAAAGAATGCATATTATAAAGTTTTAAAGTTCTTTTATGGTTATAAAGTTAATATTGACGTGTTTAATAGTTTTGTACATTTTAAGGGAGAGATTCTGAGCAGAATAAAGGAATCTGCACTGTAGAGAGCCTTCTTTTTCTTTTTAATTTTTTAAAAATGTGTTTGTCAAATTAAATTGATTTACGAGTACATGTAGTTAGTAGTCGACTTTGTGGTCTTATAGACAGAAATCAGCTCCACCAGCCGCCACAAGTTCTTGTGAACTTATTTGGTTGGTGGACAGAAAGAAATTGTTTATTTACTCTCTGTTTTATATGCCATTTTATATTGTTTTTTCTTTCTGTTAATAAACTATTATTCTATTCTATTCTAAACTATTATTCTATGTGTTATTTTACGACTTTTGTTTAGCAAAATGTGTAATTTTTTATAAACGAGAGCTTTAAATTCAATTTATTACTTTCTTGAAGCAATACATCACAGAATAAGACAAGTTACAGCTAACAAAAATGTTGAATTTTATAGCGAAAATTGGAAAAATCATCCAACTTGCTGCAAACCCAGCTCGATCCCAAATACTTTTTGAATTCAAGAATACTTAACAAAAATTGATGGCTGACGTTTGTATTGCCTTATGGCCGCTACAAATATAAATTTATGTATTTCTCCAAGAGCCTTATTTAGTAGATGAATCGATTCGGTTAAAAAAATGTTTTACTAGGTAATGCAAGGATTCCAGAGGGGCGTCCCATTGGATATGGAGTAGATCTATCAATTTCACCAATAAGCGATAAAACGAACATTTTTATTCACCTTTCTTCTGCATGAAACAGTTTCTAATGTAATTTTGATGGAACGTTGCAGAAGTACCTTATCATTTATAGCATGTGAGAGACGGTGATTTGATAGTTGAAATCGGAAATCTTCGACTTGATAATTCTACGTTTCCCTCCAGTAATACTTAACAAGAGCGATCGTTGAGAAAAATCAAGTACAGACCCCTGCGAAACGCTCAATAACCGTCATGAAACGAAAACTTTACGACTACGTTGATGGTTTTTCCTAAATTGAACATCAACAGAATTCCTTCCCTTTTATACAATATTTTATTGGCTCCCAGTGATCGGATCACCTTCGTATTCCCCTGCAATAACTTCTAAAATCGACTTCCGACAACCCTCCAAGTTCGAGCAAAATCGTCACGTTTAAGCGCGAGCAAACGGTTTGATCCACGGGATTGATGAAAATTTCAACACAATTGGAAAGCTTTGTAAAGTTTAGTTATGCCCGGGGCAAATGATTTTTTTTTTTTTTTTTTCATAGGGGTTATGTGCTATTTTTGAACGCAAAAACCTGTCCCAGGTCTTCACATCCCTTTTAAAAAAATATTCTTGGTTGTTGTGGAGAAGGAAGCAGAGGACGTCAATATACTTTATTCACATTTAGTCGGCAAGCGCTTTCGGGGTAAACTATGGCCCCTTTCTCAAGCCTATGTTCACTCTGCAATTATACTCCCAGAGACTGAGATTTTGGTGATTGAGGAGGGATGGAAGATTGTGGGAGTATAATAGCAGAGTGAACATTGGCTTCGAACCGAAAGCGCTTGCCGAATAAATGTGAATAAAGTATATTGACGTCCTCTGCTTCCTTCTCCACAACAACCAAGAAAATGACAACAGCAGGAGTACAGAACAAAAAAAAAAAAAAAAAATTCTACGAGTATTCGTAATACAGCTAAATTCTCTACAATTCTTCAGATTTTTTCCAATTTTCTTCAGCAAGGGATAGTGTATCAAATTTTGGTTTGAAATTCAGTCACATACCTCTTTTTTTTTTAAATCGATTTTTCAGAACTGAAATAATGTAAATTTTTCATATCTTGCTGATCCGAATGCAATGGAATTTGTAGCTAATCGACTTCAAGCCCGATCTGCCCAAATACCTCAGAGTTATGATAGTCTCATTTCGATTCAAAACATTGAAGACTGTTCAAGATTCACCTACACTCCAAAATACGAGAATTTTGGCCCAAGCAATTGAAAAACCATGGCATTTTTGGCAATTTTTCTAGCTGATATTAACACGGGTGAAATGTGACGGTTTCTTACCTTCTTCGGGTTTGCTGAGATCCCAGATCCTGAGTTTCTTGTCGTTGCATCCCGTGGCTAATTGGCTGCTATCTGCGGAGAAGTGAACGCTTTTCACGATGTGTTTGTGCGGGATGGACAACTCCTCCCCACCACTCACAGCGTCCCAAATCTGTGATCGAAAAAAACAACAACGATGAAACCTTGTTTGTTTTCAACAATATGAAGACTTTCACAATGCGGGAGAATCGAGCGTCTTCGATTTCTCTGTAGGATCAGAGTGGATTTCAATCTACACGTAACCCGCACAATCCCTGAAAATGCCATCGAATTCGGGAGGAAAATGTAGAAATAGTAGAAGTTACCGATCTTAGAAGGGTTTTACGTTTGCGCATGCGCAGAGGCTACCAATCCGGGGGCCAAGTTTTTCATAGTGGACCATCAGCACAATCTGAAAAATCCCTGATAATTTCATCAAATTCGGATGAAACATGAATAAATTATGTGCGTTATAGGGATTGCGCATGCGCAGAGGCTATTAATGATACGGGGATGATGATTTTCATAGGGGACCATCTACACGCCAATCTGAACTATTCTTGAACATTTCATCGAGACCGGACAATAACTTTGTACAGTTTTACCCGTTACAAGGATTTCAAGACAGACAGACAAGGAACCAAAACTGTACAGAAAGGCTTAAAACGTAAAACGCGAGTGGAAATTTTGATTTTAGTGAACTTTTTTTTCAGCCTTGAAAGTAAAAACAATATTTCCCCTTCCTAAGTAGAGTCGGAAGTAAAATAATCTATAATTAGTAAACATAATGATAAAAATGTGTGTAATTTATTACCTTCTAAAATTCATAGAACCTTGACCAACAAACCTACTACCTACTCCTTTTCAATAACTTTTCTTAAATGCAATAAAATTACTACATTGAATGTGATTAGGTGTGCCTACAAGCAAAGACTGGCGATTCAAACTGGCAATTACTTCCAAAGTGATTGCAATTCCCATTACAATTCCTGTAATGGGAAGGGTTTGACGCAATGATTTATTCCAATTACATCCAATGGTAATGCATTTTGCTTCCGAGTCTACCAAGGTAGCGGAAGCTTTGTTTTCACTTTTCAAGGGCGAAAAATAAAAAGTTCTCCAAAATCAAAATTTTCACTCGCGTTTTGCGTTTTAGACCTTTCTGAACAATTTTGGTTCCGTGTCTGTCTGTCTGTGTGTCTGTCTGTCTGTCATCAATTCCTTGTAACGCGCATAACTATACGAAGTTATTGTCCGATTTCGATGAAATTTTCAGGGATTGTGCGGTATGGTGTGTAGACGGTCCCCTACGAAAATCATCATTCCCGGACTGATAGAAGCGACTGCGCATGCGCAAACGTGAATTCCTTGTAACAGCCATAACTTCCACAATCTCAATCCGATTTCAATGAAATTTTCAGGGATTTTACAGATTAGTATTTAGATGGTCCCCTATGAAAATCACCACCTTCGGACTGATAGTAGCTACTGCGCATGCGCAAACGTGAATTTCCTTGTAACGGCCATAACTTCCATATTTTCAACTCGATTTCGATGAAATTTTCAGGGATGTTACAGACTAGTGTTTAGATGGTCCCCTATGAAAATCATAGAGAATTGTTTTTCATAGAGGGATTTATTCATAGAGGGATGGTCTCCTGTGAGAATCTCAAATCTTATTCATGACAAGGCTTCAATAGCTCAGAGGTAAGAGTCTTGATTTGAGCTCCAGGGGTTGCGGGTTCGAATCCCAGCCGAGGCTAAGAATTGTTTTGATCCAATCACATACATCTACTCACTTAATTTTTCATCCGAATTTGATGACATTTTCTAGGACTGTCCAGATTAGCGTGTAGATGGTCCCCTATGAGGGTAGTGAAAGGTACTTTGAGATTGGTGTTTTGGGATTAACTACTGTGCATCGGATCATCTATACAATCGGGTTATGGATACGAGGAAGCTATGTGCCACACCCACTTGGCAGACGTTTTCAATTTACTATTAGGCACCCGTTATTGAGAAAGTAACGGGTCCTTCCAATTACCCATAACAGAAAAGGTAAGTAATGGTAATCAAAGTCTCCGGATTGAAGTCTCCAAACATATTTAATTGTTATGTTTAGAAATAATTTTGTGTAAAAACTTCAAGAATCGATTAACCTTTATCCGAAAAAATGGTACGTAGTGCCTTTAGAAGTTGCAGCTCGAAGTGAGTTCATTTAGATTTACTTCAGTTTAGATTCATTTCCAGGTAAGTTTCACGTAATTGCCCAAAATGGAATATTTGTGGTCAATAACCTCCCTCAAGGGTATAAAAATGTATGAGTGCCATTAAAGAGAGCGTCAAGTTTCTAAAAGATGAATTTGATTGTATTTTGAGTAAATAATTCATAGTAAATAACTAGTAAATAATAAATAATTCATCAATATATTTCAACATGTCTCAAAAACAACAAATTAATAATATTAATTCATAATCATATTATGGTGATCGACCCTACAAACAATTCTCTGTCAAATTGAGTGGGAATGGTGTCTACAGGAACATTACTCCTCCTTTGCCGAGCTTTCGGGGGTTTTTCCCCTCAGGGCTCGAAGGATGTGAATATCACACTAGCGTCAATAAAGGGGGTTCCAGGTTAGTCTAATCTCTTACAAACCACCGCTCATAGTTTCAAAGTTGTACCTAAATTTGAAATTTTCAAGGATTTTCGAAATGCTTAAGTGCATCTGCCTAGGGATTTGAAAAAATAAGATTGGGAATCATCAAAAATGAACAATCGCCAGAGAAACACTCGTCTCCAAAGCCACCAACCATCCAACATGACGAAAAACATCGATCGCATTTCGGTCAGCTTTAATTTGAACGGAGATTAGGCCTCTTTTGCAATTCACACTCGTGTTTCTGATTTATCGTACGTCCAAACTTTAAATTCTCGTAGTGAGCGAACAGTTTGTCCTACAGAGCTCCGGGTGGTCTCAAAAAATTCTAAAAATTCTACTTGACTTAGTTCCTTGCAACATTGCCCCGAAGATTTTGGTTGATGTAAGTCACTTCTAAGGGTTTAAAAATAAATTTTGAAATTTTGAAAACGCCCTAACTCAAAAAATTTGATATAAAGGTAGGGTAAATGCTCCTGTTTCCGACAGTGAACCAGTATTCGACAGTCACGAACCTAATTTGGAAAAATAAGCGTTTGGTGCTATTTACCCATTTAAACTTGTCGTCTTCAACAGCTTTGAACATTTCTAAGCCGAATCCCACCAATTCGAAGGAGTTACTTGGGAGGTTCACTGTGCGAAAACGTGTTAAAGTTAGTGTGTTCCAGACTTCCACCTGTGCTATTGTTTCTCGTAAGGAGGTAAGTGAACATTTTGCTGTCTCTCTCCTGTATTCTTGAAAATATCATTGTTTTCTAATGTCATTCTAGTTAGTTATACTTGAAGGAATGTGCTCCTTTCTTTGCATGCTTTAAAATGGGTTTTATAGAGCGAAATATGGGGTGTCGGAAACTGGGTACTCGAAAATCGTTGTTTACCAGTTATCGACGCAAGTGTCGAATACTGGGGTTCAGAGTAATTTTTAGTTTTGATTGCAGCGTGAACCGTTGATGAACGGTGATTCCAATGGTGTTTGAGATTATACTTTATAATAACTGGATCCAGTGTTCGACAGGGGGTGTCGGAAACTGGTTTATCTGATGTCGAAAACTGAGAAATGATTTATCCAGTAATCGACACCTTGATGATCCAGTGACCGACAGGCTTCATGAATTTACTTTAGAATGACACTTTTGTTTGTTCCAGTGATCTTATTAAGAATGGCAGTCAAGCGAAGGAGCGAGGCTTTAGGAAACTGCAAGGCGAAAAAGAAGAAACCCACGGAAATTTCCATATTATGGAAATCTTAAGATTTCTGACAAAATTGGCAAAATGTTATCATCTAGAGGTTTCAAAGTAGGGTTTAAAAATAAAAATAATCTTAAAGCTTCGTTGGGTTCTATTAAAGATAAAATTAGCGTTCAAGATAAAAGTGGGGTTTATAAGCTGAAATGTTCTTGTGGGCTTGAGTATTGTGGTAAAACTGGTGGGAAATTTAGGGAAAGAATAAAAGAGCATGAAAAGGATTTCAGGGATGACAAAGGTGATTCTGCTTTTGCGAGTCACCTAAGAGAATCCAATCATAACTTTAGTTTTGATCTAACAAACGGACAGTACATAGAATTTCCTCATTTTTGCCCGAAGGGAGGTATGTTGGATGTGCTTGAAATGTTCGAGATTCTTAAGAGTGATAGGTCTGGTAAATGTCTGAATGAGGTGGTCCCTCAACATGTTTCACCGTTGATGGGTTCCTTCCTACAATAGCTTGGTCTCCCCTTCACAATGTTACCCTCACCAATGTTTGAGCTCCCTTTCACTTTGTCTGCCTTGATTGGCATTTGATTATCCTCCCAGGTCCCTTCACTTCTCTGAGCCAATAGGATTATCCTTTCACTTATCTGATTGGGTATGACTTTCACTTTCTCGACCAATGGCACTTGTAACTATATAGTCAAAAGTGCCATTGGTCGAGAAAGTGAAAGTCATACCCAATCAGATAAGTGAAAGGAGAATCCTATTGGCTCAGAGAAGTGAAGGGACCTGGGAGCTATGCTCTCTGTGATGTATCTTCAGTTATTGTTTGTTACTGATGATGACCTAACCGTTGAAATCGATTTAACTTGTAACACATTATTTTTTTGGAAATAGACAACGTTCTACTCAACTCCGTTTTGATTAAAATGGTTTTCCACAATCTCATCGCGAGTGATTTTATTCACACAAATTTCTAGTCTGATTCTAAGACTAATGCTTAATACTTGAAAGACTGTTAGCTGATATATTATGTATGGGTTTTAAAAAAAATGTATGAAAATGAGGCTGTCTTTTTATGTGAGTAGTTTTAAGTTCAATATTTCCATTCTGAAAAATGATCTCTAACAGTGTAATTTCAATTTTTATAACAGTTGAGTTTCTTAAATGATTAAAAATGTTTTTAAAGTTGTTGTCTTGGACTATTATTTGTATGTACCTGATAGGTACTACCTATTTGCATGTACCTGATAGGTACTACCTCATAAACCATGGAAAAATGGTGGGTGTCGAATACAGGGTCTAACCCCTGTCGGAAACTGGGCATCGCATGTCGAATACTGGTACAAAAAACCACATTCAGTTTTGAAGGTTTTAAAGCTTAAATTGTTGTTTCTTAATGAAAATTGAATTGGTTTCCGATTCCTGAGATGTTGGCCCATTAGAAAAGTGGTGAAATCATAAAATTGGTTGGATACTAAAGGTGCTGTGATTAAAAAGCTAGGAAAAAATCGTTAAGACGTCGAACACTGGTGCACTTACCCTATTGGTTTTCCTTCAATTTAAGATTCTAAAAATTCTATAGAATCTTAAATTGAAGGAAAACCAACACATTGATGCCCCGAATTGATTTGCCCCGAAGATTTTGGTTGATGTAGGTCACTTCTAAGGGTTTAAAAATAAATTTTGAAATTTTGAAAACGCCCTAACTCAAAAAATTTGATATAAATGTGTTGGTTTTCCTTCAATTTAAGATTCTATAGAATTTTTAGAATCTTAAATTGAAGGAAAACCAATACCTTTATATCAAATTTTTTGAGTTAGGGCGTTTTCAAAATTTCAAAATTTATTTTTAAACCCTTAGAAGTGACTTACATCAACCAAAATCTTCGGGGCACAACTAGACCCCAAATGGAGCCTACATACCAAATTTCATCAAATCGGTCAATGCTAAGTGGGGAAAGTGCCGCGTACGGAAGGCCAAATTTTTATTCAATTTTTGGATTCTACGTACCTTGGAACGTAAACCAACAAATTTTGAGGGGGCGTTAAAAAAAAAATTTCTTGTTCGATTCCTAAGGTTCATTATTGAAAATAATAAACCATAAGGGGGAAAAATCGTGACCTCAGTCATTGAATAAAGGTTCTTGCCTTCCCAATATTTTATTTTATGAATTCCCAAGGTAAATGGACTATTGAATTTCGAAAATTCTTGCAAATTTCATATATAGGTACAGTTGTAAACTATGACCGCCGGTTCTTAAGAGATTAGACTAACCCGGAACGAGGATGGACTGACTGAGATCCCCTTAACAACCAACGAGGTAAAGATGCCGATTTGGAGTTATCGTGAGGATCTACAGCTTGGAGAGAAAAGTGTTGATTTTGTGTGCTAGTAACCTTATTGCTAATTATCATTCTTCTCTCCAAGCTGTAGATCCTCACATTTTTTACTTCAGATTTATATCTTGAAAATAATGTTTTAAATTTACCCTTCTTTCTTTTTCTCATTTTACCTGCAATAGCTCCAAATCTTCATTTCCACCCAGTTATGGTAGCATCTTTACCTACTTGGCTTTACCTACTTGACGCTGGTGTGATGTTCCCTCGGTAACACATCCTTCGAGCCCTGGGGAAGGTGATAAATTTACCGAAAGCTTGGCAAAGGAGGAGTTTTGTTTGTAGACCCCATCCCCAATCAATTTGACAGAGGATGTCTCAAAAAACCAAGCTTAAACGTTGCAATAGGGAAGTTAGGAAGAAGCGGAAGTAGTAAAATAATTATTTCCCTCAAATCAACTTCAACTGTACAAGTAACGAGTGTCTGAGATGATTTGATGTGTTAAAACTGCCCTTTTCCTTGGAAAATTCGACATTTTCTTCAACGGCATCGTATTCATTCTTACAGAGTAACCTGAAAGTGTTGTGGTCACGTCTTAACATAACGTCAGAGAATACGACTATCAATTTTAATGAACCTTCGGTTGGAAATCTTTTTTTGGGGAATCGATTTCCGAAGTTTTAACACAAAAGGCCAGAAACTCGGTAAGGTAAGTACCTACTTAATAGAGTTTTTTCATAAATAATTATTCATTAGTATGTTCAGTCAATAATACCATCTGAATTTCCATTTCCTAGGATTCAAGGTTGTCCTTCGTCCTCTCTAGACCATGTCTATCCTAGGCGGAAGTTTATCCTAGGCCTGGAAGTAAACAAGCTGGCCTGATGGGTGCGGAGTTAGAAATAAAAATTCACAAGGGCGAAGCAATAAGTTTTCATTTCCTCCTTGGACACAATGGAAGTGGAAGTGTCTCGTTTTTTAAAAGCTTCGGATTACGCATTCGCACTAAGGAAGGAAGTTTCGTCCTTGGGCGAGCAGAAGTGGGCGCCCCCGGGACAACGCCATAGCGGGCATTCGCCTGAGGACGTCTAAAACGTGACCGAATCCCAGAGATGTGCCAATCTCGATGTTCAAAAACGAAGAAGTTTCCGATTTTTTGTTATTTATTCGAAACAGCCCAAAATCGAGTATTTTTGGTACCTATTAACCAACTTATCCACCGCTTCACAACTAGGAATCTCTGGATACATTCCAGGAGTCAAAGTAATTCTTTTGTGCACTAGTACCAAGTTATTTTCGATAATGAACCTTTGGAATCGATAAAAAGTTAACACCAAGAACACACTATTGTTTCAAAGCACCACAGATTTGTTACAAAAAGGGCGGGAATTTGAAACACTGAAAATATTTTTATTTGGATCTTGATGAACTTGAGTATGAGGTTTGGTCAACTTAAATCATGTTTGACAGATACATGGTTCAATGATAGGGTTTTTGTTTCCAAATTAGAAAATGATCGTATTTTACTCCCATAACGTTTACTTTGAATGGCGTGAATTTCTGAAGGCAGTTCCCAGGATAATATGAACTCTAATGAAGTAATTTTATCCATCGGGAATAAGCATCCTTTAGTTAATGTTAGAACAATTACTTACTTAACAACAATGGTTGTTGAGTGACTGAACAACGCCCACCCCTTGTTGCTCTGAAGCAACACGAAACTTGTTGAAAATTAACCATTATTCCATTTTTTTAGATATTTTCTTCTTATTTACACCATTTCACAGCATAATAAACAAAAAGCAAAATTAAAGCCCAAAAAATTCGATGAGTAGGTTCTAAGGGGGTTAACCCCCCCTCCCCCCCCCAATTGATGGTTTTTGTTTCAAGGTTCGTAAAATTCAAAAATCTAATAAAAGTTTGTCCGTCCGTGGCATTTTTCCCAGTTCCTAGTCACTTCTAGGAGTTAATAAGTCGGAGGAAAACGTTTTCAATCAGCTTCAAGTCGAAAGCTTTCGATACATAGGTTTAAAATTTTCAGAGTCGAATGACACCATCCAGAGCTCAGTGAGACCAACCGTTCGCTAATTAGGATAATTAATTAGGGGAGGACTAAAACATCGATTCCAAAATACCCTCCAAGTTTGATGTAGGTAGAACAAAAATGATGATTAGAAGATATCTTACATGAAGGTTGTACAAGAGTTGTCACAGGGAAGAGATGAGGTTGGTAACCAGTAACTTCATCGTTGTAGGTACGTTAGATATTAGGGATCAATTTGAATCTTACAAGGGACGATCAAAACATCAACTCCCGAATACCCTCCAATTTCGAGGTAGGTAGTGCAAACATTATTGGAGGATAACATGGTAGATTGGTGGTTCCCATAAAGAAGAGATAATGTAGGTAACCATTGACTTCCTCGGTGTTTGTTAGATATTAGGGATCAATTTGAATCTTACAAGGGACGATCAAAACATCAGCTCCCGAACACCCTCCAATTTCGAGGTAGGTAGTGCAAACATTATTGGAAGATAACATGGTAGATTGGTGGTTCCCATAAAGAAGAGATAAGGTGGGTAACCATTGACTTCCTCGGTGTTTGTTAGATATCAGGGATCAATTTGAATCTTATTAGGGACGATCAAAACATCAGCTACCCTAGATGTAGTTAGTGTAAAAATGATAGGAAAGTAATATGGAGGTTCCCATAAAGAAGAGATGAGATAGGTAACCATTGACTTCCTCGGTGTTTGTTAGATATTGGGGATAAATTTGAATCTTATATCAAAACATCAGCGACCCATCAAGTTCGATTAGGTAGAGCAATAATGATAGGAAAATAATACGGAGGTTCCCATAAAGAAGAGATGAGATAGGTAACCATTGACTTCCTCGGTGTTTGTTAGATATTGGAGATAAATTTGAATCTTATATCAAAACATCAGCTACCCATCAAGTTCGATTAGGTAGTGCAAAAATGATAGGAAGATAACATGGAGGTTCCCATAAAGAAGAGATGAGGTAGGCAACCATTGACTTCCTCAAGTTTATTAACAATTGTACATTAGATTTCCAGCTGTTTGTCGCTGTAACCACAATCAAAGTGTTATTATGTAAACAGCCAGTAGGTACCTGATTCCAGGCAGGTGCCCTTTCCAGATCATAAAATTGTGGCTCTCTGATTGGTGGAAGCGCACCCATGCGGCATACCTACGTTGGAACCACTAGCGTCTATAATTTGGCTCGCTTTGAAAGGATTGGAAGACACGCAGACACAACCAAAAATTGTTCAGCGAGATCTTAATCGTGAAAAATAGTTTCTGGACAGAGCAAAAGTAATTCATCCTCAAAAGCAACTTGAAAAGAACCAGAAAAATTGCAAGATTTACGGCTTACCTTGGCGTGGAAATCGGCGGCTCCTGACGCGGCTTTGGTGGCTTCCTTGTTGATCGCGACGCCCCAAACAGCCCCTTTGTGGCCTTCGAAAGTACCTATCCAATCTCCAGTATCTCCTTGACGCAACATGGGTTTTCCATCTGAAAATGAATGTAACTTGTGAAACAACCTAGAATAATAATCAATCAAAAATATTTGGTGAAGTTTTGGATTGTTAACTTCGCTAAATCGAGAAATAAGGTTATGTAATACAATTTATTTAATACACTAAAGATTTTCTGGTAAATTTATTTTGTTCTCCCAATATTTGTTGCTCTTCAGCATAGAAAATGATACACGCAAAACCATCATCTTTGAACCATCATAGTTTCGATTGGATGATATATTTCTAGGTAGAATACCACCGACTGCAGATCTGAGAACTAATCAGCCAGTTCAGAAAGGGAAGGAATACCATTTCAAGTCGTGAATGGGTAAGATATATTTTGACACTACGATTAATCAAAATTTGTATCTAGCTTCTTTTCCAAGTTCATCCAATTTGAAAATTCAACCAGAAAAATACTTATTGGAAGAAACGGAATATCTTTTGAACCTAAGACTTTGCCAAATCAGATTAATATAACTTTTGGCAACTCAATTTGAACATTTGACAAATCAGTTTTTCTTTTCGCTAGTCCTTGTCCGACTTTTTCACTCCTAAAATGTTCAATAAATGAACAAAAAGAACATTAAGTGTTCATAAAAAATATATATACGTTCTTTCCTCTCCAATAGATTTGGATTTGAGTCTCCCCGTTGTAGCTGCTCTCTGGTGGCAATTATTGATAACTTGGCTGTATCTCATTTCAAAATTAGACGTTTCTACTTGCCAGTTTAATTGCATTGTGAAGAGAAGAAAATTGATTTTGAATCGTATTTTTGGGTGTGAAATCGATTTGAATGTAAAACATGGTGAAGAATACTGTACGCAGAACTTCTTACATTACTTATGTATTGCTGGGGATACCTATTTGATCCAAAATGCTACAATGATTAGATTCACATTTAAATTTCAAATTTCCTAGATTTCTTCATCATTGAGTACATTTTTCAGACTTGAATTTTTTTTCAATTTTATTTGCCTCTCTATAAAGGTGTTTCACAATATTGGTCAATTCTCATTACTTTTACAAAATTCTTTGACTTCCCGGGGCTGAAAGTTACGTCTTTTCCTGGTTCCTGATTGATTGGGGGAAATAGATCAGCTACCAATACAAACTAGAATAATCAAAAATTGAATATGGATGCGTATCATGGAACAGGAGATTACAGCTCAACAGACATCTCCTTTCCCAATTTTTCCCTGGATTTCCTTGGAATATTTCCCTTTCAGCTTCAAGAATGCAGTTTACAGAAAAAAAAGTAGACAAGCAGGAACAGTTCAGTAGAGAACAGTTGGGAACCATGAAACAGTTCCTTACCTCGCACTTAACACATTGGACGCAGAACACGTCTATGTCACACTCAGGGTCCCTGTGGAAGGATGCATCAATGTCACCAAAACACCTTTCGCAAAAGGTTCAAGAATATCCGCTCCTGTTCTTTCGTTCTTGTTTAACTCTCTTTTCTAGCTGTTTTTCTTGATAGATATGTTTATGTAGTGTTCTGTAGTTGTTCTTGTAGTGTTTATGAGACAAACGGTTCAATTTGGTTAACACGTCGACTGCAGGAAAAAAATGCGTTGGTCCACTGACGCGGAGACATTTTTTTTGAGAAGGGCGCAAAGATAAGGGCCCGTATTCACAAAAATCGCCAAAGTGAAACTTGAAGTCGCTCTTCCGAAAGTGATACTTCAGGCCAAAGTGAAACTTGAGGAGAAATCGCTATTCATAATCGTTTTTAGTGTAGCTGCTCTTAGGTCAGCTTTAAGCTCAACTGATAAGGAAGTTGAACTTCCGAAAGGGTAACCCTTAGGGCGACTCGCTCCTATTGACCAATGGGAATATTCAGTGATAAAATTGATAACCGGTTGGTGATCAACAAACGATTGTCCGGGTCGGACTAATTTGAAGACCAGAAGACTGGAAGACCCAATGAAGGAAGACCCGATGGAAAACTGAGGAAAGGCCGACATGAAAGGTTAATTTGGGCTTACCTACTGGTTCTTTGAAATAGAATTCACATAAATCTGACTACATTTTGGACACTTGAACTATAATGTCCTCAAATTGAAATGAACTGAGCACAATTATACGTGCTCAAAGGTAGCTGAAAAAAGGAAAAGTAGGAAATTGTTTACCTGTGACGTGCGCGGAAGGTCTTCTGACCAACACTCGAATCCATTTTCGCTTTCTTGGCCTTCTTGGCACAGTTTGTACCTACACGTCTCCTTTCCGTAGATACTGCAAATATTCCATGTAGTAGTTTTCCATTCAAATCCGAACGGAAAAACTTCGTAAAACGGGTGTCGAAGCAAGCAAAATAGACGCACTTCTTGACAAAAGCTGTACTAAGGGCCAGTAAAGTGTGGTAGGAGCCAAACTTACCCGGAGAGTGTAACTTGACGAAAGTTCAGCTTCGGTAAAGTGGAGCTGAAGTGACGCTTCTTCTAAAGTTCGGTTTGTGAATAGCGTTTTCTCTAAAGTACGGCTCTAAGTGGAAATTTCAGGCTTCACTTAGTAAAAAGCCCCACTAAGTGCGTTTTGTGAATACGGCCCAAGGTGTCACTTTGATAACAGTGATAGCATGACCTTCAACATCGACTTATTCATCTCCAGATTGAAGCGTTTGTCTCATAATTAGTTCATCTATCACGAAAAACAACTAGAAAAGAGCGGTAACCAAGAATGAAAGAACAGGAGCAGATATTCTTGAACCTTTCGCAAAAGGTGTTTGCGTGACATAGACGCGGCCAGCCACAGGGACCCCAGGATTTGCGTGCCATAGACGCGATCCACTCCAACATGTTAAGGTTGAAGGTCATGAACAGTTATCAAAGTGACACTTAGCAAAAAAAAAGGATCCGCCATAGTGGACCAACGCGTTTTTTTAATGCATTCAACGTGTTAACATCTACATAACCAATAGGGCGTGAAAAAGGAAATACTCTGTTCAGCCAACTGTTCAAAACTTCTGTCAAAGATCAGGCACGGAGGTGCCCATAGGAAGATCCAAGTTAGAAAATAGAGTATAGTTGGCTGAATGCAGACCAAGCGCTCCTGGCGGGAAAGAAACCCAATTATTACCTCTAATGAACAGAATTTTTATCCACGGATTCTTGTTTTTTATAATTTTTTGTCAGAAAGTATGTCACTTTGAGTGGAGGAATTCCCAAAGACATATCGTATGGACTGGGATTTGCTCGATAGAGATGGGCGAAACAGTTACATTTACGTATTGTTCCACCATTACCGCTCTAGGTGGGTAAAAGGTTCCAATAACCTGTTATTTATTAATAGGTTATCTCAGGGACCTTCTCACCATCTCATTTCAACATTCCACTCCAAGGTGTCATTCTGTTGATTTCTAGTTTTCTAAAAATGAATTTTTTTCTCTTTTTTTTCTTCCTTAGTAAGTAGGTTTTTCTATCATGCTATTCCTGACATCATTACATGATAGCGTATTTTCACTTTTTCGAAGAAAAGAAAACAAGCTATTGTTGACAAGAAAAAATTCTAGTATTAATGACAGGGTTATTGTGGTAATAATATTATGTTCCAAGCGGAATGTGGAATTTCACCGAATTCTGTTTGCATTTTTCCTGAATAGTTGATGGTGTGGGGTAAATGAAAATCGGGTTAATTTCGGAAAATAAGTCTCTGTTATTTTTGGGAGACAATCAAAATTTATGATTTCAAAAAATAACCGGGAAAATGGACCTCTACAACATGAAGCGGGATCGCTCGCTGATTGGCTGTTCGGATCGCCGTCTCCTCCCAGTGTTGCCCGATGGTGCGATGAAATCGTGTTATCCAAGAGAAAAGTTATCAAACAAAAACAGGGGAAACCTAATTTTCCCCATCTTGCTTTTTCTATTTTTTTCTTCAGTTTTTCGATTTCGATCTTTACTGGTTTTGTGAAATGTTGCATCTGAGGACTATGGATTTCTCGATCTCAGCGCTTCAAGCGGCCGTAAATGAACTATTCCAGAATGACGTCATCCTCCCGGTTTTTTTAAACGTTCATATTTTCTACACTGTTTTGTTTATTCGTGAATTAGGAAGTTCGGGCTGAAAGTTTGCCGTAGGATGTTTTTCGAGGTGCTGAATCCGATTTTGGAGTCAAAAATAGAAAATTCCGACATGGTGAAATTCCTCATTTACGGAACCCGGTAATAGGTTATTTATAACTGTTACGTTAAACCGCACATCTTTATCTCTACTCTAGATGCAGAATTTCGGCTGTGATAGTGAGCCACCGATTCATAGATCTGATATTCCATTGAGACAGGGAACAGTTGTTGTAGAAGCGATTTTTGGTATCAAAAACCCAAGCAAAATCAAGCATTTCTACTACTACTGTAATAATGGACAAATGATAGTACCTAATCATCAAATTCTAATAACATCTACCTAATAAAACTGAGTTCCCTGTAGTTGCTCAGCATCTCTTTATAAATACGTGATTTATCTTGAAATTTACGAAAATTTAAGAATAAATGATATTTGAAGAAGTCGAATAGGCAAATGGACCATGTTAACGCGACCAATTGCTATTTCGACCACAAAAATAGGATGAATTGGACACGACAGCTAGGAAGCAGGCAATCAAACCTTATCAGTAAGACGATAGAAAGAACCGGGTCATTTCGAATGAGATAGGATATTTGTACACACAAGTTACAGTGTCCAGCGACAACCTACACCCATGGAACTTTAGATGTATAAAAACGAAAGAAGAATACACCACTTTCTGATGCGAATAGCCAAGACATCAGCCAAACTACGTCAAATGCGTGGTGGGAAGGATGACTCCTTCCTCACCGATAAGTAGAACACTCCGAGTATTTGGCAAGATCTCTTGAATTACCTACTTAGGTAGTTTATCATTTTATTAGGTATCTATATAGCTTACCTTTGCTTGCAGAGATCAAGAAATAGGAGCTTTCGGTGATATCGCTAAAAGCCAAATGAACAACGGGGCGAGTGTGTCCACTACATGTGAGAGGCGTTTGTCGCAAGTTGGCCATTTTTCGATTCGAGTTTATTCTATCGAACACAAATAAAATTGATGAGAAAACTAACGCAGATTATACGAATATCGATCGGTTGATGAATGGGTTGTGGTGATATAAAAATTAATAAATAAAAAAAACCGGGAGGGGAATCGGAAGGATGTAGATGAACTGTCCACTGAAGGCAAACCGACTCGCCAAGTAACCGAACCAACACCACCTTCACTCCACGAGAATTCACAGCCAACTGGATTTTTCGACGAGAAGCTTTTTCCGAGAGGGGGGTGGAGGGACCAAGGTTGTTCCTTCCAGGTGGTCTCGACCGACGTGAACGCAGCGAATGGTAACAATCTGGCCGATTGTTGTGGAAGAGGGCAAAAATTTTCCTTGGCAAAATATTGAGATGTTTTTGAGATCTTGAAAGTTGAGCTAGCTTGAACAATTTTTATTTGAGGAATTCTACTCTTGGAAACAGACCCGAAAGTTTCATTATTCACTATAATTCGATGGAGATTTGCACTGAAATTGGTGAAGTAGGTAATTTTTCTACAAGTTTTTTTTTTTACAAGAGAGGTACAGAGGTGGGGGAAAGTTCCTGCACCTTTCGTGATGAGGCGTGAAAACAAATGTCTGATACTACCATGGTACTTTCCCTGTAGTAGGGGATAGTCAGAGAAGTTCTTAAGGGGGTCTCAGTCGGTCGACGTTCGTTCCTCGTTCTGGGTCAGTATTTCGCCAAATCGAAGAAGCAAAAACTTTAAAAGTTGTACTTAAATTGGAAATTTTAGAGGATTTTAGACATTTATTAGAACACGGCCCTAGGGAATTGAAAAACTGAAATATTGCCGCCGGAATCATCAAAATTGAACAATAATTGCCAGAGAAAAATGGGAAAAACCGTTAATTCAGTTGTTTTTCCCATAAAATGATGCTAAACTTGAAAATGTCAAAGATTTAACAAAATCATTAGTGCATGGGCCTTGGGGATATAAAAACTGAAAGATTGCCGCTGGAATAATCAAAATCGAACAATAATTGCCTGAGAAATATGGGGGAAACACGGAAAAAACCTTTTATTCAGTAGTTGTTTCCATTTTTCTTTGGCAATTATTGTTCGATTTAGACGATTCCGGCGGCAATATTTCAGTTTATCAATTCCCTATTGAAATTGCTAATCTCATAATTTGAATATGGCGCGCTGATCCTTATCATGTGTTATCAACCCGTTGGGTTCCCGCCTTCTGTTCGCATTCTCGATTCCGATTCTGTTCAGTTACATTAAAAGTTATTCGAAAACTATTTGTTCGCGTTTTATTTAAAGTAAAACCTCTATGGTTATGGGCTCAAATCGCTCAAAATGCGTTATTCCTGCTGTTCAATCGGAAGTTCTGTTGTTATTGTCGCGTTAACATCGTAAAGTCGCGGTTTCTTCAATCGGTTGTCGTTGTTCCCTTCGTCTGATCAGTGCGCGAGTGCATTTTATCAGTATCGTTATTTTCATCGATCATGGAATTCGTCAAGGGCATTAAACCGTTGAAAGGAGCAGAAGATTGGCCTCAATGGAAAGACAAAGTAATGGACGTGATGGAGTACTTCAACGCCGTTGATATAATTGAAGGTAAATCGATCAAACCAGTACTTTCGCAATCGCCGACTAAGGATGAAAATGAAAGATTTGATGCTTGGAACAAAACCGCAGCCCAAGCTAAAATGGTTCTGTCTCAGTGTGTGAGCGACGAGCTTCATCAACGCATTTCTGGTCGTCTTTCTGCAAGAGAAGCTTGGGATATTTTGACAAAAGAGTTTGATAATAAAGCCGAAGACCAACTTTTTCGTCAGTGCCTCGATTTTTTTAGCACTGAATGGTCAGATAATGAGGACGCTCCTTCCGTTTTAGCTCGTATCAAAACTCAGCATCGCGATTTTTCAGCTGGTTTAAAGACTCGTAAAATTGAAAGCGTCGAGAGTCTTCTAGAGCTTCTTTTCGTGTCAAAAGTCCTTCATATTCTTCCGAAAAGGCTCGAAACATTCAAGTCGAGCTACCTACTTTTGAAGGCAAATGATAACAAAACGATCGATGATATCTCATCCGCACTCATTCTTCATGAGAGAAACGTCGCGCCTGTACCTACACCAAACTCATCAGGTGAAGTTTTGGTGATAAGGAATGAGAACCAGGGTAAGTTCACTCGAAAAAACAAGCCTTTTTCTAACCGTCCTAAATCGGAAACATCTCAAGATACGGGAAACAAAGTAGTTGATGTTGTTTGCAAGTATTGTGGTCTCAAGGGACATTGGTTGAAAAATTGTGTTCGATGGAAAGCTGATGGTCAACCACCTTACCCTGCACGCGCAAATGGAGCCGCAACCTGCAAAACTTCAACTCCAACTGTAAATGAGACTGAAACGAAGATGGCACTAGTATCTGTCAGCAGTGACGTTTTGTCAGTGTCTACTGATGACGATTGGTGGATTGACAACGGTGCAACCAAGCACATTACCAACAATTTCAATTGGTTCACAAAATACGAGCCATTCACTGGAAATTGTGTGGTAACCGCCGCGGATAATAAGAAATTGAAAGCACTCGGTAGCGGAATTATTGAAGTGACAAACTTTTCTAATGGTCAATTGAAAAGTTCGACTCTCAACGAAGTCTGGTATGTACCAGATATTTCGCGAAACCTTTTCTCGGTACTGGCGGCACACGATAGGAATCCTACCAGTAAATTTGAATCAAACCTATGTGAATGTAAATTCAGTGTTGATGAAAAGTCGTTTTCACTGGAACAAGAGAGCAGCATGGAACACTGTATCGAGCGTCGTTCCACCCAGTTCAACCCGAGGTGCCATGTGTCAATTTGGTAGAAGGTACGGATACCTTACAACTATACCATGAGCGATGGGGACACCTGGATAAGCGGTATGTTCGAGACAAGCTGAAATCCGAGCTAGGCATCGCGGTTAAGCCCTAGCAAAGAACCATGTGGACCTTGTCAATTCGGCAAGGCACACCGACAACCATTTGGCACCAGAGTCCGAGCGTCCGAACCAGGTGAGTTGTTATCGGGTGACGTTTGTGGTCCTTTTGATGAATCATTCAACAGACGCAGGTATTTGATTGTGATAAAAGATCACTTTTCACATTTTCGTTTTTGTTTTGTCGTGCGACAAAAATCAGCAGTGAAAGAAGCAATTCGTGAAGTACTGGCTAAAGCTCAAACTGTGGGACATAGAGTGAGAGAATTTCTCAGCGACAACGGCGGAGAATTCGATAACGAAGAGGTTCGAGCTATACTCAACGAATTTGGTGTAACTCAGCGACTCACGGCACCATATACTCCTCAACAAAACGGCGCGGTTGAAAGAGAGAATCGAACTATCGTCGAAATGGCTCGAACTTTCAAATATGCAAATTCAGAAATCGAATTTCCTGCAGCCATCTGGGCTGAACTGGTGACCACTGCTGGATACGTCCTAAATCGTTTGGGAAAATCATCAATTGAGGGAAAGAGTCCTCACGAAATTTGGTTTGGCAAGAAACCACGAATCAAACACTTGCGAATTGTAAGTTCCAAGTGTTATGTTCACATTCCCTCACAGAAGAGAAGAAAAATGGACTCAAAAGCTGTAGTCGGATATCTTGTTGGGTATGACGGCGATGAGCGATACAGAATATACATACCAGAGAAACGGGATATCATATTATCCAGAGATGTCACTTTCCACGAAAGAGTTGGAGATTGCGAAGAACACGTTTATTTTCCTACAAAAATTGAGGACACAGTCTCTAACGAAAAGGAAGATGAAACGGATTGTGAAAAATTAGTTGGAGAAACAACTAAGAAATCAAACGAGGTCATTCCGTCCGAATCGTCTGCATCATCGGAAGATGAAGAAGAAAATGCTGCTGCTCCTGGCGATCGTAGAAGCACACGCAAACGTCAAAAACCCTCCTACTTAAATGACTACGTCACAATAGCCGAGGCATTTCTAGCTGAAGATGACCCAAAGTCGTTCTCAGAAGCAATAGAGCGTGAAGATAGGGAAGAATGGAGAAATGCAATGAACACAGAAATTGACTCAATGCTTTCAAACGATGCATGGGACCTGGTCGACCTTCCTTCTGGAAAAATTGCCATTAATAACAAATGGGTCTTTCGTCTTAAACGCCATCCAGACGGTACCATCGATAAATATCGAGCGAGAATGGTAATACAGGGGTGTGCACAGAGACCTGGCGTGGACTATGAAGACACCTTCAGTCCAGTCACCCGTTTGGACACAATTCGCACATTGTTGGCAGTGGCTGCCACAGAAAGGATGGAAATTATGCAATTCGACGTCTCCACTGCTTTCCTGTACGGTGATGTGATGGAGGAAATTTATATGAAACAGCCAATCGGCTATGCAGATGGTACAAATCGTGTTTGTCGTCTCAAGCGGAGCCTGTATGGTTTGAAGCAGGCTTCCCGCTGTTGGAATCGCAAATTTGATGAATTCATGATTGGTCTCAAATTTGAGCGAAGCCAAGAGGATCCATGTGTTTACATCCGGAGACAAAATTCTGATAAGCTCATCGTTGCATTATACGTAGATGATGGACTATTCATTTCCACATCCAAACTGGAGCTGAGAATTTTTGTCCAGCAACTCAAATCAAAGTTCAAAGTTGTCACCAAAGAGCTCACCTACTACCTCGGCCTTGAAATATCAAAAATCAATGATGATATAGTGGTTGGTCAGCCTGCATTCATAGAGAAAATATTGAAACGATTCAATATGGCTGAGTGCAATTCAACTAAAATACCTATGGACAAACTAGGGAGTTCATCTCCAGGGAAAGCGCCAGTTAATTTTCCCTATCGTTCAGCTGTAGGTGCGCTTCTGTACCTAGCCAGAGGTACTCGCTTCGACATAGCTTTTGCTGTCAGCGTTCTATCCCGTTCACTGGAAAACCCTTCAATCGAGGACGTTGGTCGAGTCAAGAAAGTTTTCAGATATCTAGCTGGAACCAAAAACTTGAAGCTGGTGTATCGCTATAAACCAGAAACTCGCCTCCTTGGTTGTTACAGTGACGCAGATTTTTCTGGATGCCACTCCACCTACCGTTCAACAAGTGGTGTGGTAATAATGTTCGCAGATGCAGCTATAAGTTGGTTCAGCCAACGTCAACGCCTTGTAGCTGATTCCACTTGTGAAGCCGAATTGGTTGCTGCAAATGCTGCTTCAAAAGAAGTGATTTGGATTGCGAGATTTCTAACAGAATTAATCGGTCTAACATCGGTGCCTGTTCTTCATATAGACAACGAAGCTGCAAGACGTTTGTCAGAGAATCCCGAATTCCATTCAAGATCGAAACACATTCTGAGAAAACATTTCTTTATTCGAGATCGCATCAATGCAAAAATGTTGGAAGTGTCACATATAGAATCCGAATCTCAATTAGCAGATTTGTTAACCAAACCTATGCCTCATTCAAGACTTCTGTATTTGCGTCAAAAGTTAGGTCTTGTTCATGTGTAATTATTTTTCGTCAGTTTTTGCCATATGTCTAAATTCCTCGATTAAGGGAAAGTATTGAAATTGCTAATCTCATAATTTGAATATGGCGCGCTGATCCTTATCATGTGTTATCAACCCGTTGGGTTCCCGCCTTCTGTTCGCATTCTCGATTCCGATTCTGTTCAGTTACATTAAAAGTTATTCGAAAACTATTTGTTCGCGTTTTATTTAAAGTAAAACCTCTATATTCCCTAGGGCCGAGCACTAATGAATTTCTAAAATCCTTTAAAATTTCAAATGTAGGCACAACTTTTCAAGTTTTTGCGCCTTCATTTTCGCAAAATACTAAGAATGAAAGGCGACCGACTGAGACCCCCTTAACCAAGGTTCTGTCGAAAAACATCGAAAGGTTCTAACAATTGATACTTATAATCTTATGGAATAAAATAGCTTTGCTGGAACTCACACATTTGAACCTGAAGGAACCCCCAACACTTACCTATGCTATTAACAACACTGAAATTAACTTTATACTTTTATTAAACAATGGGGAATTTGCCTCAATTTTAGATTCTGGAATTTCAAGGCAAATCCTATTATAGGGCCCTAGAATAACGTTTAACACTAGGAATAACCAACGGAAAAAAATTACCGTAGGAGAAAATGACTAAACAAGTGAACCTCTGTTACAAAACACCGCGAAAATCGAGGAGTATTGTTGACGTCATACGAAAAAAAAAAAAAAACGACGCGAAAGCAACGACAACAGACAGAGTTCTAGCACGCCACACAAAACGATCCAGTGAAATGGCTACTCGAATAATGTGATTCAAATCTTGAAACTAAATAAGAGAAGATGAAGAATAATAATGCTTGATAAACTAGTAGATAGATTCGTATTGTAAAAAAGTGAGTAATATTGTTTCTAATGTGTGTAATATGTCTGGGTTCTTCCTGCCAGTTCGTGGCGCACTCTTGTGCGCACTACTCGGAAGGTAAACGTTCGCGTATGTTCCGCTTCTGTGGTAAGCGCCACAGAACCTCCTTTGAAGTCAGATTGGTAGAATATCCGTCACGTTTCAAACATGGCTGCCTCTTACACATTTCCATCTTCCTCAAATTCTCTAAATTTTTTGGATGCGTTTTCGAGCAGCTCACTATGGTTTTATTCCATAAAAATAAACCCTCATTCGAAAAAAAAAAAAAAAAAATGTGAGGCAAATTCCCCATTAGGTTTATAGGTAACTTTACAGTAACCTTGCTTGTTTTGTAGTTGATTATGAGTGATGAGTCATTTGATGTTTTGTTTTAATTGGTGCACACATTTACCTTACCTTTTTTCTTGTACCTTGGGTTATTCAGCTTACGATGTTTTTTCGTTCTTTTCAGATGCAAACAGCTTCAAGTTCAAAAACCGTTCGCCCTTTCAGATCGTCCTCTTCCTGAAAACACAGCAAGGGATTGTCCTCAAACTCCTGTTTCCAGCTGTTCTCAGGATGATGCCTCATCCCTCATACGGGTGATTCTCAGAAAAAGCTCAATTTTCAAGGCTCAAACTTTGAGAAAGTGAACCGTCTCCAAAAAATTCAAAAAAATTCATGAAGTTTCCTGGGAACGTTAAGAAGAATTTGTAATGCAAGACAGAGCTCAATTCACAGTTTTTAGTCTCAAATTTCAATTTTGAAAATTTATAGTGCGGCGGTAATGAGAACTTGATTTTTTTTAAGTCGTTGGTATTGAGAATAACGTATTAGTTTCACAATTCTGTGTGAAAAAAATTCATCAAGTTTCCTGGGAACTTAAAGAAGAATGTGTGACGCAACATAGATCTAAATTCACAGTTTTTAGTCCCAAATTTCCATTTTGAAAATTTTTAGTGCGGCGGTAATGAGAAAAAAACTAAAACACTCAGTCAAATGACATTCAAAAAACTCTTTATCAGTCTACGACATAATATATATCAATCTTCAACTTTTTATATTAATTAACTTGACAATTTTGTTAATATTCGTCACATAACTAACTTAATTACATCACAGATTTGTTTCATTAATATAGTAAGTAGGATAGTAAGAAGGCAAATATTTTTTAAGAAACTCTTGACCATACTGTGCCTTCGATCAGCCTCCCTTTTTTGTTCACACAATTGTTCCGCTGTGTAGAGTGTAGGGCGAGTCATCTCTGAGGGTTACCTAAGGGAACGATAAGAATTTTTTTATTCTAAGGGCTTAGGGCAATATGGAGATAATAATATCAGAATTCGAAAACCTAAAATCTTTTTATTTTTAAAAACTGTCAATAGATACTTGACGTAGAAAATAATATTTATACTTCATCTTTAAAATACTCAACTAACAACATTTTCTCGTTACCACACGCCTATTATCATTACCACCGAACTTTATTAAGTTAGTGGTAGTGAGATGGTTTGATGTGTGGTAATGAGAATTCAAAATTTGAGAGCTTGCCATTATCGTTCTGTACATACTATATTCCTCATTCTACGCCGTTTGAGAAGGCAATTAGTGGGCTACAGAAAAATGCGATCTAAAAAAATTAGTCACCAACATTGAAAGAGAATCATTGAACTGTGGTAATGATAACAATAAATGTACGCACCTGACACGTGACCTTTAACAACCACCCCTGCTTACCAACTTACGAGGGAAATGGCGGTGGCGAGTTCCCTAGCGCTCTGCAGTATTGCCACTGTGATTCTCGTCGAAAGTTTGCCAAAATGTCCTGTTGGTCGCTATGGGAGGGAAAATCTTGATTCTTGTGCGGTAATGAGACTTTCACCATTACACTTTTTGAAATAAGTTATTGGCATCACCAAATAGATTTAAAAATCACACCACTCTGTTTTTGATGAGATCTACATGTAGACTTTCAGTTTCATTCGTTTTTTCACGCAATCAATATTTTCCAAGGCCTAGGAGAAGACTTTTGTAGGCAAAAATTAAATCATTACAGGTGGTGGTAATGAGAATTGAGCCTTTCAAGACAAAAGAAAAGGTATTAATTTCGGATAAATGTAAATTTTTCAAGAGGTTCTAGTAGGCAGAGACAGGAATAAACCCAATGAAAAAATTAGAAAAAAAAACTAGGACGCACATTTGGAGAAACCCTACCATAACACTATTATTGAGCTTTTTCTGAGAATCACCCATACCAACTTTTCTCGTCTCCACTTAACTTGTCTCCGTTACTCTGTGCCTCATACTAACCCTGACGTATGTGCAGAAAGAACCAACACCAGTAGGTACTTGGTACACTTTCTCCTGGTTCAGATGGAAGATCAAGAATTCTTATGTACACCTACACCTCCAAAAAGGATAAAATTGAAGAGACAGCAAGGGCGAAGATGCAGTTAGAGCAAGAGCTAATTGACAAAGCACTCAACCAGCGCAAAAGGGAGAACGCGTTGTTCGGAAGAATTTGTTTGAAAAGCATACAAAAAACTCGACCATCAGTTTCCATTCAAGTTGACAGTTCAAGCTCAGATGCAAAAATGGCGAGTTCCTTAGTGACTCAGACATGGATTCCTTCATACAAGAACTCATGGATGAGGAAGAAGAAGACACTGTGGAAAGCTGGGACTTCAATACATAACAACAAATTCGTAGTGATCCAGAAGTAAAGTTCAAGCTGCAGTGGGAGGAAAATGTTGTCACTTTGAAGGGATAAATTCCATAAATTAATTCAAATGCTGAGGGATTTCCAAGATGACAAGAAGATCTATTATTCTCCACAAGAATCCGCCAAAGGAACGAAGAGTTTTTGTGGTAGACTTTTTGTGTAGCAGTAGCAACATACACCAAAAAATCTTGTGGTCGCGTTTGTAACCTTCCAACATTGCCTTTTAAATACAAGCTGCCTCTTGAAACCCACTCAAATGTCATTACAGGCCTACTTAGTATTCAGAGACAACAACATCAGTACTCTCTTAAAAGTCTCAAGTCAAACCTTGTGACTGACTGCCTGTTGCTGGGAATCTCGCCTTACCTAGCTCAAAAAAAAAAAAAAAAAAAAAAAAAAATTAGCCACTACTTGAGTCAACTAGAATCATTTATTTATTTCCAAAAATTAGCTCTTAAAATGAAGAAAAAAACTGGTAATGGTATAAAAAGTTCAAGAAATATTCGATTTAATGTCTCAAAATATACATGATGATAAACGTTAGATTACAACACGTTAAAGGATTTGGGTTGTAGATGAGCTGAGAATTTGAAATTTACTCGTACGAATTTACTCACTAAGGTTTCTGAATGTTCTGAAGGATCTAAAAGCTCCTTAAGTTGGAAGTAAATAAAAATAATAAACAACTTTCATTCATGAATACAAATTTTATTTTAAAGAATATTTTAAACGATATTTCTACAATTTTACAAAGAGCGATGAAATACGAGGGTTGTAAATACATCAGGGAGAGGCGAGCGTCCGCTCGACTTGGACTGTGTCAGACGGATTGTTGACGTCACTGGAGACGACGATTTCATTTATTCTCAGCATCGTGTAGTGAGACCTGTAAACTGTTGAACGAAACGTGAATGAGAACTAGATTTTGTTTGAATTTGCAATAGATTAGTGGAAAAACTGAGACAAAGAATCGATAGAATCAAAAAGTCAAGAGACAATGAAAATCATCAAACTACTCGTAGTAGGTTCACTCGCGAGAGAAGTCCACTGTTGAACATACGTTCAACTGAATAGAAAATGCTTCAAAATTATTACACAATGGTTTATCATTTTTCTATATAGATCACTCGTCTACAAAGCCACCAACCATCCAACATGAAGAAAAACATCGATCGCATTTCGGTCAGCTAAAATTTGAACGATTAGGCCTCTTTTGCGATTCACACTCGTGTTTCTGATTTATCGTACGTCAAACCCTCAAATTCTCGTAGGGAGCGAACGGTTTGTCCTACAGAGCTCCGCGTGGTCTCAAAAAATTCTGTAGAATCTTAAATTGAAGTAAAAACAATACCTTTATAACAAAATTTTTTGAGTTAGGGCGTTTTCAAAATTTCAAAATTGATTTTGGAACCCTTAGAAGTGACCTACATCGACCAAAATCTTCGGGGCACAACTAGACCCCAAATGGAGCCTACATACCAAATTTCATCAAAATCGGTCAATGCTAAGTGGCAAAAGTGCCGCGTACGGCGGACGGACGGCCAAATTTTTATTCGATTTTTGGATTCTACGTACCTTGAAACGTAAACCAACAAATTTTGAGGGGGTTGTAAACAATTTTTTTTCTTGGTCGATTCCAAAGGTTCATTATTGAAAATAATAAACCAAAATCGAGAAAGACAGTCGAAATATGTGTTAACCTAAGTCAAATAATACGATACTAATCGAAAATTTGTTGATCTCAAAAATAATTAACAATAATAAACAATAAATGAGAATAATAATATTATTCTCATTTATTGTTTATTATAACATATTATGTTGTATTGCATTGTAGAATAATTTGAATTTGTGTCAAAGCAATGTCAGATATTTCCAAGTAATAATACTTACGTAATAATATTAAAGCAAAGTGAAATCCTAATAAAATGTGTTTTCTTCTTCTTTAGTGGAAATGACAAAAACAAATTGGTTTACTCCAGAAAGAAGTCCACTTCAAAGGGTGGGTTTTCAGTGGGTGTTCCCTTCAAAAAACGAGTTATTTCAGCGAAATTAAAGGGTTTTTTCACCTTCCAAGGAATATTGGTGAACAGCTATTATAGCTGTGTATAATACACAGTGTCATGCAACCGATCGGCAATTCTACAGGAAACGATTCCACAACTAACCGATCGGCAATACTAGAGGAAACGATTCCACAAGTAACCGATTGGCAATACTACAGGAAACGATTCAACAAGTAACCGATCGGCAATACTACAGGTAACGATTCCACAAGTAACCCATCGGCAATACTAGAGGTAACGATTCCACAAGTAACCGATCGGCAATACTACAGGAAACGATTCCACATGTAACCCATCGGCAATACTACAGGAAACGATTCCACAAGTAACCGATCAGCAATTCTACAGTAAACGATTCCACAACTAACCGATCGGCAATACTAGAGGAAACGATTCCACAAGTAACCGATCGGCAATACTACAGGTAACGATTCCACAAGTAACCCATCGGCAATACTAGAGGTAACGATTCCACAAGTAACCGATCGGCAATACTACAGGTAACGATTCCACAAGTAACCCATCGGCAATACTAGAGGTAACGATTCCACAAGTAACCGATCGGCAATACTACAGGAAACGATTCCACAAGTAACCGATCGGCAATACTACAGGAAACGATTCAACAAGTACCGATCGGCAATACTACAGGTAACGATTCCACAAGTAACCCATCGGCAATACTAGAGGTAACGATTCCACAAGTAACCGATCGGCAATACTACAGGAAACGATTCCACAAGTAACCGATCGGCAATACTACAGGAAACGATTCAACAAGTAACCGATCGGCAATACTACAGGTAACGATTCCACAAGTAACCCATCGGCAATACTAGAGGTAACGATTCCACAAGTAACCGATCGGCAATACTACAGGAAACGATTCCACATGTAACCCATCGGCAATACTACAGGAAACGATTCCACAAGTAACCGATCGGCAATACTACAGGAAACGATTCAACAAGTAACCGATCGGCAATACTACAGGTAACGATTCCACAAGTAACCCATCGGCAATACTAGAGGTAACGATTCCACAAGTAACCAATCGGCAATACTACAGGAAACGATTCCACAAGTAACCGATCGGCAATACTACAGGAAACGATTCAACAAGTAACCGATCGGCAATACTACAGGTAACGATTCCACAAGTAACCCATCGGCAATACTAGAGGTAACGATTCCACAAGTAACCGATCGGCAATACTACAGGAAACGATTCCACATGTAACCCATCGGCAATACTAGAGGAAACGATTCCACAAGTAACCAATCGGCAATACTACAGGAAACGATTCCACAACTAATTTGCAACAACTTTTCCCACCCAAGACTCTTTTTCAACTCACTTAAAATGCATCTTTCATCCACCTTGAAATTGTTAAAACTCTCAACTTTCGCTAAAATAATACGATTTTTGTGCACTCAAACACCATTCTCCACCTCAAATTTCATAGTAAACCTAAAACATTATACCTAGTAAGTAAGTTGGAAAGTTGACAATTTGCGGATGTTTTTTCGAACACCCATCTAAATGGGAAGGGATTTGGAGTAAAAACTTCGATAAGAAAAAGTCATATTTCGAAGAGAAAAAAAAAACAGATTTTTGAGTTGATTTTTGAAATGTTTTTTCTAAAAGATATAGGTTTTTCAGTGGGTAGCTTGGAAATTTAACGCTATTTCCAACGATACCCTCAAATTTGAATCTACTTGGTAAATAACGGGAGTTATGGCAGTTTCAATGACAAAGTCGAAAACATGAAAAACAATTTTTAAAAATTTTAAAAACTTGGAAAAATAAGGGGTTACGAAAAAGTTGCATGGATGTTTTTTGTATGAAATACCTTGTAAAATCAACCACTCCATTTATGCATAGATTTAGTGTAGAATCCCTGTATAAATAAATATTATATAATATACGACAATAACGATAAACTCCATGATAAGGGTTCTTCGAGATTTGAAACGAATCAAGAATGATACTTCAAGATACCTTCTCCTAGATGCAATTCATCCGTATTGAGTTGCAGAGAGGTACCGATGCAGACAGATAATAGTGGTGGAACCTACTGCGCATCCGTAGAAGGCAGTAAGGCTCCTTATCTCAACGTCTGGATTGCACTAAGAACTCTCTAATGGCTCTGTCCATGTTAACGGATCAAAGAATATAAATGAGTTACCTACCGATCTTTTTTCTCAAACCTCTCAACTGATACTCGGAATTCGAATGTTCGATCTTACTTTCCACTCAAAACTAACCTAATCTCCAGATATAGCTTTTCCAAGTCGAATTGAGAATTTTCCAAACCAAATTGAGAATTTTCCAAACCAATTTGAGAATTTTCCAAACCAATTTGAGAATCCGAATTAAAATAAACACGACCCGAAAACTTTGTTGTTGTTTGTTTTTTAACCTAGGAAGTAATCAGGTACGCAGACTCATGAACAACTGCTCTCCTACCCAGACCTGTCGCATCAGTTCCTGTATGAGCATCCCCACCGTTTCATCAGCTGATTGCACAAATTAGATGATGGACATGTTCGTGCAATTAACGAACGCAGCAGCTGGAAACCCTCTACATTGATGTTTCACATTACCTAATTTTTCTCAAAAACATGAAAAATGTGATTTCTTTTTTTTTCTCTCTCATGAAAAAATGCGAATTTCTTTCTTTTAACGATGTATCGTACAATTTTATTAAAAATTATAAGTTTTGATTTGCTTTGAAAAATTGGGACTTTGGTTTGGATGATTCCCTTCTTCTTTCTTATTTATAATATTCTTGGTTTGAAAAATTCTCAAATTGGTTTGGAAAATTCTCAAATTGGTTTGGACAATTCTCAAATTAGTTTGGAAAATTCTCAAATTGGTTTGGGAATTTCTCAATTTGGTTTGGAAAATTCTCAATTTGGTTTGGAAAATTCTCAATTCGACTTGGAAAAGCTATAAAATGGGGTACCAGGTACAGTTTACTTACAATTAAGCCTTTGGTACTGCTTTCTCCTCTTTTTGTAGAAGATAGGTTTTGTGTGGGACAGATCTTTCTCTATTACTGTTGCTCGAACCGTAACGAGTCCTTGAGGGAGAACTGGACGACCAATAAGCGTGAAATCCGTTCCTCCAACCAACATCACCTGCAACCACCAAAAAGGTACAACAAACATAAATTGAATAAATCTAATTGTCCCTTTTCAAGAGTCAACTAATCCATGAATCCAACTGAAGGTACTTATAGGAATTTTAGGATGAGTTTTGAGCTGAAGAATAACAAAGCAGAATGACTTCAGATTGAATTCAAGGATAAACTCACTGATATCGCTCGATAACAATCATCGAATTTAAGTAAACTAAAATAACCTTTTCCAAGTTGATCTGATCGCCGTTTGTGGGAGGCCAATAACCCTCGATGATTATGATGTCTTCAGGTGTGATTTTGAACTGTTTCCCAGCAACGTGCACGACAGCAAACAATCTCCCTTCTGCGCCCTGAGCGATGAGATCATTGACTTTCTGAATCGTATCTGCAAAACACCAACTTATTATATACTAGCTGAAAAGCCCACTAAATGCAGGCAAAAACAAATCGTAGATAATATATCGATACCTTGAAGCGCAAAGGTGCTATTTCCACCCATCTTCCACTTTTTTAATTTTTTTGTTGTTGTAAATTTCAGAAAAACTCAAATATTAGGGGATGGATATTACACTGAGTTACACTTCACACAGTTTGGAATTTTATCCCGCGAGATAGCTCTCTCCTCCGACTCCCTCCCCCTCCTCCCCACCATGACACCTCCAACTCCTTTCGCCTCCGACTCCTCCCGACCCCGACTCTTCTAACTCCACCCGCCTCCAATTACTCCGACGTGCATACGTACGGTTGGGGTTTTATGTATCAAGGTGGCCATTCACTAGCGCTCCATCCATCCAAATGGCGTGCTGGCGCGACAAAGTGGTTGTGTGAATGGAGAAAACCATCGCGATTTCGATGGAGCGGTCGGCTGGGTCGGATATCCGGGCTGTCCAAAATCCACCGCGCCACACCATTTGGCGAGCCCGCCAATCTCACGTGAATGGGGATTCCAACGCGCCGCGCCAGGATTCACCATTCACTATCACGCCAACGCTCCAAACTGTGGAACTTCGTGCAAAAATGTGAACCTAAAAACGCTGCAAATTATTACAAAAAGGTTTATCACTTTTCTCTATGGATCACTCGCCTGCAAAGAACACAGCTTTGCCATTGTCACTACCTATCAACCATATTTTCCCTTCAAAATAAAGTTTATTTTGAAGAAATAAAGTCTTCACACTCAATTCGAAGAAATAGGGAGTTGTGGGTGCCTTCATCAGGAAATTTAATTACTGGTTGCTAAGGATGCAAAAGTGAGTACAATTATTCGAAGAAACGAATTATTCACGCTCGTGTTTCTGATTTATTGTAAGTCCAACCCTTAGGTTCTCATTGGGAGCGAACGGTTGATCCGACAGAGCTCTGGGTGGTCTCATTCGATTCTAAAAATTCAATGCTATTTTAAATTTTTGAAAAAACACTACCTTTATATCGAAAGTCTTTCTACTTGGGCGTTTTGAACATTTCATCCCTTATATGTCAATCCTTAGAAGTGATTGACATCAGCCAAACGCTTCGGGTTACAACTTGACTCCAAATGGAACCCCTATACTAAATTTCATGAAAATCGGTAACAAAATCTTCAATAGAGCCACATTTTTATCAGTTTTTTGGTTTCTACGTACCTTGGAACGTAAACTAACAAATTTTGAGGGAGGGTTAAAAAAAAATTCTTGGTCGTTTCCGAAGGTTTATTATTTGCTTCATTAAGGCTCATCATAGTTCATCCCTGTGGCTAAAAATCTCAGGGTTCGTGGCTACCCTATCTTGAGATAATGAATTTCCTCATGGGTGTATCTTTCTTTTGAACCAGTGGAGATATCAAACGAAGTTGGAGATGGTACGACTCCTCATCCATCCTCAAATAATTTTTCCAGGTTCGAGAACTAGGTCATTCAATAAGTTCACATTAGTGAACTGGTTTCTTTTGAGAAGCCATTGTTTCACCCATTTACTTTTGGGTTTTCTCTTCTTGATGAAGAGAAAAACCGCTGAGTAGTACAGGAGAGTATCGATGTCCATGACAAGATTTTACGTATGCGCAACAGGTAACTACACAACACTTTGGGGTCAGATCAGCACTGGTGGCGTGGCGCGGTGTGGCGTGATGGTGAATGGCTTAGCAAATCTCCGACGATTTCTCACCGCTCCATTTGGCGCGGCGAACGACTCGCCACGCCATTTGGAGCGCTAGTGAATGGCCACCTTTAGGATTATTACCATTCACAGCTTGGATGACAATAGCTAGTGCAAGCAACGATGATGCTACCTGACCTGGTTGAAGGAGGGGGGTTAACATTAGAGAGTTAGTTATTAGTGGGCCAAGTTACGGAAAAAACGTGAGGCTCACAATGAAAACTTGAGCTTCACAGAACCCATGGCTAACAAAATATGCTTCTCTCAGCTCCCTCGCAGGAGCGGAAATCCCGAGAGGACAACCTTTACTCAACTAATTGTTTTTGTAGCTGAGCGCCGAAAATAATGGGGTAATTCACTCAATTTTTAAAATTTCTTTTTCAAAAGAGCATGGGTCAAGAATAACTGTAATCGGGTCTATTTGTTGAGAAAATGTTTAGAAGAAATTAGGGAAGCTAATGAAAGAAGAAGATTTTAATGATGTGATGTAGTAAGTTGTTGTGACGTATTAACTTGCTGACCTTGTATCGAGACATTCCACTAATCCCGTGCGGTCTCGAACGCCTCGTGGCCTTGGATACTACAAAATACTACGCACACACACCCACGGCGTAGTATGTGTGCGTTCATGGAGGCCCACCTTTTTTCCAAACGTGTAATCTCTTTATTTAATTTTTCTACCACATATTATAGTATCAATGGGCAAAACGTTGGTGTATAGAGGTTTTCAATGGTGCTGAATCCAAATTTGAGGTCAAAAACCTGAATTTCCGTCAATAATTTGATTGGTCAGTTTCTTTCATGTTGCAGTGTTCTGTGAACCTTTGGCGAGTTCGTTGTCTTTGGGGTCACGGTAAAGTGAATTGAAGAATTGAATTGATCCATTATACATAATTTCAGTCTGTTGCCAGGTCTGAAGTGTGGATGTCGGATGATCGATCTTGATGAGATCGGTTGGACGATTGATATAGATTTCTTTCCCATTGAAGACAAGTTTCCACTACCCATAGCTTTTGACCGACATTCGAAGGTAATATTAGAATATAATATGAAAAATAGACTAGGCCGAGGTCGATCATAAACTACCAATCTCGTTGAATTCGGTTTTCTGGCGTCTACACCTTAGACAAGGGGAAAAACTAGAATGGTTGATTACTTACGTTAATTTTAAATATACCTTCTTATACTTTTGCGTATATTTTGGGTTATAAACAAGCTTACATTGATTTCCTTACTGTTTTCATCGTTGGTTCAACGAGAACCTATGGAGTGTTGTAAAATCTAAAGCAACGTCAATCCCGTTGGAAAGTTAGCATCCACTCGATACTCGCCCTGGCAGCGACTTGAGAAGCAAGTTAATTATGCTCTATTTTTTGGTGGGTATAAACGGCCACGATCTGAATTTTCTGCCTACTAAAAACCCAGATTAAAAAAAAAAAAAAAAAAACTCCAAAGAATACGACCCATCGACATTATTAACCCCAAAGAGGGTATTCTATAAAAAATTAGAATGGAGGTTCATCGCAAATATAAGCCTTTGCCCCTTGGAATCTTGGGAGATGGTTTTGGATATTCCTATCAGTGTTATAATGTAAACAACACCGTATTAGCTTTAGCAGTTTATGGAGGGCAAGGACTATTTCGTGCGAGTCTGGCGCGGCCACGAGAAAACTAATAAGTTTTTGTGTTTTTTTGGCAATGGGGTGTGCACATGGGTTGCAAACACCGTTTATTGTTATATTTAATCTACACTAGACCTCATTCTGAGAATTTTGACAACAACCGCGACCTTCTAGCGTGAAAAGACCTTTTTCTATGATTTTTCAAAGTTTCGAATGTTTATGACGTCACAGTCGGCTCGGGGGTCCCACCCAGGAGGAAGGGGTGCGTGACGTCATAAACAATCGAAACTTTGAAAAATCATAGAAAAAGATCTACTCATCCAAAAAGAGAACGGCTGGTGTCAAAATTCTCAGGATGAGGTCTATTTTTGATTAAAAATTTTAAAAAAATCAGGCGCACCCCACATTATTTGACAAATTTAAGGCCTTGATTCTTGGATTTCGTGTTAACACAAAACTAATAAAATTTTATTCAACCTCATAGGGTGAGTTACCAGAGAAAAAAAAATTGGAAAAACAGGTTATTTCAAGACGGAGGTAGTTGATGGGATAATTTTTAAGACTATCCGTACATTAGGGGTATCTCTGTGGCATTGGATCCTAGTGAACAAGCTATCACGACCTCTTTCACTCCATTCCAGTGATTTGACACTTCAAGAATGGTCTATCTCTACCAACTATCATCTGAGGAGTGGCTACCACTTACTGGTAGTAGTGAGCCGAATGTCACTGTCTGACGGCAAAACCTCTTGAGCCACTGCAAGCTGAGTCTTGTTAGAAAACTGTAGAACACTTGGCGAACCTGTGAAATGAATAAATTCTGAATTATATGAACAACGTTGATTGAATAAATGTGGAAGGGTAGGAGTTGAGCTAGTTGCAAACAGTTTCGATCAAGTATGTACCTACCTAGGTTAGGGTTGCAGTTGGTTCTGATTAAAAAAAAAAGTTGGTTCTGATTAGTTCAGTGGTGATATTCTGCCAATCAGGTTTCATTAACTACGTATAGAAAAAATCTGCATAATAAATAGTAGTATTTTCTTCTAGGTAGGTCCTAGGTAAGTTCTGAGTATTATTCTGGTTTTTGAAGGAATGCGTCCTTGAATATATGTGGTGTCAGCGTTTTCGGATCGGTGACACAAAAATGACAACAGTAGATACAAGCAAAGATGTTGAAAAAAGGGTTCCGATCACCATTAACTAAGTACCATTATTGAAACACTGATTGTTAGAATTACATGGAATGATAATGGGTTTTTACCAATAACCATTACTTGTTATTGGTAAAGTAATGGGTCCTTTCAATGGGGAATTTGCCTCACATTTTTTTATTTTTTTTTTCGAATGAGGGTTTATTTTTATGGAATAAAACCATAGTGAGCTGCTCGAAAACGCATCCAAAAAATTTAGAGAATTTAAGGAAGATGGAAATTTTAAATGTGGTGGCAATGTGTAAGAGGCAGCCATGTTTGAAAC
This sequence comes from Apolygus lucorum, assembly GCA_009739505.2. NCBI lineage: Eukaryota > Metazoa > Arthropoda > Insecta > Hemiptera > Miridae > Apolygus > Apolygus lucorum. The sequence goes on from CM019179.2 coordinate 40,912,755, forward strand.
GTGACGGATATTCTACCAATCTGACTTCAAAGGAGGTTCTGTGGCGCTTACCACAGAAGCGGCACATACACGAACTTTTACCTTCCTAGTAGTGCGCACAAGAGTGCGCCACGAACTGGCAGGAAGAACCCTGACACAAAATTGACCAAAAGAAACAGTATTACTCACTTTTTTACAATACGAATCTATCTACTAGTTTATCAAGCATTATTATTCTTCATCTTCTCTTATTTAGTTTCAAGATTTGAATCACATTATTCGAGTAGCCATTTCACTGGATCGTTTTGTGTGGTGTGCTAGAACTCTGTCTGTTGTCGTTGCTTTCGCTTCGTTTTTTTTTTCTTTTTTTTTCGTATGACGTCAACAATACTCCTCGATTTTCGCGGTGTTTTGTAACAGAGGTTCACTAGTTTAGTCATTTTCTCCTACGGTAATTTTTTTCCGTTGGTTATTCCTAGTGTTAAACGTTATTCTAGGGCCCTATAATAGGATTTGCCTTGAAATTCCAGAATCTAAAATTGAGGCAAATTCCCCATTTCCCATTTCCATAACAGGATTTCATGAAATTTTGAATGTATTATTGATACGTAAAATGATAGGTCATAAAGTGTCCTACGTAACTAAAGTATCCCAGGGTACTTGACCTATTCTCACGCCTATCAAATATACATACCAAATTTCATAAAATCTTGTAATGCGGGTGATAGCACCCCAAATGTAGTAGGGGAAGGACGTGTACCTTGGGCAGATTTTCTTCATTGCTAAATTTGGGGTAGTTCACGTCGTTTTTTTGGAGTTTTTTCAAGGTATATCAATGCTTTATCTCGTTGGCTTTCAGAATACCTCTGAAAATTAAAAAATCTCCCATGGTTGATGCATTAAAACTGACTTTGTAAAAAGTGGATTTTTGCCCAAGGTACAATCTTGGATTGTACCTTGAGCAACATTGATTGTACCTTGGGCACTCATTTTTATTGTTTCAAACAAATAAAGAAATGGGTGAAAAAATATAAAAAACTCGATAGGTAAGTACTCTAACTCTCTGGAAACATATCATTCATAAAAGTATAATTTTTCATCAAACATTTGTTTAAAGTAGGGTTGCAGTAACTTATTCACGAGCCCAAATAAGACGTAAAACAAAATTTTTCCTTGGAAAATATGTTTGAAAATACTAAAGTATAAAAATAACGACTTCACATTATTAATAATTTCAGAACGCGAACACTTGGTATAGTTACCAAGGAGTTTAGCGAAAATTACAAAAAATCATAAAATTAATGAAGGTCGAACCCCGCAAAAGAAACATTGAAATGTATCCCTCCTCATCGGTTAAAAATAGGCTGGGGCAAAAATTTTATGATGTCCCGGACCCTCACTCCGAAAACATGTCAATATGGAAAGTTTTCGTTTTTTTCCTCAACAATTTCACTGTCACTTGTCACTGTCGGCTTCTAGAACTGGACAGACGTAAAATTTGGCAAGGTTCTGTGTAGAAAAAGAGACCAAAACCCTTTTGTTAACGGTGACCACCACGTTGGTGAAATCCCACTTTCCTCCAATCCATTCCTCGGCTGTCTCTCCTACCATTTCCCTTTCTAGATAGTCCAAATTTCCATCAAGCTCTCCGCCAGAACTCCACAAATCCAAATTCCCCACAGCCAAAATTCAGCTTCTTGGTAAGCTTGACTTTTTTACTCATCATCAGCAGACGTTTTCTTAAGTGAAATCTGTTACCAGAATGTAGGTACAGGAAATCGAGTGGTTTGTACCTTGAGCAACCCCTACTTGTTGCCCAAGGTAAACGTTCTTCAGCTGCTCTAGGTACACAGAAAGGACCTGGAGAACATTTTGACCTCTCAATGGGGAATTTGCCTCAATTTTAGATTCTGGAATGTCAAGTCAAATCCTATAATAGGGCCCTAGAATAACTTTTAACACTAGGAATAACCAAGGGGAAAAAATTACCGTAGGAGATAATGCCTAAACAAGTGAAGCCTCTGTTACAAAACACCGCAAAAATCGAGGAATATTGTTGACGTCATACGAAAAAAAAACGACGCGAAAACAACTCCGACAACAGACAGAGTTCTAGCACCGCCACACAAAACGATCCAGTGAAATGGCTATTCAAATAATGTGATTCAAATCTTGAAACTAAATAAGAGAAGATGAAGACTAATAATGCTTGATAAACTAGTAGGTAGAATCGTATTGTAAAAAAGGTGAGTAATATTGTTTCTTTTGGTCACTTTTGTGTCTGGGTTCTTCCTGCCAGTTCGCGGCGCACTCTTGTGAAAATCCTTGTAAGCTAAAAGTTCGTGTATGTTCCGCTTCTGTGGTAGGCGCCACAGAACCTCCTTTGAAGTCAGATTGGTAGAATATCCATTACGTTTCGAACATGGCTGCCTCTTACATTTTGCCACCACATTTAAAATTTCCATCTTCCTTAAATTCTCTAAATTTTTTGGATGCGTTTTCGAGCAGCTCACTATGGTTTTATTCCATAAAAATAAACCCTCATTCGAAAAAAAAAGTGAGGCAAATTCCCCATTCAAACCATGAAAACTAAACACAAAAATCGATAGGTCTCGTTGAAGCCCACACCCCACAGCTTCTGAATCCACCAAAAATATTATTTATAAACACTAACCAGGTCGCTGGGAAACCTCGAAGCACAGAGGTTAGTTACCCAAAATGGGAGGGCAAAACTAACTGGACGGCGTACATCCTCTACAATCGACGCAAAGCGCTCCACTGTTCGAGAGCAGTCTTGCCATCATAAAAGCAACATTTTGGCACGATCTTTCAACATTTTTCTCATCGAGGGTCTGAGTAATGAAAAGTTGCTCAAGGTACATGCTGCCCAAGGTACACATCCTTCCCCTACCTGTCCTACTCAAAGTAATCGTTAACTCTGGGTAGGTACAGTACGCACGTAAAACCATTTACATTTGCATTCTACCTACGCAGAAAAAATTGTTGCTTACTATACGAGCAAAATTTTTACCTATCTAGGTGTTAGATTTACTCACATGTTTTCAGACACTTAGGAAGGATAGCTCGGGAGTTCAGCACTCCACGGACGAGGCTAGAAAACATCTTGAATCCCGCCCAACCACTACTCCAAAGACCAATGTGAAATGCTAGCAGCTAGTGCAATACATAAGGATCAAATCTTATGTACCAAAATAACAGACAAATTTCAAAATCTGGACAGAAAACTGGAAAAAATAAATAGTTACGAGATCTTTAGCGTCAGTGCAAGCAAGAGTGAGTTACATAACCTGACTCAGAAAGAGTATTTGAGGTTATAGAACACAGAGTAGAGATAACATAGATCTGAAGAGAGAAGAAAACTTGTCAAATTGAGAAGTTCTAAGCTTTTGTATTTGTATCCCTTCATATTTTGTTAAAAATTATATATTTTCCTCATTCAACTGACAATTATTTGAATCAAAGTTTGTCTTTGTACTGAAAGCAAACCTGATGTTTTTGTATTGGCAGCATTGGAAACAGATGTTCGAGTGACGTAATTTCTCCCCTCCACTCCGTTTTTCATTGATGCCAAATAGAGTTCACCTTGGTCTCGCTGTCTGTGTCTCTCAGATCCCATTTCGTTGTGCATGAACAATGGGCAATATTAATTTCACAATGGCTTTACACGGTTCGTCGCGTCGTTTCTGATAACTCCGAAATTTTTCTCGTTCGTTTATGCATGTTTAGAAGTGGACAGTTCGTATAGATATCGGGACAACGATGGATCTTGATTCTGGGAAGTCTAGATTCGCGGATTATTTTGTCATCTGCGGACTCGACCTCACGTCTGGATTGGAGCCTGACCTCTTCGCAGGTATGGAAATCATCAATATTTCTTCAATATTGACAAGTTCTTTAGGCTCTGAATGGATTTGAAACTTGGCCAAACGGGACGCACGTTTTGTTTACGGAAACTCGAGTGGATCAGACGATTACGTGATGTTGGTAATTGCGAGAAGTGAAAGTTCATTATAATACAGATTCACCTTCATGAGAACGATTCACGCATTTGCGTCGTTTCCTTGCGACGTTTTGTGCCCTCGTTTTCATTCATTTCCCTCTTAAAATGTCAATGTTGCGTAAATGTACCTCCACCTCCACGCTCATTTACATCTTTAGTATGGACATGAAAACTGCGTTCTTGCCCAATCATCTTATCATTGTTTTGTGTTGGTAAACATTACTCTGATCCAAATCTGGTAATAACTCCTTCATTTCCTAACAGATTAGATTCATCAACTTGATAATCTAACTTTCAGAGATAGAAACAAATTAGGCGTAGGGACTGTTTTATACCATCATAACCAGGTCATCCTATAATTTTGTAGTAATTTATTTCAACACCTTCGGGGACAGGATGAATCTGCAATTAATAACAGAATGGGGGTGTGCGCCTGGGTCGGAAAAACTGTTTATTGTTATTTTTAATCTAAACTAGACCTCATCCTGAGAATTTTGATACCAACCGCGACCTTCTAGCGTGAAGAGTCCTTTTTCTATGATTTTTCAAAGTTTCGAATGTTTATGACGTCACAGTGGGCTGGGGGGTCCCGCCCAGGCGGGAGGGGTGCGTGACTTTATAAACATTCGAAACTCTGAAAAATCATAGAAAAAGATCTACTCATCCAAATAGAGAATGGCTGATGTCAAAATTCTCAGAATAAGATCTAAGTACTTTCGATTAAAATTTTTTTTAAAATCAGGCGCAACCCCCTTTATTATTATTCACCCAATACCTAGTTAGGTATGTTTTTGGTTTATTATTTTCAATAATGAACCTTAGGAATCAACCAATAAGAAAAATTTTCAACCTCCCCTTCAAAATATGTTGGTTTACGTTTCTCAAGGTAAGTAGAAGCCGAAAATCGAACAAAAAATTTTCCTGGAAAAATATACACGGATGGAGCTCAATTCATTTTCAGTAACGTAGGTCTCGACCAAGGTTCTACACTTTCTCCGGTACTGTTCAACATATACTCTGCAAGCCTCATAAAGGAAGTACACCTGACTAACCTTATTACATACGCTGATGACATGGCTATGTATGTAACGGGGAAGAGAATACAGGAAAACCTCGACAAGCTACAGTCTGACATATATGTACTCACAAACAAAATGGACAAACTCAACCTTCACCTGAACTATGGGAAATCCTGCTTTGTCGACTTTTCTATGAGACACGATCCCAATAGATGCATAACCATAACTGGTAGCACTGGCATCATTGAACAAAAAAAAGGTGGTCAAAAATTTGGGACTGACGTTTGATCAAAACTTAAATTGGGGGGCCCATGTCAAATACATAAAACAGAGGGTAAAAATGGACATAGACGCCCTATCATTTTTGAAAGGGACCAGATGGGGTAATCACCCTGACGAACAGACAGCACTACTAAAAGCAGTCATACTACCCAAAATCAACTACGGGGCATTTGCATACCTTAATCACTCCACTGGTGCTGTAAGCCATATGCAGAAATCCCAAAATTCTGCTCTCAGAAAAATTACTGGTTTGGTCAGGACCCTGTCGCTGCAATTCATGCAATCACGGGTATACTACCAATGGAATATCATGTCGAACATACCATCTATCAGCAGTACATCAACCTGTACATGACTAATACTAGGGCTAGAGAGGAGCTAAATGACCTTCAAAACAATCTGCACTTGAAACACAGCCACAAATACCATAAAATAGAAGAGAGCATCACGAAATGAAGGGTTTTGTAGTAGAAATGAAAATGCGCACTCCAAATGAGGAACAACTGAAGTTCTTGGTTCCCAAGGGAGGCTGGAGCGGCATGATATCTACAAACATACCTGGTGTTAATAAGAAGAATGAGGGAATACCGTCCGAACTGCTGCAAAAAACCATGTTACACCTACACACCAAGTACTCTGACAATACCAAATTATATACAGACGGAACGAAAAGTGCAGAGGGAGCTGCTGGAGCAGTGTGGTGTGAGTAACACAGACTCACTTCAGGAGCTAGGCTTCATGCACTATCTTCCAGTTACCAGGCAGAGGTGGAGGGACTCACTCTGGCTCTGAAGCACGTCTCTGCTCACGACACAAACAAACAAATAGTCATAATTACCGACTCTAAAGCAGCTCTTGATGCACTCGCTAATCTTGGACAGGACGAGTTACCACCACTGAACCTACTTCGACTGACTGAACTTCTCCGGAATAGAGTGAGGGAGGGCTACACTCTACACTTTCAATGGGCTCCATCACACCTGGGAGTACCAGGCAACGAGAAAGTGGACGGATATGTTGGACGTGTAAACAGTATGGATCACGTGCCTGTCGGGCAAAGAACCAACTACAAGGATTGCGAGTTGGAAATCAGGAGTAGACTGAGGAGAGAGTGGAGTGTGAACTATGAGTCTGGAGCTGGAGCCGGTGAGTAGACTCGGAGTATCTTCACGACCCCTGCAAACACTCCTTGGTACAAAGGCAATCGAAGCATCACCAACCGACAAATAACGGAAGTAAACCGATTACTATCTGAACATGCCAACAACAATGTATTTAAACACAGAATGAAGCCACTCAACAATAGTCCAATATGCAATGACTGTAACGAAAATGTTTCTCAAACAGTGGAGCACACTCTCACTCAGTGCACCAAATTTCGTAATGCTATTGTAAATGTCCTTGATGGTGAAACAGATATACAAAAATTCATGAGACTTGGACTTACTGACACAGACAGACTACTACAATTACAGAGCAAACTGTAGGAATGCGGAGCACATATTTGAATCCAAAGAAAGTATAATATACAGGGTGAAGGATATGAAGCAAAAAAGCGCAACAATAATACAGACAAATATATATGCAAAACAGAACAGACAAAGAGGTGATAACGATCAGTGACTACACGGTATAATCCAGGTCAAATTGAAGAAGAGAAGACAGACAGACAGACAAAAAATTTTCCGTCCGTTCGCCGTACGCGGCACTTTTCTTAGCAACCCTGAACCGATTTGGTTCAAATTTGGTAAGTAGGCTCCATTTTGGGTCTAGTTGTGCCGCGAAGCTTTTGGTTAATGTCAGTCACTTCTAAGGGGTAAAAATTGAGGGTTGAAATTTTCAAGAGTGCCCTAGCTCGAAAACTCTCAAAATAAAGATATTGTTTTTTCACCAATTTAAAATTTTTAAAAATTTTTGAGACCACCTGAAACTCTGTAGGACAAACCGTTTGCTCCCTACGAGTACTTGAAGGTTTTCTTTCGATCGATAAAACAGAATCACGAGTGTGAATCACCAAAGATCTCTAATCTCCGTTGAAATTTTAGCTATTCAAAATGCGATCGCTGTTCGTTTCTTCGAGCTGTGTTCAGTTATGCTTCCTCAGCAACCAGTAATCAAATTTCCATATGAAGCTCGATATTCCTTCGAATCGAGTGTGAAGAGTTTAGTTCTTCCTAAAAAACGTGATAGTGAAGGTGATAGTATGTTGTGGTAGGTAGTAGGCACCTCTGGTTTTTTGGTAAAAATAGTGACAATGGCAAAGCTGTGATCTTTGCAGATGAGTGATCTATACAGGAAAATAATCAACCGTTGTGAAATAATTTGCAGGGTTTTTACCAGTTAACCTACCTACCATGTCTACCTGTATTACATACCTTTTCTCCGTCTATTGTGAAGGTATAATTATTAGGCTCTGTACTAAATCCTCAAGTTTTCGAGCCTTTGAACAGAAATTACAGGAATTTACAGGTTACTGAGGTTTCTAACTTGTATTGTAAAGACGTACCTAAAGTTTTTCTACCTCAAACTTGTAAATTTATCAATTTCTGTTTTCAGTGATTTTTCTATTAAGTATAACTCGTTTTTTTGGAGACCCTCAAAAGTTTAAAACATGTTCCATTTCATCACCTTTCCAATGGTAATCCAGTTTTTAGGACGTCCCACTGTAAGACTTACCTATTTATGCTCAAAAATTTGTGGGGGAACATGGCGTTTGAATGCAAAAACGTATTATTTCAGCTAAAATTGAGGTTTTTTTTACCATTTTATAGTGACTGTTATAAGGTTTTTACATTGACCACTTTGTATTCGGGGGCGACGATTTTAAAATCTGAACAATCCTGGAAAATCATCAAATTTGTATGACGAATTTAGAAGTTATGACTGTTACAAGGATTTTACGTTTGCGCCTGCGCACTGGCTATTATCAGTCAGACTATTCGTTTTAAAATGGTTAAAAATTTTCCTCTACAGAGCTCAATGGATCTTCAATAATGTACAGCGTTCGTGAATTATTTCTGGTTAGAATTTTACATCCTTCAGCCAGATTTGATCAAAATTTGAAGGGCAGTTATGGGCTGACTTCCAAGTTATTGCATATCAATTACTTATCATATACCGAATATATTCAATAAACTTGGGAACCGATTGCAATAGTGGATTTTTAGCGGGCGAACAGTTTGATTGGTGACAAATTCATCGAAGAAATTCGTAATCGAGTTGGTGAAAAGTCAGTTTGGAAAAAAACATGAATAGATCGTAAACTCCTCGTAGTATAGATTTCGAGGAAACTATGTGCCACGCTCGCTTGGCACTTTTTTTTTTAATAAGGCATTCAGACATTCAGATTGGAACTACGTAAGAACGCGTCCTTCCCGAAGAGTTGCAGAACTCGTATGAATTAAGAAGGCTAACCAGCTTCACGGACATGACCGAGGAGTTCTGATGGTCGAACGAGAGGTGACGGACAGAATAATATAAGACCTGTTTCTCACCGATGGGAATATTATTAGTCTTCGTTGGTAATGGAGAGAAAGATTGTATGAATGGGTTGCCATGACACGTCCTTAATCGTTGTTACTTACTACCTACCAAACCAGCTGGCTCATACCTCACAGGAATGTCGTGTACAACCATTACCTACTCAATGTAAGTGTCAAGTGGGGAAAACATTTTCAAAACGCCCTAGCTAAAAAAAAAAACTTGCAATGTACAAGTGCCGTTTTTTCATTAATTTAAAATAGATACGATTTAATTGAATGTCACCACCCAGAGCTCTGTGGGATCAACCGCTCGTCTAATGAGGATAATTAATTACCTAATTCATGATTATTTTTCATCAATTTCAAATATCGTTCAATTTCTAGAAATGAAAGATACTGCTAAACGATCAAAACTAGGTAAATGCGAGTTTATTGTGAAATCTATCATAACATCTCGGTGCCTTCTAGGTAGGTCCCCACCCTTTAAGGGCCAAATCCGCTCCCCCATCTACACCTCGCACATGTAGTATGAAAGGGCCACTTTTCAAAATAGCTACTTTTGGGAAATCAACTTTGAAGTGAAATCACTTCAATCACTTATACTCTTGCCTTTATTTAAAGAGCTCTGGGATTTTTGAAGGCCCTGAAGGTTCGGCATCGCTGCAAGCATCCGAGCCCCAGCGGAAGGTCGAGGTATACCCGCGCAACCCCTCTGCCCGTGAACCCCCCCCCCCCCAACAGTTTACCCTCTTCTGCAAATGCACACTTGATTTACAAATTATTTCGATCATCCCATCACCAAAATCGTGATCAGCGAGAAAAATTGAACATATCGAGTATAAACTCGAGGCAGGTACGATTAAAATAGAGTGATGAGGAACATTCAAGTAAATTGTCTTACAGCAGAGATTTTTAACCTACCTATATCTTGATTCCAGGTATTTCCCAAATATAAGTTATACATTTAATAATAATTTTTTCTGAGCTTTGTTTACCGTATTATTGTTACAGTTGCGATTAAAAATATTGATTTGTAAGATATTTTTGGGTTGATAAATAATCTATTACGAGAGGTTATTGAATCTCCTAGTAGATTATAAATAAATAAGGCTACAATGGCACAACAAATTGAAATTTTGAGTTGACATTAGTAAATGATGTAAGGGAGAACTCAAGAAAATAGGCATTTTCACTTTACTGTTAAATTATCATAAATTTATACTCATAAACTAGTATTTTAATAACAAAGCAATAAATAATTCATAGAAAAATAATCCATTTTAGATAAGAAAGTATAGCATTCATAGTTCCGGTAACAGTGGCACTACACCTATATCAGAAAAATGTCCGCCGAATTACGCCCTCTTCGCCGAATTACAGGACATTTGGACTCATTTTCATCAGAATAATTAGTACGTTACGAATTTAAATTACAAAAAATGTTCACCGAACGATAAATAATTAAATTGTATGTTGATAGAAGAGGAAGAAGGAAGAGGGATGATGGGTTTTGACCGCGAAGGGTTGTGACCGCGAAGGGTTGAGACCCCAAGGTGAGCACCTCGCAACGTTGCCACCTCTTGGCAGGGAAGGGGTTTTGGAACCCGCGGTCCAGAGCTCTTTAAATAAAGGCAAGAGTATAGTGGGCAGAGTAATAAAGGCATCACACGATCTCTAGCGGCGAGTATTTGCACTAGGAATGCGAGGACCAGCTCAACGTGTAGAGTTTGATATGGGACGTTTGATAAGGGCACTTCCAAAAAACGCGATTATTGAAAAGTGCCCGTTTCATACTACATGTGCGACCTCTCCCTTAAAAGGTAGTTGACAGCAGAGATGGGCGAATTGTTATTCATGAATACGATTGTGAATACAAATCATATCTGCGACTTTATGATTACGAATACGAATACAGGTATGAATATGAATACGAATACAATCAAATTCACACTTTGAATACGATTTTCCCCCGTATTCGTATTTTGAATACGATTTTATAATTTTTTCTACAATTTCCCCAAAAATCGGATTTTTTAACGATTTTCCCAGAAAATCATACTTTTTTTAAAATGATTTTCTCCCGAACTCCGGACATATTTATAACCTAACATTGTCAAAATGATCAATCGAAATTGGAAACGCTCACAAATTCTTATAGGATTTTTCACGCAGAATCGAATGAGACCAACCGCATGTCGCTACGACCAACCGTATAGAAACTACGACGACATTTCCGCTGAAAATCGTATTATTTTTTACAATTTGCACTGAAAATTATAAAAAAAAATTATGATTTTTACCGCAATTGTGGTCATATTTATTCCCTAAAATTTCCAAAATAATTCAATAAAAATTCGAAACGCTCACCATTTTTTATAGGATTTTTCACGCAGAATCGAATGAGACCAATACCAGGTCGCTACAACCAACCGAATAGAAATTACGACGAAATTTCCGCAGAAAATCGTATTTTTTTAAACGATTAGCAAATCATTAAAAAATTATGATTTTTACCGGACATTTCGTCGCATTTTCTATTCAGTTGGTCGCAGCGACCTGGGGTTGGTCTCATTCGATTCTGCGTGAAAATTCCTATAAGAATTTGTGAGCGTTTCAAATTTCGATTGATTATTTTGACAATGTTAGGTTATAAATATGTCCAGAGTTCTGGAGAAAATCATGAAAAAAGTATGATTTTCAGGGTAAATCGTTAAAAAAAAATTCGATTGTGTGAATACGATTGTATTCGTATTCATATTCATATTCATATCCATACCTGTATTCGTATTCATAATCATGAAGTTGCAGACTCTGATATGATTTGTATTCATAATCGTATTTATGAATAAGTCTATCTCTGGCCCTGTCCCTTAAAAGGTGGTTGACAGTTCTCTCTCAAGGTTGGTTAAGTTGTCTCAGTGACGAATAATACTGTGTTGGACGAATGATATATGAGAAACACGAGTGTTAATCGCACATATGAACGTTCGTACCAGGCCAAATTTCACCTAAACTTTCAAATAAAATAATCTTTACTTTAAAAAAAAATTATTTGCAGTTTTTTAAAATGTAATGAACACGAATTTGAGGGTTTTAAACGATAACCATTTCATCATTTCATTATTGAACCATTTCAATCAAAACTAGTGACTCGTGTGGTTCTTTTTTGAGAAACAGAACTAGGCCTTTCTGGATTCAATCACTTTTTCTAATTCGAATTTCGGTGGGAAAATGTTTATCAAAACAATACCTCCTCTTTGCTAAAAGGTTAGACCGACCTAGCCCTTCTCAAGTGTTCTTAGATCAGTTTGCCATTTTGGTTTATTATCTTCAATAGGACATTATAGGAATTATTATCTTCAATGAACCTTTGGAATCGACCAAGAAATTTTTTTTTTTTAACACCCCCTCAAAATTTGATGGTTTACGTTTCAAGGTACGTAGAATCCAAAAATCGAATAAAAATTTGGCCGTCCGTCCGCCGTACGCGGCACTTTCCGCACTTAGCATTGACCGATTTTGATGAAATTTGGTTTGTAGGCTCCATTTGGGGTCTAGTTGTGCCCCGAAGATTTCGGTTGATGTAGGTCACTTCTAAGGGTTCAAAAATAAATTTTGAAATTTTGAAAACGCTATAACTCAAAAAATTTTGATATCAAGGTATTGTTTTTCCTTCAATTTAAGATTCTATAGAATTTGTAGAATTTTTTGAGACCACGCGGAGCTCTGTTGGACAAACCGTTCGCTCACGACGAGAATTTAAAGTTTGGACGTACGGTAAATCAGAAACACGAGTGTGAATCGCAAAAGAGGCCTAATCTCCGTTCAAATTTTAGCTGACCGAAATATGATCGATGTTTTTCTTCATGTTGGATGGTTGGTGGCTTTGCAGACGAGTGATCTATAAGAAAATAATAAACCATTGTGTAATAATTTGCAACGTTTTTAGTGGTAGGTTCCCTTCTGATTAATGCCGTCATATTTTCCTTACAAAGTCTATTTCTTTGAAGAAAAATCATGGTTGAGTATTTACGTTTTGAATTCCAATGATTATTTTGTTTCAGGGGACAATCTACAATCGACACCACTCGAACGGCCCTACAAATCCAAAGTATTGGGACACTATCCTGAAAACGTGACGTGGAACCCTTTCGATAAAGATGCCGTTTGCATGGTTTGTGCCCGTTCAAATTTAAAATTCATATTAAGGATTCTCATCGAGGTTGCGACAGGTTATTCAGGCTGAGAAAAAGCCTGAATAATTGGTGTTTTGTTTTACAGAAAAGAAAGAACCTTGGTGAAGCAAGGTCGTTTTTATTAAACAATAATCAGTTATTTTCGGTAATTGCAATACCAATATTATAATTTGATTCTATTTGCAGTTATGCCTCCCGAACGGGCTGCAGTTCCGAACTCAGAAAAACTGCCTGGAACCCAAATTTCACTCATTCGTCATTACAAAAGAGGACGGTAAACGGACGTACGGCGCTTCTTATATATTTTACGAAGAGACGAAAAACAGGAAAATTTGCAGTGCAATGCAGACGTTGCAGGTCAGTGTGGATTTCTGTGTTACAATTATCTTTCGGTTAATAGGTATCATCTAATTTAATTCACACTCACAAAATTGGTCGTTTACAGCTATTTAATTTAATTTTGAATTACTCTTTAGAAGAAAATTGAATGTTTTTATGAAATTCATAAACAATTATTCTGGAACCAACTTGTAATTACCCTAATAATTCGAGCAAAATCAGGCAATTGAATTAGCTTGTCCCTGAGTTGATGGAGGGAGGATTGCACCTCTTCTGGTTAAGACAGCAGCCGTCGCTTTTTTTCCCCATGGGCTTTGAGTTCAGCTCCAAGTCCCACGGCCGTGGGACGTCTTTGAGGAGTCTTACCCTTGAATGCAGACCAGATAAATGTTCCACCTCAGTGCAGCTCAAGCCATGAGTGTAGCTGAGCTCTGGAGTATGCTGACCCAGATAAGTGTTCCTCCTGTCAGGAATCGGTAGGTCATCCACTGCTCGTACCAGAGATTCCTGTCAGGAATCGGTAGGTAGACTGCTCGTACCAGATTTTGGCTGACCTGCCATATCATGTCCCTAATCATTGCCTCAATCACCTTTATGTGACTTTGCTGAATGTTGGCAAGCGCTGCTCCAGCCGTTAATAGTCCATTAACTTCATAAGCATTGATGTCTGCAAGTGATCTCTGTCTAGAGCCTGAGACCTCTGAGGCATCAATAATGAAGGCTCTTGGTCTAACCACTGAGAGATCAAGGCGATCACCTCGTTGTTCTAGGTTGAAGTGCCATACTGGCCATCTAATAGGTTAAATGCTGAGTTATAGCGGGCACACCGAGGTCTTACCAAGGATGAGCAAATGTATGGCTGTTTCGGGCGTGATACCCCATTTGGGATTGGTGAATGTCGCCGACACGCCTGCCTCTCGTCCTTTTCTCTCCTGATGATACAGAACCTGAAGAATTTTCGCCATAACAAACATCCCTGTAATTTCGCTGAAGAGTTCCTGATCCATGTTGTAATAGCTCTGATATCGCGCGATCTCGCCAATTCAGCTCTATCAGTAGTATCTCATGTTTTATAGTGCAGATTTAAGACCACATTATTGAGTTTCAAAATTAAACTACTCACGAGATGTGAGTTATATTTTATGGCTGTGTACTCCACACACCACGCTTCAACTTGAGAGCCTATGCTTGATTTGTGTTATCCATTCTCTGTTATCCTTTCCCAGGCAATGCACCTGGCTGAGCTCTCATCTGGCAGATGTAAACGAACTGTCGAACACAACACAAGGTCCCTTCCACGGCATTTCAAGCTCGCCGCGCACACTCGAGCTGCCCAACACTACTACGACCACACCAAGGACACGCTCTTCGTCTCCAAGTCAATAGCTCTGATATCTCAGCATCCCTACGTCCACGCCAGCCACACTTTCCTCGCAGGTCTCCACAGGTCAGTGCCCAGGACCCTAAGTGAATATTGACCTCATTTTTAGGCAGTCTCGCAGATCCATCTACCTTCTGGTTTATTACCTTCAATAATAAACCTTCGGAATTGAAGAATAAAACAAAACAATTGTATCCCCCCCCCCCTCAAAATTTGATGGTTACGTTTCAAGGTATGCAGAATCCGTAAATCAAATAAATGATTTTCCGTCCGCTAGACGTTCACGACTCTTGGCTCTACTTAGCGTTATCGTCTGTCGCTTCTGAAAGGTAAAAAGTGAGGAAAAACTTGTTCAAAATGCCCTAGCTCAAAAAATTTCGATATGCAAGTGTTGTCTTTTCATTAATTTAAAATTTTCAAAAATTTTCAGAGTTGACACCACCCAACCATTTGCTAATAAGGATAATTGTAGTTATAGGTGGAGAAGGAAGCAGTAAGACCCAGTTCTTATTCGTCATTCATTTTACTAAGGCGAGCTCTTTCAGGGCAAACTGTGGCCCCTTTTTCAAGCCTATATAGACTGTAGTTCTTCGAATATATAGGTAGGCTTGAAAAAGGGGCCACAGTTTGCCCTGAAAGCGCTCGCCGTAGTAAAATGAATGACGAATGAGAAATGGGCCTTACTGCTTCCTTCTCCACCTATAACTGCAATATGACTATAGCAGGAGTACACAGCAGCAATAAGGATAATCAATTAACTAATCATCAATCCAAGATAGTGTTCTATTTTTAGATTATTATTATTAAATCAGGTCAACTATTATTAAATGAGCAATCATTGAGAAATAATCATAATATAACGCCCATGTTAGTTTCCCTTTGATCCAGCCCAAGAGGACTCTCAGCCCCTTTCCCCCACCTACCCCAGGTCCTTAGAAGGGGCATTAGAAGCCGCACTCGTCGCAGACGGTCGATCTTTGCAGGAAAATAATAGACCAAAAATAATCAATCATCATGTAACCATTTTGGTTCATTATTTTCAATAATGTACTAAAGGTATTGTAATAAAGGTATTGTTTTTTCATCAATTTAGGATAGTATTGAATTTTTAGAATGTTTTGAGAACACCCAGAGCTCTGTAGGACAAACCGTTCGCTCCCTACGAGAACCTTAGTGTTGCACTTACAATAAATCAGAAACACGTGTGTGAATCGCAAAAGAGGCCTAATTTCCGTTCAAATTTTAGCTGACCGAAATGCGATCGATGTTTTTCTTCATGTTGGTTGGTGGTAACAATGGGAAAGCCGTGTTCTTTGCAGATGAGTGAGCTATATAGAAAAATAATGAACCGTTGTGTAATAATTTGCAGCGTTTTTTACTGATTTTGATGCGTTAAGGCGGCAATTATCTTGTTTTACGATTCTCTAAAGGCATCAGGTATTGACACTTTTAAATTCAAGAATTCCAAACTTTATTAGCAATATTTCGATGAAATTTTCAAGTACTGAAACTCTGGATGGTTCCCTATATACATAAATATGGTATACCATCGCCATGTGATCTTCAAATCTGATTACGATGAAGCTATGTACCTCACCCACTCGGTAGACGTTTGTAAGAGACTTCTCCATTTAGTCTATTACGAACTATCTACTGAAACCAGGAAAAATGATGATCAAGAGGAAATTGCTCCCCAAAAATTACAGGTAGGTTCGTACGTAGGTAGTATTTAATCTGAAGGCCGCTTGATTATTACTCATATCCAGTTTTCGAAGTTTTTGAAGGGAGATAAGAATGCAAAGTGAGGCAGTCCGTTGACGTAAGGCTCGCGTAAGTAACTCGCGGTAATTTTGCATTAATTCACGCGTCAACGCCTGACGTCACCATCGGTTAATTAGAAAAACAAACAAAACCGTATCACCCCGTTCCAAGTAGAAGGAAGGCAGCGGTATGCGATAATGTCCTTCATCAGACCCAAATATCATAGTAAAGCTTAACAACAATGGTAGGAAGGAATGTGGTTAATTCAAACGGAGACTAGTATTATTCGTGCTACTCGTACGGATGTGTCCGCGGATGGCAAAGAATTTCGATTTCTTTATTCAATTTATTATTTTTTGTTACCTACGGCGTCATTTCGATTTGATTTCTGCAAAAAAAATTCCGGTCAATTCCTTCATTTTCCCAGACGATTTAAATTACCCAAAATGATTTTCCTTTTAATTTCAATGTATTAAGTACTTGCCTACTGACAAAACTGAACTAACTGCCTTGAATTAATTTTCATTAGTTATTCATTGTTGCAGACAAGGTAGCAATGAACTGCCCAAAGCATTGACTTTGTTATCTCTGTCTTCTCTGAAAAAACGCCTTGAATTATTTTTGCAGCAAAATGCGTTTTTCTGTTTTGTTGAGTTTTTTTGAAAGTGTCAAGTCGTCTAAGCTAGTCTAGTTCTATGCTACTGCATTTTATTCTGTTACTAAGTTTTTTTTGTTGCTAATTATCTACTATTGCTCCTAGATTAAGATTAGAAACCAACCGACGATTGTAATGCCACTAGTCGGATTCTACAATATTAAATTATTTCGTTGGTTGATTGATTGAAGGTTTGGTTTCAATCTCCACAGCTGATAGTGTCTCAATTTACCAATATTTCGCTTATTGAATGTACATTTAATACAAAAAAAAAACTTTGAATAAATACAAAAGACATTACTCTAAAACACTGGATTTCACCGAAAAAAAAAAAAAAAAAAACGTCTGCCAAGTTGGGTGGGCAGTATAGCTTCCTCACTCATTGTAACATGGACGTATAGAATCAGTTGGCGAAAAAATTATGATTCAAAGAGTTATTGAATACCAAAATATTGGCGATAATATGCGGGATAGGGTTGCAGGTATTAATGTTTATAATATTTTTATAATTTTTATAAGGTATTATAGTTTATAATATTTTGTATTTTCAACGTAGAATTTTATTTAGCGGTCCACCGTCTAGGACCTAAACCACACAATCCCTGAAAATTTCATCGAAATTGGTTGAATAGTTGCGGAGTTTTGGTTGTAACAATAAATTTAAAGTTCGCGCATGCGCAGCGGCTATTGCTTGACCAATTTGATTGAAACTTATAGGGTGTCTCTTAGAAGTTGGTCCCTAACTAACCGTTACCTAACGTTAGTTAGGGACTACTAACCTCCAAATTTGAGCAAAATCGGTTCATTAGAAACCGAGAAACCGAGGTTCCAGGAAATTCACGTTTGCGCATGCGCACTCGCTCCTATTGGTCCGAAGGTGCTGAAATTGATAGGGGACCGTCTAGTACCTAACCCGCACAATCCCTGAAAATTTCATCAAAATCGGACCACAGGTTAGTATAGTTTTGCCCGGGACAAGGATTGACCACAGACAGACCGACAGACAGACACGGAACCAAAATTGTTCGGGAAGCTCTAAAACGCAAAAAGCAAGTGGAAATTTTGATTTTGGAGGACATTTTTTTTTCACTTCTTTCATTAACAATTTATATTTGGAAAAAATACTTCACCGCTACAATTGATGGTATTGTACATAAATATTTACATCACAGTATCGCATCAGCACTTTCAGCACTCAGCAGTCATGTCCATCTGGCTGCTTGGTATCAGGGTCCGAGATCCGACCTCGGACATTGGGGTGAGGGACAAGGTAGAATCACCTTATCCCACAAATGATGGAGGGAGGATTGTGCCTCTTCTGGCTATGCCATCAGTCGACACTTCTCCTCCCAATGGGGTTCGAGTTCAGCTCCAAGTCCCACGGAGCCCACTTGCTCGAGCCGTGGCACGCCGTCGTGTGGCCGTAGCCCTGAATTTAGACCAGATGAATGATCCTCCTGTTAGGACTCGGGTGGTCATCCACTCCAGGATAAACAGTGGGTAACCAGCCCGAATCAGATCCTTCGCTGACTTGCCATGCCATATCCCTCTCCAGGTGATCGTTGCTCCAATCACCTTTAGTTGGTTTCGCTGAATGTTTGCAAGTGCTGCTGCAGCATCTAGTAATGCGTCAACTTCATATTTTCGAATTTTGGAAGCATTGATGTCTGCGAGTGATCTCTGGCCGGAGCCAGAGACCACTGAGACATCAATAATGAAGGCTCCTCTTGGTGTTACCACCAAGAGGTCTGGACGATAACCTCGCTGTTCCAGGTTAAAGTGTGGCTCTAGCCATACTGGCCATCCTTTACGGCGAGCGTAGGCTTCCAGTAGGTTCAGGGCAGAATTGTGACGGGCACACCTGGGTCTTACCATGGCTGGGCAAATCTGGAGCACATGCGAGGCTGTTTCGGGTGTTTGACATCCCATTCGGCATAGATGGCTGCTGCCGGTACGCCTGCCTCTTGTCCTCCTCACTCCTGTTGGTAGAGAACCAGAATGTACTTTCACCATACCCAATGACCTCCATCCCCATAGTTTCGCTGAAGGGTTCCTGATCCATGCCGTGCTAGCTCCGTTATCGCGTGATTTTACCAGTTCAGCTCCATCCGTAATTTGATGGAGACGTTGTGCCCTGGCAATTCGACGGTCGATTCTTGATGTCCCATTTTGTTGTTGGAGACTCGTTCCTCCTTCAAAGAGTTGTGTGTTTGCCGCCCCTACCCTATTAGCTCTTATGGTTGGTATTTGACTGAGTAGTTCCATTACTCCAAGACCACCATCACCCACTGGTCCATGGATGTAGGCATTAGCAGAGTCAAATGGCAGGCGCAACCATTTTCTCACATATCTCCTTACAGATATATCCATCTGTTTTAGAGTTAAGAGCGTGGTACTTCCCAGCACTAGTTGGTGAGTTAGTGAGGGTATGCCGTGGTCTCGCAACATTACTAATTTCTGCAGAGGCTTCAGTGGTGCCCTGTCAATTTTCTCAAGGATTGTAGTCATTTTAATTGGCATGTTACGACATATACCCTGGGTACCAAAGGATACTCCCAGGTATATCCATCGAACATTGTGTGGTGCTGCCCTCAGGCACTGGCCATCAACATCAATGGAAGGCCTTTCAGCTGGGACCACGAGTCGATGCCCTCTTGGCATCAAAGGCAGATAGATGGATTTTCTGAGGTTGAGATTCAGTCCCACCGACTTCAAGGCATTATTGAATGCCACAATCTGAGCCACTATCCCAGCTCTAGATGTGGCAATCAGTACAACATCATCCGCAAAAGCCAGGGAAGACCAACGCTGCCCTGCGTGGATGTATCCAACCCTATTAGGGAGTGCTAGCAGGACGTGATCCATAACTGCATTGAAGAGGGTTGAGGACAGGGGGTCACCCTGTCTAATGCCCCTTGCATTATACATCCATGGGCCTGCTCCAATTCGTGTAGACCCATTTTGGTAAATTGATTCAATATACTGTACCAGCTGTTTGGGCCACTGTCTCCCCTTCATGATGTTCATTATAGCAAAATGAGATACTCTATCAAATGCTTTCTCAACATCGAGAACTGCAATGTGAAGCTCTCTTTTTTTCCTGTTAGCTTCAACCAACAATTTATTGAGTGCCAATACATTCAGTGCTAGTCCATCAACGCCTCTGCGGAGACCTTTTTGTTGCTCAACATGAGTAACTGAGGATTCCAAACGCTTTCCAATGATCTTGTAAAATTGGCGTACTACTACTGATGGGACTGTGATTGGGCGGTAGTCTGCCTCTGTTTCTGGCATGTTTTTCTTTGGAATCATAGTAGTTCGAGCTTGTAAGAGGGTAGACGGCATAGATCCCCGGCGCAAAATCGTGTTGAAAAACAACTTCCTAAGGCTGTGGGGAACCATCCTCCAAACCTCTGCCAGTAGTCCATCAGGACCACAGGCAGTCCTGGTTGGTTCCGATACCCGGATTTCGTCCTCCGTTATTGGCATCCATATGTGGTCCATCAGCTGATCTTGGGGATGACGGACTTCCTCTGCTGTCCATTCGCTGGATGGAGCTGACCACTGTCTTGCCCAGTATTGCCTCAATTGCTGGCCTGTGTGACGCATTTGGGCTCTTCCATTACCAAGGATGTCCTCCGCTATTGCAGCTCTATCAGAATCCCATAACCTCCTAAACCTTGAGAATTTATCTCTCCTCGTTTCTTGTGTGGTATCATTGTTGATTATATGGTCCCTGGGTGGTCGTGGGGTTATACCAATGATATGGGATATCCACAGAAGAAGGTCATTTTGGGGGTCAAGATCCTGGACCACTGCTCTTGCACCACTTATCAACAATTGGTGGCCTTCATCCTGTTCTGATGCACGCTGAGCTATGGGAATCCCTGCAAGAATAGCTTCATCAAGCTGTTGATGGGAGATCTCGTAGCTTCCATCTAGTTCTTCTGTCGTTCTTCGGGGTGTTTGTGTAGCATCTAGGCGTATCTGCTCCAATACATTCTGATAGTGAGGCCTTGCTCGTACCGCTTCTACAGATTTATGTGTTCTACCAACCATTTTGGAGGCAAGAGCTCTATTCATTTGGGCACCCGGTATGGTACCTTCTAATTCAAGTTCAACAGTTGCCATGATGGTCATTTCTTCATGTGACCAGTATTTGCATCGTTTTGGGCCAATTTCGTCAAAAGCATACTCCTCAGGATGAGCTGATCTAGTATGTTTTGACAGCCCTATACGTGAATGAAAAGTTCTTCCGCAGTGGGTGCATTGGTGTTCCTGTGCTCTACTGGCCATAGTCGGTTATTTGAATTGCCGCTTCTTTCGCCTTGATGTACACTGTACATCGGGAATCACCTGTTACATGCTTCGCTGGTTTTTTAGCCGCCTTACAGGACATGCATTCAATTTCTGGATGTGGTTTGATGCAGGCAGCGACCTTATGTCCTTTCGCACCACAGCGTTTGCAACATTCTTCGCCAGGCTGGCATACTGTACAATCTTGCGAGCGATGACCCACTCTGGTGCATCTGTAGCATCTTAGAACTGGTACATATGGTGTTACTGGGCATCTACACCACCCTACGTACAGCTTAGGGTCTTTCATGATTGATTTGTAGAGCTCAGTCTCGACCTCTACTTCCCAACTTACAGGACGCCCCTCACCACGTCTTACTATCCTCTTCGGGTTAAAATTGGCCTTGAATCGATCAAGGTTAACATTGGGGAAATTTTGTTCCCGGACTGCCGCTTGGAGTTGTTCAGCGTTCAATGAAACCTCCCTGATACCCGAGATAATTAGAGTAGGTCTTTTCTTGGGCATTAGCTCCATTTTTAGGCCAGCACCCCCTGCGCCCGTATCTGCCATTATTTTTCTGGCTTCTTGAATGTTAGCAGCCTCGAGTATAACTCTTTTGTTCCTCCCCTTTCTAAGATTGACCAGCTGCCATCCCTTAGATTTGGGATCAACCTTCTCAGCTAATGCTTTTTCGACATCTTCTGCCGACTCCAATGTAGTGTTGTCGTCAGTTGGCTGAACGACAACAAAGTGTCTAGGCTGTGGCTTTGTCTTTGCAGCTGAGGCATAGGTTCGTGGCTGAGGCTGAGGCGTTTTTGATCTCTGGGTATCAGGTATGCCCCTTGATGCTGCTGAAGTTGATGCTTCAGTGGCGTTCGTCGTTGGTTGAGTTGCATTCAGAGCACCAGTCTGAATTGCAGCTGCAATCTGACGCAGTACTTGCGTCAGATCCTGATTTTGTTTGTCCACCACGTCGCTTCTGGACGCCTCACGGCCCTCCAGGGTCTTAATCTTCAGGTCCATGTGTACAACTCTTCTTAGAACAGCCGAAACAACCTCCCCTACTGGTTTTAATGCTTCCAGTCCTTTTTCCTGGCCCAATTTCATATCTCTGCACAACCTGAGGAAGCTGGTAGATGCTGCGTCCCACATTTCAAGGAGATCCAGAGCAGCGTCTGAATCGCCTGTGTCAACTGGGGATCTAGTTGTCCCCGCGTATTGCTCCTCTGCTCGTGATAGGATGTCATCAGCCATCCCTCCTCGCATCCTGAGTGGGGTGTGGGTCCCCCCTGGGCTGTAAGGGGGCAGAGTCTCGTCTGAAAAACACCCCTCTTCGCAGCCAACAGGCTCTTGGCACACTCTAGGTGCGCTTGGTATCGGCGAATTCATGTAACTTGATGGTACCCACCTCGATCTCTCCTTAGGTTTCGTAAGGAACCCAGGGTCTGATGGCCCAAGTTCGTCAGTTTTCATTGTCGTCGGAGAATGAATATGGCTTTTCCAGTTGGCCTGGGTCCATCCTTTTCTTTCCTCCATTTCTTCTAATCTAACATTTTGATATTTGTCATTTGGTATCTTTCTACCAATGACATCACAAAATGCATTTGTAACTACTGCAACCGAGCGCTGGTGTTGTTCTTTTGCACCTCGGTTGCGTTCGTCTATGTACTCACGGTACACTTCAGGTGCCACCTGACTATGGTGCGTCATGCGCACGGTACTATTTTCGTCTTGTAGGGTTACTAACTCCCTTATTATCGGCTCACGAGGCTCGTGGGGGTCCCTATCAGGAAAGTAGTCAGATACCCTCTGAGGGTAAATTACTCCAGTCAGGGACTCGACGGCATATTTAGTGCCGATCCCTACAGCCCCTACAGCTGAGTGCCAGTTGTTATTGGCAATGGCATCCGCCGAAAATGCCATTATAGCGGCCTGATCCGCTGTACGGATCTCTTGAGCTGTAGTTGCCGTATGGTAGGCAATATCATGCTCCTCGGCAATTCGGTCGTCGTAGTCGACTGGTGAGCCATTGTTAATGGGTCCATTTGGGCCTAAGTACCTATGCCCGGGAAGATGGAATCCTCTTTTAGCCATTATTTAAGAAATGTTGATAAACCGAACAAAGAGAGAGAAAAAAAAAGCGTTTTTTACCTCTCGATGATATTTTCGAGGGGCCCTCGGCGGGGCCTCGCGAAGACTGCGCAGTCAGCAGAAACCGCGGTGAGTCGAACGCAGGTGAATGACCAACACCTCGTGTACTCCGGACGGCACTTAAATTGCGTAATAACGCCCTTAGAAGGGCACGACCCTTAATTTCATGCCGAAATTATCGTTCCCGGGACAAAACAGATTCGTTGAGTACCACTTTGAGTTAAAACTTAGGGAAATAACCCGAGGTAATTCGTCAAATTAACACGGAGCGTTGGCATTAGCTGTTGACACCGTGAGAACTAGAACCGAACTGGAATTAGAAATTTGGAATTAGAAATTTTGATTTTGGAGGACATTTTTTTTTCACTTCTTTCACGAATACAAAGCTTCCCTACCTTCGGTAGTGAGGAAGCAAAAATTGTGTTGCATTTGAACTTATTTTTTTTCGTCAATTTATACACTAAGTAGTTAAATGATGCACCGTTGGAAATAACTGGTTTTGTTATTCGCAAATGATATACAATCCAAAGTTTCTACTGAAGTTGACATGATTGTCACCAACATCAAAAACGTCTGTTAAGTGGCTGTGGCACATAGCTTCCTCGTATCCAAAACCCATGAATTGTAGCTAATCTCAAAACATCTATCACTAAGCACCTTGCACTACTCTTATAAGGGACCATCGGCACCAACCCTCACAATCTCTGAATATTTCTTCGAAATCGAATGGAAAATGTGTGAGTTATGGATGTGACAATGGTTTTACGTTTGCATGCGCAGTGACTACTATCATTGTGGGGTAATGATTTTCATAGGGGACCATCTACACCCCAATCAGCATAATCCCTGAAATTGTCATCGAAATCGGATGGAAAATTCAGAAGTTATGTTACAAGGAATACACATTTGCGCAAGCGCAGTGGCTTCTATCATTGTGGGGACGATGATTTTCATAGGGGACTATCTACACTTCAACCCCCACAATCCCTGAAAATTTCATCGAAATTGGACTCTTACTTCGTATAGTATTGCCCATTACTAGGATTTCATGACAGACACGAAACCAAAAAGGCCTGAAACGAAAAACGCAAGTGGAAATGTTGATTTTGGAAAACATTTTGTTTCCAACATGAAAAGTGAAAACATTGCTTCCGCTCCCTTGGTAGTCACGGAAGCAAATATAGGTATTGGAAATACAAACTTATGTGATCATCCTAAAGCGAATTAGTAATGAAAAACGCTGCAAATTATTACACAAAGATTTATTATTTTTCTGTATAGATCACTCTTCTGCAAAGATCACTGCTTTGCCATTGTCACTTTTTTTACCTACTAACCATAGGTAGGTACCACCTACCTACTACATATTTCACACCTTCAAAATAAAATTTATTTGATTTATTTACAAATTTATTTACACAAAGATTTATTATTTTTCTGTATAGATCACTCTTCTGCAAAGATCACTGCTTTGCCATTGTCACTTTTTTTACCTACTAACCATAGGTAGGTACCATCTACCTACTACATATTTCACACCTTCAAAATAAAATTTATTTAGAAGAAATAAACGCTTCACACTCGATTCGAAAAATAGGATGGTTCCTTCATATGAAAATTTGATTACTGGTTGATAAGGAAGAAAAACTGAATACAACTCGAAGAAACGAACAGCATTATGATTTTGCTTAGCTGAAATTTCAACGGAGATTTGACTTATTTGGTGATTCACACTCGCGATTCTGATTTACCATACTTCCGACCCTTAAGTACTCGTAGGGGGCGAACGGGTTGTCCTAAAGAGCTCCTAGTGGTCTCTAAAATTTTTAAAAATTCAATACTATTTCAAATTGGTGAAAAAACTATACCTTTATTTCGAGAGTTTTCGAGCTAGGGCACTCTTGAAAATTTCAACCCTTAATTTTCACCCCTTAATGAATGAATAGTTTTATTTGCCGTATAACAAAAAAATTGCAGTGACAATAGTCAACATTTGTAAAGCCTAATATCAACAATAAAACAATGTGAATATTAACAATAAAACAGTGAAGCAACAAAACAGTGATAAAAGGAGAGGGAAAATGTGAAATTTGAAATGTAAAATGAGAAAACAATAAAATAAATAAAAAGCCACCCATGCACAAAGGCAGCTAAGCCCGGCCAGGGGATACCCAGCCGGGCCCGGACCCACCCACCATGGCGGTTCCCGACATATGCCCATAGGGGCAATGGCAGAAAACCAGACAAGGGGGCCGCCCCCGGGCCGACCAGGACACCCCGACCGGGACAAACAGCCAAACGCCCACGAACATGGGTGACTAGAGTGGAAAAGCAAAATGACTAGTAATTGATTATAATTAGTGACTAGATAAATATTAAAAGAATACATGAGGTAAACAGAAAGAACCACTCACAAAACAATATAACATACAACATTAATATTCAAAAATCCCCATCCTAATATCACAGCAACATTTAAAAGAATCACAAGTGTATCACAAAGTTAAAGGCTAAACATAGATTATTATAAGCTGAACTGACTGAGTACTTTTATTAATATTCCTCAGGCAGCAGCATAAGTCATAAATAAATTGACAAAAACACTTAA
The DNA here is from genome assembly GCA_009739505.2 of Apolygus lucorum. Lineage (NCBI taxonomy): Eukaryota > Metazoa > Arthropoda > Insecta > Hemiptera > Miridae > Apolygus > Apolygus lucorum. The sequence goes on from CM019179.2 coordinate 40,938,926, forward strand.
TAATAAATAAAACATAAATTCAGGACTAAAATCTATTATTGCACTGCTTACTCATCATATCGAAATACTCGTCAAAATTGAAAGGTGCCATAGATGTTAGGAGTTTTTTGCAAATATTTTTAAATCTATTTAAACTTGAGGCTTTTATGTCTTCAGGAAGGACGTTATAGAATTTTAGACACCACCAGCCCATTGAGTTTCGGGCTGCACTAATCCTACACTGGGGCACCGAAAACAAATGTGCGCCGCGAGTACTGTATGAGTGGGAGGGCTTCGCAAAAGTTTCGGGGTGTTTGGCGACATACATCAGGCACTCATATATGTATTGGCCTGGAAGAGTGAGAACCCCCCAAATCCACGAAAATACTCTTGCAATCAGCGCGATAGCCAGCTCGAGCAACAGCACGAATGGCTCTGCGCTGACTAGCAAACACAACTGCAGCAGACGGCGAGTGACCCCAACTGAGTAAGCAATATTTCATCCTACTATGGAATATGGCATGATATGCACAGACTACGGAGTTTCTTGGCAAGTGGTCGTGTAGTCTTCGCAATAAAAAGGTAATGCTATTCAGCGATTTCACTAGTTTCTCGCAATGTATCCCCCAATTCAGTTTTGGATCCAAATGAACTCCCAGTACACTTATATTGTTGGGGTTTTCATTAAAATCTGAGAGGTCCCTCAAGCCAAAAAACATACATTGCGTTTTGCCATCATTTACAACTAATTCATTCATGGTAAACCATTCAGTTATAACCCTGACAGTATCCAAGCTTTTCAGTTTCAAGGTAGATGCATCTCTATCGCTAGACAATGATGTAGAATCATCCGCAAATAGAATATTGAAATTTTTACAGTATTGCGGGAGATCATTGATAAATATTAAGAATAAAGTAGGCCCAAGCACACTGCCCTGGATCACAGATAAATTACCCAAACTTCTGTATTTTGAGAGGACATTTTTCAAGCGCACAGCCTGAGAACGTTCAGAAAGATAAGATCCAATAAACGTCACAGCCTCGCGAGAAAATTTATATTTCTTAAGCTTGCCCAGTAACAATTCGTGAGAAACACAGTCGAAACATTTTGCGACATCAACGCAAACTGCCGAAGCAAAGTTTTTTACTAAGAAGTCGTCCAAAATATGGAGTTAGAAGTGACTGACATCAATCAAAAGCTTCGTGGCACAACTAGACCCCAAATGGAGCCCATATACCAAATTTCAACCAAATCTGTCCAGTGTTGCTAAAAAAAGTGCGGACGGACGGAAAGTTTTTTGACATTTTATGTCTTTACTATGGCACATAAATGAAAAATCGTCACGCGGGGAGCGTTATGCGAAGGGGAAATATGAAGGGGAAAGGGCATAAAATGTCTCTCCTGGTTGTACGAAAGCTGTAGCCACCGATCGGGAGGTTTAAACTATTTTTTTTAATTCGATTTTCGGATTTTACGTTCCTTGAAACGTAAAACATCACATTTTTAGGGGGGTTAAAATTGATTTTTCTTGCTCGATTCCAATGGTTCATTATTGAAAATAATAAACCAATACTGTGGAAAGTTATTATTACCCCCTTCGTTGTGTTTGAATTTTGGTTTTCGATAGGGAAATGTGGTCCTCCCAAACTAAATTCTTGCTTTGATTCGCCGTAGTGCGGTTGTGGAAGGGCTTTCAAATCAGAAAGTGGTAAGGATTGTAATTCGACCATAATACTGAGAGTCCTTCTTTTCTTTTATGAGGTCGGTCTAAAAGGTTTATCATCTTCGCCAACCTTGACACAGCTCAGTCGTAGAAGCATAACTTGTCGGATAGTTGGCCTCATTCCATCCTCCCGCCTTCTTTACGGACTTGGATTAGTCTACCCAGCAAACACAGATGTAGCATTCGTCTTGGACAACGAGCGAAACGCAAAGAGAACCGAAATAGGATGACCAATTTCACCTTCGAGGTAGAAAAACTTGGGTCAATAGCCCTTCTTAAGCTTGTATTTATGGAGCTTCAGATAATTCGATTCTTGAGCGTTCCGATGTGAATGATGTTTGAAACATCGTGGACACTTCACGTGCAACCACACATTGAATAGAGAATCCATTCATCACAGGAAACGATTCTATAAATAGAAAGGTTACTCCCAACCTAAGATGCGCCTTTCAACAGATATTTTTTGAAATCCAAACGAAATTTCTTATTTCAAGTTGTCACAATTACGCACTCTCTCGAGAACCAATCAAACTAATTACTAATTATCACCGCACTCTTTTGAAACCGAATCTATTTATCAACCTCCATGTTCCACTGATAAAATCCAGCCCTTTCTAAAACCCACTTGTTCTTACGGTCAACTCCTCTCTTTCTAGCAATTTCAAAGCCACTCGTGGCGTTTCCTTTGTTTTCACATTTCGATTCTTTTTTTCAGTTTGTTTCAAATCAGTTCAGTTTGTTCATTTTTCTTTAGATTCAGTGAATCAGGTCTAAGTTTAATGTTTTTCTTTATCATTTCGATTTATCCATTTTCAATCAAGTGTGGTTTCTTTTGTTCTTTTCAACTTTTGTATTTGCCAAAGTATTTGATTTCTTTTCATTTTCTGTCTTTATCTCCGAACAGGAGCAGTACTTATTTTTGTGTTTATAATAATTTTTCTTTCTCGTTTCCAACTGTTCATTATTGAAAATCTTGTTCTAAAACGTGGCCCATTTACCAAATTTCATCAATATCGGTCCGTACACCGGACGGCGTCTCGTTGGATTCTTCAAATTTGATTATTGGGTTCTACGTAGGTACGAACTTTATTTATTATTATTCCTTTTTGACTAATAGAAAAGATTTGGACTCTTATAAAGTTCGTATTTAGAACCCAATAATCAAATTTGAAGAATCCATCCAGACGCCGACTGGTGTATGGACCGATATTGATAAAATTTGGTAAATGGACTACGTTTTAGTTGAAGATTTTCATTAATGAACCTTCGGAAACGAGAAAGAAAAAAATATTATAACCCGCTCTAGATTTGATGGTTTTCGTTTCAACCTATCTAGAGCGCAAAAATCGCGTTTGAAGAGAAAACGTTGCAAATTATTACACAAAGGTTTATTAGTTTTCTGTACAGATCACTCGTCTGCAGAGAACACAGCTTTGAGAACACTACCTACTAACCATATCTTCGCTTCACAATCAAGTTTATTTTGAAGAAATAATTCACACCCAATTCGAAAAAATAGGGAGTTGGAGGTGCCTTCATAGGAAATTTAATTACTTACTGGTTGCTAAAGACGCAAAACTGAGCACAATTCGAAAAAACAAACAACGATGGCGTTTTCGTCAGTTAAAAATTTTAACGAAGATTAGGCCTCTGTAGCGTATCACCCTCTGATTTATTGTAAGTTTAACCCCCGAACTAGGGAGGGCACGATACTCCAAAGTATCGATACTCCTTTCGATACGATATTTCTTAGGAAGTATCGATACCCGATATCTTTTCGTTACCGATATTAGGGGTATTCACGGTCGGACCGTTCTCGACGTGTTAACGTGTTATACGTCGAGAACGTGTTTATTTTTAAGTCAGTTTACTTGTGAGTTAATTAGTTTCGTCTTAGTTTTTTTGAGTTGGAGTCTGTTGAGTTGGAGTTCGTTTGTTTGTCTCGGTTATTTTGTGAGTTATTTGAGTTGGAGTTGAAGGTATGGAGGTCTCTTGGAGGTATGGAGGGAAGAGAAAGGTAGTTGGGAGGAACAAATAGATGCAATGAAAGTGAAGGAAAAATGCGAAAAACTGTTTTCTTGACCACTTCATCATCAACAAGTTCTTGTTTATAACTTTTCTTCGACATGACTGCAGTGAGTAATCCTCAAATTTTCAGTGTAAAAAGTAAAAAATCTGTAAACAGTATAGGTGGTATAAAAGTTGTCTCCCGTGGTAAGAAAAACTTTGCTTGTTTCTTTGTCATGGAACAAACAATGATGGACGTTGCAGATTTTTTTCTCCTCATTTTTACCCAATTTATGGCGTTTTCCCCTTCTCGTTCACACTTCCTCCACCGAATCATGCCACACAATAACCATACAACCCTAATGGCTGCGATCTAGCCAGGTAATCGAAGAAGAAGGAGCGATGAGACTTCAACAACTTTAGCACGTTTAACACGAGTCGACTGGGGTTGTTCACGGTTTTTTTGTTTAATAAGTTTACCACTTAACACGTTTAACACGATAAGCTCAACCGTGAATACCCCTATTATAAAATATCGATACTTCGATAATATCGGCTCGAAGTATCGATACCACTGATATCTCAAATTAACCCACCGATTATTTTCCACTCCCAATAAAAACCCTATTAATTGAGAAAAGGCAATATATTTTCTAAAAAACAATAATTACATTGTAATAAAAGTCAATAGCAATTAAAAATTTAATAAAAGCCTATAATTTAAAATTTAATAAAAATGAATAATCATTCCATTTTATTTCAATTCCAATTCTTATTTGCAAGAACTCTCTGTTCACTGAAATTATGTTTCTCTTCCACCAGAAATCGAAAGGTAATAAAACAGTTGATGCTATTTATTATTCGAAAAAAGCCGTTCGCACGTGACTGATGTCGCCATCACGATTAATATGCCTCCCTCTTCCTGTAAGTTCAGGAAAACGGGTTTAAATTCCTTCCAGACTCACATTGGATATTCATACTAGTTTGAGGCTATCGTTGCGATATATCTTTTCAATTGATAATATTCCATATATTTATGTTATTATTTTCTAGTTACCTACTCATTTGGTATTTTTTCACAAATTTACTTTAGCAAAATTTTCGATAATATCGTCAAGAAAGTATCGATACCTCCGATATTTTAGGCAAAAGTATCGATACAAATATCGGTATCGATACCAAATTCAACATAATGGCTAAATCGCATGTGCCACCATTCGACAATTTCGATTCTAAAACGCTTGCATACAAGTCTGCAACGCATTAGGACATTTCATGTCTTTCCCCTCCCTCCTTCTTCCCTTCCATCTTCTAGCAATCTTGTCTTCCTTTGTGAATTACATTTTTTTCAATATAAAGAAAACAAAAATTAAACTCATATTTTTATTTATTATTTACATCCATACATATATCGTCGTGGGTAGTAAAAGAACGGTATGTTATATGTTATATGTTCTACATGACAGTACATTAACCCCACTAACCATTGATTGCGTAGACAACAATCATCTATTTTCATATTTTGATGCTTGGGTAGCATTGATTACCTAGGTAACACTCAACTGTTTTCAAATTTGGATGCATGAGCGAATACTTCCATATACTTCAAGATTTCGGTGTTCCACAATGGCTACGAAAAAGATAACCAAAAAAAAAACTTTAAAACGAGATTTCGATGTCTCACACCCTCCTGGTTCCGCCGAAACTTCTGAACCGACTCCAAACAGAAACATTCGAGACGGGCATCTCACACCCTAAGTCTAAGGAGCTCACTCAGCTGGTCAGTGACCACTCAGGCGCCTTCAGCATTCTCCATTGACCCTGCCTCTCAAATGTCAGCTCCCTGCGTTCAACAGGAGAGGAAATGGCCTTGGAGCTCACTCAGCTGATCAGTGACCACTCAGGTGCCTTCAGCATTCTCCATTGACCCTGCCTCTCAAATGTCAGCTCCCTGCGTTCAACAGGAGAGGAAATGGCCTTGGAGCTCACTCAGCTGATCAGTGACCACTCAGGCGCCTTCAGCATTCTCCATTGACCCTGCCTCTCAAATGTCAGCTTCCTACGTCCAACAGGAGAGGAAATGGCCTTGGAGCTCACTCAGCTGATCAGTGACCACTCAGGCGCCTTCAGCATTCTCCATTGACCCTGCCTCTCAAATGTCAGCTTCCTACGTCCAACAGGAGAGGAAATGGCCTTGGAGCTCACTCAGCTGATCAGTGAACTTATTGTTCACGTCCTAAGGAGGCTACCAGCCAAATTTCAGCTTCCTACGGTTGATAGGGAAGATGTTAGCTTCAGGAGCCACTCTGCTGATCAAGACCCTGTACACCTTATTGTTCATGTCCTAAGGAGGCTACCAGCCAAATTTCAGCTTTCCACAGTTGATAGGAAAGAAGTTAGCTTCAGGAGCCACTCAGTTGATCAAAACCCTCTGCACTTTATTGTTCACGTCCTAAGGAGGCTACCAGCCAAATTTCAGTTTCCTACGGTTGATAGGAAAGAAGTTAGCTTCAAGAGCCACTCAGCTGATCAAAACCCTGTGCACCATATTGTTCACGGTTTTTAGCACCAATTGGAGGCTACCAGCCAAATTTCAGCTTCCTAGGGTTGATAGGAAAGAAGTTAGCTTCAGGAGCCACTCAGCTGATCAAAACCCTGTGCACCATATTGTTCACGGTTTTTAGCACCAATTGGAGGCTACCAGCCAAATTTCAGCTTCCTAGGGTTGATAGGAAAGAAGTTAGCTTCAGGAGCCACTCAGCTGATCAAAACCCTGTGCACCTTATTGTTCACGTCCTAAGGAGTCTACCAGCCAAATCATAATAATCATATAGCCATATTTCAGCTATAATCATATAGGTACCTACCTACCTCACTTCTGTGAATCATAATAATCATTGAGCATATTTCGTCACGTAACGTAACGTGACATAACGAAAATTTGGTTGTGTGCCATAGCAAAGACATGAAATGTCAAAAAGTATCGATACTCGAAAAAGTATCGATACTCCGATATATCGGTGGTATCGTGCCGTCCCTACCCCGAACTAATTGTTAGAGCATTGTGTGTTCTCATTCGATCTTAAAAATTTAATATTATTTTAAATTGACGGAAAAACAATGGGTATATGTTGAATGTTTTTGAGCTAGGGTGTTTTCAAGTTTTCAGCCCTTATTTGTCAATCCTTAGATTTACTGACATCAACTAAAGCTTCGGGGCACAATTGAAACCCAAATGGAGCCCATATACCAAAGAGGAGAGGACTATTCCAGTCTGAGGGAGGCCATTTGGTCTATATTTCTCCCTGCATTGATTGGTGGTACCATTTCAGCAGAGGAGTGCGCCTTATTTTCACTATCCGTAAGTAGAGGAGGCTTGTCAATTACAGATCCAGTACGTTCAGCCAGCCTGTCGTACGAAACTTCAAGGGAAGGTTCGGCTGAACTTGTGGACGCAATCTTGGGAGGAGAGCCACTTGAAGTAGGGGACCATTTAATGAAAATGAATGCCGCAAAGCGGGTAGCAGTACGTAGGAGGGATGAGGAAGAAGAGTCCCTATTACTATCTACACTGAACACCTTTCCAAGTGAACGACAGAGGGCAATTTCTAGGTCAGTGTTTGCACTCAGTAAATGCAAAACATCCGGATGGCTCACTGTGCTTCCCTTGAAGAGTCAGCATTTTGATCTCTCTGCGAATGAATTCCGCGATGGATTGTCACTGAGATACAAGCTGAGACCACAAGGGCTGCCACTGTCGTGTGATGGCTGCGGTTCAGAGTTTTCCCCCGAACATGCGCTAAATTGTAAAATGGGTGGCTTGGTATCCCGGCGTCACAATGAAATAAGAGATGTATTTGGGGAGCTCATGAGTTGCGCATGGGGGAATTGTGTAAAAGAGCCTCTAATAAAGGAAGCGACGGCCTCAAGTCCTGCTTTGCGAGGAGACCTTGCATGCCGAGGGGTTTGGGAGTCACAGAGGGATGCGTTATTTGATATCCGTGTTGTTCACACCGACGCTCCCTCTTATGTCTCCCGCCCCGTCCCGGCAGTGCTGTCCTCTGCTGAGCAGGAAAAGAGAAGGAAATACGCTGACGCATGCGAACAGCGCCACGCTACATTTACCCCATTGGTGTGCTCTGTAGATGGGATGTGGGCTCCACAAGCGATAGCCTTCATCAAAATTCTGGCGGAGAGGCTCTCTGAGATATGGGGAAGACAGCAGAGTAAAGTGCGCGAATGGCTCCGCGCTCGTCTGGCCTTCGCTGTACTACGAGCAAGCAGCTTATGTTTCAGAGGCGCTCGGAAACGTTGGAGGTGTGCCGACAACCTGTTAGGCTTCGATGGGGGTGCAGCCGTCCAGCTTGGCTTGGATCCATCCTGAGCAAGTCTTTCTTCAAAAATATTCCTCATCTCCGGCTCTCTCTTTTTGAAATCATCTCTCACGCGGCTCCTGTTTTATTTTTCCCTGAGTTGTTAAAATATATCGTTACTTGTTAAATCGGTCCATGGGAACTAAAGAAAGTGCCTCGTACGGCTGATACGGCAAACATTTTATTAGAGTTTTGGATTCTACGTACCTTGAAACGCAAACCTCCTAATTTTGAGAGGGGAGGGGGGTACAATTTTTTTCTAGGTCGATTTCAAGGTTCATTTTTGAAAATAATAAACCAAAAATCCTTCTTTTTAGAAATTTTCCTCAGGGGACTCGCTTTGTAAATCTATGGTCATATAGGTATAGCAAATACGTTGGTACTCTTTTGTCCCATGGTGAAAGATAAAGAGCCCTTACCCCCTAGTACACGAGTATTTAGTCTCTTTGAACGTGTTTCAGGTGTTGGCGGGATGAAACGAGTCCGAGCTTGGAAGCGTGGGTGTACAGCCTTTTGTACGAAGTGGTTTTGCCACCTCCAGGAAGGTCCATCGCATTCACTTGTTACCCTGAGGAGAGAGTCATCATTCAGTCGCCCACCCTCCTGGAGGAGCTTCCTCTCTTCGATTTCCCCTTAAAAGAACTCTTCACACTTTTGGGAGTGGATTGCGTCGTTTCACTATTCACATGTCTTCTACTCGAGAACCAGATTCTCCTGTGTTCGGGAGGTAAGAGTATACAGAAATCTTTCCACACACACGTCTCACCTTTTCCCTATAAGTATCAATAAACACAAAAACGGACTTGAGGTCCACTTGCTATCCGCTAACGGTGTATCCCAAGTCGGATGATCAATACTTCAGGAATCGATTCTACGACAAATTTACAATAACTTTTCCCTCGTAGCACTTTTTCAACCCGCTTAAAATGACGCTTATATCACTTTGAAAATGTTTTCGCGTTATCGTTGCGGAACTAAAATAGTCTTAATTTCTTAAGAATATTATTTTATTTTCCTTAACTTTTCATGCAAATTCAAAATCTGATTACACCGTTGGAAAGAGCGTTAAATTTCCCAAACGAAGAGTCCTCGACCATTCCAGAAAAAATTTACGCAAGGAAAGTCTTTTTACCTACCGTAAACTTGAAAATTTGTCTTCTGTTTTTTTTTCAACATTTTAAAGATTTTTTCCTGCTAAAACACGATTTTCTCCAGAGATACCCCAAAAGCTTAAAACTTGCTCCATTTCATCAACTTTCTATCGGTCCATCATTATTTACGTTTACTTTGGGTTTCAGGGGGAAAATTGTGTTTGAATGACAAAAAAGTTGTTTTCTCAACGAATCGACCGTTTTGGCAAGAGAATACGAGGGGGTAGCCCTTCTTGGTCAAACCCCGTAGTCTTTTGCCTTCGTCTGTTTTGAAGTAAAAAACTCATGTATTTTCGTATTCAAACACAATTTTTTACCTCAAATTTCATAATAAATGTAAGAAATGGGTCACCATTGGAAAGCTGATTAAGGAGCTTGTTTTAAGCTTTTGAGGGTATCAGGAGAAAACCTTGTTTCAGGAGGAAAAAATCATTAAAGAAAGACTATACTTGCGTACATTGTTTTCTAGAGTAGTCGAGTGCTCTTCATTTGGTAAATTCAACGCTGTTTCCATCGTTGTAATCAGATTTTGAATTTGCATGGGAAATAAGGAAGTTATGAACATTTTAGTTCCCCAAGGTCGAAAATATTTTTAAACAACTACTACCTAAAAACAAGGGCCACCACTCAAAATTGAAAAAAAAAAACTTGGAAAAACAAGGGGGTTGAAAAAAATTGCTTAGAGGGAAGGAAAGTTGTTGCAAATTATTTGAAGAATCGATTACCGAAGTTTCGTGCATTAAACTTGGGACACCATGTGTAACGTAATACCTTGAAATTACCGCCAACTTTGTACCCGAGTGGTGAGGGCGGTTCAATTCACCTGTCTACCCTTCAACACCTGCATATACCATGCTGTCGAAATCCTTGAAGCCTGCTTACAAGATCAAAACCGTGTTTTCTCCCTTGCTCTTTTGTATTCTTCTTTCTTTTATATTCGTTGGCAGTTTTAGGCTACTACGCGAACTGCAAGGTCCTAAGTATTCAATCTGTCTTCTTTTCCAGAGTACCAAAGGCTGATGCTGGTCGCGGAATCTCTCACTGCGCTACTCCTTCCCTTCGCTTGGCCACACGTTTATGTTCCTATTCTTCCTGCGAGTTGTCATCATTTTTTAGACGCTCCCGTTCCTTTCGTCATGGGACTCCACACTAAGGAGTCCAGAGTCAATATTCCTAGCGAGGTAAGAGCGAGCTCATGTCTTTCAATTACTTACTGTATCTTGTAAGCTATGAATGGGGTGGTTAAAAATATCCCACTACTGCTACCTTTTGTGAGCTGGATGTCCGAAATCTTGAAATTAATGTTATAGGGAGTATCCTACCTTCGCCAACAATGTGTGAGCTGCCTCTAGTAGGTTTAGGGGACCTATCGGGGACACAATTTTCAATAACAAACTTATCTCTGCCACCCAGTGGTGAGAGAAACCTTACAGCTACTTTGTTGGACATACTTGAGTTGTTGGATATATCTGGAATGTCAGGTTACTTCTCGTGCTCTTGAGTTCTAAAGACATATGGTGCGCGAATGACACGACTGTCTCTACTTTTCGCTATTCCTAGAAACTTACTTGTACTGTTTAGATCGGTTTTTGCGAACGTACTCGAATGATGACGCTAATGGAAATCAATTAATTTACTTTACTCGAGCGTGTCTGAATGACTATTCCTTAGTGCTGTTAGGTGAAGTGACTCTCATCAGTTCTCAGAGGATGAGTATTACGTGTCGTGAATCGTGTTGATATTCACGAATATTGAACTGTTTGGGATATTAAAATACGATTGTCTGTATATGGAATATGTATGAATGAATTTGAATGGTAAAATAAATAAATAATTTTTTATTTGTAGCCGCCATAAGGCAATACAAACGTCAGAAAAACAATAACAAATGAGAAAAAAAGTCAAATCTATCGGGGAAAAATCAACATCAATCAAATATAAATTGGGAAAAATCTTCCACGTCATATAATTCCGCCTGTATGAGCCTCTTCTTAGTTTTTCTCTTGAACATTTCCAAAGATAGGTCTTGCAGGTCAGCAGGTAGTTGATTCCAGAGTCGTACCCCAGTCTGAAGAGGATCCGACTGCATGGAGGCGTTTAATCTAATTTGATGTGGACGCAACTTTCCAGCATTTCTGGTACAGTAACCGTGGATGTCCGAACCACGCTCGACAGAGGCCAAATTTTGATGGGCATATACAAGGCTTGCGAAAGCATACAGGCTTGGCAGTGTCATCACACCCAGGTCTCTGAATTGGCCTCTACAGCTCTCCAAATGACCGATGTGTTTAATAATTCTTACAGCTTTCTTTTGAAGCCTAAATATTCGTAATGCGTGTGATGAGTTGCCCCACATAACTACGCAATACGATATGCGGCTATGGAAACACGCAAAGTAAACCATTCGCAGAATATCATCGGAGACAGCACCTGCCAATCTCCTCAGCATGAAGATGCAAGAGGACAATTTTCCGGACAGCGAGCCCACATGATCTGCCCAAGAGAGACGGTTATCGATCGTCATGCCCAGAAGACTAACCGAATGAGCCAAACGACCATTCAGCCGGAGGTCAATACTCTGAGACTTATTCTCATTCAGAAGCAAGGCATTGAGGGCGCACCACTCCTTTACAGCCAAGAAAGTCCTTGTTGCATTTGTCCGCAGATTCTCCTCTGAAGCTCCCCTGACCACAGCCGTAATATCGTCAGCGAACAAGGTCAAATGACAACCGACCTGAGTGTGATACAGCAGGTCATTGATGTATATAATGAAAAGAGAAGGCCCGAGCCCAGAACCTTGCTTTATTCCACACGGAATCAGGACCTCAGCCGATCGCCCACCCTGAAAGAAGACCGCCTGGTTCCAACCTTCCAGATAATTCTTGAAAAAAGATAGCGCTTCAGGGGCAAATCCATAGTACGATAGTTTCTCCAAAAGCAATCCAAACGGAACCAAATCAAATGCCTTCGACATATCGTATAATTCAAGAGATGTAAGGGTCCTATCTTCTAGTGAACGAAGTGATTCCACGACAATTGAACTGACGGCTGAACTGGTGCTTTTATTTTTTCTGAATCCAAATTGCCTAGAATGGATAATATTCTTTTCATCCACATACTCAATTAGCATTTCTAAAACCAATTTCTCAATTACTTTGACAAATATGGGCAGTTTAGATATCGGGCGGTAGTCATCATAATTGGCTGATTTCCCTTTTTTGGGTATTGGGGTTATAGCTGATTTTTTTAGGCATTGAGGAAACTCTCCACTTGAAAAACACCAATTTATTATAAATGCCAAGGGCTCCAATATAAGGTCAGCTACAGCTTTCAGCATATGAGAATCGATCCCGAAAAAATCAGTGGAAGCACTATTCTTCAGAGAACAAATAGCGGAATAAACCTTTTCAACCGACACAGGGTGTATAGTAAATTCATTAACATAATGTGGAGCGCTGGCGAGACATTCATAAAAACCGGCAGAGGGTGTATCAGGCAAACGACGGTCAAATACCTCTGAGAAAAAATTGCCAAAGCCATCACATTCCAGGGTTGAACTACATGGACCTTTACGAGATTTAGAATTAAGCTCGTTTTGGACAACCAACCAAGATGCCTTCATTTTATTAGAAGCTCGGGATATAGAATCATCGTTATGGCAACGTCTCGCATCCTGGAGCGCCAGTCGATAAGAATTACGAGCCTCATTTGCTAGGTTTGAAAGATCCTCGTTACGTAGAGACCGAGATAACTCTCTCAAAGAATAGTAACGATCGCGCAACTCATTCAAGTTACCATCGAACACAACTTTGGTCCTCCCGTCACTTCCCTGAGCTACCCTTCTAGGTATGAAACCTAATTTGATTTGGTTTGGTTCCATCATATTGTTCCTTGATGATGATACTGACATGATACACAATTTGTGTCTGTTGAAAAGTAGGTAAGTGAAATGTTCACTTTGATTGAAAATCAGATTATTGTATGAAATAATCTCCAAATGTAACCTCCAGTCTGTGGGGATTGTGACCCCTAGCGGCCTCCGTAAACCACCCCTAGAGCCGCCCCTGACCACCATGACGCCTCGTTTCTTGACTGAATGATTGAACTACTGCTGATATCTCACAAAACCCAGGTCTGGATATATGATCCAGTATCGGTATCTGACCGACTGAATTGACACATCAGTATGTGACTGATTGTCCATGAGCTATTGCTCCAGACCAGTATCTGATTGGCTGTAAAACCAATATCTGATTGGCTGACTGAATTCGACGTGTCAGTATTTGACTGACTGTCGCCTTGGTCTGAGTTTTGTGAGAGAATTGAACTGAATGGGCTCACTTGTCTGAAGGAGCTTTGAAACTTGGCTTCACTGCTTGATTATTGACTGATTTGAATTGTATTGATGTTGATTGACTGATACTGATGACTGGAGATTACAATGAAACAATAAAGAACATGATATTCAATTAGATACGGTATGAAATGAGTTGTATGAATGTGGACTCACTTATCAATCTTACACAAGTCACACGCGACTGATAGACTGACTCTGATCGGGTATCTACCTGTGGATGGTTGAATTGAGGACTCGGAGATAAAACATTCTACGTACCTAACGCTCAGTTGTTGATGAGCTAAGAACAGCGTCTTCATGTAAGGATCAAGCGTTGGCTGTTTCACGGAGGAAGGGATTCATTGGCTAACCTCGAGACCTGGGCTCACACTTGTTGTGATCAGCTACCTCTTCGCATTTCTGTCCATTTGCTTCCTTAGCTCAGAGGTAGGAGCTCTGATTCAGAATCAGAACGATAGTAGATCGATCCCCGGTCGAGGGAAGTTAATTTTTGATGACTCAACAATGGCGCAGTCGTACCGGACCTTGCCGTACCTACATAGTGTGAGGAATCAGGCAAGTTACCTGGACATTTTACTAGTCTTGTTGATGATAAACAATGAAAAGTTCAGTTCGTTAGTTTTCGTGATTATTAGCATTGCTGTCATTTTGATCAATATAATAATCTGTATTTATTGTCATCACTGACTTTTTGTAATACTATTACTGGAGTATTTACGTGATTACAGTTGAAACCCAGTTGGCTGCAACAAAGACCGAACTCCAAAATTGTCTCTTGTTTGAAATTGTTTCGAACTTAAAAGTTTTGGTATCACCACTCGATCGGGTGAGTACTGTTCGCAGATAGAAAGAATGCGGCTGGCCAATTTCCCGAAGGGTATACCTGCTAAAATTGACGACTGCCTGTTCCAAAATCTTAGGTAGCCTGTTGAGTCAGGCTGGGAAAGGGCTGAGCCTCAGTAATCGTAATCCAGGCATCGAGCAACTCGAGTCGTAATAAGGTAGAGAGCCCCTCCACTCTGCCAATTGTTAGGAAGGATTTTTAACACGAATGTGAGTTCTCTTGCCCTTCTATTTATCCTTCAGTCGCCTTTATAATTTCAAAGAAGCATCATCCTTTACTGGAAGTATGATTTTATTTTTGAAGGAATGAATACATATTCTCTTAATTGATAAGACTTTCCCAAGGGTAAGGGGCCTGTTTTATTTTTATTAGTGTTCTGTATTTGTTTTGTTTTGCCTGTAATAAATCATTCCTTTCACTTCATCAACGGTTGGTAGTCAACAACCCTCGGTCTCATTTTGCCTAGCTTGGGTGGCAGTTAGAAGAAGGACTATGTTTTAGCGAATTTTCAAAGAAAATGAAGCTATTGCAATGGCCTCAAAATTTTTAGAATCGACTTTTTCGAAAAATTTTCACACTGAAATCCGTTTTGGAACATTCTGAAACGATCCCTGAAGTTTTTCCAAAAATCATATGTATATATATATATGTGTCATTCCGGACGATAACTTGAGTAATTGTTTAAAAATTTTCTTTTAGTTTTTGCCAAAATGTTTGTAACAACAAACCATAGGTCAAGTTCGTTAACCAGCAATTTTGGACAATCCAAAGTGGTCCAAAATTCAAAAAAACTCCAAAAAAATGGGTTTTTCCCGTTTTTTGAGGTCTTTACATTGAAAATCATGGTAATTTATGGTATATTCGGATTCAACACAAAATTTCTGATATGAATGCTTTTTTCAAAAATTAAAATTGTCCAAAATTAAGAAAAGTTTGTAGCTATATATATATAATGAATACGTGCGTATATTTGTTGTTACCAGAAATGCAGTAGCCGTGTGGGTACTCTATGAGTTCGTAGAGACGACTAGAACACGAATATGGACTCCTAAGATCTTCAAAGCATACCCAGCAATAATTTGCAGCGTGTTATTAGCGAATTTTCAAAGAAAATGAAGCTATTGCAATGGCCTCAAAATTTTTAGAATCGACTTTTTCGAAAAATTTTCACACTGAAATCCGTTTTGGAACATTCTGAAACGATCCCTGAAGTTTTTCCAAAAATCATATGTATATATATATGTGTCATTCCGGACGATAACTTGAGTAATTGTTTAAAAATTTTCTTTTAGTTTTTGCCAAAATGTTTGTAACAACAAACCATAGGTCAAGTTCGTTAACCAGCAATTTTGGACAATCCAAAGTGGTCCAAAATTCAAAAAAACTCCAAAAAAATGGGTTTTTCCCGTTTTTTGAGGTCTTTACATTGAAAATCATGGTAATTTATGGTATATTCGGATTCAGCACAAAATTTCTGATATGAATGCTTTTTTCAAAAATGAAAATTGTCCAAAATTAAGAAAAGTTTGTAGCTATATATATATATATATATAATGAATACGTGCGTATATTTGTTGTTACCAGAAATGCAGTAGCCGTGTGGGTACTCTATGAGTTCATGTGGAAAAAAAAAAAAAAAAAAAAAAAAAAAGAGTCCTCGTTCAAATATTTAATCGACAACTGCCACCGATAGAAACGTTTAAAACCGAGTGTATTATTGAAAATTGCTCGATTTTTTCGTACATATCGCGAATATAACTGAATGTTATCAAATTAATTACTTAGATGCAGCAGGTAAAGCACCAAGGAGAAAAATATGTGATAAACAAGGTGACTTGTTGTGATGAGGTTGGGAACAAGTGATCATGAACGCGATCTGTCGCACTCATCTTTAACTACGTCCTGGAGCTTCCCCAATCAGAACGCTTTTCGGGCTCCCAGATTCAGCTTTCAGCCCAGTGATTTCACGTCTTCCGGGACGTCAATTATTGGTGTAAAAGCATGTAAAAAAAATATATATACATCTATATAAACCAAGAATCGAAAATAAAACTTTCTACAACAAATTGCAACACCATTGGTCCATTTCTTAACCACACCTTAAACTGAATGATTTCTTTGAAAATTCGCTCATTAATTCATGCTGCATGAATGAACTTTTTGGGATTGTAATGCACACGGACACCTCACCAAACCATCCGCATTCTTTCAATCTGCAAACAGTACGTCATACAAGTTCGAAACGAGACTCAATAACGATTTCCTCTTGAAATAACGACGAGCATCTAAATCACACCATGACCTACAGCATTAGTTCACGAATCCTCCGCTAGGGGTAATAAAGCGTTTTTCCTTTGAATCATATGAGATAAGCTCAATTACCTATTTTGGTAAAGCTTGAGATAATACGATGCAGCTGATTCAAGGGAAAAATGCTTTACTATCCCTGGCGGAGGATACATGAACTAATGCTGTAGGTGTGATTTAGACGTTTGTGAAATAACGTGGCAAGATCAAGATATGTGGAATAATACATTTCACCGTGAACTACCACGTAACAACGGAGTTACCACCTGTTGGTAACATTGGGGAATCCACTGTAGTTGACGTCACTACACCTCTTATTTTATAATCTCTCATTCGACCATTTTTCTTAGCGCGAATCTTCTGCTTTCTCTCAGCTCGCGAGTCAACTTTTTCATGGTTGTTTGAGTCTGCATTCTTCACGAACAAAAATATTATGTTTCAGGCGAACTTGTGTTACATGGATCTCGATACCAGGCTTCTTCAAACACCTGAAGAATTACCTACCTTTCCTCATAAGACTGAATTTATTGGAGAAATTTGTGATGTGTTGCGAAGATTTAAAGTTACCGGTGAAAATATCGATTCGTAAGTTCAAAATTCCATTCATTCTTGCGTCAATTCTATTTTTCCGCTAGTTGTCAGATTGAAATTCGACTATCATTTTTCTTTTCAGGAATTATAATATGAACAACGACGTTATGAGTAGTTCTTGCATTGGTAGTGTGACTCGCACGAGAAAACACTCATGGGCAGATGATCTTGAAGATGAACCGTCTCTCACCCAGGGTTCCCATACCCTCCAAAAGATAGTGACGCTAGCTCGACGTACTGGTAAGAAAGGCTTTATCATTGAACTCGAAATGGCGACATTCTAAGCAAAATGACGTAGATGAATCCGTACAAACAATTCGATACAGTTCGGTTTTCTTTTTTCTGGTTTAATGAAATTCAAAATTATACACCCAGTAGGGTGTGTGCCTGGGTAGGAAAAACTGTTTAATGTTATTTTTAATCTAAGGTAGACTTCATTCTGAGAATTTTTGTACCAACCGCGACCTTCTAGCCCGTGTAAATATTTTCCTATGAATTTTTAAAGTTTCGACCGTTTATGATGTCACAGTGGGCTGTCACTGGGGTCCCCGCCCAGGTGAGAGGGGCGTGAGACGTCATAAACGGTCGAAACTTTTAAAAATCATAGAAACAGATCTACTCACGCTAGAAGGTCGCGGTTGGTGCCAAAATTCTCAAGATGTAGTCTACTTTCGATTAAAAATCTAAAAAAAATCAAGGCGCACCCCCCATTGTCAGCTAGTGGGCAAGCCCGTATTACTGACTAACAGTTAAATCGGTCTACAAAGAAATAAACTCACCAGATGTATAATGAAAAAAAAAAAACACAAAAAAAACTAAAAATTATGTAAATTATGCAAAAACTTATTAGTTGAAATAATCATTTTCGATTATTATAATGCCAGGAAGTTCTAATTTAAGTAATAAGTCAATAATTAGATCAAGTGATTGTTGAGTAAAAACTCGTCATCATTGAAGAACAAGAAGAAGAAGATTTTATTTGTCGTTGTACTCAGTGTGCATTGACAATTGTCATAATAATAAAAACGCTGCAAATCATTGCTCAAAGGTTTATTATTTTCTGTATAGATCACCCTTCTGTATAGATCACTGGTTCTCCATCAATAGCACCTACCACCATCTGTATTCTCCATTGACCCGCCCTCTCAAATTTCAGCTTCCTGCGTTCAATAGGATGGAAAATGGCTTCGGAGCTCACTCAGCTGATCAGTGATCTGAAGAGTGAAGAAGATCTCCTCGAATGCTGGAGACGCCTGGAAGAGCACTTCCATTCAATAGGAGTAAAAATGGTTTTGGAGCTCACTCAGCTGATCAGTGATCTGAAGAGTGAAGAAGATCTTCTCGAATGCTGGAGACGCCTGGAAGAGGACTTCCATTCAATAGGAGTAAAAATGGTTTTGGAGCTCACTCAGCTGATCAGTAATCTGAAGATTGGAGAAGATCTTCTCGAATGCTGGAGAAGCCTGGAAGAGCACTTCCATTCAATAGGAGTAAAAATGGCTTTGGAGCTCACTCAGCTGATCATTGATCTGAAGAGTGAAGAAGATCTCCTCGAATGCTGGAGACGCCTGGAAGAGCACTTCCATTCAATAGCATTGAAAATGGCTTCGGAGCTCACTCAGCTGATCAGTGATCTGAAGAGTGAAGAAGCCTTTGAGCAATGATTTGCAGCGTTTTTTACCCACCAATATTTTTTTTACCTACCAACTTTTTGTTACCTACCAGCTAGGTACTACCTACCACACCATACTGGCTTCACACCTTCACAATCAAGTTTATTAGAAAGAACTAAACGCTTCACACTCGATTCGAAAAATAGAAAGCTTCATTTGGAAATTTGATTACTGGTTACACAGAAGGCAAAACTGTATACAAATCGAAGAAATGAACAGCGATCGCATTTTAGTCCGATAAAATTTGAATGGAGATTAGACCTCTTTTGCGATTCACACTCATGATTCTGTTTTATCGAAGGAAAACCTTCAAGTACTCGTAGGGACCGAACGGTTTGTCCTACAGAGCTCCGGGTGGTCTCAAAAATTTTTAACAATTCAATACTATTTAAAATTGGTGAAAAAACGGTGCCTTTATTTCGAGAGTTTTCGAGCTAGGGCACTCTTGAAAATTTCAACCCTTAATTTTCACCCCTTAGAAGTGACCTACATCAACCAAAAGCTTCGCGGCACAACTAGACCCCAAATGGAGCTCATATACCAAATTTGAACCAAATCGGTCCAGTGTTGCTAAGAAAAGTGCCGCGTACGGCGGACGGACGGAAATTTTTTTATTCGATTTTCGTATTCTACGTACCTTGAAACGTAAAACATCAAATTTTGAGGGGGGGTTAAACTTTTTTTTTCTTGCTCGATTCCAAAGGCTTATTATTGAAAATAATAAACCAAAAATCTTAAATATAAAACTTTGGTGAGACGAAGCAAAAGTAGCACCTAAATAAATTGAAATAACAAATTGCAATGAATGTTAGTAATATTATTAAGGTAAAGTACTCTGAAGTGCAACCCTGCGGAGATGAATAAAACGGCCGTAGCCTTAGCCCGTACGTCACGTGGCCCAGCCTGGAGATACACTTACATGTAGGTAACATACATACAATTCAAAACAGACCAGGACTAAAAACAACAACACAAGAATGACTAGAAGAAGAATTAAAAGGGGACTACTTACCAATATCACATAGTATTTACTTAACAAATTAATCACAGAGTTGCATCACAGAGTTCCACCTAAGTTGAATCATGAACGAGCGCGAGTACTTTTAAACAATATTCCTCGGGTTCAAAAAAAATATCACTCGTATAGCTAATACTAAAATTACAAATAAATACATAATATCACGTCGAGTCGAGTTTTTAGAAGGTACTAATTTTACAAAAATATTCATCAAAGTCGAATGGTGCCATTGATACGAGGGTAGATTTGCACATTCTTTTAAAGGGTATGAAATTTGTGCTTACTTCCCTAGCCCTCATAGGGAGAATTGAGTCACATGGTTGAAATCTATTCGCTTAGCGTCTTCTTATTACTATTTCTTGTCGGCCTAATTTTCTGTGAGCATTTTTCTACTAAAACTTCCACTTGAATATTCTTGTGCTTTGAAGGTGTCTCGTTGGACGGATTGGATGATCCTGACGCAGAGTGGGATAGTTTGGTCGACGATGGATTTTCGGAAGAGTCCGAAGTCACGACGGCCGCTCAATACACGAAGGACCTGAGGATTAATAACGCCATCAGAGAAATTTTCCTCAATAGATTCGTCCACATTTTCGCATCATACGAACACTTCATCATCCAGCCAAATCAGGTGAATATTCAAGTTTGGTTTCCCATTGTCATGGTGCGGGAAAAGTGCCGCGGATTTGCGCGAGTTGGGCATCTCGGTAGGTGTACTCCAGGTGTCACCACCCATGTCCTGCTAGGCTCATACCTCAATTGGTGGCTTCTGTTTACAATATATCAACAAATATTTTACAATCTTGAATAAGGGAGAAATTGGTGTCTGAACGGGGAAAAACGTGAATTTTTTTAAAACTTTAATTGACGTTTTGACGAAAGGTTTTGGGGATGGAAGGTGGGAGGAGCGGCGGCGGAAGAGACCCTCGAATCTTTCCGTCAAAATGTCAATTAAAGTTTTAAAAAAATTCACGTTCACACGCTTTCAAAATACATTTCTCCCCTCAGCTCCATTGTAAAATACTTATTGATTAGGTATACCGTTGGAAGCTGACATTTTGAGGATGTTTTTTCTGAAAACCACATTGTTTTTCCTCTACAGGAAACGGGTGAAAATGTCATGGGAATTTCATGAAAAAACTCAAAAATTGCTAAGTTTTTTATTTTGGACTAGAAAAATCTAACTAGATGTAACTCATCTGATGAGAAATTTAATGCTCTTTTCAACGGTGCAATCAGATTGGAATTTGCATGAAAAATGAGGGAGCTATAGTCATTGTTGTGAGACAAGGTCTAACATATGAAAAAAATCTTGAAAAGTGAAATAACTCGAAAATGAAGCATGTAAACAAAAATTTTATACGAGGCACTTTTTGTTGCAAATTACTTGAAGAATCGACCCCTGAAGTTTGGCCGGCGCACAGTGGGGCCAAATGGCCAAAAAGCGGAAAAAAGTCATTATCTTTCGAACGAATTACTGTATCGTCTTGGGAATGGTTTTATTCGATTCCGAATACGAAAATACATTAGAAAAATATGTTTTCTGACGTTTAAATTGATTATTTTAGTACTAAATCTTGCATTTTGAAAAAAATAATGTTACTCAAAGTGGAAAAGCGTGTGAAAAAAACAGAAAAGCGGTTTTACAGGCGATGGGTATGTGTTATTTTGTTTTTTTCTTCGTTTCAGAGGTTATAGGATACGATAAAGATGATTGAATTGAGGTTTCTTCATATAAGTATGTAAATATATGTATGTAAATATATATTTATATATTTAATTTTGACAAAATTTTGAGTGATAAAAACCTCTGAAAATTGGATAGTAAGCGATCGAATATTGGAACGAATCCAAATTAAACGTTTGTTAAATCCGAATAAGATATTTTCAACGATGACATATTCTCGGTACTATGTCACGACAGTACAAACTGACCACATTACTGCGAATGACAATCCGAAGAACCTGGTTTGTTCAAGCAGAACCTTGTTGACTCCTAGCAGAAATATTTTACGAAAACGTCGCTATTTACATCATTCTGTTTTCCAATAAAAAATAAAACAAAAAAATGTCTGATAAATGGGTGTGGCACATAGCTTCCCAGTATCCATAACCCGATTGTATAGATGATCAGATCATTGTAGCCTTAACTTCTCTCCGTTACTCTGTGATTGTAGCTAACAGCCCACATAGGGGACATTCTACATGTCAACATTCACAATCCCTGGAAATTTTATCGATTTCGAGAGGAAAATGTAGAAGTTACAACCTTTAGAAGGGTTTTACTCTGAAGCTGCGGTGACGGCAGAGACGGCGTTCTTGGTGTACCTTTAATCACATTTTAACCCACTACATCTAAATTCGGTGAAATACGGCTATGAAATTTTTACAGCTTCTTGATAATGGTCAGATTTTCAAGAAAAAAATGAGCCAAACCGAAGGAAGGCGAAGCTCGGTTTTTCCACTCCTCTAAAGTTATATTTCGCTATGAAAACCCAAATCTGGAGCTACTGTTCAAGCTAAAATGTTATGAAAAAATAATTAGTATTTTTTAGAGATACTACATATATATATACAACATTATATAATTTTATTTAAATTTTTTGAAACACAGAACTGTTAGGAAATTTTCAAATTCCACTCTCAAAGTGCTTAAAATCTCGAAATATCAGGTTTGAGCCCCCATTTAGCAGTGAAAACAATTTTTAAACATTGAAGGTCCTTCACACCCTGATTCTACAGGTAATAGACTTTGAGAAAACTACATTACATTTCTTTTTTAGTCACTTTGCAAAAATGGAGTTTTTTCCACTCCGGCCCCACTGTGCGGCGTCGGGTGAGTCCTGGGCGTCCTCCCCATTTAAATGTTTTAATTTTTCATGGCGTGCCCCCTCCGTCACATCAAAAACCTGTCTCTGAGGAACGATAGATTTTTTTTAAATTGGTAATTTACATTTTTCCTGGTGTATTCATTATGAAGCTAAAATAATATGGAAAATGGGATGGAAGTATTTAATTTGAACTGGAAACCTTTCATTTGACAAAAGAATGTTTGAGCTTCCATTCCCTATAGATGAAAGCGGTTCTGGGGTGGTTACCGTAGGATCTAAAGCAGTCCCTGCTGCACTGTGCACTGCCTGTTTTATTGGAATACTACTTCCATGCTCTATCTTGAGCAACATGGTTGATGAATTTCTCGCGAATTCAGATCCTCTTGTAGTTCTCATTGTAGAGTGTGACACCATTATGAATTCTACCTAGCAATCCTCTGATGTTTTGCCATGCTTGTTTCAGTATTATCACTTTGGTTTCCCAGAAAAACGGAGGTAAGAAGAACTTAGTCTATTTCCACAAAAGTAATGAGTTACAAAGTTGAATGTGTCTGTGGTGAAGGGAACTAAATGCAAAATATAGATTTTTTATTGCAGTTTTGAATTTTCCTTGGGTATTAAAAAATAAGTTCTCGCGTTGGGATGTCATATAAATATTCCTCACCAGCACCGAGCATTTCGTGGAGAACTAAGTGTGTAGTTAGTGAGTGCCCTTCACCTCTAGATTTTGGGCCTCCTCGGGCATCTCCGTTAATCGATGTTACTTTTCCTTCAATAAACAACAAATTTATGTTGACTTGGCGTTTTTTGTGCGTTCCCCTGCGTTTTAGGTTTTGTTCCTATGTGCTCCTACATTCCTGGTTCAAGGTTTCTCAACTGAGCGAATCAGTTTTTTTGGGGGATGAGTCCCAAACGTAAAAGAACTTAAACTAACTACAGAAATGCAAATTGATAGTATTCAATACATTTTGCAAGTCGTTCATATTAAGATATTTCATCATATTCAGTGTTTTTTTCTTCATGCCCAGGTCTCCCTCAAAATTTTGTGGTAGTTCAATGATGTTTGAACATCAGTATTATTGGCATATCAAAAGGGAAAAACTGGGTAAAAATCAAGCGATGTTGTCAATCTAAGCAATTTTTGAGCTCCTGAAAAGTTGGGTTTTTGTTTTTACTTCCTTTCACGGCTGGCATAATTCAGTTATAACTCTAATAATGAGTTAACTTTGTAACTCATTACTTTATTGAAATAGACAACGTTCTTCTTAACTCCGTTTTTATTGAAATAGATTTCCACAACCTCGCCTTGAGATATCGTATTTTAATTAATTTGTGATTTCCCAGGACAAGGACGAATGGCTGTCGAATCGCGAATCCATGCAGAATTTCGACAAAGCCACTTTTCTGTCGGACCAGCCCCAGCATCATCTGCCATTTCTGTCGAGGTTCATCGAAACGCAAATGTTTGCTACTCTCATAGACAACAAGATATTGAGCAACTGGGGCAAGATGGAAACCAATCTGAGAGTATTTGAACGTCGCATAAAATTCTTGAAGTACGTATTCCAGTTGGGAGCTAGATTATTGGTTTTAAACCTGACAACCTGTCAACATGGATTGGCAGGTTGGAATCTCCTCCCAGCACTACTTCACTAGAAAATGTAGGGCGAATTTATCGTTATATGCAAGGAAGGGTCTTATTAAGGGATTAATGTCCTTCTTTCAACAACTCCAATACCTCATTGTGGGAGGCTTTTCCCTGTGTTTCCTGTATCGCGAATGTTACCCAACGATAAGATACCTAACTCTCCATGATGACTTTGTGAACTATGAAATCAGGGGGTGAAATATAAGCATGCTTTTTCATCAGGCGGATTGTTCTGTGTGGCGGATCTTATGAACAGTTCATTTTGCACTACATTAATTCTTCCCACAGTAAAAGTTTTACCCTGCAGAGTAAGTTCCCTTGGAGCTACAACCAAAGCTTCAATCCAAAATTCCAGAAAAGTCACGTCTTTAAGTTGTTTCCGTAATCACCTATTACCTATTCAACCTACCAAGAGGCAAATGAAGAAGAAAATGAACCGTGACTATTAATAAAAATTAAACAAATTAATAATAACAACTTTCCTTTGTATTCTGCCCGTGACTTAATCCTAATAACGTTACTATTGTGATTCTGCTGGTCACATAATCTTTAATCAGTTTAACACAATGTGTTTTAAAGTAGTTTTTGCGTTATGCGCAACCCCCATGGGTGGTTCTTGTAGAAAGTGATCTTATTCCGACAGCTGTTTGTATTTTTATCCTTGAAACTATGCATTCAATAAACTAAGCAATTCGGTTTCTAACAATGGTTACCTTGAAGATAGGTTATTAACCCATTTCAAGCCGAGGTTAGAAATAACAGAGTAATGGGAGGAGGAGGATGTACTATTTTACAGAATGGCGGCCGAAATAAGCCATAATTTGCTCTCCAATCGAGAAAAAAAATGCTCCAAATTTTATGAATTAATCATTTTATAGGATTTGAGAGGTCTCAGTTTTCCAAATCGAAATAATTTATCCATTTCATTGTTAAAAATCTGAAAAAAAATCCAGGTAAAATGTAAAAATCTATTTATGAACCGGAATCTGTTTCGACTCATGGCCCAGAACGCTCACTCGCCCAGGATCGAATTTGAACCACCATAATCACGCTTTCGGCCAAAAGGCCTCTTTCAAAAAAATTCCCCAAATCTTATTGAGCTCCCGAATGTCGAAGAAAATTTTTGCATAATTTGCTCTCCAATCGAGAGAAAAAATGCTCCAAATTTTATGAATTTAACATTTTATAGGATTTGAGAGGTCTGTTTTCCAAATCGATATGATTTATCCATTTCATTGTTAAAAATCTGAAAAAAAATCCAGGTAAAATGTAAAAATCTATTTATGAACCGGAATCTGTTTCGACTCATGGCCCAGGACGCTCACTCGCCCAGGATCGAATTTGAACCACCATAATCACGCTTTCGGCCAGAAGGCCTCTTTCAAAAAAATTCCCCAAATCTTATTGAGCTCCCGAATGTCGAAGACAATTTTGCTTCCGAGTCTACCGAGGTAGTGGAAGCTTTGTTTTCACTTTTCAAGGACGAAAAAAAAAAGTTCTCCAAAATCAAAATTTCCACTCGCGTTTTGCGTTTCAGACCTTTCTTAACAATTTTGGTTCCGTGTCTGTCTGTCTGTGTGTCTGTCTGTCTGTCATGATTTCCTTGTAACGCGCATAACTATACGAAGTTATTGTCCGATTTCTATGAAATTTTCAGGGATTGTGCGGGTTGGTGTGTAGACGGTCCCCTTTGAAAATCATCATCCTCGGACTCTGATAGAAGCGACTGCGCATGCGCAAACGTGAATTCCTTGTAACAGCCATAACTTCTACATTTTCCATCCCATTTCAATGAAATTTTCAGGGATGTTACAGACTAGTATTTAGATGGTCCCCTATGAAAATCATCACCTTCGGACTGATAGTAGCCACTGCGCATGCGCAAACGTGAATTCCTTGTAACAGCCATAACTTCTACATTTTCCATCCGATTTCAATGAAATTTTCAGGGATGTTACAGACTAGTATTTAGATGGTCCCCTATGAAAATCATCACCTTCGGACTGATAGTAGTCACTGCGCATGCGCAAACGTGAATTCCTTGTAACAGCCATAACTTCTACATTTTCCATCCGATTTCAATGAAATTTTCAGGGATGTTACAGACTAGTATTTAGATGGTCCCCTATGAAAATCATCACCTTCGGACTGATAGTAGCCACTGCGCATGCGCAAACGTGAATTCCCTTGTAACGGCCATAACTTCCACATTTTCCACCCGATTTCGATGAAATTTTCAGGGATAATGTGGATTAGGTTTTAGATAGTCCCCTATGAAAATCATCATCCCCGGACTGATAGAAGCGACTGCGCATGCGCAAACGTGAATTACTTGTAACAGCCGTAACTTCAACTGTCCCCCAGGGGTCGCGGGTTCGAATCCCAGCCGAGGCTAAGTATTTTTTTGATCCAATCACATACATCTACTCACTCAATTTTCATCCGAATTTGATGAAATTTTCTAGGATTGTCCAGATTAGCGTGTAGATGGTCCCCTATGAGGGTAGGGGAAGGTACTTAGAGATTGGTGTTTTGAGATTAACAACTATGCAACTGATCATCTATATAATCGGGTTATGGATACGAGGAAGCTATGTGCCACACCCACTTGTTTTTGATAAGTTTAGGAATTGCATGAACGAGAAAAAATTCTTCTACAAATTTTTCCATCATTACTATGACGATGCAATAATGCATCAGTGGCCGGAAATGGGTTAAAATGAACCTAAAATTCTAAAAGATGAACAATTTTTTTAATATCTCGAAACGGAATAAAATAAGGACACTTTCTGCATGCAGCGATTCAAATAGGTTATTGAATGCCACTGATCCGCCACTGATCGTAATATTTATGTGATTTTAAGTATTCGGTTTTGATTATAATTATTTTGACGTATTTGATATCTCCAGGATATCCAAAAAAAGATTCAAACAGGAAAGAAATTGTTGCTGCGTGGAATCTCCCCTTTTTGCAAACCAACGACTCTCACGCTCGCCTTACCTTAACTTGTTCAACTTGAAAGAGGACAAAGGTGATCTAATGGTTGGTTCGTTTTACAGGAAAAGGCACGGAGAGACGATCGTGCGAATGCCGTGCTACGAGTACTGCAACACACGATCTCCGATACTCAGCTTCTACTAGAGAAACGTTTGAGTGAAGTAGACTCAGAACTTCCTGCGCCTCGTGAGCTCTCTGGAAACTACGTTCGTCGGACAACTTCTGCTTTTTTCCCTCCGCTCGACCCTCTAGTCCTAAACCAGGAGCCCAGGTACCTATGCCCTTCTTTTAGTAAGAAAATTCACCCTTAATATCCAGAAGTATGTTTTTGGAAGTCCGATTTTTTACCTGCAACAGTTTATCCGCTTTTAAACCAAAACTGATAGCCATTGTATATCTTGATACTCTAACAAACTATCGATTGTGTAAGAAAACGTAATAATAAAACATAATAACTCAAAGAAAAAACAAAATAATTCTCTAGTTGACAGAGTGTAATAGGGCACAGATCCCTCTTTGCTGCTATTATTTTATTAAGATGTTTGTTTACTAGTATCGTACCTAGGGGTTGTTTTCAGATGAAATTGGATTTAAAAAATGTCTACTTTGGGATAGAATGGGGTATTTCAGTCAATTTTTCTTTTTTTTTTTTCTTTTTTTTTTGTTCAAAAGAGGAAACGGTAATCGGGTCTGTTTGTCGAGAAAATGTTTTTAAAACATATTGTTTAGTAATGCATGCATTCCAGGGGACGTCCCATTGGATAAGCATTAGATCAGTTTAACCAGTTTTTAAGTGATAAAACTGTTTCACTCGATGTAATTTATTTATTACTTTAGGCAAGAAATACTGACCCCCCCCCCCCATCATTATCCACCTTAACATTTCTAGCGGCATGGGAGCCTCGAATCTGAAGAGCATTTTAAAATCCATGATCTACGATACCCAACATGCGAATTCGAGTTCCCCCCCCCCCCTCCCACCTCCCCAACGCCAAAAATGGTGCCAGTCTGGCACCAAAGCGTAAATACGTCGCAACATTGAACTTTCATCTGTTAGTTTTGGTAGGCAGTCCGTCGAAGTTCACATCCGTATTCAAGGTGAAACACAAAAAAAACACGAAATAAGCGGTTTATGGCATCATGGCACCATGTCCTGGCACCATGGTGGCACCACTATTAGTTCCATGGTGGTACAGAGAATTATTCATGAAAATCCGGAGGTATAATGAGAATTTTTCCTCAATTTCAAAGGTTGGGTACAATTAGTAAGCAGTAAAGGAACCGAAATATTGAAAAATCGGATAGTTTGTGAATATTATCCCCCCACTCGCCCCCTCCCCTTGCGAATTTCGGTACTCTGGTGAAATCATGTACAACTCGGAAGTTATTTGAGTCAAACAAAAAAAGAAACACGCAAATCGGTTGGAAATTGAGGCCTGGGCAGAGTTTACAAGATTATGCACGCAAACGCACGTTTTCAAAGAATTAACCCCCCCTTTCCAACACTTAAAAAGCAAAATCCAAAATTCCGGCGCCGTAGTGCACAACTAGATAGTATTCCGCGTCAAACGAAAAAAGAACCAGGGAAATCGTTTGAGAACTAAGGCCTGTGCAGAGTACACAAGATTATGCCCAAAAACGCACGTTTTTCGAGCATTAACCCCCCCTTTCCTCCCCTTAAAAGGCAAAATTCGAAATTCCGGCG
Organism: Apolygus lucorum; assembly: GCA_009739505.2. NCBI lineage: Eukaryota > Metazoa > Arthropoda > Insecta > Hemiptera > Miridae > Apolygus > Apolygus lucorum. The sequence goes on from CM019179.2 coordinate 40,968,132, forward strand.
ACGTAGTGCACAACTAGATAGTTTTCCGTGACGAACAAAAAAAGAACCAGGAAAATCGGTTGAGAACTAAGGCCTGTGCAGAGTACACAAGATTTTGTTACACACACACATACCACACACAGACATACACCTACGGTTTTTTTTTCGTGGATTTGGATTCAGAATGGTCTAAAACGGATTACTGTGTGGTTATTTTTTTTTCCTGTTGAGTGTTGTCCACTTCAACCCCAGATCGATCGCATAAGGACGCCCAAGTCTTACTGTGGGACGTCCTAAAAAATCAGAGAAGCTAAGGAAAGTTGAAGATTTGAATGGTGTGACGTAGCTAGCCAATCGTGACGTAGCTAGCCAACTGTCTTTAAAAAAATATCCATGCACAGAGAAGAGATGAAACCCTTGGAGGACCTCTTGGATACTACAAAATACTACTCACACACCGCGCGCGGCATAAGTGTGTGTGCATTAAGGAAGGTGTGTGTGCCCGCCTTTTTTTCAAACGTGTGATCTCTTTAATTAATTTTTCTACCACATGTTTTAGTATCATTGGGCTTAAAGTTGGAGTATATAGGTTTTCAAGGGTGCTGAATCCAAATTTGAGGTCAAAAACCTGAACTTCCGACCCACCGAAATACCCCATTGAAAGTACGCTTTACCGCGCTTTACCGAAAAGTGTTACTTTGATGACGTCTAAAGTCAACAAACTGGTTGTTTTTACAACATTTGGGCTAGTATTTTGATCATTACTCCTCCAGCAAAATCGAAAAGTGTTGAAGTAAAGTAAAGACATACAGTATCTTCCTGACTCGCACGCGAGAGAGTTGAAAACTATTTCAAGCAGGTTCTCATTGTAATTGTGACTAGCGATGCCGCCAAAATCGAAAGCGGAATGATCTTCAGATCTTCTCGCCAACGCGAAGCGAAACTTTGGGATAACGCGGAATTTCTCACATTCCTTCGTTATATTTCTTAAAATGTGTACTCTGGTATATTTGTAACGGTCGTACTATGATGCCCCCCTACCCAAAGCTAGCTCTCGAGTATCGCAGAATACTTCATGGAATAGACGCCACGTTTTGGACCACCTACTGCAAAAAGAAATTTATTTAATTACGGCTTTCGCCAACTACAAAAGTTGTTGTTCAGCAGCACATACACTGCTAATATAACTCAATACAGTTCCAAATTGGAAATTAATGTTAAATTACTGGAAGTATGTTTGAAATGGTACATTGACAAATGTAGGCCAGTTCCGTAGGACACAAACACCATGATACTTGCCACACTCACACAAGTTGGATAAGAATGAGCCAAGGATGTCAACATCCAGAATTTGAACTCGATAAAACTTTTCTTTGAATCCTAATGAGGTAAACAATCACATACCTAGCTTTGTCTGTGAAGAAGAGCTGGACGATAGAGAAGATTGGGAAGCAGTGACGATACGTCTTCTAGACAATCAGCAGGAGTTGAAGGAATTGGTTCCATTGATGTAGATGAAGAAGGTTTAGGATGTATTGCACTTTTCCACTTGAATCTTTTTATCTCCTCTAAATCTATAATGACCTGTACATTGTCACCTACTGTACGTTCTTCAATTCTAACTACTTCAGGACGAAAAAATGGACGGGTAACCGGATGAAGACCTCTCCGTCGTTGAGCAGCGGGTTTGAAGACGCAGAAATCGTCGCCAGCGCACTCAGAAGAACGGAAGCACGTCCGATGGGCGACAAACTCGCTACTCTCCCGCCTTCCAAGTCTGAGCCGAGTCCTGCTCTCATTGCGCAGACGAATTGGAATTTTGTTGAGAAGCTTCTAAAGGTAAAGCACAACAGGTTTCATTAAGACTTGGATACTGTAAGCGCCATGGAAAATATTGTTGGGTATATGGAAATCGATTGGTATGGGAATGCTGGTATATTTGAAGAAGATCTGGTTGTGGTGAGACTAATGTGAGGAACCACTGAATTCGCTATCACATCACTAAAATCTTGGGCAGTGATTCCCATCCCTCTTTTGTTCCTAATTTGGAGCATTTTTAGTTTTTCTCCAAAAGGCTCTGATTTCCGTTACCACATGCTGAAAAGCTCTGAAGAAGCCTGGAGCCAGAACTGCCTCAGCTAGCTAGCCGCGAAACCCCAGTCTCGGCAGAGGTTTTTGGGTTAAGTTAGGGGTGAGTCTGGGAATGCATCAAAGTCTGGAAATGAATCAAAGCTTCAAGAATTTCAAAAAGCTTCACAAAAAGCCCTTGAAAATAGTAAAACTTTCCGGGACGACCCTCAATCTGGATTCGTGCATGTCTACTTCCACGCAGTGTCACCAACTCAGATTCCAATTCTCCTTCCAACTTGATATCTGTTATCTTACGAATGACTTAGTTGTCCAACAGCTCCCTCATTTCTGGTTCTTTACAGGATTGCAAACAAAAAACAAAAAGGATGCTGGTCGAGAAACTGGGTTCAGAAGCTGTTGAGATGGGTCACTGCGCGCAGACATCTCTCGTCGAAGAAAATACATTAATCGCCAGTTTATGTGATCTCCTTGAACGCGTGTGGTCCCACGGTCTGCAGAAAAAACAAGTAAGAAATAGCAAGGTCGTTTGCAATAATTTCAACCCCAATTGCATGGTTATGTCGTGACTACAGCAACAGTAGGGTCGCATTTCAGAATAGCAAGTGGTTCAGTGGTAGCTCGAAGAGCATCCGTTTTTACGGCAAAACATTCAAAACTTTTCAAAGTTACTTGTCCCCCATCCTAGTACTGGGACATCAACTAAGTACGGCATATGAGCCCCCGTTGGGCGAGAACCGATGCCCATTTTGAATTTAAAACACTCGAGCATAAGTTCTTTTGACAGACCTATTTCCAACGTAGAGAAAATTCTAAGATCCTCATTTCGTTGGCACCTTCTGGTTTTACTGGACCAGAATCTTTTTCCGCGGTAACCTGGGTTTTCAAATTCCTATCAAAATTTTATTCTACTCCGCCTTCATAATTAAATTCTCCTTCTCTAGTAATTCAATTTCAATCTAATTTCTGATAGTCAGATAGACATATGTTACCTCGGGAATGAGAACTAAATAAACCACACTGGGTGAGAACTAAACCGTTTGTACGAGGGTTGTCTCAAAAGTAAGGTTCCCTATTTTCTAACTTGGAGGGAAATCGTCCTACAATCGGGAAATTTTGAGGGAATATTTGTCGGGGGTGTAGTGGCCAACCCGTAATTTTTTCCAGCCGTTTGGATCTACCCTATGGCAGTAACACGCTAAGTAACCATGGAGATGCCTCTCAACCCCGTGTCCAAACTGGAGTTACGTTCTGTCATTCGTTTTCTCACGGCCAAAAATGAATCTGCGATAAACATTCATCGAGAATTAAGTGTCTGTGTATGGAGAGGACTGTATGAGTGTGCAACATGTGAGGAAATGGAGGAGATTGTTCCTGGAAAGGGCGAAACAAGCGTGGAAGATGAAAGCGGAGTGGGCGCTTTCAACATCTCGTGGAAACGACGCAACTGTTTGACGGCCATCACGCAAATTCTCGAAGACGATCGGCGAGTAACGATTGAGGAAATCATTGCTTTGTTGCCTCCACATATTGAGGTAAGCCTAGCATCAGTTGGGAGGATAATTGATGTTCATGGTTACCACAAAATTTGTGCAAGATGGGTGCCACGACTTTTGAACTGAACAACACCGAGAGCAAGGATTGCTTCAGCAAAAAATTTTTTGGAATTTTTTGAGCAAGAAGGTGAGTCTGTTTTTGACCGTATAGTGACTGGAGATGAAACATGGGTGCACCATTCGACACCCAGAAACCAAAACGCCAAAGCATGACATGGAAAAAAAACATCTGAAAGTCCAGTCACAAAGCGAAAATGGTGCACTCAGCTGGAAAAATCATGGCAAGTGTTTATCTGGGAGGCTAAGGGATCCTGCTGATTGAGTATATGCCTAAGGGCAACCACAATAACTTCCGACACTTACTGGTGAGACTCTGAAAAAATTGAAATCCGCAATAAAGCGAAAACGACCAGGACTTTTGACGAAACAAGTTTTTTTGTTCCACGATAATGCTCGCCCCCCTAGCCGGCTCGAAAGACTCAAGATCTTCTCAATTCATTCAGATGGGAAGTTTTTGGCCACCCACCATATTCACCTGATCTGGCACCAAGTGACTTTCACTTATTTCCACATCTGAAAGCTCATTTGGGGGGGGGGGGGAAGCTTCCGAACCGACGACGAGCTCAAGACTGCCGTCTGTGCTTGACCTCTAGTTTGGACACGCAGTTTTTCAAGGAGGGCATACATAAATTGCTCCCCCGGTTCCAAAAGTGCATCGATCGAGCTGGGAATTATGTTGAAAAGTGATATGATGTTACTAAACACAAAGCAATAAAATTTTTGAAAAAAAAATTTTTTTTGAATTTTGTTATAGCATAGGGACCTTACTTTTGAGACGACCCTCGTATTAAACAGAACTGATAATGATTTGAACAAAATTATAGAGCGCAGAGATAAATTGGTAGGTAGTTCGTTGTAGGTATGGCCGAGGCATCAGGACCGCGGGGGGTCTCTTCGCCGCAGCCTTCTTGATCTGCCCTGTGCGTTCATGTTCTATGTTGTTCTTAATTATGATCGTCCTTGGTCTACTAATTCATCAACTCTTACAGGCCTATTAGTTCTGAATGCAATAACCCATTGAATGTACGAGATGATCTAATTTGGTTCATTCTTAGGGAACTACTTTGTTGGCAAAAAGGACTACTTTCTCTTTGGATCAACTGCCCACTTTGGGCGGGAAGGTCCAAACAACATATTTTGTGTAGTAAATTTCTCAGTTCTAAATTCTTCAATCAAAATTCACTGAAAGATGACTAGACATGAACCCAAAGTAAACAGTACGAAATTATCATTCACAACTATTACGTAATTCGTCGTTATTTTTGTACAGGTTTTGTCCGGTTTTACTCTATTTTCCAAGGTTGTTATCTTTTTTTAAAAGTGCAGCCTGCGACGTTCGCTTTTCACTCTCGCACATTTGATGTTGATTAGATCCAATGGGGTAGTTGCATGGGTCGGAATTTCGTATTTTGTCGTCAGATTCTAAGTTAGCGCACTTGAAAACGTTCCTGTACCAGTTTTCGGTTCGACAACCTATTTAGTTCAGCCATATTCCCATAAAGGAAGTGCTGTCCTCACTTGTGTTGGAGGGAAAGCCGACATCAACTCTGTCACCTCGCGACAATTATCTCCTCATGGAGCGCTTTGATCGCGCAGGTCAATTCAATTCAATATCACAATAGTCACTGCAATAGAGGACGGATTCAAGTCAGAACATTGAAATGAACGGGAAAATCCTGACTCTCCACCGAAGTCGATTAAGTAGGATTAAAATGTGACCCTTCTCGCCACCTACTGTGTGAAGAAGTTAGCCTGTCTAGCCAACTCAGCAAATTCTGAGAAATTCCTAAAATTGAGGAAAAAACCTGTTTTTAATCCCTGCTTGAAATCGTTTTACTTGTAAAACTTAGAACAAGTGTACACAAGTCTAGTCTATATAACATTTTACGGCCTTAAAAACTAGAAACCCTAAAAAAATTTCTATTAACTTACAGTTTCTGAAAATTTACATTTTCGTCGTCAAAATTTTACATAAAAGCGGTGGAGCATTTTGTAGATCATCTGGACTGGCAATATCTACCACAACAAATCCGAAGTTTGCCTGTTTACCCGCAAACGAAGTACCCTCTGCAGCCAAGTGGTTATCGGGGGGCTGACATTCCCAACCTCGGCAAAAGTGAAGTTCCTGGATGTTTACCTGACTACAAAGATAAACTGGAACACTCATATTGATCAAATAGCTTCAAAAGTGGAAGCATACTTGAATTTCGTGAGATCCTTCTCCTCAACAAGATGGGGCGCAGACCCCAAAACAGCTATGAAATATCCTGGATTATGGTTCCATCTTCTACGCTTCTGCTTGCAAACCCTCACTGGAAAAAATTATTGCCAACAAAATCGCGTAATTAGAACTGCACACTAGAACTTGAGGCCAAATGTAACAATATTATGACGCCATAGACTTTTTTTTGAGGCGGTGGAGCGTTTGCTTCTTACAAACTTGAGGTTTTAAAAGTTCATCTTTGCGACTGATAAATTTTATCCGGAGATAAACAGCTCGGGATTATTAAATGAATGGGGTTAGTTCCGCTAGTTATAAGAATACAATTATTATCTACGTACCGTATTGGAGAATCCGTCGTAACCAGCAAGTCGAGTACAGGAGGCGAGCGCTTTCGATTTAAAGACATCATCTTCAGGCCGTCAAGAGAGTACTAAAGTTTGTCAGTCCGTCGTTCTATTCATAAGTCTGGGTGAAAGGGAGGTGAAAGGATCAGAAAGGAAACGGGGCCACCTCGTAACGAGACCACATGGTGAAAGGTTGTTTGTCTGTCATGTCAAGTGAAAGGGGGAGATAAAAACTAATCCTATTAGCTAATTGTACCTTCACCACCTGGTGGCCACATGGTAACACGTGGTCTTTTATTCTAAATTATGAATAAATTATAAACTAGCTTATATAACTAAATTATTGATAAAATGATTAACTTATATCTATATCTATTTCTAACTTTTTTTTTTTTTTTTTTTAATTTTTATTTTACTACATTCCCGCCCCAGCATACAAATTGGCAAAACACATTACGACACAAGATATCCGACTACTCGAAAGCAACATCATAAAACACCAACAAGACCACTCAACCGACGACATTAAGACCACTAAACAAATTAGGAACAAACTGAAAAACAACGAACTAATACTGACTAAAGCTGACAAAGGTAACGTAACTGTTATCATGACCAAAACAGAACTACATTGACAAAACCATGAACTTCATCACCAAAACCAATTGCACCAAACTTGACAAAGACCCGACAGACGCATACCAAAAAGACATACAAAAGCACTTAAACGGTGCTCCAACATCATCGACGGACCTCACTTCAAATTTACAAACATGAACCCCAAACCCCTATGCTTAGGGCTCAACCAAAAATACACAAAACTGACATACCCATCAGACCTGTCATCAACTACATTCCCGCCCCAGCATACAAATTGGCAAAACACATTACTGCTATACTCAAAGAAACGTTAGACCTACCCTACACATACACAATCCGAAACACTAACGAACTCATAACAAAACTACAAGACGTACCCATAACTGAAAACACTAAACTCATATCATTCGACATCAAAGACCTCTACCCTTCCATACCAGTTAACCAAACACTAGACATACTGAGAGATAAACTCTCTGACCTGTACGACGACTCATACATAAACGAACTAATCGACCTCACCCAGACGATACTCAAACAGAACTACTTCCGCTTCAACAACGACATTTACAAACCACAAGACGGACTCGGAATGGGTAATCCCACTTCCTCACTACTCACTGAAACATTCCTACAGCACTTTGAGGACTTACATATACAGACACTAATGACCAAACACAACATAAAACATTACTCAAGGTATGTCGATGACATACTTTGCGTCATAGATACAGACAACACAAACGAAATACTTACTGACCTCAACAACATTCACCCTAACATCACTTACACTGTAGAAGTAGAACAGAACAACTCACTAAACTACCTTGACATCACTATCATACGAACAGACAATCAACTACAATACGCAATTTACAGAAAACCAACAGCTACAGACACCACCATACACGCAAGCTCAAACCACCCTCAACAACACAAACTTGCTGCCTTCAGACATATGATACACAGACTCAAAACCATACCATTGACTAAACAAAACTACAAAACAGAACTAGACACAATCTACTCTATTGCCCAAAGCAATGGATACACAAACAAAACCATAGACAAACTACTCCGACAATACAATAACAAACAGAACAACCCACAACCACGAGACACAAACACGAACCAACGCTGCATCTTCACATACACTGGACCAGAGACCTATAAACTCACCAACCTTTTCCAGAAGGAAGGACTTTCGACCACATTCAAAACTGACAACTCACTGAAAAACCAACTGAACACTTGCATTGACAAAACAAACACATACGACAGAAGTGGAGTTTACAAACTGGTTTGCAGCTGTAAACACACATACATTGGACAAACAGGACGCAACTTAAAAACAAGATTCACCGAACACATCAGATCTTTTCGACTCAACACTAGACGCTCCAACTACGCAAACCACGTATATGACCATGGACATGAATTATCCGACATAAAAAACTGCATGACACTCCTCCACCCACAACAGAAAGGACGACGACTCAACATACTTGAAAACATGGAAATATACAAACTACGTAAATTTGACGGACGTATAATAAACAAAACCTACTTGACACTACCTCAGACACTATATTCAAACCACTGGACAAACTCATTCAAAAACGTAAAACACCCACAGACGGATTTACTGACAACCTGAACAACAAAAGACAACGAATAGAACACACTACCATATCTCCTTACAAACGCAAACAGCACCCTCACGACTCCACTAACTTCCAGACAACCAAACGACCTAGGATATCATAATCTCTAACAATAAATAAATAATCAACTAACCAAAAATAAAAATTAAAAAAAAAAAAAAAAAAAAGTTAGAAATAGATATAGATATAAGTTAATCATTTTATCAATAATTTAGTTATATAAGCTAGTTTATAATTTATTCATAATTTAGAATAGAAGACCACGTGGTCACCACGTGGTTACCATATGGTTACCAGGTGGTGAAGGTACAATTAGCTAATAGGATTAGTTTTATCTCCCCCTTTCACTTGACATGACAGACAAACAACCTTTCACCACGTGGTCTCGTTACTATGTGGTCCCCTTTCCTTTCTAATCCTTTTACCTACCTCCCTTTCACCCAGACTATATAAACAGAACGACGGACTGACAAACTTTAGTACTCTCTTGACGGCCTGAAGATGATGTCTTTACATCGAAAGCGCTCGCCTCCTGTACTCGACTTGCTGGTTACGACGGATTCTCCAATACGGTACGTAGATAATAATTGTATCAATGATAGGTACCCACTCTCATTCATGTTTTGTATTGCACTATCGACCCATCTTGTAATACTAACCAGATGGAAGTGGAATCTACTTGTGTATGTTTGTTTCTGCAGATGCGCACGGCGGCGACTTCACTGCGTACCTACCTACCAACCTAACTGAATAAGTTGTCGTTATTATTTTTTCCTTTTTAGTGGGATGCCATCATCAGTTTTGAGGTCGGTCCGTTTTTTTGTTAAAAAGTTTTTTATTTTACTATTTTTGTATTTTCATAATTTTTTTTACTTTTGGAAATAAACAAGTGCATTAATGTAAAGATCATAAAATAAGAAGAATGCCACAAAAAACATGAAAATTGGATGATTATTTCCTGAGAAAAACTCCTTGTTATAGTTGCTAAGTGTCAAACAACTCAAGCTCATTTTTTTCAAATTTTTGAAGAAACAATTTCTATTTTTTCCATAAAATTTTGAAGAAACAAATTCAATTTTTTTTTTTTTTGTTGTGAAACTGAGCTTAAACATACAAACATCAAATCCGCATAAGTACAAACTATTTTATTATTATCGTCGATTAATGGATTTTGCCTTTTTTTAAACTCGTATTATTACGTGCATAAACTGTTTTTAAAAGTGTTTACGTGTTTAACATGTCAGATGGGGGTCGATGGACAGTTCATCAAATCGTTTTTGGTTGTGTGCGGGATGATGGATGGGTTATCATGAAAAGCATCTGACATGACTGGTTTTCGATTGCTCCTCAGCCTAATTTCGATTTTAATATTGTATTCAATGTTGAATCTCGATCTCTATTGATTTCAACGGACTGGTAACTTCTGTTCCACGATCGATGGGATATTTTTCGATTACAATCATTTGAAGTTGAAAAATCGATTTTCTTGAATATTTTCGTCTGTGAGGCATTTTTTAAAAATCCTTATATGGTTTTGCTCTTCAACACCTCCTGAGTAAGAATGGATCGTTTCTGTGTTTTTGAACTTCGGAGGAAGACGAAGAAACTGTCAGGAAAAGGGGTGTTTTCTGCAGAGGATGGTGCTGTGCGGGTCTAGTCTATACGCGCATACTCGTTGTTTCTGCAGGCGCCGAGCGAAATTCCTCGCCTGGGCCGGATGGTGGGCAGGTTAATCACAAAAAATCATTTGACAAAAAAAATGCGATTTAAAAAAAAAAATTTGTTTTGTCATAATTATGCGCAGAAGCAATGGAAAACCTGAGCTGACTTGCTCGAAAAAAACGTTTCAGGACACGACGAAACTCGGGATGGGCTCCCGCAGCCAACGTGTTAAACAGGTGTGAAAAATAAAGGTAATTACGAGGAAAAAATAGTTTAAACAAATTATGTAAATAAATTAATTTAAAAAGCTCAGTGGTCAACCGTTCTTATGTCTTTTCTGATCAAGGAAAATTTTCAGAACAAAAATTTTGTTGAACAATCGAGGAGAAAATACTAAACCATGTTTGAGTTAATTTTGAAGCACGACTTGGTGGACGTTTCAAAAACTAATTATTCATATTGATAGGTGAAATAGAAAGAAGAAATTAATGATCAAATATGTCCCAAGTTTACTATTATTATTTACCCTATGCAATATAAACTACCGTAAATATTGATCTTTCAATCATATCTAAGGTTTTATGTCTGATTGAAATCAATACTGACAAAGTTGTTGATGCCGATTAATGAAGCCTTCTTAAAAGAGGCGAGTACGAGAATATTATAAAATGTAAGATATTTGTAAATTTAAGACACTAAAACTTTTTGTTTACCGTAAATAGTCTTACCTGTCTCCCTACCGGAGAGTAAAATGGCACTCTAGCACTGCCCTGTGGTACCTATCTATTCAAAACCCAACTGAGAGACGTAAAAATATTAGGCAAAATGATTATATTCTCTTTTAATATAACTTCACCATTCTTCTAGTTATTTACATCCGTGTCCCGACGCACGAACAAGTTTGAATTACAGCGGGAACAGTAGTTATAAGAAAGGTTTTCAGAGCGCGCTAGCATCGCTAATTGTACACAAAAACGTTAAACAGTTGAAATTTGAATGCCATATTCGCGAGGTGTAATTCGATTTCATCAATCACTTCTCTGTACCAGTATTCCAAACATACTTATTAAATTGCATTACTTTTTCCTAGAACGATAGCTTCGAAAATCAGATATTTTTGAAAAGCGCGGGAGAATCCCTCGCTCGAAGCTCATTGGCCGAAGCGCTAATAAGCAGCCATTGAACAGCTGTTGACCCAACACCCCAACTCCAATCTTGCTTGTAATACGGGAAAAACCTTGTCTTCCTGTCCTGTATTATGCCTAAATTTTCCCGTTTATCTTGAATTTTTTCATGTGTTGTAACTCCTTATTTGTGAATTCGCATCAACGACCCGATCTAGTTCTATAAATCCCTTTCAAAAGTTCACTGTTTCCTCCTTCCTCTCGTCAGTCGTTCGTTACCATTCTTGATTTATTTTTGTGCAATAAGTGCGTCGTTTATTTGTATAAACATCGAATTTCGTTTAGATAGTACCGTATTGAATTCGGATTCATAATAGGTAAAATCCGCGTATAATTGGAATCGTGAGTGGAATGGTTCGTGCTCTGTGCGATTCTTCCGTGTTTGTCCGTCGTAACTTCCATGATCTGCAAGATTTCCTTCCTTTCGCGTGATTTGTGCGCGAAATCGCCAGAGTTTTTCCAGTAATTTTTCACCATTGCTTCCAATCCGAGTAATACGTAAGTACCATCTCACTGCGTAACCTTTTGATTTTAATTTCGAACTAAGCGGTTGTCTTGATGACTAGAAAACTCGGAGAGGCTTCCCTGATGTCTGTTTCCAATGGCATTGTCGCATTGGGACCCATTGAGCCAAAATGCAAGGCTTTGTTGCTAAGCTCAAACTTGTCAGAATTAGGTATACATAAACACACGATTTTCTATGATGTAGGTACGTATTTAGTATTACTTTAATTCTACCAATATTTCAACATCTTACGTAATGCATCCTCCGAGTTCATTTCAGTTAGTGCAGACAAAGTCACAAACATTAGAGAAAGTGTATGATGTATGAAATGGGCTGTCCTCGTTGTTGTCAAAATGCATTTTACTTCCCTAGGCAGAACACACCTCCATCTTGTGAAGGAAGGTGAATTTCGTACCCACTATAGATTGGCTTTAGAAAAATGACCTCATGAGTAGGAGCACATCCTACGAGCCCTACTAGTGTTTCACTTCCGAGCTTACCAATGATAAATTTATTGTTTTCACTTTAGGGAGGTGAATTAAAAATTCCTTTGATATCGAAATTTCCAACATCAAACATTATATTCAATCTTGAACAGTTTTGGTTGTTCATACCCGGTAGGTACGTTCGTATGTCTTCCTTGAATATCGGTGAATGCTTTCATATAGGGGGTACTGATTGGAGGCCATTTGTAACATGATTGACAAGTACTTTACAGCTTGTGATAAGCTAAAAAGCTTGTTTAACAAACTGCTTGTTGTAAGCTAAAAGCTTGTTTCCGAAGAGTTTAAGACTTGTCAAAAGTTTAAAGTTTAACCCTAATTGGACCATGGTACCATTATTGTCACTGAAAACATCCCAGGAACTCTTGCTGTCCCAAGGTGTCACCGGAGTAACCAAAATTAAATTGCTATTTTAAATTTAATGGACCGCAGAATTTTTAGTGGGCTTTTGGAAGTCTCGGAGAAGAGTTATGACAAAAATATCCAAATAAATCGATGAAAAAACAAATTTCAAAATTTTGTCATAGCATAATTTTTTGACTTCTATTATCTTACAAAAACAATTCAAAAAATTCTGCTCTGTCCTATAATTTTAAATTGAAATTTAAATTTAGTTAATCTGGGCACTTTTAGGACAGCTTTGGAATGAGGAATTTCACCATGTCGGAATTTCCTATTTTTGACCCCAAAATCGGATTCAGCACCTCGAAAAACTCCCAGCAAACTTTCAGCCCGAACTTCCTAATTTACGAATAAACAAAACAGTGTAGAAAATACGAATGTTTAAAAAAACCGGGAAAATGACGTCATCCTGGAATAGTTCATTTATGGCCGGTTGAAGCGCTGAGATCGAGAAATCTATTGTCCCCAGATGCAAAATTTCATGAAACAGTAAAGTTCGAAATCGAAAAACTGAAGAAAAAAAAATAGAAAAAGCAAGATGAGGAAAATTAGGTTTCCCCTGTTTTTGTTTGATAACTTTTCTCTTAGAAAACACGATTTCGTCGTCCCAATGGGCAACACTGGGAGGAGACGGCGATCCAAACAGTCCAATCAGCGAGCGTTCCCGCTTCACGTCCGTTTTCCCGGTTAGTTTTGAAATCAAAAATTTTGATTGTCTCCCAAAAATAACAGGAGACTTATTTTCCGAAATCAGCCCGATTTTCATCTATCCCACACCATCAACTATTCAGGAAAAATGCAAACAGAATTCGGTGAAATTCCTCATTCTTAAGATATTTTTCGTGTCACTAGTGACATCATGGTCCAATTAGGGTTAAAGTAAAGTTAGTTTAAAGTTTTTTCAAAAGAATGCGAATGGTACAGTTAAACGTTTCAAACTTTCCACTTTCAGTGGTGATCGTTTTGTTTGGTTCTTTGTTTCGATCTTTCGGATCTCTTCAGCTAAGCGTGTGCAAACCTAGCCTCTTCAGGCTGAGCACTAGCTTAGGATAAAGTTGAGTTTACAAGGTTGACGAAAGTCGTTTGACTAAACGTCGTATTGACAAGTGTCGTTTGACCAAACGTCGTATGACAAACATTCTTTTGACAAAAGTACTTTACAATTCAGCATTTTTGGTTCCTAACTGAACCAACAATCATAATTATGGCTTATAGTAGCATTTTCTAGCAGGTGTATACATTAGTCTTCCAAGTATGGTTAAGGGGGGTCCCCTTGTGACTGATTTCCTTCAAATTTGAATTTACCTGCCAAAATCAATTTCCCTGCCAAGTTTCTTTACAGGTATGGAACCGGGTCCCGAAAAGCGATTTACTGTCGTGTTTCTGACCACTTATCGACACATGATCAAAACATGATCCCCAATTGTTTTACTTACCGATGAAGATATGAAGAAATTGTTCCGATCTGATGCGAATATTTGAACCAAAGTATTTCTAAAAATGAATGCCACTGCTCAGTAGGAACAGAATAGCAATGAATCATTCCTGTAAGGTTACTACATCGCAAGCTCGCATATGAGAGTAGTTAGGTTGTTATTGTTGACCTGTTTACCTACGATACCTGAAATATGCCATTCTTACTTGGACTGTTAACAAAAATACACGGTCTTCGTACAAAACTGCATTATAACTCTTACAATTTGGGGGCCGCTCTACGTTTGACGAAGGGAGAGAGGAATCATGCCGAGACCTCGACAAGTAATTCCACCAGCCAGGACTGTCAGAACTAGACGACGCGCTGCTGAGGGATCGCCAACAACATCCAATGATGAACCACCTGTTACTGAGTCTGCGGTGTTCACACAAATGAATCCTGCAGAAGTCATTGGTAATGACTGTAACAATTTTACTACGCTTCTAACTGAAAATCAGCGTTTGATTTTAGAAAATGCACGTCTACAAGAAGAAAACCGGAATTTTCGTGAGAGAAATGTTTCAATGTGTACTAGGTGCAATGAAAGCCTCCATCCTTTTCCAAGGTTAATTGCTTATGAAGGTACTCTCCTACCATACGAAGGAAAAACAGATTGGGACGAATACATGAGTCATGTCGATGTTGTGGCACAATCAAATGGTTGGAGTGAACAAAGGAAAGCCCAAAAACTCGCGAGCTCTCTCAGGGGCCCCGCTCTGAGTATCCTGAGTACTTTGTCACCTTGTGAACGCACGGAATGGGTCCAGTCTGACTACAGCACTCTCAATTGTTTTGGGCAACAAAATTTAGGTCCCAAATGGCAAGCCAATTTGGAGGCTCGTCGTCAGAGGGCTGGAGAGTCACTATCAGATCTCGCTGCTGACATCGAGAAAATGGCCCGCCTCGCCCTTCCAGGGTGGCCAGAGTCTTGTAAAGATCAGATGGGGGTCCGGGCATTCTTGAAGGCGCTTGCTGATGAAGATCTACGACGCGTACTAGCAGCAGCTGCTCCAGTGTCTGTCCAGGATGCCTTAACAAGAGCCCGGCTGATAGAATCTGCCATGAACAAAGAAGGATGCTGGGATTGTGGACAAGGAGGCCATACACGAGCCAAATGTCCCAAAAGAAAGCCGCAGCCACAGGAAAACTGAAAAGAGCCAGGGTGAAGGGCCAAACCCAGGCTCGTGCAGACAGACCTCCTTGTATGTAAGTACTTTAAGAGCAAGGGGGGAAACACTATTTATAAAGGCTAAAATTAATGAAACTGAATGTTGTTTATTGGTTGACACTGGTGCCACTGTTTCTATACTTCGCCCAGATGTAGCAGAAATGTTGGGAATAAAAATGGTACCTACAGACCTTCCAGATTTACGTACAGTACGAGGTGACGGCTTGAAAGTAAAAGGAAAAGGTACGGGTGTCGTTAAAATTGGGGGGAGCATATGGGATCACAGCTTTCTTATTGTTGATATAAGAGATAAAGCTATATTTGGTCTAGATTTCTTTCAAATAACGGGTGCATGCTTAGACTTGGCAAACAAAACAATGCGAGTTAAGGATGAAATTACCCCACTACTTCGTCGTTGGGAATGTGTGGAAAAAATTCACAAAGTAGAACAAGTAACTGACAAAGCACAAATTAACGAACTAGAATGGATACGGAATGTTTTAGAAAAATCCCACCTGATCGAAAATTCTACGGAATTCAATAAAGTTAAAACGTTACTAAATAAGTACCATAACATATTTGCAACTGAAGGGAAACCCCTAGGCAGGACCCATGTGGTAGAGCATTCAATTGATACAGGAAATGCCACACCAATCAAACAAGTTCCACGTCGAATACCATATGCGCAAGAAAGCCATGCTGACAAGTTGATCCAAGAAATGCTGGATCAGGATGTCATTGAGCCTTCTTGTAGTTCGTGGGCATCACCTGTCGTTCTCGTCCCAAAAAAGGACGGTAGTACAAGGTTTTGTATAGATTTTCGGAAGGTGAATGGAATTACAAGAAAAGATTCTTATGCTTTGCCATGCATTCAAGAATTGCTTGACATCCTTGGTGGTTCTCAATGGTTCTGCACTATCGACCTCAAATGCGGTTATTGGCAGATTGGACTGATAGAAGAGGACAAACAAAAAACAGCATTCAGTATATACCGAAAAGGTCTGTGGCAATTTAAGGTGATGCCATTTGGGCTTACTAATGCTCCTGCTTCATTTCAGAGATTGATGGAAGCCGTGATACCTTCAGAACTTGCCCTCACGTATCTTGATGATGTTATTGTACATGGTCCTGATTTTGAAACAGTATTAAAAAAGCTAGAAAGAGTCTTTGAATGTTTAGACCGAGCCAATCTGCAAATAAATCCTAAGAAATGCGAATTTTTCAAAAGATAAACCACATATCTTGGGCATGTTATATCTAGTGACGGGGTTCGAACTGATCCTCAGAAAGCTGCCGCTGTCAATGACTGGCCAACACCTCAAAAGGACGTGAAGGCTTTCTTGGGATTCTGTTCCTATTACCGCAGATTCGTCAAACAGTACGCAGACATAGCGAAACCGCTGACTCAGCTAACAGAGGATAAGGTAGAGTTCCAATGGAATGAATTATGTGAACAAAGCTTTATGAAGTTGAAAGACTCCATGACTTCAGCTCCCGTTCTTGCATTCCCGGATCTAATGCTACCATTCATCATAGACTGTGATGCCAGTGCTCATTCGGTGGGAGCTGTCTTATCTCAATGTCAAAAGGGACAGGAAGTAGTCATTGCCTACTTTAGCAAAACTTTATCGAGACAGGAACGCAACTATTGTGCTACTAGACGGAAACTACTTGCAGTGATAAAAAGTGTCAGTCATTTTCACCAGTATCTTTTTGGGAGGCATTTTACATTAAGAACGGATCATGCTGCACTCACAGGTTCTCTGACAGAAGTGAGCCAAGTTTGAGCTGATCAAATCCGATCTTTCTTCCTTTCTTTGAATAGATTTTCATGTTTTCCAGTTGCTCTTTCTTAACGACCATGAACCAAATGTTTTGCTGGTAGTTCTTCTGTAGTAAATTTCTGAGAAAATAATCTAGATTGTTAACTTTTCACAATCTAACTTTAAATAATCAATCTATTTATCTGTGATTTCCTCTACAAATCCAAAATGCCATTAGCCCGGCAATAGGCATCTCAAATTCAGCATGTTTTTGTTAGAAAAAATGGCTTTTTAGTATAAGGGTATTATTAAATATATTTTCATCACAGGTGATCTTATTGTTTAAAAATATAATTTTTTCTTTTTGCATTCAATCTTGGCCCCAATTTTCACAGACATGCTTAAAAAAGATATTTTTGGTTAATTTATCCAGTTACGCGTCATTTGTTGGACAACAATAACATAGATAACATAAATTTTATTGGTGTTTAATAGTTAGTTGTTTATTTTTTTTTTTACATCTAGAGGTAGGGTAGATCAAACTGGACTTAATGCTTCTATATCTTATGTGTTTCTCTCCCAAAACGTTTCCAAATCAAGTGCAGCATTACTGTTGTTATAAATTTGTTGAAAGAGGTGGTAGTTTTCAATTGGAAATTAGTTATGAGTTGTGAGAACAAAACGCCTTGGCAAGCTTCAAATTGTGGAGCTTATAAAGAACCCTTCTTTATTCTGTTTTTCAAAATATATAAAAAATCAAGTCTTCTTGGGTCAACCCAACCTAAGTATTATATATCGATACCTTAAAGCACAAAGGCGCTATGTCCATCCATCTTCCACATTTTTTAATTTTTAATTTTTTTTAATTTCAGAAAAACTGAAATTTAACTAAACTATTATAGACCTCCTTGACGATCATAGCTTGACAATTTCGTGGAAAATTAAAGAATTTAGTGTGATAAGCCATTATTTTAGGAATTCTGCACTGGTGGAAAGTTCTTTAGCTCTCCGTTTTTGGACATAGCGCTTATGTGCTTCAAGGTATCGATATTATTCATTTCTACTGGACAAAACAAACATCCATTTTTATTATAAAATATATACTATTTACATATAAAACTGTTTGAAAATGCTCCGTTTATTCAATTATAAGGAAACTTGTTCTTTAATTTATACAATTTGTTAAATTATAAAGTTTGGGAAATATTGGAGGATTTTAATTTTTTTAATGGGACCTGCATTAGTTATTTGATTTTTACTTCCGAAGATGTTTCGTTGAAAACTATCAATAATTTTTGTTCAGTAAAAACTTTTCAACTTGTTCGGCTATGAAGGCTGAGCGAGAACGGCGCTTGTTCTGCTCTGTTTGTGGCCCCCCTCTGGTGGAACTCCGCCGTTGCGAGGGAAACCGCTCTTACATAAATCCTCTTTCTACTTCTTCAGTCATCTGAGTTCTCTCCAACGTCCACCTTTTGACTTGGGGACGTCCCTCCGAAGCTTCCCGAAAGCTTCTCTAGGAAGGGCCGCCCCTTTTTTAAATATTGTCGAATCCTCGTGTAGTGAATCATTTCTGAAAATGTGTTCCAGACTCCCTTCGGCCTACCTGGACGTTCATCATGGGAAAATAGACCGAAGGAGCATGTCTTCGGGGAATTCTTCCTTGGATGGCGCACCGGGAGGTAAGTTCCAATTTTTCATTTATCTTGTATTGTATTTTTTCAACACTCCGAAGGTGGAGGAATAAGAGAGTGAAAGTGTATCCAGGTGCAATTATATTTTTCCTATCAAAACCTTTGACTTTCCAAAGCAATACAATGAGGGTTTGAACCTCTATTTTTCGTTTTGGTAGGAGAAAATATTTGTTAAATTTTCTCTTATTCATGGTGAATGAGAATGATTTCAAATCGCCATTGGCGGAGGCAGAAAAGCTTCCAAAGGAGTTCTGAGAAATCAAGAGATAAGGGTTTCATAGGTTGTACAGAATTGTGATAGATGAGATGCAGTTACCAATTTTCGGGATATTTTAAAATTCCAGTGTCTCTTATTCCTCCAGCGTATCGTATGTGATTAACCCCCTGTATTTATTCTTCCACCATTATGCTGCTTTGAGATATTTGGATTCAATAAATAAGCAATTGCTTTATGGACAAGTACAAATGATAAAACACCATTCCATTTCTCAAGGAAACATCCCTCACCGTGGGTGATGTATGCATTTTTTACCGACTCCAAAAAATTAGGAAGTTTATTCTCTTCATCGGTGTGTGTAGACGACGATTATGCTTCCGAGTTTACGGAGCATCACTTTCAGGAGGTAAAAAACAATCCAAAATCAAAATTTCTGCTCGTATTTTACGTTTTTAACCTTCTTGAAGAGTTTTAGTTGGTTGTTCGTCTTTGGGTCTGTCTGTATCTCTGACTGTCCTTGTTCCCGCAGTGTCCAGTATAGCTTGATATCCTTGTTACAGGCAAAGTTAACTTCCAAAGTTTCCATCCTATTTCATTGAAATTCGAGTGTATAGTTGGGGTTTAAGGGGGTCTCAGTCGGTCACCGTTCGTTCCTCGTTCCGGATTAATGTTTCCCTAAATTACTAGCGCTCAAACTTTAAAATTTGTACCTAAATTTGACATTATCGAGGATTTCCGAAATTTATTAGTGCATCAGTCGAGGGAATAAAAACACTAAACTATTGCCATCAAAATCGAACAATAATTGCCAGATAAAAATGGGGTAACTCGTTTATTCGATTTTGATGAATCCAGTGGCAATATTTTAGTTTTTCAATTCCCTAGGCTGATGCACTATTAAATTTCAAAAATCCTTGAACATTTCAAATTTAGGTATAACTTTCAAAGTTTGAGCGCCGGTAATTAAGGGAAATTCTAACCCGGAACGAGGAACGAACGGCGACCGACTGAGACCCCCTTAAATGTTGAATTTTAAGGTCTCCTACGAGTTTCATTGAAATTGGATCAATGTCATCCACTGTGTTGGTGCGTGCAAACATTAAACTCTTGTAACAGACAAATTTCAAAGTTTTCATCCGATTCCATTGATATTCGTATAGGAATTGTGATCCTGATTAGATCTTCAATAGCATACGGTTTCTTCATTTTTTATCCCGTTTAAAAGGGCAACTAGTTCATTTCCGTTTTGGCACATCAAAATCACTCAAAAAGTATCTACCTAACGTCTTTCTACCAAGTCTATTTTCTTTACGTCATCATTCAGATATTTATAGTGTAATGTGGCCCAAGGTGGGAGGCAAGCAGGGTATGTTTTTTTACATTATCATTAATTGAAATGAATAGTTTTCTAAATTGCAAATCATCCAATAAATTAATTTAGTCACAAATCAATATAAAATTTACCTATCGACTTCCATTACGATGACCCAATTCACGCAACCTTGCTGACAGACGGGAGAGCTGGGCTCGGGTGTATGGGACCTACCATGGAAGAATAGTTCCGGAGAATAAAGTGCAATGGATTAAAGATAATGAACAGAAGTTTGGCTTGCCCACTACTAAATTACTATATTTGTGATATGGAACCATGTGAAGGATAACACTGCTCCATTTCCGTGCGAGAACGAAAGTAGATCATGATGAATAAAAGGAAAGTGAAGGTTACAGATGCACGCGTCGGGTAATAACTATTATAGTGTTCCAATCCGTTCGATTACCCCGGTCATTACCTACTGGTACCCCCTTCTCCCACCCCTAAAGACCTAGTTATTGGGATTATTTGTCGACTTGGAAGGTAATTTTCTTGGGTTCGATGTGAACTACTAAATTCAAAATCGTTTTAATGTTATAAATCTTATCGATGTTCTCATCGTTGTCGAAAGATAACATGTGTAGGGGGAGATCCTTCATGGTTTTGGTCTTAGTACCATTTTCTTCGATCACAACACGTTTCTCCAGGTTTACTGCATCAAGTACTTCAAGTCCTTGATTTAGTTTGTCTGTCACAATTTCTTCCTTTAGGCACGTAAGATGCAATCCTCTAGCCACTACTTTGATGGCTCTTGTATTGTTATCCTCATAGCTGAACCATTCTATTTCTTTTTCTCTCAGTTTGGCTGAAACTTGTCGATATACATTCCCTTCAGAGACATTTACTTTCCACTGGTCGCTATTAAGGGCTGTGACCTTACATGGCTTGTCAGTGGCTTCTTTTAAAATGCCCAGCAGCAGAGAATACTCTTTAATGCCGGAAATTGTAATAGGTGGTGGGGGGGGGGGGTTTACCTTCTTTTCTTGTACGTTTTGTAACAAGGAGATTTGTAAGTTTTTCTCCTTTTATTACTTCCGAGTCTACCAAGGTAGCGGAAGCTTTGTTTTCACTTTTCAAGATTTAAAAAAAAGTTCTCCAAAATCGAAATTTCCACTTGCGTTTTACGTTTCAGATCTTTCTGAACAATGTTGGTCCCGTGTCTGTCTGTCATGACATCCTTGTAACCGGCATAACGAAGTTATTGCCCGATTTTGATGACATTTTCAGGAATTGCGCACTGGATTTCAGCGGTTGGCGTGTAGACGGTCCCCTATGAAAATCATCACCCCCGGACTGATAATAGCCGCTGCGCATGCGCAAACGTGAATTCCTTGTAACAGCCATAACTTCCACATTTTCCATCCGATTTCGATGAAATTTTCAGGGATTATGCGGATTAGATTGTAAACGGTATCATTTACAATGAGATGAAAATGAAAATCATCATCTCCAGATTGATAGTAGCCCCTGCGCATGCGCGAACGTGAATTCCTTGTAACAGCCATAACTTCTAAATTTTCCCTCCGATTTCGACGAAATTTCTCAGGATTGTCCAGATTAGCGTGTAGATGGTCCCATATGAGGGTAGAGTAAGGTACTTAGAGATTGATGTTTTGAGATTAACTACTATGCATCGGATCATCTATACAATCGGGTTATGGATACGAGGAAGCTATGTGCCACACCCACTTGGCCGACTTTTTTTACTCTAATCCACTTCGTCTCGATAGCCAGATCATCTTCATCGGTGATATATTGACAAATAAACGCTCTAAAAAACAACTTGTAACCGTTGATTGCTGGGTAAAAGAAAAAAAGGAAAAAACAATCATCAACGCAAGTATATTACGTTCGGAAAGAGAGTTTATTTGATAACAATTTGAAAACCATCAGAAACTTTATTGTGTAGTTGTTCTGGATATTGTTTTTTAGAAGTCCTCGGAATCTCTTGCATAAATTTATTTCTCATTATTTTCAGAAGTTAGATAAAATCCCATTTTCCACTTCTTCTTCTTTTTCTCTGAAAACCCTCTACCAAGTTACAGTGAATTACATACGATATCCTCCACACGGTGAATAACATATTAAAATGTCTTGGTTCGAAAATGATTGGGTTGACCGTAGCACTGAATATAGCGTTTAGTAACAACCCGATAGAGAATTCTTTCCCGATTCAATGTCGATATTCTTCAGAGTCTACCAAGAAAACGGAAGCATTGTTTTCACGTTTCTATAATAAAAAAAAAAATGTCCTGTGAAATCAAAAATTCCACCAATTTAGACCTTCTAAGACAATTTGGACCTACCTAGTTTCGTGTCTGTCTGTCGACGCCAGAGTTTGTGCGGATTAGGGTCGAGATGGACCTGGACGATGCTCGAAACATGAAATCCATAATAAGCTTGACTTTTACAGATTCCATTAGAGTTTTATGGAATTGTGTGTTGCGACTCTAGATGGTTCCATGAACTTCATCATCTGGAGGGTATTGATAGGTACTTGAAGATCGAAGTTTTGATTGTCTACTTTGCAACGGATCATGGATACAATCGTGTTATGGATATACTAGGAAGCTGTGTGCTACGTCTACTCGACAAACGTTTTTCCAAGGTTTTCGAACGCAACTCGACAAACCCTTAATAATTTATCGGGTAAATCTGGTCAGCCAAGCGTCAGATTCTCCGCTGTTCGCGGATATTTCATCACGTAGGTACGAGCAATCACGACGTGCTCGCATCAGAACGTCCGCTCCCCTCCGTGTTGTGTGTGAGGCTCACGTACATCCAAAGCTCCTTGTATTACACCTCTTCCAAAAAAATAACAATATAAATGGTTCAAGTATTCCCAAGTTCGTATCTTACTCAACGAATCCACTCGACTTCAAGCCTGTATTTATGAGGTGCTGATTTTCACTTGCCTAAATCCATTTTGCCTCTTGAAGTTGACTAAATTTATCCCCAAAGATGCTCCCTTCATTTATTATGAATTCTCACCAAACCTTCGTGGCAACATTCTGAAAATCGCACCATTCTGTATCATTTGAGAGACTGCTTGAATTTTGAATAGGGATCTACCATTTGATGATATTGCCAAGGTACCGGAAGCATTTTTGTTTTCACTTTTCAGGGTTGAAAAATTTCCACTTACGTTGTAGGCCTTCCTGAACAATTATTTTGGTTCCGTGTCTGTCTGTGTGTGTGTCTGTCAAGAAATCCTTTGTAATGGGAAAAACTATTCGAAGTTATTTTGTACGGGTTTGGGTGTAATTGGACCCCTATGAAAATATAGTAGTCACTGCGCATGCGTTAACGTGAATTCCATGTAACAGCCGTAACTTCTACATTTTCCATCCGAATTCGATGACATTTTCAGCGATTTTGCGAATAGATGTGTAGACGGTTCTAAAGTATGTACTACTTTGCGCTAGTCGCATCATTCTGAATTTAATTAATGACAAAAGTGATTAATTATAACGACTTCTTTTGTGTTATCACGGCTTCAATCACACTGCCGACCATGACTGCATCTCATATCGACTCTCCAGGCCGTAAACGCCAGAAGTTTCTCCGGGAAGTGAAAGGAGTTGTGTTCCACCCGAGGAGCTGAGCTTCTTGTCAACTCATGACAATTGCTAAATAGATTTTTGACAGGGTATTTTTGACATGAAAAAACACACAATCCGCTATATATCTATATCAAAAACGTTTAGTTTTGAATTTTATGGGGAAATTGAAAAGAAAACTTTTCGCTAGTAAAGGAATAATCCGTGCATTAATATGGTTGATCCATTTTGACACAAGAGAGTGCAGAGGGCCAATCTGATTGTAAAATACCACTTCTAAAACTCCAACTAATTATAAAAAATTATAAATTAAGTTCATCATTCATCAGAATGTTCGTTAGAATCGTGAGAATCACGAAGACAAGAAAAACGAGAAGGAGAGCCGGTTTGGCCCTTTAATGTCGAATTGACCTTGAAATTTGGAGCTCGCAAAGGGCAATCTGCCTGTTTAGCCCTTTGGGCTTGTCAAAACTTTTCTCCTCACAGAATCCAAAGTGGCAATCTTCTAATGCCCATAGAGGGAAAGAGTTATTTTAGAAACTTGCAATACAATATAATTCAATAACAACTTAGTTAAGTCCTAAAATTTTGTTTTTTTCAATTTTCCTAAATCTTTTGAAAGTTTTTTTACAGAATTTAAATTGGTCTTTCAATCACAAGAAATTAAAACTTTTGCAGCTGTTTTAAAAACGATAAATGGAGAAAATTATTCTATTGTGAAAACTGTATCGTCTATTCTGTTTCCTCCTCGACTGTTTCGATTAATTGGTCTGTGAAATAGGAAGCAGTCTTCTTGAAATCATTGTGACAATGAGGAATTTCACCATGTCGGAATTTGCTATTTTTGACCCCAAAATCGGATTCAGCACCTCGAAAAACCTCCTACGGCGAACTTTCAGCCCGTACTTCCTAATTTACGAATCTACGTTCTACGAACAGTGTAGAAAATATGAACGTTTAAAAAAACCGGGAGGATGACGTCATCCTGGAATAGTTCATTTAGGGCCGCTTGAAGCGCTGAGATCGAGAAATCCATAGTTCTCTGATGCAACATTTCACAAAACCAGTAAAGTTCTAAATCGAAAAACTGAAGAAAAAATAGAAAAAGCAAGATGGGGAAAATTAGGTTTCCCCTGTTTTTGTTTGATAATTTTCCTCTTAGATAACTTGATTTCGTCATACCATCGGGCAACACTGGGAGGAGACGGCGATCCGAACAGCCAATCAGCAAGCGTTCCCGCTTCACGTTGAAGGGGTCCGTTTTCCCGGTTATTTTTTGAAATCATAAATTTTTATTGTCTCCCAAAAATAACAGGAGACTTATTTTCCGAAATCAACCCGATTTTCATCTATCCCACACCAGTAACTATTCAGGAACAATGCAAACTGAATTTGATGAAATTCCTCATTTTCGAGGATAGATCGTCTGTTGCAAATGACGGTAGGTCCCACGTATATTTATTTTGGGAACTCGATTTGGTAGCGTCTATGATAGTGAATATCTCCTTAGAAATGGTATATAGCGAATGTTTTTTTTCCTTTAATCCGATAATTCAACAGGTTGTTGATGTCGATATATATGAGTGCACGTCTTGTAAACATCATTCTAGATTCAATCAACGCCAAGAGAGTTCAAATTAACTGCAGAAGGGCCACTCAGAACATTACAGCTCGTTCAGATTGGCCTTAAGACATTTTCTGGACATTGGCCATTTTGGATTATTATTTTCAATAATGAACCTTTGGAATCGACTTAGAAAAAAAATGTTTTAACCCCCCCTCAAAATTTGTTGGTTTACGTTTCAAGGTACGTAGAATCCAAAAATCGAATAAAAATTTGGCCCACCGTACACTGTATGCGGCACTTTCCCCAGTTAGCATTGGCCGATTTTCATGAAATTTTGTATGTGGGCTCCATTTGGGGTCTTAGTTGTGCTCCGAAGATTTTGTGTGGTTGAAAAATAAGATTAAAATTTTAAAAACGCCCTAACTCAAAAAATTTTTATATAAAGGTATTGTTTTTCTATCAATTTAAGATAGTATTGAATTTTTAGAAACCACGCGGTGCCCTGTAGGACCGTTCGTCCCCACGAGAATTTAAGGGTTGGACTTACGATAAATCAGAAACACGAGCGTGAATTTCAAAAGAGACCTAATCGTTCAAATTTTAGCTGACCGAAATGCGATCGATGTTTTCCTTCATGTTGGTGATAACAAGGGCAAAGCCGTGTTCTTTGCAGACGAGTGATCTGTATAGAAAAATAATAAACCATTGTTTAATAATTTGCAGCGTTTCATTTTCACTTTGACCGTAAACTTATTTTCAGTTAGGCCATTCAGCCAAAACATGGAGATTGGCCCTTTACGCGTTCAGGTGTTGATTTGTTCCATACCTACGATCATTTTCTTACGTCGATATCATCTGGATGACGATCTCCTTGCATCAATGTTCTGGGAACACTCTTTTAGTGCGGTTCTCTCGGTAACTGTTCCCACGTCACTATACGTAGTTGCAAAACATCGACTTACCTGAGCTTGGAGGTGAAGTCTCAGCTTAGTTCGTCTTAATCATCCACTCGCTATGGGTGCAGTTACGTGCTCTACCACTTTACTCTACATCGGTGGGTAATTACTTTGATTTTCCAAGTTTGAAATTATTAGTACCGTATTACGAGTTGTTTTTCGTGATACGGCATTATGTAAGCCAAAGTCATCTCCAACCTCTCATTATTTCAGATAGGTCATCGCGCGCAAAGATTTTTTATTTACGTTCAGTCGGACACTCATAGTTAAAACAATTAAATTTATTTTACTCGCATTTTACAACAAAAAAACATTATGTTGTATGCTCTATTTGAAAGAGTTATGCTCACATGAAGTGTTGTTGTCATTGTGTTATTATAGTGTTATTAACTTTGAATCCAGAGTGGGACAAATCCAGCCCCAAACTACCTTCCCAGATTTAGCAAAATTGAACGACCTACCACTCAAACCATCACTCTATACTATTAGATTGTGAGGAATTGGAAAAATACTGATTGGATTGCTAGGAGCTTTATTAACATGCACACGAGCCGCTATTTGTACGATGATGATATAATAGGAAACCAAAGTTGTTCAGAAAGCTCTGAAAGCTGTAAATTTCGAAGACCCATAAATTTCGCTGCCATTTGATCACAAGTAGTCTTCCACTGGTTCATTCGGGTAAAAGTTTATTTTGCTAATGTTTGCCATTTTTCGTCATGAGTCGGGTTTTTTCAATTCTCAGCTGTGGGTATTGTTATTAGTATCCAGAGAGACCAAAACCTCATTTTCTCAAAAAAAATTCACATGATCCCTTTTACCAACAACCCCACGATATATTTGTGTGTCGCTCTAGACGATACATTCTATATGTCTTATAAAATGAAGAAAAGTATATCAAGTGAGTGTGGATAATCCGATGCATAGCTGATAATCTCAAAACTTCAATAACACGACGATGACATTTGTAGGAAACCATCCAGAGACTACCACACTACCCTAGAAAATCCTATGGATTTCCGATGGAAAATGTAGAATTTATGGCTGTTACGAGGTCTGTGCGTTTGCGCATGCGCAGAGGCTACTAATGAACCGAGATGGCATGATTTTTTGTAGAAGACCGTCTACACGCCAACCCGCACAATGTATTTTTTTCACACAAAAAATCATTAATCGGACTTTGTATAGTTTTGCCCGACAGGAACAAGGATTTGCGGACCCACATACCTTCTGACATACAGACCAGGAACTCTGGCAAAATTGCTCTGGTTTGCCTGAAACGTGAAACGCGATTGGAAATTTTTATTTTGCTGGATATTTTTTATTCATCTTGAAAATTGAAAACAATGTTTCCGCTACCTTGGTAGACTCTGAACCAAAATATAATAATTTGAAAATGGCCAAAAATTGATTTTAATATTCCTTTGGAATTAAATTTATTATATTAAAATATTATCATCAATGTAACATTCACTAAAACATATCATCCTGAAAAATTGTCATATTGGAAAGAATTCTCAATTTTGTTGTTCTCAAATGTTGAAAACCAGCAGCTTGGGTGAAGTCACTGCTATGTTTCAAAGAATTTAGTTACCTGTTGGTGCTCTGATCAACGCAATCAAAACTTTCGAAAATTACTTCCCACCCAACTTGGCAGAGTTGTTTTTCTACATACTCAAGTTTTTGGGTGCTGTCTTGAAGTCAACTGTGATGATGCTCTCTAAATTGGAGTAAACCTTTTTGCCTTACTTACAATTTTTTGTACTCAGTGGATATTGTGGTTAGTGTTTAATTTTTTTGGGAACATCTACAATGAATAATTAGGGGGACAGCGGTGTGGCTACGGTCGTTGGGGCGTCGTTGATTGGCGGTGGGCTTTGGACCGACCTCTGCGGGGATCGTGGGTTCAAATCTCATCTCCGGCATCGTGCGTTTTTCGGCGGCCGGGACTCTCATCGCCCCCCTCGTCCCAACCCAGGGCGGTGAGGCGATGGGAAGCCATGAGCGAAATCATCAGAACAAATCGTCACCTATGTTCACACACCACCTATCTACATTTGGAAACTGGCTGTGGAAACCATTCTTCACTGTTGATAGGTTGTTAGGAAAAACCTTATGTGGATACGAGGTGTGTTCAAATTAGTGTTTTCTGACTCACCTGATCTAGATAGAGCACTTTTGAGCTAACCAGTGTGCTCGGCGCGGAAAGTTACATACATAAATGAAAACCTCATTTTCGCCAAAATGGTAGATAGGTGGTGTGTGAACATAGGGAACGAAATTCTGATCTTCCCATTGGAAGACAGCTGATGACGTCCACGACGCCAGGAGTGGCAGTAGGACGAAAATCCAACCTGAAATGGTTGTTTACTTATTTACTTACAATGAATAATTACCTCCAGATTTTGATGAAACATCACGCAATTTACCGATAATTACGCTTTTATAAAACATCGTAAATAAGCACCTTACGAAATATCTTCAATTAATAAATCTTTTCGATAATTCCAGAGACACTTTCTCGCAGTTATTCCGTTTCTACCGCTGACAGGGTTCGAGAGCCGCCGTCGCGGGATTACGATGGACTCAAATCACAGTGCGAGAAAGCTCAGCATGAACTTCAAGTTCTTCGGAGGTAAATAAAATGATGTAGAATTTTATTCGTCCACGTACCATTTTGCGATACTGGTATGGCGTAATCTATTTTTTTAACGCATTAAATATGTATGAATCGTTCACTGTAGTAAGGGGACATTTAAATATTTATTTTAGAGAAAATTAATTATTTTAATCTTCATTGGTAGCAGCACGTTACCTGTGAGGTTGTCATGGAGCCAGTTGTGCATTTAGTTGTGTCCATTTTAAGGTATTGAAAACTGTCTCCTGTTGAATTCGATTTTCGGAACACAATCCCTTTTCACTAATCAGCAATTCATATACATAAACTCACGGGTCAAGATAATTTGAAGAAAAAATGACATTGATCTTGATGATGTCAAAAATCGCACGTTCTGTGGCAGTAGAGAGTGGTGTTTTCAGTGAGTTTAGTGCTGTGTTCTCCTGCAAATCTTGTGCGTCAAAAGACACTAATTAAGGAGCATCTAGGGAGAGAAATTGGTGGAACGGCCTGAGCGCTGCCAAGCTACGATTAGATGAACTTTCCGGAGCTCAAACCATGCGTTATCTCTCTTATCAGTTGCCCGATGTGATGTAGGCGATTCCTAAAGCTAGGTTCCATAGAACGAAATGATGAGGTGGGATGAGCTTCATGGATGTCATCGAACTAATTTGAAAATTGGATATTAGAGAGTTTACGGATTATGGGCTACTTTGATAAATTTTCTAACAAACTTCCATCGTTTGTTTACAACTCGTTAGACTCGATCTCACCCAAGCATTGTTTCCGAACCATTGATTTGCTCTTCCGTGGTTGTGTTTTGCTGTCTGTGGAAAATCACCAAGCAAAACTGCTAAAATTCTCGATAAAATGTGTCAACGATATTACCGAGTACCGATTTGTCATCATATCAGCGGACTGATAAGAGATAACGTAGGTTTTGAGCTCCGGAAGGTTCATTTAATCGTCGCCAGGCAGCGCTCAGGCCGTTCCACCAATTTCTCTCCCTAGATGCTCCTCACTAATTATAGCTGATGGCATGGAGGTTTGTTATGTACCACTCACGATTGTCTAAACCACACCAACAGCATTAGTTCATATATCCTCCGCTAGGGATAATAAAGCGTTTTTCCTTTGAATCATATGAGATAAGCTTTGTTACTTATTTTGGTAAAGCTTGAGATAATGCGATGCAGGTGATTCAAGGGGAAAATGCTTTACTATCCCTAGCAGAGGATACATGAACTAATGCTGTAGGTGTGATTTACACAAAACGGTACCACTCTCTCGTTTCAAACTATGACAATGAATGAATTGTCATAGAATTGTTGCTAATAAGTTGATTACTCGGTGTAATAAATGTTAATTGAGAAGAAAAACCTATTTACGGTTTGCGTATGTCCTGAGCTCTACTCAACGAATACTTTCAAGATGAAATTGAAGTAATTAATTTTAAAGATGTGGCGCATTCTTCATGTTCATCAAATGAAAGGCGTCTTACCTTTTTTAGCCTAAGATAGTATTCTCGAAAAGTTCTACAAAAAAATCATAGCTTCCACGTATTCCTTAGGTGGCTTGTGAGATATTAGAGCTTTAATTGGCCCCATTTTGTTAAGAAATGTACTCTGAATGTACGTAGTCACATCTTTTCTATTTAAGATCCTATGAACAAATCGATCTTAAATTTGATGGATAAATTATCCTTTTTAAAGCAGGAGATGAATATTATTACTTACGCGGTTGCATCTGAAGTAACAGTTTTACGTAGCCTTGGACTTTTTGGCAATATTTTTTCACCATCAACACCATTTTATACGTTTTATCATCTTTTCTTCGAAAATATTCTCCATCAGCTCTCTCTTTCTTAACCCTTCAGTGGTAGACCTCTTTTCATTCCGCAACTGGTAGACCCCGGAGCGCTGCGCTCTCTCGGTACAGTCTCCCGAATAAATCAGTATTTATCATATTTTTGAATAGTTATCGGTCTGAATGTGATATTCAACTCATCTCCTGGTGTATCTAAAGGTGATCATTGAGAAACATAATGGTAAAAACAGTTTTTCATTCAACACAGAAATACGGAATGGTAAAAATCGTTTTTTTTTTTTTTTTTTTACTATTTCGTTTTATCAACCCAAAAGAATATACTCCTGCTGTGTCCATCGAACACTAGTTGTTTTTATATCCCAGAGTTGCATTTATCAATGGTGAGGAAGATGGTACAAAAATTTGAGAATTTTGATATTGAAATGATGAATATTTACATTGAAATAGAAAAGTCTGAATTTGATTTGGAAAAGTCTCAATTTGGGTTGGAATATTCTGAATTTAACCCCAAGCCACTGTAGCCATTAACTGGGATCAGAGGAGTGCTCAGTCATTTTATACAAGATTTTAAAAAAGTACACAAAGGGTAGGCGACAAGAAAGGGACTCATATTAACCCCTGAGCGGGTTGGGGGATAGAGAGGAGGGTGAGATCTTGTATGGAGGTAGTATCTAGGAGGGAACTGTGAATAACAGCCTTCAAAATAGCCACTGTGAACCACAATATTCGAATAATGGGCCAAGGGAGCGCCGCGCTCCGGCGTCTACCACTGAAGGGCTCCTGTTTTGTTTTTCCTTCTAAGTTGTTAAAAATAAATTGTGTTTAACAATTTAAAAAAAACTTCTTACATCTTGTCCCAAATCTTGGGTTCTTTTAATAATTTTGCGCATAATCATACCAGTATAACTCAGAATATAAATTTACGTGCATTAATTTTGACCTTTATTACTAATGGAGTCAATGTTTGAAAACTAAACAATATTGACGAAGGTAGTCACGTACCTGTCACTGTATACAGGTCAACCAATGGTTTATGCCTTAATTTTTTCTAATGTTCTTCTAAATGGTAACTACAGGTAATAAATAATAGTTTACTACCACATACTAATATTGTTGTTTATGTATTCTTGAAGTCGGTCATCCGCGAAGAAATTTTCTCAACCTGGGTATTGAATTTTTCACTCAATCATTTAAATTGTATTTACTTATTTTTAGTATGTTTCTTTGGCGTTTTTGAAGCATGTTTGCGCGTTTGTGGGCGCCTCCGTATTCACGTTAATTTTTCTTAGTCTTAATAAAACGCAATTTCACCATTCTCCACAAATTTGCGTGGTGAATCACTAATTTTTGTTCTTTTATCCAACTCTTTATAAATCAAGACTTATGCAATATGGAACTTGTCATGAGAACCACGTAGGAGTTTAGTATTCTGCAGGGTGTCCTAGCTATTGTTTACTCTCCTCTATTTCCTAAATAATCCCCGTAACGGCATTCTCCGGGTTTTTTAAAATTTATTTTCTAGCAAGAATTCCCCGTACAAGTTATGGAGGAAATCGGCTGAACTAGTTCTTTGAAAATTATTAAATTTGAATTGATTTTAATGTAATTTAATTTCCATTGCTAAATCCCAATTTTAATTGCAGATTTGGATTTTTGATTGCTCAAAAAACGTGTGCATTACGCCCAAAACATGCTCAATGTGTGAACTATCAAGTATAACGCGATTTTAGTGTTTTTTTTATGCTAAATTGAATATGGTTTGTATTAGTTCTTTGCTTCACAATTATTCCGTGTTGAGATGTGACCGTTCTGTAAATTTCATAAATAAGTTAAGACAAGTGATAAGAAAAACTGGTACCAACCTGCGATCCAACATTTAAAAAGCCCTGTTGTGTATTCTCGCCACCTTCCAAAAAATTGAAGTAATATTCCTTTATGAAATGTATTCTACATAACTCTTGTAAATCGTTGAACATAATTATGGTGAATTTATTTTGAGAAATACTCTTTAAAAGTAATATGTAGGAAGAGCACAGTAGTGTGGGTGAAGGTATCCAGTGGAGAGAGATGAATAAAGTCATTCATGAAAGTAAGCTGACAGTGAGGTAGAAGTAGGGATGAGGTAATATCCTCAAGCTAGATTCACATGGAACGATGGGAAGACGAGAAAACTAGTGGAGGGGGTAGGCGGAGTTGGCGGAAGGTTCACATGGATGGAATAGATGGAAAGGACTGAATGATAACCTTCCTCCTGGAAGCATCTGAAATGATAACCTCTCTCTGATCTGTAACCCTTGTTGACAGTGTTTTGAAAGGGTGGTGATCATTCCTTGTTGAAATTCATAAATGAAAAAAAAAAAATTTTAAAAAAAGGACAGCTTGAGAAAATTAACAAATAATAAATAATATTACTCTTGGAATTTTTAATTTACCCACCCCCATCTATTTTTACGGATGCCAGCTGAACAAAGTTTCTAGAAAATTATCACAGTTGGGATTCTGCAAAAATTCTGGGAATACATTATCACAAGTCCTTAACACAACAATCTATTGTTGGCTACTATCTACAGTCGGCACCCCTAGTGCAACCTCCACTAGTAGTTATCATTCCTGACCACTGTGCAGCATGCTGCTTAGGCAAGCAGAATGTGCGGAAGATGGGCGACGGTACAAAAATGTCTTCCACTGACGGACGACCCACCATTCTGTGAGGATGGCGGCCACCATTCTCCACTGGGGAAAATCAGCCAATCAGATTGCGTTATTTCTTCCCGTCGTTCCAACCTTTCCATCCCATGTGAATCCAGCTTCAGTCCATGAGTTCTTTTGTTCAGTGGAGGTAAAGCCACTTTCAGTGCTCAGTTGGGGCCCACCATCCAGTTAATATATTGTGGGGCCCACCACCAGTTGTTAAAAATATATTGTGTTTAACAATTTAAAAAAAAAATTGACTGTTCAGTCTTCTTACGTCATGTCCCAAATCTTCCAAAACCTCCACTAGTAGTTATCATTCCTGACCATTGTGCAGCATGCTGCTTAGGCAAGCGGAATGCGCTGAAGATGGACGACGGTACAAAAATGTCTTCCACTGACGGATGACCCGCCATTCTGTTAGGATTTTTTTTTTTTTTCCGGCAGGCAGGTGAGAAAATCTTCAAGATCCACAGGTGGAGTTGGATCTCGTAAGATACCTTGAAGGATCCGCGACTTCAAGGTTATGTGGGATTCAAACCCACTAAAAAACACCTCCTTTTCTCCCACGTTGGATGCTCAGCCTGGAACTGTTTAACACATTACTTCAGGCTGAGTCCTGGGGCACTTCATCAGTTCTGGATATTCTGTGAGGATGGCGGCCACCATTCTCCACTGGGGAAAATCAGCCAATCAGATTGCGTTATTTCTTTCCGTCGTTCCAACCTTTCCATCCCATGTGAATCCAGCTTCAGTCCATGAGTTCTTTTGTTCAGTGGAGGTAAAGCCACTTTCAGTGCTCAGTTGGGGCCCACCATCCAGTTAATATATTGTGGGGCCCACCACCAGTTGTTAAAAATATATTGTGTTTAACAATTTAAAAAAAAATTGACTGTTCAGTCTTCTTACGTCATGTCCCAAATCTTCCAAAACCTCCACTAGTAGTTATCATTCCTGACCATTGTGCAGCATGCTGCTTAGGCAAGCGGAATGCGCTGAAGATGGACGACGGTACAAAAATGTCTTCCACTGACGGATGACCCGCCATTCTGTTAGGATTTTTTTTTTTCCGGCAGGCAGGTGAGAAAATCTTTAAGATCCACAGGTGGAGTTGGATCTCGTAAGATACCTTGAAGGATCCGCGACTTCAAGGTTATGTGGGATTCAAACCCACTAAAAAACACCTCCTTTTCTCCCACGTTGGATGCTCAGCCTGGAACTGTTTAACACATTACTTCAGGCTGAGTCCTGGGGCACTTCATCAGTTCTGGATATTCTGTGAGGATGGCGGCCACCATTCTCCACTGGGGAAAATCAGCCAATCAGATTGCGTTATTTCTTCCCGTCGTTCCAACCTTTCCATCCCATGTGAATCCAGCTTCAGTCCATGAGTTCTTTTGTTCAGTGGAGGTAAAGCCACTTTCAGTGCTCAGTTGGGGCCCACCATCCATCAATGGATGTTAAAGGCCGAGGGTGGAAGCTCATTACACCTGACTAAACTAGTTTTTGCGGGTAATTATCTTACATTTAGAACATATGGGAGCACTCAAAAATCTAAATGGTGGGTATTTATTCTTGAAGAAATTTCACTTACCATCCAAATCCGCTATGAAACTCGAGATTAAATCTACCCAAAAATTCACTGAGAATGCCGTTATGGGTTCTTTTGTCTTGTGAATTAAGGAAAATAATGAGGTGGTAAATTACACCCTGTTGTTTCTCACGCATAAATACAGGGTTGCTACTTACCTACATAAAAAGCAGCGTAAAGGTTAAAAAATAAATGAATAAATGTTCCAAAGTTTCGGGGTTGACGTCAGGTATTTTGTGTATACATATAAATCGCAAGATGTGAATAATTCTCAGGTCACGGTAAAGTATTTATCTTAAAGATAATTATGTGACACTGAAAAAAGTCGTTCACCTTATTGCTCCCAACTTTGTTAAGGTATTGGAATCGTAGTATTTACTTTTCAGAGATTTATAGTTTTAGGTAGTTTTGAATAATTTAGATTTGGGTGACCTGGCAGGAAATTCAATAGTCAGGTTTTAAAATTGCTCTACATAAAATTATTTTATCTAAAACCGAGATAAACCTCTGTAAAAGAAGTTTAGGGAAATTCCACATTCATGGTCCTTAGATGTAGTGTTGGTAGCAACCCTGAAATGCTACTCTATTGCTTAAGTACTGCGTGTTTAATTTTCCCTGTTTATGAAAGCTTTGGTATCCTAGTTTATGTGGTTTGCAGTACATTAGTAGTAGGCACAACTCCCCCAATATTGGTTTAATAGTTGCGAGTAGTCCTTAGTGGGTTCTAGCTGTAGGCATAACGATCCTGCTTGATCCTCTACTGATAGCTGTCTGTAATCTTAACTTGCATATCGTTTCCTAGGCAGCATAGTGAGACCGTCAGGCGATGCGATCACACGATGAAGGAGTTGGAGTACTACAGGGGTCAACACCACGCGGCGATGGCTCAGCTCGAATCCGCTGCCCAGGAATCCTCTTCACTCCGCACCAAGTACGGAGAGCTTGTTTCCGACCTCCGCTCAAGCCAGGTAAAAAAAATTCTTTCATTGTTTCCTACATTTATTCTGTATTAGAAAACATGCAACATACCTGTTAGATTTGAATAAAATGGACGACCATATATTGTTCTCAAGTTGTATTAATGAAATCCGCACGCACTTGTATTGACGTAGTTGTATTGTCGATAGTTTAGTGCAGTTGTATTGATGAAATGTGCACGCACTCTGCTGCTAGTAAATCATAGTCGAAATTGTTTCATCACCTCATCAGTTACATTCTTTTCCCTGACATTGCTGAGGAAGACACCCCCCTAAGACTGTTGAGTTGAATGCCTAAGGGGAGAAGTGCTCAAAATTATAAGCAATCTAGAGGCCAGCAGCCGCGTTTGTAGCAGCCGTTGACCATCAAATGACTGCTCTGGAGTATAGGCGGGCGGTATTTAACTAAACAGTTAAAAATAACCTATTACCGAGTTTCGTTAATTCTGCTTGGAACCTATTACCGAAATGACCCTGTCATTAAATAAATGTTACAGGGAAGGCTAACTAAAATGCACACTCATCAACAATAGCTTCTTTTTTTTCATAAAAGTAAAAATACGCTATCACGTAATGATGTCAGCAATGATAGAAAACCCAACTTAGGAAGGAAACGGAAACTAGAAATCAACGAAATTAAACTTTGGAATGGTCTAACAAGATGAACAAACGAACGTAGATAGGGAAAAACAATAGGAATTGAAACGATACGTTGGAATGAAATGTGAAATGAGCTGGTGAGTAGGTCCCTGAGATAATAAATCCACATCTAGATCTCTAATAATAAATAACAGCTTATTGGAACCAATAGGGTGTGCACCTGGGTAGGAAAAACTGTTTATTGTTATTTTTAATCTAAGGTAGACCTCATTCTGAAAATTTTGGTACCAACCGCGACCTTCTAGCGTGTGTAAATCTTTTCCTATGAATTTTTAAAGTTTCGACCGTTTATGACGTCACAGTTGGCTGGGGGGGTCCCGCCCAGGCGAGAGGGGCGCATGACGTCATAAACGGTTGAAACTTTGAAAAATCACAAAAACAGATCTACTCACGCTAGAAGGTCGCGGTTGGTGCCAAAATTCTCAAGATGTAGTCTACTTTCGGTTAAAAGTCTAAAAAAATCAAGGCGCACCCCCCATTGCCCATCCAGAGCAGTAACAGCGGAACCTGATACGCAAATTTCACCGTTTCGCCCATCTCTACTCTGGAGCCTTGGTATTGAGAAGCATGATTGAATTTTCCTCATATTCGTCTGGTGGGGGTTCTGTCTCAGGAACTTGGGAGGGATGGGGTACCGTGGTGACCGAAATTAACTGTGACATTGGATGTAAGCTGCGTTTTATAGTGGGTACCAAGATTATGTTTGTAAAAGCATGATTGAGAAGTTAAATCCGCTTTTTGATAGTGGCTTTTTCTAGCCGGTGTTGATTGTCAGTTGTTGGTATCTTTCTAGTGATACTCTCCACATTTGGTCGCTATGGCGCCTCACTAGCTGGCCTTCAACAACATTTAATCAAATTAAATTGGTACTTAATTAGTACCTTTGAACTTCGTATTAACACATGGAAATGAGGGTCGTTGAATGACCTCATGTTGCATCATGAGTTGTTGACTTAATATTATGGCAATTTTAACTAATGTTTGGGGGTTTTATATTGAAAATAAAGCCACATACTACTTGTTTTCTCTCTTGTGAAATATTCCTGCCCCCATTACGACATAGTTCTTTTTCATGTCATAGTTTTTATGTTAACTAAGTAAGCACTGAAAACTTGGGAACATGCATTTTTGTTGAAAAACTCAGAAATTGGAAATAAACCAAGTGTAAGCTTTTTGGGTCACGTTCAGTAACACTCGTTCTTCCTAAAAGGGGGACAAGGGGGGTCGACACTGTAAACAAAGAAAATATCGGAATCTTAGAACTAGTATTTAAAGTGGTACTTAACTGGTCGACTGGTAGCGGCGTTCTCCCGAGCGGCTTGGAGAAGAGGCGTAGTGTTCCACTTTTATGTAACTCTGTTATATTTGCAAACTGTTAAACCTGAAGGGTAGATTCACCTGAAGGGTGTGACTGTATCGATGTATTGAATAAATGAATTTACTTGAAGGTAGTTGTTGATTGAAAAGCAAGTTCCTAAAATCGATACTGTGATATTTTGTAAGTTCAGAACCTGGGATGCGGGTCGACTCTAAAGGATAACTACAGGTTTCCAA
This sequence comes from Apolygus lucorum, assembly GCA_009739505.2. Taxonomy (NCBI): domain Eukaryota; kingdom Metazoa; phylum Arthropoda; class Insecta; order Hemiptera; family Miridae; genus Apolygus; species Apolygus lucorum. The sequence continues at coordinate 41,006,588 of CM019179.2, forward strand.
AATGCTTATTTTAATACCAGGAAGATATGCGATACAGGTAAGTATTTGAGCAATATATACGTTCTGCAAGGTATCGATCCCAGGGATCGATCGCCTGAGGGGCGTTACGGCGTGATACAAAAGGTAAGCAAGGTAAGTTTCTTTAACTTTATGACTAGTTATAGTTCTTATGATGAGATGCGATACGGTTACGAATAGAACTGTTACAGGTTATTCTTTAATTATACTAATTTGGTTACGCTTTACTATCACTGAGTCCACTGTTACTTCTACCTATAATTGGCCAATCTATAGGGTAGAATATTGCTAACACACTCACGTTCCGGGTTGCCGAAGCGAGTCCAGGCGATGGTGTGGCGCAGTTTTGATGGGGAGAGCCGGGTCAGGACTGGTTCCACGCGGTCCTCGATACTTCGCGATCCGGGCGACGACGCGGTTCCAGGGGAGGCAGGACAGACAAGCACTGGCTACTGACTTCTCACAGTTTAAAGACCTAGTGACTTGGGGGAGGCAGGAGGACGATACGGTACAGTTCGACGGGATTGACTGGGTCGATACGGTACAAGGGGATGAACGCTTCAAAGATGAGGGGAGATCACTTCGAGACAGCTGGCAAGGCTTTAACTTCAGGACTTATGGACAGGCAGTGCCTGTAAGGGGAAACAGTGAGCAATTTGGAGATTGCTCACATTCCCCGCCCCTTCGGGAGCCAGGGTCATCTTCGATGACACTGGGCACTGGTACCTCTTCGTTGGGGTATGCCTGCCTCAAGGCAACCTCGTACCGGTAGCGGCGACATCCGGAACACGTTGCTGGCACTCGCGCCTCTTGATGGTCTGGAGGGCAGGTTGGCAGGGGTTTGCGATCCCGGTGTGCCTTCCGCAGCCGTTGCCAGAAAGTCTTACATGCCGTACATCTGAATTTCAGAATGTAACGGCATGGTTGCTGACAGACTGGGCACTCCTTTGATCCTTTTCTTGCCGACGACCGGTCCGGTCGGGGATCCAAAGGAGTGGCTGCGGTCGGGGTCTTGCACCTCTTAATGCGGAGTCGTGGTATCTGGACAGGTGTTGATGTCCACGAGGATGATTCCGGGTCCTTTGATCGAGATGGAGTGACCACAAAATCGGCGGGGTCCACTTCGGTGATGACGGCGATTGACTGCTCCCTCTGGCCTCGGGATGGGGAGAGGCTTCGACCCGGTGTTGGTGGTGGCGACGTCTGTTCACGATAGTGAGTGATTTCCGGAGATGTCAACTCAGAAGAAGAGCATGAAGCGACGGGAGACGGTTGGGTTACTGGTGGCACGGAACGACTGGCTCTCGCCGCGGGTGGCTCCACGGGGTTTGGTGCTGGCACTGGGTCGAGCTGTTGGGTTCGACGCAGTGCTCTCAGCAGACTCTCGTTTTCCTGCTTCAGTTTCCTCTGTTTCTGCCTCATCCTGTTTCTTTCTTCCAGCAGAAGGTCGCGTTCCCTTGCAATTCGCTTAAAGGTGGGTAGCCAGGATGCAAGTCGGGTGAGAGACGCATTGCAATTATCTTTCAGGGCGGCTCGTGCCTCATAATACTCGGTTCGGGCCATCATATGGAGGTAAGTTGCCAAGGTGCCGAGGGCTAATTCTGGATGGCAGATTGGTTCGGGGGTATCGAGGACGGTATCGGGGAGGGTCGTCAGTTCAAACGTCTTTTTAACGATGGACTGATGCAGTGTCGCGACGTGTTCATCCGGCGGTGGGGGAAGATCTCTTGCTTGGTCTAACTGGCGCTGCGCCATCCTATAATTAAATAACCTCTTAATAGTATGGTACCTCGGAAAAGTGATAGGGCATTTTGGCACAGGCTGAGGTTGCAGTGTCTCAGATTGAATCATGTGGAAACTAAATTTTGTAAGGTAAGTATTTGACCTGATGGGTCTTGGTTAACGCTGAGACCTATTGGGCAATATCTTTCTGGTTTGCATTTGGGTACAGGTATAATAAAATTTTTTTTTTTTTTTTTTTTTTTTTTAATGAACTGTGTAACTTTGTAAATATGTAAATAACTTGTAAGCTTTGTAATTATAACTTGTAACTGTATCATTGTATCATTACCATTAATTTTTAATCTTTATACTTTGTCATACGTATTGTGATTTTGTGTATCTATTGTATGTTTCGTGTTTGTGTTTTGTAATATTTATAATGTATTGTCTTGTTGTGGTATGCGTTTCATCTGTCTGTGTTGGTTCTAGTAGTAAGTTAGTTAGTCGAGCTTTTTCCTGTGTGCAGGTTTCTATAGTTCACCGGTACTCTACGACGGAAGGTGTATCCAGACGTGGTTGCTCCGCTGGTTTCATCAGTCGTGGTTCCTGACTCTTCTACAGGGGCTGATCGTTCTTGGGCGGTTGCCTGGGAATACTCCTCGTCTGATGATGTTTCCGGTGGATCTGTCGTTTGATCCCATATATCATCTGTAGTGGTGACTATTGGCGGTTCGGAGTTGGTTACTGGACTTCCGACGGTTCCTCCGGTGGAGGGTCCGGGTTGTTCTGGTTTCCGACTCTCAACTGTCGGTGTTTCAGGTTGTAACTTGGCGATCCCTTCATTGGTTAAAGTCAAGTCTTCGGCTATCATTTTTTCTATCGGGTCTTTCGTTACAGGTTTCACAGGTGTACTCTCCGCGGCGGGTGGTTCTATCACCTGGTCCGTAAATGCTCCATCGGGAACTCCGTTGGCAAAGGCTGGCTTCAAACGGTTTATGTGAACGGTTTGTCGTTTCACATCGGCGATGTCGCTAATTTCATATGTGACATCGGTGTATCTTGCCACTACCACCCAGGGTCCCGACCAGGGACTCCATAATTTTCTGGCAGCTCCCACTGGTGGTTGTATTTCACGGAGATACACACGGTCGTCTACGTCGAATGATCGTTTGGTTAATCGGCGGTTTATGACATCACTCCGCTTTTTCCATGCGTCATGGAGACTACTGATTGCGGCGTTTCGTGCGATTCTGAGTCGACGCAGGTTCGAGTCTTCAGGGTCCACCTTGATATTCTGGAAGGTTTCGTTTGGAAGTCTAAGTTCTCTTCCGAATGTGAGGAAATTTGGTGAGAACCCTGTGCTTTTGTGTGGTGTTGCTCTGTAAGCGGCGACCGCCACTGGCAATACGGCTTCCCACGCTGTGGTCTTTTTCACGATCTTGGCTAAAATATTGGCGAGGGTCCTGTGGAATCTTTCGCATACACCATTCCCCTCGGGGTGGTATGCCGTGGTGAATATTTGTCTGATTCCCCATTTCAGGCAGAGTTCTCTGGTGGACTTGGCGGTAAATGCGGTTCCTCTGTCTGACACCAATCTCTCTGGCACTCCGTGCGTCGGAATGTAACGGGTTGCTAATATGCGCGCTACCGTGCCTGCGGTGCAGTCAGTTACCACGTACGCCTCAGCGTATTTCGTGAAGTGGTCAATTGCTGTCATGACATACTTTGGTGTGGATCCGGACGTGATTGGTCCGACAAAATCCACGCCCACAATCTGACCGGGTCTTTCCGGGAGCAGAGGTTTCTGGAGGGGGTGTCGCAATCCGCTTGGCGTATTTCGCCTCTGACAGGCCTCACATTGTTGAACGTATTCTTTTACATCCTTTGCAAGGCTCGGCCAATACCCCAACTTCCTAACGATTTTTTCCATTGCTTCCGCTCCGGGATGGCCGGCCCATTCGTTTCGGTGACAACGCTCCAAGAGCCAATGTCTCAGTGAGGTGGGCATGAGTGGAACCCATACTGGTTTGCCTTTCAGGGTCACTTGAAGTTCACATACTCCATTCACCTTTCGGGACTCTCCGTGATTTCGGAACAGTACAGTGGATTGTACCCAGGGGTCGATGTTCTGCGCGGCAATCATCAGGCTTCGTGGGAACTCAAGGGTTAGAGTTGCGACGTTTACGCGACTCAATCCGTCGGCATGTGTCATCTGCGATCCCGGACGGTACTTCGGAGTGAAATTGTATTCTGCCAATCTTAGTATCCATCTGCCAATTCGGGACGTTGGATCTTTGAGTCTCATGGCTGCTGTAAGGGCCATATGGTCTGTTTGTAATTCAAACGTCCGACCCAGCAGATACTCTTGAAAGTGTCTTACAGCCCATACGACGGCGAGGAGCTCCCTTTCTGTCACTGAATACCGCGTTTCCGCAGGGTTTAGTTTCCGGCTTGCGTAGGCCACGGGACGTTCCTGTCCATCATGCTCTTGGGAGAGCACAGCTCCCAACGCGGAGTTTGAGGCGTCGGTGGCTAGGATGAACGGCTTAGTGAGGTCCGGGTATGCCAACACAGGTTCCTGCGTGAGTTTTTCTTTTAGCCTGTCAAAGGCAGTTTGATGAGCATCGGTCCATTCGTACGGTGTTCCTTTCTTGGTCAAATTTGTCAAGGGTGTTACTATCTCGGAAAATTTCGGGATGAACCTGCGGTAGAATCCCGCTAATCCCAGGAAAGATTGCAACCTGAGTACGGTCGTTGGAACAGGGAATTCCTTGACAGCTCGAACTTTTTCTGGTTCGGTGTATATTCCATCCGATGTTACACGATGGCCGAGAAAACGCACTTCGTCTTTCAGGAAGTCGCACTTGGCCAAGTTTACCTGCAGCTTGGCGTCTCGAAATCGGTCAAAAACCTCTCGCAACTTCTTGAGATGTTCCTCAATCGTGGGTGAGAATACGATAACATCGTCTAGATAGACTAAGCACTGGTCTCCCAGGACACCATCTAGTACGTTATTCATCACCCGCTGGAATGTTGCCGGGGCGTTCTTTAGGCCGAATGGCATTCTCTCATACTGAAAATGTCTACCAAGTACGGAGAAAGCGGTCTTCTCTTTCGCGTCGGGGTGTACCGGGATTTGATGGTAGCCCGATACCAGGTCAATAGTTGAAAAATATTTGCAACCCCCTAACATGGCTAACGTTTCCTGGAGTCTGGGAATGGGATAGGCATCTCCCTTCGTGATACGGTTCAGTTGACGGAAATCCGTACAAAATCTCCACTTCTGTTCTTCGCCGGGAGGTGTCTTCTTTTTTACCATGAGTACTGGTGCGCACCATGGACTAGTAGAGCTGCTTATTATCCCAGAGGCCAACATATCCTTCAGTTGTTTTTCCACGACCTCTCGAAGGGCGTGCGGGATTGGATACGGTTTCTGGTTGGTAATCTCCGGCTGCGTAGTGGTAATCTCATGAGCCACCTGGAGGCTACAGCCCTCTCCTGAGGGTGGTTGGAAGAGATCCCAGTACGAGAACAGAGTGTCCTCAGCCAACTTTTGAGGGTCAATTGGCAAATGGGACAGTTTCTCCCGGACCATTGATTCTGTTTCGGGTCGGGGGTCTTCCCATTGGTCCGTGGGTATCATTTCCCACTCCTCAGCTTCTGGGCATGAATTCTCCGACGTCCATTCTCCAAGATCCATGTCGCTATTATCGGAGTCGATTTTGCACGTTTTCATGCTGTAACTGCCATTCATCGGAATTTCTTGGGCCCTTTTGCGTTTTCCTCCGGTTTCTTGAGAGGCGCCGGTAGATAAATTTCCTTGATGTGGGTTACTGGTTTGACTAGTGTTGGTCGGCGATACACATCGCTCCGTTCCATTGTTCATGTTTTGAGTTTGGGTAATCGCAAGTATCGATACACCCTGCGATACAGCGTGCGATACCCCTGGTGTCGCTTTACGTTGTTGGGTCGATACCGCATCTGATACATCCGGCGATACAGTGTGCGATACAGTGTACGATACCCCTGGTGTCTCCCTCTGTTGTTGCGGGGTTACGGTGTCCGATACACCTTGCGATACGGTGGGCGATACCTCTGGTGTTTCCCTCTGTTGTTGCAGGGTTACGGTGTCCGATACACCTTGCGATACGGTGGGCGATACCTCTGGTGTCTCCCTCTGTTGTTGCGGGGTTACGGTGGCCGATACACCTTGCGATACGGTGGGCGATACCTCTGGTGTTTCCCTCTGTTGTTGCGGGGTTACGGTGGCCGATACACCTTGCGATACGGTGGGCGATACCTCTGGTGTTTCCCTCTGTTGTTGCGGGGTTACGGTGGCCGATACACCTTGCGATACGGTGGGCGATACCTCTGGTGTTTCCCTCTGTTGTTGCGGGGTTACGGTGGCCGATACCTCTGGTGTTGTCATTTGGAGTTCTTGTTCCTCTAGGTTCACAAAGGCAGCGGTTACCGAACGAGAGGTGCTGGGGAGGGCCGTATCCGTGCCATCCTGATGGCTCAGGCACTGCGATACGGTGTCCTCCCTCCTCCCGGACGGCAGAACTACCCCTATGTTCCCGAGACTTCGATATTCCTCCTCCCGATCCACCGTTACCGATTCGGTTTCCGCTCGCAGTTCCATGTTGGGTCCAGTTGTGAAGGTTAAGGGGATTCTCCTGAGTACATCGAGACCCAGTAGGTTCAGGTCGGCCTGTTTCCGTGCGAATACCGGGAAGGTGTGCGTAAAACGGTGACGCCCGATACGGGTGTCGATGACCTGTTCCCCTGCAAAGGGTAGTAAGGTCCCGTCTGCTCCCCAAGCCACTACTTTGGTAGGTAGTAGCGGTATTCCGGCGATCGGACTCGCCAATACGGACAGAGCGGCCCCCGTGTCTACCAACATGCTACGAGTTTCAGGTCCGAGACCCACGTCCATTCTAAGTGTTCTCACTAAGGGTTGTTCCACTGCGGTCACGCATAACTTGTTATCTTCTGGTCCCCGATACAGAGTCACTTCTTTTACATGGTTCGGTTCCGCGGGCGGTTGTGATACGGGAAGTAACTTCTTTTTCTGGTGACAATCCGGTTCCAGGTGTTCTCTCGACCCACAGAAATTGCAAAATATCGTTTTCTGCGGACTCCGTGGACAATCCACCGGGAAGTGATCCCTGGCAGCGCAAAACATGCAGGGGTATCTGGGTATTGGTTTGTCCTCGTTACGTTGGTCACGATAGTCACCGTTCCACGGGGCTCGCGGTTCACCGTTCCACTTGTTTCTCTGTTCCTGGTTCCTCGGTTCGTTGGCCCACTGGTTCCTTGGTTCATTGGTCCACTGGTTCCTCGGTTCACCGTTCCACTGGTTACGACGCTCCTCTCCGTATTTCTGTTCTCTTCTGGGTACTGGTTGGTCTCGGCGCGGGCATCTGGCGGCGAAGTGGTTCGTTCCACCACAATTATAACACCTTTGTTCGGCTGATACCGCTGCGAGGTCCCAATGTTCCTCCACTTCTTCCGTTTCGGCCAAGGTTTCCTCTAGTTCCTCGGCATTTTGGAGGGCGATACGTATTGTTGTGGGTCGGTTCACCACCAGAAAAGCACTCAATTTTTTCCCGACACCCTTTATGAAAGCACTAAGGGTTTTTCGTTCGACCCATTCTTGTTGGTCATGTCGATCCAGGTGGGTTCCTTCTTCCAACACTGCACATCGGGCTAACCCCCGTATGCGGTCTGCGAACTGCCGTAACGTTTCCGAAGAGTTACGTTTCACTGTCCATAAGGAGGCTGCGGCATGTTGCGGGTTTTGACGTCGGAACCACGATAGCATTTCGTCTCGGACTCCGTTATAGGCATTGAATCCGTCGAGAGCATCGTTCCTGTCGATTAGAAACTGCTTGGCCGTTCCTCTCGTTTTGATTCGCAGTAGTTTGAGTTTCTGTGCCTGCGTCAAATCTTCGGTCACCGCATCGAAGTTCGTGAAGAACGAACCGACACTAAGCGCACCGGTCGCGTCGGGGTCCCAAGGTTCCACCTCTAGGAGTAGCGAACGCGGGATACCGTTCCCACCCTCGTCCTGGCTTGACGCGTTATACTTCTTCAATAAAACATTCATTTGTTTCATTGTTTCCGTAAGCGCATCAACCGGACCTTTTTCCTGAAACGGATCGGGATCCGCGAAATCCTCTGGGTCTCCCATCGACATTTTCACTTTGAATCAAGCAATACCGGGAAAATACACTCACAGTCACAGACACAGGGTCAGCTCTGGAACGGTTCTTGTCAAGTTCGGTTCGTATTGTGTTACCGTGTGACGACACGGGTGTGTGTTGTGTGCAATACAGGTGTTGTTTTATGCGATATAGGTGTACAAGAATGTCAATGTTACGCAAATAAATCCACCACTTTTCCTTGGTATTGTACCTCTCTATTTGGTACCTTATCACGATACACCCTACACCCTGGTTCTGATTGTTTTGATTCCGATATGACTCTACTAGAAGAACTGTTACTGAACGTGTAGCTACAAACGGAACTGGGTCCGTGCGGGGCGCACCACACGTAAGTCCGGGCGATATACCGACCCGACACACAAGTTATCGAGTGCGATACGGCGCTTCGGAATCACGATACGCAATTATCCCACCGTTTGCCAACAATTTGTAAGCTTTTTCTTCACGTTCAGTAACACTCGTTCTTCCTAAAAGGGGGACAAGGGGGGTCGACACTGTAAACAAAGAAAATATCGGAATCTTAGAACTAGTATTTAAAGTGGTACTTAACTGGTCGACTGGTAGCGGCGTTCTCCCGAGCGGCTTGGAGAAGAGGCGTAGTGTTCCACTTTTATGTAACTCTGTTATATTTGCAAACTGTTAAACCTGAAGGGTAGATTCACCTGAAGGGTGTGACTGTATCGATGTATTGAATAAATGAATTTACTTGAAGGTAGTTGTTGATTGAAAAGCAAGTTCCTAAAATCGATACTGTGATATTTTGTAAGTTCAGAACCTGGGATGCGGGTCGACTCTAAAGGATAACTACAGGTTTCCAAAATGCTTATTTTAATACCAGGAAGATATGCGATACAGGTAAGTATTTGAGCAATATATATGTCAAATTAAAGAGGGAGACACCCTGGATGAATGTTCTGTGAGCGTGGTAGAACCGTGGATAAAGAACAAAACCGAAGACAGATGGGACCACTTTATAATGACACTTCTTGACAGCTACACAACGACATATGACATTGACGGTATTAACCAAACTAATGTTAATTCGACAAATTGACGCGAGGAAAGCTACTACTTGAGTCCATGCCATACAACCAGAAAGGTAACGTCCAATCCAGACAAAACATCCGAGTAGAGTGAGGAGTGCGCGGGAAGCCTTCGTCTTCTTCGCCCTCAAGTGCTGACAGCCCAGACAGGTATTCTGTGCTGTCATTGGAGTTGTTCCTTGCATGCGACTCTAGCTGTCAACGCGGCAACATGTTCCACATCAATGTCAATTTCCCGCTTCAGTTTGAATAACGTACGAGGCTCAATTGGCTAGCCGACACGGCCAATTCTGACTGGCTAGCGTCTCGCAGCCTGAAACATAACAGTCGAAGCGATAGACACTGGAACAACAAGTTCGTAAAGCTCACCAACAACAAGGTGTGAGCATTTTACCAATTTCACCACTTTACTATAAGGCATGTCATGATGAGTTTCTACTTTCAATTCCTAATTCTCCTTCATATCATAATTCTTGTTCGAGTTAACCAGAAGCAAAATGTAAAGCTAATCTTTTGTAGCGTTAATTAGCAAAATTCTAAGCTATTCTTGTTAACATTAAATAGCAAAATCCAAAGCATGATCCATCAGCATTAACTGGACGTAAAATTTGAATTTCCTTTGATTTCAAGTTTTTTGATTGATGAAAGCCACAGCTGATCCTTTAGCCGACACTGGCCCTGACCACTCGGCCATACTGAACAAATTCCCTCGGGAGAGATAGATGTTCGTTCACAAGTTCAGCTAAAAAAATTTAAACTGAAGTCAACATAGCTATGAATCTCAACTTTACTTCTGCGACATACCAGGAGTCAAACTGAATCTCAAGGTATCTTGTGCATCAACAGCACTAACAAGCAGCCAAAAATGATTAAACAATTTATATTGAATGTTTAGCCCCATTGAAAATGACCATTCAATCGTATGCACTACGATACCGTAAACAATCACCACAAGGGAGGAATGAAGGTGCATTCCAAGGATAGGTAAGGTGGGATTGGTCAATAACAGCACACACACACCCAGTCTTTGAACACAGTACATACAACAGTACTGAGATAGTACATACAACAGTACTACCAAATTCAGTAAATACAACATTACTGATCTAGTACATACAACAGTACTAGCTAACGCCCAAGGCAGCGTTCCAATTTGAACCTACCGAGGGCCAGCACAGAAAGATGGTAGTCTTGGGCAAATCGGCATCATGGACTAACCTCGAAAGGTTTCACCTTCAGAACAGAACAACGGATCTCTCGAGATCATGTTCTAACACCGGCAGTCTACTAACCAGGTATGCTGTGAGGTTTCGGTATCGAAGCTGCCCAATACCGAATCCTGAGTCATACCGTCATACAACCTAACACTGCCCATATCACCAGCAAATCCTGTGGGTAACACGCAACCCACTTTGGCTCAGCCGGTGCCAGCTGTCCAATCCGTCCGAAACGGAAATTTCTCCTGAGGCAATTGGATTAAGACCTTAGCGAGAAATAAAAAATATGTGCGCAAAACGACCGACCAACAACTTTCGAGGGTCGTACATTCAGAGAGACTGGAACTCTGAAAACCATATCAACCTAGGATTTTAGGTGTTGATTGCTTGCTGGTACAATCCAACACCCCCGGGTGGCCACCACGGAAACAGCACCTTAAACAGTCCAACCGATAGCCCTCAATCCAACACAATCTTGCTGACACGTGTGGTGCAAAACAGTAGCAGTGCGGGTCTTGCTTACGAGCCCGTAGTGCAATACATTATAGCGTGTTATATGGGGTAGACCTTGGCTTTAACTTCGTTTTGAAAACAATTTTTCAACTTCTATTGTCAAATTCATTTGAGTCAGGGATAAACTGTCCCAACAACAACTGGATTCCAACATTTCCAATCCAATAAAATCAGAGAAATTCGTTTACTTCAGGGATACACTGTCCCAAACAACTGGATTCCAAAATTTCCAATCCAATAAAATCAGTGAAATTCATTTACTTCAGGGATACACTGTCCCAAACAACTGGATTCCAAAATTTCCAATCCAATAAAATCATTATCTAATCATCCAATCCAATCAAATCTTGATACAACGTCGTGAATAACAACCTCATCACCAAAGATAGGTTGATCAAATTACTGTGCATTAGTCATCGAATTTCATATGTAACCAATCCTCAAGATAACAACCTCATCACCAAGGATAGGTTGATCAAATTACTGTGCATTAGTCATCAAATTTCATATGTAACCAATCCTCAAGATCGGCATTCAATTCAACACAATGCTAATCAATACCAACTTAATGGATTGAATGGCAAGCCAAGTACAGTTACACCAAATTAACAACTTTTTGATAACACGATTGTCGTTAACAAAACGTTATTTCAAAACAGACTCAAGAAAGCTCATCATCACTGCCAACTTTGCAGAACTACAGTAATTGCAACAATCACATAAACGTCATCATAACTAACCAGTTATTATAATTTAAACCAGTATTCAATTCCTTGCGTGTAACTTCCGATATTGTGAAGAAAATAACGAAAGCAGAAACAAACTGTACATGCAGTTGTAACAAAACTAAGTCACGCAGACCAAAATTAAACTTTGGAGGCATATCGTAAATATGACAGTGTTAACATATTTACCGAAGGTAAGAACCATTACCAGCAACGAATCAGCATGAAACAGTGAGGAAGTAAATAGCCATCACAAAATACAAGCCAATATCAGGGTTCATTGCCAGGTGCATCAGATTCTGAATCCTTAGGGAACCCAATTCACTCTGATCCAGAATACTTCGCATATTTCCAGGTGAGAATTTTCAAGTTCTATCAACTTCAAATTTTTCAGCAAACAGTGATCTTAATTCAAAACATCAACTATTTTGAAAGGGCCTTTGAATTTAGGTTCGAGTTTACACTGGTGATGCGGTTCAATCCTAACCAACACCATGTCACCTCTAGAATATAGTTTCAAGGTACTTTAGATTCATCAAATCTAACTTTATCGTACCCAGAACGTTTGATAATATTTTGTGACTCTTGTTCAGGAACAAAATCTAAATCAATTTCAACAGGATGTAAAACATCAGGAAAAGGGATTATCATGCCAACAGTAACATCCTATTCTACCAATTAACATTTCCAGTGGTGAAAGTCGGATAACATGTCAAAACTGACATAGGATAGGATGTCAAAACGGACAGGATGTCAAAACTGACATCATCCTTTCACACTGACTATTGCCACGTGCAGCCGAAACTGCAATAAAATGAAAATCAATTTGATGCTTATCACAATAAAATTTAAAATCTTCTGAGGCAAAACATCTACCTTGATCCGCCCCAATGGTAGCAGGGGCTCCTAACAAGGTAATGAGCCTAAATAGCACTTGTGGTGTCTAGATTGAAAATATGATTTAAATGAACGAATTTCGTGAACCCATCAATGAGAACTAATCAAACTAAACAATATTCTTCGCTATCCTCTTTTCCCTGACAATTAGCCATAAACGTCAAAATTAATAACAGACCATGGCACAATGCCCTCGGGAATTGGATGATGGAACACCTGTCGCATTCCAGACTGTGTTTTGGCTACCTCACATGTTAGGCAATTTTCATAACATTTCTTTTATTATTTAGCTATACCTTCAAACCAATAAAATTCAGCGGTCGTTTCCAAAGTTTTCCATAACCCAGATGCATTACTGAGTAACGAAAATTCTGAACAATTGCGTAACGGTGAAATCTAGGAATAATAGGTAATGTTTGAGTCTTATGACCTTTTCGAATAATCCCACACAAAAAAACACTACATTTTACAGCCGATTCCGATATTTCACTATCTGATTGTTGAGCAAGCAGCAACCAATTATTAGCAGTACCAAAATTTACAATTTTTATTCATTATTTACACGAATCTAATGCAGCTTTACACTTGTCAGAACTTCCTTAGAATAAAACTTTTCAGTTAGTGGAAAATAATCAGCGTGCCCCACGCGACCTGCAAGACAGTATTGCATTTTAGAATCAATGGTTTGCATGAATGACCACCAACGGTGAACTCGGGTATTCAAATTTTGATTCAACAATGAATTTTTGAGCGACTTACAATAGGTAACTACTGAAAAGGAAATATCTTGCAATGTTGTTTTGTAATGCGAAAGACTTCTGACCACAGCCGTTGTCTCAAGGTTTTAACTATGGCATTTCTGTTCTGTACCACTATTTTTCTTGCCAAAATAAGCGACAACCCTAGACATACTATCGTATGCCTATCGATTGATAAGAATCCCTGATACTCCTATGCTACATGCAACTCAACTGGTAAGGAAAGATCAAAAATAGTCAGAATGGGTCAAATATTTTAACCAAGTTTGACGTGCCTTTTCATGAGCGTCATTCCAAATCAATTTGCCTTTTGATGAAAGCAGTCAGTACGAAAGTGCAGCAGTATTCGAAAAATTTAGGGTTGGAGGATCGAAAATACGAAGCCAGTCCCAAAAGTCGCCTTATGTCACTGTGAATGTTAGTGACAAAGCCACGAGAGCCTATATTTGCAAACTATTGGGGCATAATTCCCCATTTTGCACATTCTAGCCTAAAACTCAACTTCCGTTACAACAAAACGGTATTTGGAGTGATTCAGGGACACTTTAGCCTGAATTGACACAACCAAAACATGATTAAGCCTGGCCAATGATTTCATTACAGTAGTGGTGGCAATCATGGGACAATCGAGAAAATAATTACGACTCACTGGTGAGAAAGATCACCCAAACTGTCTAAAATAGCCTGCTGTAAAGCAGAAGATGCGTTTTTAACCCCAAATGGACATACTAAAATTCCCATTGAGCTTCAGGGGTGATGAACGCCATTTTATCAATAGAATCACACTGCATCTGATGCGACCCACTAGCAGTGTTTAACACAGGGTACAACTTAGATCCTACCAGCCTGTCAATCTGGTCCTGTATAAGAGGAAGAGATTGGTAAACTAAAATTGAATTATCATTCAAAATCGATATTCGATGGCTAATCCCATCGAACGGTTCTTTTTTGGAACCAAAATAATAAGACTCACACACGGAGATTGACTACTCCCAATCAACTCACCCAGCGGCTTCTGACTCAGCCAGATGTTCCCATAAATATTGTTTTGGAATATTAGACATCGGCTTACGATTCACAATATTCCTAGGATCTTTTGATTCAATTCTAAATTTAATATCCCTCAAACGAGTTTTAGGGAACCCTAAAGTGGAAAACTCAGAATATTTACCGAAAATACTGAATTGACGGCGTTTAATATTGTCTGATACTTCGGAATGAGCTGAAAGAAGATCAAAATCGTTTGCACTCAGCTCCAGGTTGCCTTATCGTCATATTGTTACTGATTGTAACTTCACTATCCACAAATGAGGAGCATTTGTCAATGTTCTCGTCAACAACAAATTGCTTGGGATTAATTTCAAAAATGTTGTCTTTAGATTCCAAAGAAGATTTTGCAGGTTCATACTCATTGTTCGATTTTCTTTTTCAATTATATGACAATTGCAAATCTAATAGTAGGTACCAATGTACAACTATTATTCGAAAGTTTAACACTGACATTATGTTCCAATAAATCTGATCCCAAAATTCTAGAATGGGGTTTTTTTTTTTTTTACACCTTCAACGTCTTGTAAATTTATTTCAAGATCTAGGGCATCAACAGTCACATTGCTCAAGATCTGGTAGAGACGCCACCATTCTATTGAATGGCCGTCCCTTCAGCAAAACGTTTTCAATTACTATTTTGCCACGAAACTTGTGGAATGAAGTGCGAGTAATCAGACTACTATCAGCACCCAAAACAAAACAAAATGGATAGATACTACCTGAGTAACTCAGTTGTCCGCTTGAAGTTCGTGAGCAGAGGTTAAGTCGTCGATCCTTGGGCTTCTGCGAAGCCTGATGCTGAGGTCGGTAGCTCTGTGCAGCAAAATCCTGAATGGTCTGCGAAGGACCAAGACAAAGAGGATGAAGACTACCAAATCGAGCTTGCGAGCAATCTACCACATTCGTGACAAGCGGTACTGCGATGTCAGGGCAGATGTGTGAATTCTCGCCAAACTTCCCTTTATGATGTTGATACCTGTAAGTCGAATTTTGTGCAGAATTAGGTCTTCGAAATTACTGCTGGTTCACATGAGAAGTTTGGGGTTTATCATGTGGATCATAAGGTTGTCTAGGACGAGAATTATTCAAATTATGGCTGATTTGTCAATCAGTAAAACATTCATGACCTTAACCTTCTATTTTTCTCTAGTGAATCTAAATTTTATCAATAATACGCAGTTTAATCAATTTAGGTTCGTTTCTAGCGCGAATCACTAACTACATCTTAGGTAGGCAGGTATTGGACTTAACGAGACTCTACATTTAAAATTCTGATTTCTAAATCCTAAAATTCCAATTTTCTAATGGCAATTTAGATGCAACATCAAATAGAACAATACCTATGAGGAATCTCTTGAGACAATATTGCACAATAAATTGTTCCTCAAATCAGACAAACTCATGACAGGTGTCGAAATTGGAGAAAGCCAAGTAGCAGTCGGAAACAATGAATAAAGTTCAAATCCAGAACAGGGATTTTCATGCATTATTACTTCAAATTCATTTAACCACGAACGAACGTCAAAGTCGGAATGATCGGGAGAAAATTATGGAGGTGTCAACAAATAATATGACTAAAATGGATTAATTTTCGTGATCAAATCACCAATAACAGATTGATGTGAAAATGTGATTATGCGCTTTCAAAGCCCCCTGAATGGCACCAGCAATACTTTTATCAATTTTTAGGCAAACTCATAGGTAAATGCGAACTAGAGCAGGAGGGTTTTCCTGATGCCAATCGAATTTACCCATTTGAACTAAAGGAGAAGGGTTTTTCCTGATGCCAATCAATTTTAAATTATTACCATCCTCATTCGACCTAGTAAATCGATCTAGTAAGTGATCCTCATCCTAATGATATTCTGAGTAAAATCAGTTTGTGTTGTGGAAGTGTATGGTGAACTCTACACGTAACAACAAATGCAACCCCCATTGCACCGTTATACCTAACTGTAAACAGCAAACCCGTTATAAAACATGGCGGACGTAACACGTATAAAACGTAACTGACACCACGTGTTCACGTTTACCCAAAACTTGGCAACATAAATTACGAAACTAGGTAGGTAATCAATTACAACACCAGTAAGAAATACTGGCAAAGATATCGCAATTTTCGCGAATCTATCCTACAAGAAATGGACTCACCCGGGTTTTGTAGTTTTCCTTGTGCTGATGTCGAATTTCCCAAATGACGAGAAAATCGCCTGTTTCTTGCCACAATGCTGCGATCTGAAGGACGTTCATCTTCGACTCCGGGATGTTCTTTATCGGAGATTCCTCTTTCCAATTCCGATGTCAAATTAAAGAGGGAGACACCCTGGATGAATGTTCTGTGAGCGTGGTAGAACCGTGGATAAAGAACAAAACCGAAGACAGATGGGACCACTTTATAATGACACTTCTTGACAGCTACACAACGACATATGACATTGACGGTATTAACCAAACTAATGTTAATTCGACAAATTGACGCGAGGAAAGCTACTACTTGAGTCCATGCCATACAACCAGAAAGGTAACGTCCAATCCAGACAAAACATCCGAGTAGAGTGAGGAGTGCGCGGGAAGCCTTCGTCTTCTTCGCCCTCAAGTGCTGACAGCCCAGACAGGTATTCTGTGCTGTCATTGGAGTTGTTCCTTGCATGCGACTCTAGCTGTCAACGCGGCAACATGTTCCACATCAATGTCAATTTCCCGCTTCAGTTTGAATAACGTACGAGGCTCAATTGGCTAGCCGACATATACGTTCTGCAAGGTATCGATCCCAGGGATCGATCGCCTGAGGGGCGTTACGGCGTGATACAAAAGGTAAGCAAGGTAAGTTTCTTTAACTTTATGACTAGTTATAGTTCTTATGATGAGATGCGATACGGTTACGAATAGAACTGTTACAGGTTATTCTTTAATTATACTAATTTGGTTACGCTTTACTATCACTGAGTCCACTGTTACTTCTACCTATAATTGGCCAATCTATAGGGTAGAATATTGCTAACACACTCACGTTCCGGGTTGCCGAAGCGAGTCCAGGCGATGGTGTGGCGCAGTTTTGATGGGGAGAGCCGGGTCAGGACTGGTTCCACGCGGTCCTCGATACTTCGCGATCCGGGCGACGACGCGGTTCCAGGGGAGGCAGGACAGACAAGCACTGGCTACTGACTTCTCACAGTTTAAAGACCTAGTGACTTGGGGGAGGCAGGAGGACGATACGGTACAGTTCGACGGGATTGACTGGGTCGATACGGTACAAGGGGATGAACGCTTCAAAGATGAGGGGAGATCACTTCGAGACAGCTGGCAAGGCTTTAACTTCAGGACTTATGGACAGGCAGTGCCTGTAAGGGGAAACAGTGAGCAATTTGGAGATTGCTCACACAAGAATACATCACCTCCCAGGCATGTCAATGAGGATGTACTTCTTCTCTAGCAGATTGTAGGCCTTACATCTCTACTGCTACGGCCTTCTACTGAAGCTGTGATTCTGCTCTTGGGTGTTGATCCAAAGATGCATAGTTCAGTCTGGATACCAACGCAAATAAGTTTAAAGCTTGCTTTGCTCAATGGCTTCTGCAGATTCTTCTTTACCCTGTATTAATGTATTTAAAATTCTTACTGAAATTGTGCTACCAATATTGTATTTATCTTATTGTTTTTTCGTTTTCAGGAAGGGGAAAATGGAAACGGAGACCCGCTGAACCAACTTTATATGACCACCTTGACAAAATATGAAACCATCAAAGAGGAGTATGAAAGTCTGAGGAAGCGCTACGATGATCTGATAGCTTCTCACTCGTCTGCCGTCGACAAATTGGAACTAGCTCAGGTTCGATCAAAATAATGGATTAATTTCAATTTTGGATATGTCATGATAGAGTTGCATAATTCGCGTGACATTCCAAAGTGAACGGTCCTTGAAAGTTTGTTCGCCAAAAGAAACTGTGAGAAACCACCCACTTTATTATTTTTTAATAATAAACAAAAGACCAAGCGATGGACCTTCCACCAGCCAAACTACCTCCCCGGGAAACCCCTAACCTTTGGGAATTATTCCGAACCCTTGAGGAATACCCAAGCACAGGAGTGGGGAACTCCTGTAAGTGTTCTTCTCCCTAAGTCCCTAGACACAGTCTGGTGGAAAGTCTTGAGCGTACCAAGTACGCTTAAACTGAAACGAACCAAGACCCCAAGGCCTTCTTACCAAACACCCTAAAACCTTGGCAAATTCAGTCTAAAAGCTTTCAAGTTTAAATTGGTCATTTTTAGCACAACCTACAACTTCCTATGTACATTGCCCCCCCCCCCCCTTCTTCGGTGGCTATGTCCGAACCGACTTCTGCGAGGGTCGTGGGTTCTAATCTCGCCGCCGGGGTCGTGCGTGCGGGGCTCATCGCCCTCTACCAACACAGCGGTGAGGCAAGATTGCAGATTGTAGATGAATCCGCGGATCAGGGTGATGGAAGTCCAAAGCGCTGAAGCCTAGTGGCTTATTATGCTACTCCGCGGATTCTGTTCCTATTCAGAGTCCTAGCCCTTTGGTAAGGGCCAGTAGCGGTTTGGCTAGATTTGTGCTGGGAAAAGCCTCCATGGGTGTAGGTGACCTGTGGAGGTGAAACCTGCGATTTGATAGCATTTCGCAATCAAATATTATGTGGGAGGCTTTTTCTTCGGCCTCTTCACCCAGCCTGCAGAGGGTTGTATTCTGATTTACCCCAATGCGGTTGAGATGGAATCGGAGTGGAGTAAAGCCCGTTACCAGGCCAATCACTAACCTGACTTCCTTGCGGCTTAGCCGCATCAGCTCTTCTGTGGCGCTGGTGTTGGGTTTGGCCACCATGCGCTTACTTAGAGCATGTCCTCTGAGGTTTGACCATCTACTAGTGGTTTCATTGCTGACCCACCGGTTTATGGTCGCCCTAAAGGAAGATTTGGGAATGCCAATGGCTGGCTCTGGACCAATGAACGGGGTTAGTGAGCCCCCTCTGGCCAGCGCATCTGCTTTCGCATTTCCCGTTACTCTGGTATGTCCTGCTACCCACTCCAGAGAAACCCTGATGTGTTGCGAAAGGAGGCAGAGGGTCTGGAAGCAGTCCCACACTAACTTTGAGTTTATGGAGGAAGCGGCTAAAGCCTTGATCGCAGCCTGGCTGTCCGAGAGAATGCGGACGTGAACACCACGGTGTCCCCTCCGCAGACTTTCCCCAGCACAGACTCTAATTGCAAGTATTGCTAGTATTGCGGTGAGGCTATGGGAAGCCCTGAGCGAAATAATCAGAACAAATCCTGATCTTCCCTTGGCAGAATGGCAGTCGGACGGAACTCCAACCTGAAATGGTTGTTTACTTTACTTTACTTTTTCCTATACATTGTTCCTAAATTCAATTGGCTGTCTTTACCGTATTCGAAAGGTAATGAGTGGAGCTTGTATTCCAAGTAAATAATGCATTGTTCTTCAGCTCAATGGGCTGTTGTCTATATCGTTTGGGATAATTACTGAGCGGAGCTTGCATAGCAGTAAATTTAAACCTCCTATATAAATTCTATCTTGACGAGCTGTCCACGGGCAGGTACTGAGTAGAATTAATATTATCCTAACCTAATGCGAACCGACGCAGGAATATCCTAGTACAGCTATCCGAATTCCTTACCACACCATTTTTTTATTGTTGCTATAACTTATAAAAAATTATTAATAAACCATTAACTATATAATCTCAAATAGGGAAAGTTAAATAGTAAAACTACATACATCAGATCACTTTCTTACAGAACCTCTTCAGTCTTTACTATATCTTGAGTAGTAGTCTTCACACCGTCCACCAGAACCTGTCTTGCTCAAACCTGTGAATGTTCTTACAGGAAGAGGTTGGCAGAATCAAAAAGCAGTGCGAAGAAATGGTATCCGAACGGAATGTCGCTGTCAGGGAAAGAAACGGCCTCAAACAGCAATGCACCGCTGCAATTCGACAATGGGATATAGCTTTGAGGGAACGAAACGAGTACCAGGAAGCCCTTGTTAAAGTGAGTTCTTCTATTGTAATTTGTAGTTTGTTAATAATGAGGGATAGCTACAACTAGGAACTTTTAAACTGGTTTTGTTTAATATGCCGAATATACCTTAAATTGTACCTTGACTGAAGATAGATCAAATGTCGTGCTCAACTTTAAACAAAACCTCTCAAGTCGTAAACAGACAAAATATATTATATTATTGTTACCTCTTAGTATCTCTCTGCCGATCAAACGACGTAAACCCGAGATTTTGTCATTAGTGGTTCTCAATATCCAAAAATCTACAAAATTCAAACAATTTAGACAGTCTTCTCTGGACCTCGTTGACTATTTTTGGTAAATACTTGTTGTTTGCCGTAAAACAAACAAGAATATTTCTAGAATGAATTTGCATTAAATAAAAATTTTCCATGAAATTTTTCATCAATTGGCTGAGAAATAGTTATCACTGACCGGAAAAGTTTGTAACTAAAGTTTGTAATTTTTTCCAGTGGTTTGGTTTGAGTTCTGTTGCTTTGTTCAGGGTGGCTGATGATAGGGTGGAAATCAGGCGGTTGGTCGCCGACGTCCTTGGAGTACATGGCACTTGAGGAAGGAGTATAGAATTTTCAGATGTTGGAAACCAGTATTATAAAAATAATAGAAACACTGTAACAAGCAGGAGGTCACAGTCCTCGACGAACATTTTGGTTTTTTACCCTCAATAGAATGTTAAGATCAGCTACCTCTTCGCATTTCTATCCATTCGCTACCTTTTAGCTCAGTGGAAGACGCGCGACTCAAATTTGTATTGATAGTCGGAAGTATGGAGATCGAGTCCCAGTCGGGGGAGTTAACTCTAAATGACACTACAGGAATACTGATCTGCACTCTAGGCATCAATCAAGGCATGATGCCTTCTTCGGTGCTTCAAATCAATACCAAACTTTGCATAACCGAAAACTGAGAGTTATAGTATTTCACGGCTAGTTCGATGTCGTATTTTTTGTATCTAAGTCCAATGAGTGTCTCTTTCACTTGGACTGAAACAGCGTATTTTTTTTCCTTAATTTAAAAGGAGAGAATTTGTGGGCAGGTTTGAGAAAAACTCATGTTCTATATTAGCTATGATTGTGAGTATCAGAGCTGTGCGAATGTCTTGCTCGTGAATTTTGGTAAGTAATACCTTTTGAAATCGGTTGGTGATAAGATGTCAAATTGCTAGGAGGTGTTTGCGCACCTCAAATGCAAGAAAAAGTTTCTTTTGATCCATGTCCGATTCTCAGGTGTAAGGAGGTATTATTCCCAGCAAATCAGCACGAGGCATCTTTCAAATTTAATTGCACAATATCAAGCTACAACGCTGAAGTAATTTCCATCAGTAAGGCATTAGATGTAATTTTAGAACAATCTCCCGACGACAATATCAATCTCATTTGTACAGATTCTGTAAGTACAATAACAACCTTAAGTTCGAATAAAATTAATAGAGCTCAACATCCAATAATAGCACAAATACTAATAAAATTACACGAACTGAAAGAACAAGCTAAACGGGTAAAATTCTCTGGGTTAAAGCCCACGTAGGTTTGACACCGAACGAACGAGTCGATGGCCTTGCGTAGAAAGGAGCACGGAATGGATTAGTGTTAAGTATGCCCATTCCCAGGGAAGATTTTTATCCCCTAATTAAAAGAAAATTTTGGCACATGTGGCAGGAGGAATACACACGCAGTGAAAAGGTCCAATTTTATAAATTCCATGAGACAAAAACCCAAAGAAATCCCTGGTTTCGAGGCAGTGGATTAGAAAGGCATTCAATAATCAGAATAAATCGCCTGAGATCCAATCATGGGCTCTGTCAGGAGTACAAATTCAGAATAGGTGTATCCCACACTGAGCAATGTGATAACTGTGGAGTGCCAACCCAATCACTGAAACATGTAATGATAGAGTGCCCCGAATACAACATTGAACGGAACAGGTTTTTTAACAAAATAAGACAAATGATTATCCACCCATTCAGTTACTCATGTATTATTGGCTCAAGAAACAGCGATATTCATAAGGAACTAGTGACCTTCATGAGAGATGCCAACATTGAAGTGTGAATTCTTGTAATTTGTAATAACTATATTATAGATCAGAATGTTACTATTATAAATAGATGAACAGAATAAGATGATTGAAAATGTATCGTGACTAAATGTTGAATAAACTATGCCAAAAAAAGGAGGTATTACAAAATTTGTGTTTTTTTTTTGGGAAAAACGTGAATTTTTCTCACCATATCTACTCAATAATAGGTGATATTTCCCGACTGCCGTAGAAGGCCAGCCCAAAGCTACTCATCTTGGACTTTGCCATTCATTCGTGTTTGCTGGGTTTGTCATATTCAGGTTCGTTTCGTGAACCGTAATTTGGCTAACAGCTTCAAGTACATTTGAAAAAAGTGTCTAAATTTGACAGCGGTGAATCTGATTATGTGATCTTATATGATTCTGGTTCATTGAATCCTGTCTCAAACAAATTCATTTCAAAATATAACCATTATAATTATATTGATAGCCAATAACTTGCTGTCTTGGTATGTCAGATTTAATCACCACTTCTACATCTTTGTTTGAAAAGGTTCAACAACAACACGAAGAGGCCGTTAAGGAAATCAACCAAGCGATGGCTGTCAAAATGAAAGCTAGCAAAGATCTGAAGAGATTGACTGACGAACGCAACGCAGCAATGCAGGAGTACTCGCTGATCATGTCTGAAAGGGACACCGTCCACAAGGAAATGGAGAAATTGACTGAAGATCTTGCCCAAGCTAAAAAGAAAAATAAGGCCATCGAGGCTGAAGCCAAGCAAATGGCTGAAGAGGTACATTAAAATTTTGATTCTGGGATTTCTCGGAGTTGTTGATTTTTAGTTGTGATGTAATTTTTTCCATTTATAATGTTTTAAAAATGCAATATATATTATTGAAGAATGAACCAATTGTATGCCTACACGAACAACTTCTGTTTGTAATTTTTCGGTCGTTCTAAAGTTGATACAATTTTCAGAAAAAGGCGCTTACTTACCAAGTGGAGACTTTGAAGAGAGAAATAGCTTCGGCACTTCACGACCGGGACAAGGCGCTGAAAGAAATGAATGATCTCAGGCAACGCGGTGGCGAATTCAAAGATCGCAATCAGTTTGAGGGAGCCAAAACGCGGTATGACTCATCGTATCGTGAAAGGTGCGTTCAACAAACGTTTGTTTGTATTCCTAAATGATTTGTTGAACAATTTCCTGCAGGTGTCTCTAATTTTTAATTTTGTTTGTTCAGAGACCCTGGTAGAAAAGATATGCGAGAATCTCAATCTAGCTCTATGGACTTATTCAGCAAGTGCCAAAAAGAACGAATGGATAATCTCGATCAGGCCAACCAAGAGATCGAAAAATTGAAC
Organism: Apolygus lucorum; assembly: GCA_009739505.2. Classification (NCBI taxonomy): domain Eukaryota; kingdom Metazoa; phylum Arthropoda; class Insecta; order Hemiptera; family Miridae; genus Apolygus; species Apolygus lucorum. Next base: position 41,030,198 of record CM019179.2, read on the forward strand.
AAACAAGTGGACAAGTTGCAGAGTGAGCTTCAAGGTAATGAGATGGGCGTAGCAAAGTTTATGTAATAAAAAGCATTGTTTAGACAAACCAGAGAAACTTGACGAACTTCCTGGCGCCCTCTGTGAGCTGTAATACTGAACTAATTCTTGTCTGGAGACAGAGGTACCATACAGGATGAAGCCAAACAGGTCTGCCAAACTGCAGGAGTCGAATCTTCAACTAATTTGCAACAAAAAAATGTCTTTATGCAATTTTTGTAACCCCTTGTTTTCCTAGTTTTTTTCAATTTCAAGATTTTTTTTCTCGTAATTTTGACCTCGATCAAAACTCTTAATTTGCTGCATAAATTCAAATTTGAGGATTATAATTGCATTAAACTTCCTATCGATTAGATGTCTGTCCTTCTCTTTGATTCAAATTTTGTGATATGAAAAAGCCCTCTGAGGAGGAAATTTCATCATGTTTGGGAAACCTTGAGTTTTTTCAATCATAAATTAAACCATGAGAACCAATATGTTTTGAAGATGCAAGAACGGTAACAACTGCGCCAAAATCTCAGCTTTCCAACGGTTTAGTCATTTTTATTGTTAAAGTCGAACTTAGTACAGAAATTTGTGTTTGAACGCAGAAAAACATGAATTTTTTCAACATGATCAACGCTCTGGCTAAGACGATTTGAAGGGGTGGGTGGGCTGTGCAGTAGACAGCGAGGCCTCCTGAAACACCTCAAATCGTCTTAGATGGAGCGCTGATTCCGTTGAAAAAATTCACGTTTTTCCGTTTCCAAATGTTGTGATCAGCTACTTTTTCGCATTTCTGTCCAATCGATTCCTTGGCTCAAGTGTTAGGAGCTCCGATTCAGAGTTAGAATGATATAGGAGATAGAATGATATAGATATAGAATGATATAGAGTTAGAATGATAGGAGATCGATCCCAGGTCGCGGGAAGTTAATTTTTGATGATTCAACACAAACAGGAATTTCTGTAATAAGTTCCACTGTAAATAATTTTTAAAGTGGAACTTATTACAGAAATCGTGTACATTTGAATTTACACAAAAAATTAAAAGAGTTACGACAAAAAAAGGTCAAAATCACGAAAAAATCTTAAAATTGAAAAAACTTGGGAAAAGGGGTTAAGTAAAAGAAAATCGCCATGAGACATTTTTTGTTGCAAATTAGTTGTAGAAAATAGTAGCTGTATAGCAGACCTGTTTGGATTGGCAGACCTGTATACCTTTGGGTTGTTACTAATCCCTATACGTCACTTAGTGTTCCATAATGAAGTGCTCAAACAGTTGATATCTGTAGTGGTTTTGTTCATAAAATACTATATTGTTGTTCGCAAAAAAATACAGAGACGCTTCAAGAAGCTGAGGTGAGCAAACGAAGAAGGGATTGGGCCTTCAGCGAGCGCGATAAAATCGTCATGGAGCGCGAGAGTATTCGAACGCTGTGCGACCGATTGCGCAAAGAAAGGGACAGAGCCGTTTCGGATTTGGCGGAAGCGCTTAGAGACAGCGATGACATCAACAAACAACGAGCTGAAACGAACAAACAGCTGAAAGTGTTGAAGTAAGTTTGACTCTATCGTCCATAAAACCTGTTCATTCCAAGCTGCTTAGGTGCTTCACAAGTTTTCTGTGAAGCTTGCTTTATGTGCTAAAAAGTCGAGTTCTAACCCATTCCTCGATTCTCCCACGTTTTTGGGCTTGTTAAATATCATGAGTTGTCTAGTCAATGTATTGTAGTGATCATTTCTAACTATTTGTAGATGACTTTAAAAAACTTGACTAAAAAACATTAGACAGGAAAGCTGGGCTTCATATTATCCCTTCTCACCCTCGTGTTATCAACGCTATAGGTCTGCCACAGAAACTTTGCACCCATGTGGCGCCCCCTAGGTGGCGGATCCGTGAACTATAAGGATTGAGTCAACCTTCCATGGTGAAACCTTCATACGTAAATTAGAGCGGTGAGAAATTAGATGATCGTGTAGTGCCACGGAATTTCAATTTAGGAAATGGACGAATTTCAAGCTGCAGTAAGAGGAGAATCATGTCACTTTTGAGGGGAGAAATTCCTGAAAAATTATTGTACGTGCGGGAATCTGCTTGATGGTAAGAGATAAATAGATCTATGTTCTCCAGAAGAATACGCCAAAGGGACGCAAAGTTTCTGTGGCAGACCTATAGTCAGCTGACTCTTGAAGTTGTGGATTGACTCAATAGGAGTTGAAGTTCCGATTTGGTGATCTCGTAGATTATGGTAGATGAAGAAGACATCTTCTTCCCAATATGATTTCTATGGTGTTTTGACGGTTCAAAAAAATTACATCTGCACGTCTACGGTTGTTTCAGGGAAAAAATGGAGTTGCAGCTAGAAAAAGAAAACAGAATGGTGCAATTACATTCATCAGTGGGTCATAACTACAGCCACGATTCTGCCATCGACACGGACATGCAGGAATATGACTCGGAAATCCTTAGCATTGATATCGTAAGTTCCGAATCTGTATAAACTTTTGACGTAGGTATACTAAATCCGTAGATTCTAAGATTATACAAATATAATCAATTATGTTCCGGCAGAATGGCTTGTCTTCTACTGAAGATCTGGGGGTTGAACTAGCTGGTGGCCGTGACGATCCTCATTATCCAAATGACACGGGTATCTATGTAACCTCCATCATGAAAGGCAGTGTGGCTGATGGAAAATTGAGGTAGGTTTTTGTTTGTTACTAGAAACCTACTGATTTGTACTTTATGGTTTAAAAAATTGCATTTAATATCATCTTCTCTAGGCCAAATGATTGCATTGTGAGGGTGAATAACGTCGATTGCACCAACGCCAGCAAAAGATTCGTTTTGGAAACCATGAAATCTAGTGGAAACACTGCCGTCATGGTTGTGCGTAGAAGACGTTTGTACTCAACGCAGGTAAGTTTAATAACCTAAAAAATTAATTAACGTAAACATTACAAATCTCGCCTCAAAAATAAACTGTGAGCTCAAAAGGCAAAACTTTGATGAATTGTTGAATTGAGGTTCTCAAGCAAGGTCTAGATTCATCGATCAGCGCACTGCAGAGAACGGGTGAAAGGATGGGGCTCACAGTGAGAAGACCAAATACATGGCAACAAGTAATCCTAGCCCCACAAGCTGTTTTTCACTGGAAGGTTGTAGAAAGAGTAATGATAAATCTATTGAAATAAAAGCAAGGCTCCTAGCAGCAAACGGAGCGTACTGTGCACTCTTGAAGCTGTTCCAGTCGAAAATGGTCTCCCGTGCTACGAAGCTAACGCTCTACAAAACGTTAGTTAGGCTCGTAGCAACGTACGGATGCGACTGGACTGCGTACCTGGACTATTCTGAAAAGAGATTCCGCCCCGTTCGAAAGAAAAATTTTGAGGAGAATAATCAGACCCGTTGGTAATGGTGGAACATAGAGGAAAAGATACAACAAAGAGTTATATGATATCTACCGTGATGTTCCACTATCTAACTTTGTCAAAACTTCCCGCTTAAGATGGGCTGGTCATGTGATAAGAATGGGTGAAGCTGGGAATCCATGGGGACATGGAATGTCTTGCCTCTTTCCAAAGTAGAAATCGGTTAAAAGGAGGACTGTGGCTGAGCCTTATGCTCTCCCCCTCCACTGCAAGCAGCGGAGGAAAAGCTCCTCCAGAGAGGGATTGTTCACACAATCAGTGTTGATGCGTAATTGCATCTCCCTGTTACTTCTTACAGGTAGAAGCCGCATGTTCTAGCTCATGCTTCCAGACTCCGGGTCCGGCGCCTGTGTTTTTGGTAATTCACACAACTCACATACCGGGATCCGAGTGCCAGGTCAATGTGTTGGCCATGGCCCTCGGAACCCTACCCAGCTCTGCAGAGCCCACACTGCAGCCCGGGTTTTGTAAACCACGACCCCCGCGAATCCGACCTCAATTGGGGGACAGACAGGTGGCACTTTGGCTTTCGTCAGTGTGCTGGTAGCCTGGGGCACCCCCACCGGCGGTACCAGTGTAAGGGTAGGGCCGTTAACCAGTGTGCTGGCATGGCCCGCGCCCCAGAAGCCATGACTGGTCACAGGCAAGGAACAGATAGTCTGGTCCTACCGCTTTACAGCCTCCTAGGATGAAATCCTATCCCGAGCATTACGGGGGCGTGACTGAGGGAGACGGTCCCCAATGGGGAATTTGCCACACATTTTTTTTTTTCGAATAAGGGTTTATTTTTATGGAATAAAACCATAGTGAGCTGCTCGAAAACGCATCCAAAAAATTTAGAGAATTTAAGGAAGATGGAAATTTTAAATGTGGTGGCAATGTGTGAGAGGCAGCCATGTTTGAAACGTAACGGATATTCTACCAATCTGACTTCATAGGAGGTTCTGTGGCGCTTACCACAGAAGCGGAACATACACGAACTTTTAGCTTACAAGTAGTGCGCACAAGAGTGCGCTGCGAACTGGCAGGAAGAACCCAGACACAAAAGTGACCAAAAGAAACAATATTACTCACTTTTTTGCAATACGATTCTACCTACTAGTTTATCAAGCATTATTAGTCTTCATCTTCTCTTATTTAGTTTCAAGATTTGAATCACATTATTCGAGTAGCCATTTCACTGGATCGTTTTGTGTGGCGGTGCTAGAACTCTGTCGGTTGTCGGAGTTGTTTTCGCGTCGTTTTTTTTTCGTATGACGTCAACAATATTCCTCGATTTTCGCGGTGTTTTGTAACAGAGGCTTCACTTGTTTAGGCATTTTCTCCTACGGTAATTTTTCCCCTTGGTTATTCCTAGTGTTAAACGTTATTCTAGGGCCCTATTATAGGATTTGACTTGAAATTCCAGAATCTGAAATTGAGGCAAATTCCCCATTTGTCTACAGGTGTGGACACAGTCCTTAAAGGCTCCACCTGATACTGAGCCCGCACAAGTGCTACCACTTTAACTACACGTAGTCGGGGAATCGGTTGCAGGCGACAAATAAGCCACAACGTCATTTCATTTGGTGCCCCTAGCAGTTGAGGCTGGCCCTACCTACACCCTATCCATAAATAACCCCTCCCATCCCCTAACAACACCCCTCTATGGGGGTTACCCAATCCATGGGGACAACGGGAAAGAGGTCGACCACGGGCCAGGTCAAAACCCTGGGATGTAATTATTGGAAGTCCACGGCCAGGAATAGGGGCGAATGGCAAAAAGTTGTTGGAGTGGCCAAGATCCACATCGGATTGTACCGCCAAGCTAGAAGAAGAGAATTGAGGTTCAGGCATTCTGCTTTGAAAAAGGTGTAGGTGCCTTAACTGCCTTTGGAATTCCGATTCCCATCCTAGATATAAGGTCTCTCTCTTTTTACGTTTTTCAATTGAAAGGTCAAAAACAGAAGGAGGATATGAAAACATTTTGCTTTTTGGGTGTTGACGGCAGATTAGATGTGAGATTTATGATATTCTTTGAAATTATTGTGGAACCATGAGTTCATTTCTTTCGATATTAATTCGAATCGTTAAACCCAAGTTGCAGCTGAATAAGTACGAGCATGGACTCATCCTGGAAGCCGGGATCTACATATCGAAGATTGTTCAAGGTTCTAGAGCTGCCAAGGACGGTAATTTAGCTGTAGGAGACCGAGTTGTCAGTGTACGTACGATTGTCTACTTCTTTAGTCTTATTCAGCGAATATTGTTTGTGATTAAATCCTATCTATTATAATGTCGTTTTTTGTTTTTTTTTTTCATTTTTGTTGTATCTAATTTTTCAGATTAACAACAAAACTGTGGAAGGAGTGATGAGTGCGAGGGAAGCCATGGCACTTTTGAATGAAGCAGCTGACGTACTGCACATTATAACTCTCAAATCGTTCGCATCGCCAGTTATTATTAGTAGGCAATCGGCGGCTACCCAGACACTGTTCCCCATACCACCTCCACGCGAGATCCTCAGTTCATCTGAAGACAACGAACCTGGTACGAATTTAGCTCGTAACACTTTGTGTGGACACTACGAATTGGTCTCAATATTATATGAAGTATTCAATGGTTTCGTTTCTGTATCAGAGTTACCTCCTCCACCTCCAAAATCGAGAAATAAGTGGAGGGATTCATCAGAAGAGAAGAAGAGAAACAGGAACTCTTCACCGCTGACTTTCGAGCAGGAAACCGATGATGCTTTGGCGGAACTGGACAGTGTGATTGATACGTACCATGCCAAAGGAACTGTTCGGCGGCGACCAAAACACAGCGATCGTAATGGCGGAACATGGCCCAAAGCCAGGTTAGTAATTCAGATACTTGTATCGTATACTTAATAATGAAGAGTTAGTTTTTATGAAGTGGAAATTTCAATTTGAATTGCTCAACTCAGGGTTGGACCGCTTATTGAGCCTGGGACAGGAACCATCGTTCATCCTAAAAAGAACAAAGAACGATTACCTTTATCTGTGATAATGAACAACAGTCCTCATAGTCCGAGAAGCCCAGGATATACTTCTCTCCACCCATTCTACGAAGCTGGTGCTCCATCTCCCCGAAGTCCTGCCATGTTGGATTTCAGCGTCAAGTCAGGTTAGTGACATCTCTTGATTACTCACATTTTCAAACTGAAGTATTTGGGTAATGAACTTTCATAATTGGATTATCCGTGATTTCAATCATCCCCAATAATGATTAAGCCGAGGGCTATAAACATAGTGAAGCGAAAATTGATTATTATTCCTTAGAGTTGTTATTATTCCACTTATAAGAACAGCGGTTTATGCAATTTTCAAGTAGAATCCGTATCATACTGAAATCATCATAATTTCTGATTCATTATTTTGATGATTTTCAAAATAAAAGATCATTATTGGTAGTTCATTTATTTGGTTCACAATTCAATACATTTTCTTCATTCGTCAACATTTTGAGAGTATTCGGGAATATTTTTGTATCCTTAAAAATTTCCTTCAGAAAAATGTTGATCGTCGCCATTTTTTATGTCGGCTATTGATGTTTCAGTTACTTATCGATCGTTAATGAAAAGAAACGGTTTAAGGAACCGTTGGAAAAACTGAAAAAAAAAGCTGCTAACCTAAACGCTTGGATTAGGTGGTTTGATTTATTGGAAGTTGGACGAACCATCTCGTTGCAATGGCACAATGCCGATAGGATTGTTTCCTTTCATTGCCTTTCCCTTTCCTTTCGTTACAATTCCAAAACGAGGTCTCTCTCCACAGCAAGACTATCCAATTTTAATGCGTTTTCCACGTTTCTTATTAAAAACCAGTTTCCGTTTTGTTCACATATCCCTATACAGCTGTTCAAATGCTTTGGCAGCAGTAGATCATCTTATACTCGTTCATCCATCAATCACAGACCATAGCAGGTCATGTTTTAACTTTCAACACTCAAAGGTTTCTCCAGAATTTTGAGGGAAAATAAGTTTACTTTCTTGTCTTGAACGAGAATTATTGCATTCCTAATTTTTTCATTCTATCATCAGGTAATGTTGGCAAAGATGTTCTGGAGTATTACGTCAAGATGAAAGGAGGCGGAGGAGCCATGGGGGGTGGCCCATCGCCAGTGAATGCAGGACCACCACCAGACGTCCACTCGAGGATTCACTCTCAGCTCTACCCTACTCCTTCTCCTCACATCCCGCCCCACCACTCATACGTGCACCCGCATTCCCACTCCCATCCGACCCCTCCTCCGCCTTCTTACCAACACCTACCAGATGTGAGCCCAGTGCGGTCGTCTTGTGTTTATCGGCAGGTTAGTACGTTTGTAAATATGATTTAACTAATTTTGCGGTATGGACTTTTTTCAATAGGACCGTCATTAATGGTTTAGGTAAAACGGTAAAAAATGAGTAGATACGAGGTATGCAGGTTATGCGAGAAAAGGAAGGAAAATCCAAGATATATCGTGGATCAGTACCTTTTTGCAGCGCTGCGTTTACCTCAGGTGCCCCTGGAGGCGGTGATCCAATCGGGGTGGCTTCCTGAAGATCCAGCAGAAGGTAGGAAAACCAGAGGAAGGCGTGGAAAGGCACAGATCTAACCAAACTCGCGAGATTTTATGTGGGAGGATAATTTTCGTATGAAAAACTGAACAAAATATCTGTCACTTTTCCCAAAGCAATGGGTGACGACAATTTATTAAAAGGGGGGGGGGGTGGTTTGAGGCGGTATTTTGGAGCGAAAAAAGGCGGTTTTGGGGAGCGACTTGTTGCTTAGAGAGAGGACTGAAAGTTTACAACCACTCCCGCTAGGGGTGGTGGTGAGGGCTATCAAGTTCTGCTCCAATGTTCATATTTCAAATTTCACCTGCTATGTGTGTAGTAAAGTGGCTAAACGAATCATCATTACCCTACCACTCATGAGACTTGTAGGCCAGAGGTCTGTAACTCAAATCTCAGAGCCACCAGTGTTGTCTTAATATTTTCACCATACAGAGACGTATGGTCCAAAAAGTGAATCACATGTTCGGTCATGGTGTGAACTTATTCGAATTTCGCTCTATGCAGGCGGATATAATTTGTGACTCGTTCTTTGGAGTATTCTTAACTCAACGCAAGCTCACCCACCATGAGTGATATTTTTTAAATAATCAATTTCCCATAGCTTCTAATTTTTGAGGAATTGTTCAATTACTCAAAACTTCAATTCCGTATAAAAGAGGAAGAATTGGACCAAATTTTCAACACAAGACTGACCCTATTGTTTTTCGCATGTGCGAGTGTCCTGTGCGCCACAGCGCGATGTGTGTCTTAGCTAAAGGGAGTGCACAGGGAGACCAGAGGTCTTTAGTTCGAATCTAAAGGCGCCCATACACTATACGATTTGTCTGCAGGCCGGCGTGAGGCCTTGATCGTGGTTACCCACACATTATCAGTTAAATCTGGAGGCCATGGACTGCAGTCCGTGAAAAATTAAGGTGTGTGGCCGCAGGGCAGGCAAGGATCAGACGTGAGATTGGCGACAGGCATGGGACTGTCAGTCCGCGATCTCAAGAGGGCTCCCCGCCACACATTATCAGTTGTTGGCCTGCCGTCCAACCGCTACTATTGGCGTTGAGCCGTCTGCAGTCCTCTACTCACGGCTGGCAGTCCGCCTGCAGGCCCTCGACGTATAGTTTGTGTGTAAGCGAGGACTTCATCGTACGTCCACCTGCATGCAGTTGACTGATAGTGTATGTTACTCTGCGATTTTGGCTGGACGTTTGTCTTGTCTGAATCTTAGTGATGACTGATCATATTATTCCTCTTGCTCACTTTGTTTTTGTCAATCTACGACAATAAATAACATAGCTACAAAATAGGTATTACTTTTGTAATATATTTATTATTGTCACCATTTGTAAATTTTCCTTGTACACAGTACCATCACAACCATTCGCCCTCCGTGGATTCACCACATTTTCACAAGAGCCGTACATTGAATTCTGCTTCACACCATGGCGGAGGTCACACCAGCGACGACGGAGGAGATCCGACTCCCTCGTATCATCATCCCCATTATGACGTTGCGGCAACTTTACCCCGAAAGAAGGAAAACCCACGTTTCAGGTAGGTTTAATTGCCAGTTACCTAATCTATAGATAACCCCAATTCCCAGTCATATAATAATCGTATTTGCAATTACTCATCAGAGAGGTTTCCATTCAATCAGTTGTATTAATGATGAGAGATGGCCCTTCTTGCGTACCTTCTAATCTGAGGGGAATCCTCTAACAGTTCAAGTGAATACACTAATTGATTGATATGTTTCATGTACATTATCACTTTCTGATATTGATTGGCCAATGCAGTTTCTGATTACAATTTTGCGATTTCGTTAGTAACGTTCTGAAGACCGTTATGTTGAAACACACCAACGGGAACGCCCGAATTTCTGGAATGCAATGGAACGTTCATTCTTCATTAAACCACTCTGTTGTCTTCTGGTGCAGAGGAAACGATCCGCTCCTCAACATAGAAAAGTGCTCCGTCATATCGTTCTCCAGAGTGCTGTCTATCTAGATGATACTGTGACATAAAAGGGACTAAAATTTCATGTAGATATAGCCCTAGACCTTTTGGTACTTTAAGTGGATCGGAACGGGAAGGATGGGATGCTCTGAAGCGGTAGAGTTCTGCACGGCAGGACTCCTCGGCGTAAGTAAGTCTTGGTCGAGACGATAGATTCTAAGCTCAAACCTAAAACGGTACGGTATGGAGAGGTCTCTCGACGCTGAGTCGGACAAGGCCTTCACAAGATGGACTTTCATGGCGAAACATCGGAAGATGTTCAGAGAACAATGACAAAATATTCGGCACAGACGATATGCTTGACAATATGGATGACGGTAGTATTACGGTAATTTTACAGTGATGATGGTACGGTAATTTTAAAGAACAATTTTCAATAGAGAGAAAATTTAAAACTAGCCAGGAGAGCGGCGTGAATGCGGTCTCGCAGTGGCAATGGAGAACTGAAAATGAACAAAGGATTTCGGTGCACGTGTATCCTTGTTAGTGACGAGGCCTGCAGGTGGCAGCACAAGACGGACGATAGAAGTATCGATAAGTATAGGCATCGAGAACCGCAGGCGGCAATTATGAATTTTCACGTTACAATACCTAGGGAAAGCACTGTTGCAAAAATTTGTTATCAGGGATGTTAGGTATTTGCTCGACTCTGAGTTGTCATTTTCGGACCATTTGGTGGAAACGAGGACTCTGGGGTGTTTGGAGTGACTGCTCGACATTGATCTAGCCGTGGATCAGATTTCTCAATGTCTCGTGGGTCCACCGATGTGTTCTCTCCCTTTTGTGGTAATATTTGCCAATGCAAAGGAGACCTTGGAGCAGCATAGTTGGTTAACATTGAAAGTTACAGCCAACGGCCGCATCATGTGTGTTTGTGTTTTTCCCTTATTACTAGAGGTTTGTCTGGAGAAGCAGTCCCAAAGCAGATCGGAACTGAACCAAAAAGGGGAGGGGATAGAGACGTCCGCACTCCTCAGGCCTGGTTCTGAGTTCTTCGGACTGGCAAAAATGGGCTTGTTCAGTTCCGAACCTCTCGGAACTACTTCTCTGGGCAAACTGTATCTTAGTAGATTCGGTCGGGTTTAGATACGGTGGAACGTATTCAATACGTTCTGGCACCGGATTCCTACCACATTGATACAGCGCTGAGAAGGATCCAGACTCACAGTCCATGTCTCACTAGTTTTATATAGGTACCCTACCTACCTACATTGTTGGCGTCAACACGTGGTCCTTGGGATCTCTTATGATTAATGGGTTTCAAATAAGTTACCTGCTCAGTTCTTGACATGAAAATTGCTTTGGAATGTCGTTTTTCGTTTGTGTACACTCAAGTTGGAAGATCTCAGGGCACAGGGAGATTACCAGCAGACGTTATGTTGGAAAACTTGTTTCTAGGCTTTCTATGTCTACCACCCCCACTTCCGCGAGCCATTCAGTGAGAATAGGGGGAAAAGCTGGTTGGCGCCAGAGATGGGATAAATGCCGACAAGCGTTGAGGCATGTGAACCTCAGCTCTGACATCTAAGTGTTCGTGCTCATTGAGTGGGAATAAGGAATAATCATCTCAACCTGTCCCTAGAGGAAATTGATTTACCAATTATTATTAATGAGGAATTTCACCATGTCGGAATTTCCTATTTTTGACCCCAAAATCGGATTCAGCACCTCTAAAAACCCCCTAAGGCAAACTTTCAGCCCGAACTTCCTAATTTACGAATAAACAAAACAGTGTAGAAAATACGAATGTTTGAAAAAACCGGAAAAATGACGTCATGCTGGAATAGTTCATTTATGGCCGCTTGAAGCACTGAGATTGAGAAATCCATAGTCCCCAGATGCAAAATTTCATGAAACAGTAAAGTTCGAAATCGAAAAACTGAAGAAAAAAATAGAAAAAGCGAGATGGGGAAAATTGGGTTTCCTCTGTTTTTGTTTGATAACTTTTCTCTTAGAAAACACGATTTCGTCGTCCCAATGGGCAACACTGGGAGGAGACGGCGATCCGAACTGCCCAATCAGCGAGCGTTCCCGCTGCACGTCTGTTTTCCCGGTTAGTTTTGAAATTAAAAATTTTGACTGTCTCCCAAAAATATCAGGAGACTTATTTTCCGAGATCAGCCCGATTTTCATCTATCCCACACCATTAACTATTCAGGAAAAATGCAAACAGAAATCGGTGAAATTCCTCATTGTACTATTGATTCTAGTTGAATCATTGCATTCTAGATATTCGAGCGATTTCGATGCTTGTTGAAAGTATTCACACCATTATTGTCAACGGAAACATAATACTGCCGCACAAAAAAAAATCGTATCTAAATTGCCTTCCAGCCATTAAAATTTGTCTCAGTTCTCCTTATGTTTTATAAATTGAATTTTTGATGCAGCTAGCGACCCAGGCCGTAAGTATGAAGGCTTTTTGGTTGAAAAATATTCCCCAATACCGTTATAGATTCCAGTAGTATCTCTAATGTTGAATCCCGCACGGTTACTTACCTTCCTGATCCAACCCTCTCGTTCTTCAGGGCGAACTGACGCACTGATGATCCTAGATTCATTTCGAATGTGCTCGTAAACCTATCATGTGTGTTTCGTCCGAAGCCAGTTCAACTTTTTGTGAACAATGACCATCCACATCACCTCTATGATCTTAGAATAATTTGTGGTAACTATTTCGTTACTTTTCACTTGGCAGCGCCAACTATATTTGATTCTGCTGTGGGTGCAAATGAATTCAGTGCTGTTCAGGCTTTTACTCTCAAAATTATTCTTAAACCCTATTAAGTCCAAACACTCTTCTCCATACCTCATTGGTTTAGGTCCAACTAGATCTAGTGAATTCATTCTCAGCCAATCAGAGTGGATTCATTGTGCAGAAACTTCTGTACTTAGATTGGAAACCAGTTCATTTACATCAGCTGTGAACTAAATTAAAGATGGGTATCGACCAACAAATATTCGATTAATGAAATCGACGATTATCTCATCCGGATTAATCGATTAATGAAGTCGACAATCATTTTATTCGGATTAATCGATTCACCAATTAATTGGAGTATTACAAATCAATTATATTTCAAAAATTGTGGGCGAAACTTTAAGTAAGAAATACATTAACAAAAATTTAGAGAAAACTATTAAACAAAGACTTGAAATAGGTAATATTAGTTCCAATAATCGTTATCAATATCCTTGAGAAAAATAAGTTAATTGGCTATGGCCCACTTTCACCAAACATTCAAAACGAGTTTAAACCAAACGAGGCGAGAGATAAACGACGTTCAGTAAAAATCGTTTTTCACCAGAGCGATTTACGAGTTTAAACACCATCTTGGGGGGTTCGAGTTTAAACGGTCGAAAATCGGCCGAATAAACTTTGAAACCTCGTTTAACTACCAATTCAATATGGCCGCGCATTGATTTGTGATTGTTTTCGAAATGAAATTGCGAATTATTTATGCATTTCAAATTATTTTTGACTCGTCTGACGATGGCGACGACGTCCGAGTCGAATCCTGGATCGGATTCCACATTCCGAGATTATGTACGTTACTGAATTTCCGCCTTTCCAAGCCCCGAGTCGTCCAAGTGCTCGATTAGATTGACACTCGCCTCGAATTCCCGTCATACAAATAAGTTCAACACGTTAATTTAAAATGAATAATGGTTTTTTCAATAACATAATAGTGCAACCTACATTCCTTGGTTGTTTCTATTTGGACCAATTATACAAATTGACCATTATAAAAGACCAGTTCGACCAAAATAAATTTCTATTGAGGTGAAATCGGGGGGCCCTCATCTTCGAGTTTACATCCATCGGTAATCATTCAAATTATCGAAGTAAATTCCTACCGTTCAGAACAAGGCGGTGGTCGCTGTGTTTCACTAGGATTCATCAAGGAAGGTACTTGAGTCTGGAGAAATACTGGAGTTATAGCGCTCGTTGTGGCTCAAAGTGATGATGTGTAATAACTCAATAGGTAGGTGATGAAAATATTCAGCAAAATAAAACGAAGGGAACCGGAAAACTTGAAACAAACCGCAGGAATCAGCAAATAATAAAAACAAGGAATTCGAAAAACTGACACTGATAAAGATTCACAAGGCGGCAATCTGCTGATAGCAAGTGCGGTTGTGGTTGTTGTTCAACGTTTCTATTGCCCAAATACGTCATAATGTCCAACTTTCATTCGTTTCGCTCAACATTTCAAGTGTAGACAAACTCGATTGTCTTAAACAACGTTTAACGATGATTTGGGTTGGTGAAAGACGCTCGCCATCTTGCCGGGTTTATTCCTTCAGATTAACTATTAACGCGTTTAGCTAAGCAAGTTTAGAACAACTTTTGGTGAAATTTGTTTTAAGTTGGTTGTATACTGGTGATGCATTGTTATACAGTTATGCCGTAATTCTATTGTATCATTTGATTGTATTCATTTGAATCATTTCTCAATGAAAGATAATACATTGATCTTGTATCTACAATATCTGCATACTTAAACATTGTGTTATCTACATTTTTGCTTCAAATTGTGTGTGCACAAGTTTTCAAAAGACGCCTCTACAAGTTTGAAGTTGAACCAAGTCTGGTTCACCCAAATCAAAATAGAGAAGGTACAAATTATTTTTCTTTACTTCTTTGAAGATAAATCATGTTTGCGTTTGTTTCAGAATACCATCAAATCCGAGTGTAGGGAGTGGGAGCAAAGTTTCAACAAGTTCGATAGAGAAGTCATCTGAAAGAGGAAGCCCCATGCCATTCCATGTTGAAATTTTGAGCCCTGGAATTGGACAATCGCAGTCGAAAACGACTTCTTTACCAGAGTACTATTGGGCCCATAAGTATGTTATCGTAATTGTTTAATCTTGGTGTGTGAATGTATTTCAACCTTTCATACAAAAATTTATAAAATGTTATTTCCTTCTAGACCATCCCCTGGAGAGCTGAGGCTGGTGCACATAGATAAGTCAGCTGAGCCTTTGGGCATACAGATATCATGTCTGGACTCCGGCGGTGTTTTTGTGTCGACGGTTTCCGAAAACTCCTTAGCTTGTCAAGTTGGACTTCGAGTTGGAGACCAACTGCTTGAAGTGTGCGGTATCAACATGAGGTCTGCTACTTACGAGCTGGCCGCCAACGTACTGCGCCAGTGTGGCAATTCCATATCCATGCTTGTACAGTACAGCCCCGACAGTGAGTAGAAACTGAAACTTATAGTCCAGATCACATTTCCCCAACGTCTTCATTGAACGTGAAGTAGGTATGAGTTGAGGCCGTCTGAGGGTTATAACGGGGAGGGAATTTTTTGGTGTAGCACGGTAATGATGGGAGTTTTATTTGAGATGAGGTTTCACGATGTTGGCTACCACACGACTGCCAGCCAATCACATTCTCCAGCGTTTTTGACGTGGCGTTTCGCGGGATTGATAAACTAGAGTATTTTTGTACTTCCCGTGTTGCCAAAACGCGAAACGTGAAAATGAGCAGCTAGCGCGAGCACTCACAGATGCTAACCTTCCTAGTCATTTTTTTTCAGATCTCCTCCGTGAAATCGTGAAAAGTTAACTCCTGTGGTGACGTTAACGTGACGCTTATTTATTAAGTTCGCAAGGTTACTTTGTTGGGTTTTTACTCCTTGTCTATTTCAAATTTTGTTCCCCTTTTAGATAGGATATTTTTTGTTTTTGTTCCTAGTATCATGATGGAAGTTGTGGATGAATGTATGGAGCTTATGACAGAGTGCATTGTACTGAGTATTGAGTACTGAGGAGGAACCTGAGCAAATATTCAATGTTTATTTTAGGTCTCTGCAAGAGAGAAAGCACCCCATTTCAGGAATTCTACGTTCGGGAGGACCATGGCAAAAGAGGAAGTTTCAACTTTAGGTTCAAACACCAGGATGCACCAAAACTGACTTGAGGATTCAAAATAACCACCTGGACAATCTAATGCTCCCTTACAGATCAAATTTTCCGAAGTTTTTATCATTCAATTCAATCAATATTGTTTGATTTCTTATAAATATCATAAGAAATCCATTATAATATAATGGAAGTTTTTAATAAAGTTTTAATAATGAAGTTTTTGTTATCTATATTTAACTGGTATTACTGATATGCAGTTGAATATTGATAAATATCTATAATGTAATAAGACTAATAATAAGAATAAATAATAAATGTTTAAAAAAGAAAAATATTGTCTACAATATATTATATTGTAGACAATATTTTTCTTTTTTAAACATTTATTATTAAATATATTATTTATTATATAATTAATAATATATTAATTAATATATTATTTATTAAATATGTTATATTGTAGACAATATTTTTCTTTTTTAAACATTTATTATTTATTTTTAGGACGTCCCAACAGTAAGACTTGGGCGTCCTTATGCGATCGATCTGGGGTAAAGTTGGACAACACTCAACAGAAAAAAAAATAACCACACAGTAATCCGTTTTAGACCATTCTGAATCCAAATCCGCGAAAAAAACCATAGGTGTATGTCTGTGTGTGTGTGTGTGTAACAAAATCTTGTGTACTCTGCACAGGCCTTAGTTCTCAACCGATTTTCCTGGTTCTTTTTTTGTTCGTCGCAGAAAACTATCTAGTTGTGCACTACGTCGCCGGAATTTCGAATTTTGCCTTTTAAGGGGAGGAAAGGGGGGGGTTAATGCTCGAAAAACGTGCGTTTTTGGGCATAACCTTGTGTACTCTGCCCAGGCCTTAGTTCTCAAACGATTTTCGTGGTTCTTTTTTCGTTTGACGCGTAATACTATCTAGTTGTGCACTACGGCGCCGGAATTTCGGATTTTGCTTTTTAAGAGGGGGAAAGGGGGGGTTAATGCTTAAAAAACGTGCGTTTGCGTGCATAATCTTGTAAACTCTGCCCAGGCCTCAATTTCCAACCGATTTGCGTGTTTCTTTTTTTTTTGTTTGACTCAAATAACTTCCGAGTTGTACATGATTTTACCAGAGTACCAAAATTCGCAAGGGGAGGGGGTGAGTGGGGGGATAATATTCACAAAATATCCGATTTTTCAATATTTCGGTTCCTTTACTGCTTACTAATTGTACCCAAGCTTTGAAATTGAGGAAAATTCTCATTATACCTCCGGATTTTCATGAATTATTCTCTGTACCACCATGGAACTAATAGTGGTGCCACCATGGTGCCAGGACATGGTGCCATGATGCCATAAACCGCTTATTTTTTTTTTTTTTTTTTTTTGTTGTGTTTCACCTTGAATACGGATGTGAACTTCGACGGACTGCCTACCAAAACTAACAGATGAAAGTTCAATGTTACGACGTATTTCCGCTTTGGTGCCAGACTGGCACCATTGTTGGCGTTGGGAGGTGGTGGGGGGGGGGGGGGGGGTAAACTCGAATTCGCACGTAGATCATGGATTTTAAAATGCTCTTCAGATTCGAGGCTCCCATGCCGCTAGAAATGTTAAGGTGGATAATGGTGGGGGGGGGGGTCAGTATTTCATGCCTAAAGTAATAAATAAATTACATCGAGTGAAACAGTTTTATCACTTAACAACTGGTTAAACTGATCTAATGCTTATCCAATGGGACGTCCCCTGGAATGCATGCATTACTAAACAATATGTTTTTTATTATTAGTCTTATTACATTATAGATATTTATCAATGTTCAACTGCATATCAGTAATACCAGTTAAATATAGATAACAAAAACTAGGTATGTACCAGTAAAATAAAGAAGTATAGTAGTACCTACAAACTGACGTAAAAACTATAGGAGAAAAATTGGAATCCACAGTAAATGAAACAATAATGAGAATTGAATTGAAATAATTTCAAAATCTTTTCAGTTCAATCTTCAATATTACGTTGTGATATGATTGCTGTTTTCTGCCTTGAGTAATCCATTGAAGAAGAAAAACAACTTCATCTACTCTGAGGTTATCCTCACGTAGCACACCCTCGCGTAGACAACCGATTTTTTCAAACGCCAAAAGTTGGATTTTGGCGTCAAGAAACTTTTCGCGTGTGGGAGTAGATACGTGTGAAACGAAACGGCAAATACAAAAATACTCTACTGATAACTTTCCTTACCACCTGTAATTTTATGGGGGCTCTATTTTTGTGTGGGAGCCGAATTTTGTTTATTTTCAAGGCATTTTATCAAGAAAATTAAAAAAAATACGTGCACACACCCTATTGATTGTTTTTTACAAAATTGACCGATATTTGTTCCCCAGAGTACCATGAACTCGAAGGTACCGGATCTTCAAGCAGTGGTGACAGCAAAACCCGTTCAGGGTCGCCAACTCCTTGCAATAGCCCTGGTCTCCTCAGGAAATCGCCCCTCGGCAGAAATCTGTCCCCGTTGAGCATCTCACAATCCAACAGCCTTCCAAGGTATGTTATTTTTGTGTTCCCCTTTTTCCGCCAATCACTATTTTATGCTTCATTGCTAATTTTTTTGGCTACTTGTTGTAGCGACGACCCAAGGTATTTGCTGATTGAGACTCAAAAATCTTCCAACCTTGGAATCAGTCTTGTCGGAGGGAATGCTGTCGGCATATTCGTTCATAGTGTTCAAAACGGATCTCTTGCGTATAAGTCCGGTTTAAGGTAAGATTAAATTGGTAAAACCTTACTTATCGTAGAATTCGTGTATTTTGATCTTAGATTAACCAATAAATCGTTGTTTCAGAACGGGAGATAGAATATTGGAGTATAATGGATCAGATTTGACCTCAGCTACTGCTGAAGAAGCTGCCTATGAATTGGCCAAACCTGCCGATAAAGTTCGAGTGCTGGCGCAATACGCCATTGATCGTAAGCACTTTTCTATCTTTCTGCTGAGTAGTTATTTCGGTTGGAATGTAGACTCAAGGTGAAATGTATTGTTTTACCGCAGGTTACAATGAAATCAAGGACAAGGCTGGGGACAGTTTTTACATACGAGCTCTGTTCGATCGACTCGGAGACATGTCAGACGACCTTCAGCTCCGGTTTCGTAAGGACGACATCCTCTATGTTGACAACACCATGTTCAACGGTGTTCCTGGAAGTTGGAGAGCTTATTTAGTGGATGAGCACGGGAATCACCAGCAGTGTGGAATAATTCCTTCAAAGTACAAGTAAGTAAGAAAATCCAAGTAGTTGTAGACGTTCAGGCACTGGGAAATCTTGTTAAAGAATTTTCTAAGGAAATGAAAGTACGGCAATGTACTAAATTTTCAACATTAAGTATTTTTAACATTTTGCTTCCGAGTCTACCAAGGTAGGAGAAGCAATGTTTTTACTTTTCAAGGTTGAAAAAAATGTTTTCCAAAATCAAAATGTCCAAACGCGTTTTACGTTTTCTACATGGTGTGACACCTATGTTCCTGCCATAGCCCAGGGATTGATTCTACAAATAATTTGTGACTTTTTTTGTCTCTTGACTTTTTTTAATCCCCTTAAAATCCGACTTTTTTCACTTTTAAGATTTATTTCGTGTTTTCGACCTTGTATCATTGAAATATTAATAACTCCTTCAATTTACTAGATAAACTCAAATTTGACGATGCCATTGGAAAGAGCGTTAAATTTCCTATCTCCCTGATGGAGAACCAAAGTTTTTTAAATAGGCGAAATGGGCGAAAAATGAACTTGAAGAGGAAAAAATGGTCAAATCTTGAAAATCTCAACTTTTTTCAACCGCCCATAAGTCCCTGCTCTCCAGCGTGTAAATGTTTGCCTGTGAGCCTAAAAGTTGACCCAAAAGCTCAGCTTTCCAACGGTATGGTCAGAATTGATTCCAATAATTTTGTTTGTGGAGAAAACTGCGCTTGAATGAGAAAAAACGTGATTTTTTTCAACGAAATCGACGGTTTGAGGGGAGCATTCGGGGTTGGATGGAGAGTGAGAGGAGCGGCGGCGGAGGAGACCTCCCAAATCCTCCCGTCAAACCGTCGATTTCGTTGGGAAAAAACACGTTTTTTCCCATTCAAGCACGGTTTTCTCCACTAATAAAAATATTGGAAAAAATTCTGACCATACCGTTGGAAAGCTGAGCTATTGGGTCAACTTTTAGGCTTACAGACAAGCATTTACACGCCGGAAAGCAGGGACTCATGAGCAGTTGAACAAAGTTGAAAATTTCAAGATTTGACCATTTTTTCCTCTTCAAGTACATTTTTCACCCGTTTCGCCTATTTAAAAAAAGTTGGTTCTCCATCAGGGAGATAGGAAATTCAACTCTCTTTCCAATGGTATTGTCAAATTTGAGTTTATCTAGTAAATTGAAGGAGTTGTTAACATTTTAATGATACAAGGTCGAAAACACGAAATAAATCTTTAAAGTGAAAAAAGTCGGATTTTAAGGGGGTTGAAAAAAAGTCACAAATTAGTTGTATAATCAATTCCTAGGCTATGGCAGGAACATAGGTGTTACACCCTGTATTTCCTGGACAATTTTGGTACCGCGTCTGTCTGTTTGTCATCAAATCCTTGAAACGGGCAAAACTATATGAATTGATTGCCCGGTTTCGATTATGTTTTCAGGGATAGTGCGGGTTGGCATGAAGATGGTCCCCAATGAAAATCATTGTATCCGGATTAGTAATAGTCTCTGCGCATGCAGAAACGTGAATTCCTTGTTACAATCTTAACTTTTTCTACCCGATTTCGATGAACTTTTCAGGGATTGTGTAGGTTGGCATGTAGATGGTCCCCTATGAGGGTAGTGCAAGGTACTTAGAGATTGATGTTTCGAGATTAGCCACAATTCATCGGATCATGTATAATCGGGTTTTGGATACGAAGTGTTGAGTCATCAAAAATTAACTTCCCTCGACCGGGGATCGATCTCCTACGGTTCCGATTCTGAATCGGAGCTCCTACCACCACATGAGCTAAGGAAGTGACTTAACAGAAATGCGAAGATCAGGGTGATGGCTGCAACATTGTCATGGCGCGGAGTTTGGTGTGGGAAAAGCGCCACGGAGTTGCGCAAGTTGGGCATCTCGGTAGGCGTAATCCGTGGTGTCACCACCCGCGTCCTGCTCGGCTCGTATTTGAACTGGTGGTCGTTCTATAGAGGCACTTCCCTTCATCCCTCTCTCCCACCCCCACCATCCTCATCTTCCCTAATCCCAAGGGCCGGCGTCGGGTGAGTCCTGGGCGTCCTCCCCATTATATTTGACTGATTTATTTATTTATTTTGTATTAATGGCGTGCCCCCTGCGTCTTTCAGGGGAGTTTCTTAAGAAAAAAAAAAAAAAAAAAAAAAAAAAAGCTGATCACAACATCTCCCTCCCCCTCCCCCCCCCCCCCCGTTAGGAAATCTTAGGTACCTACTCCGTTACCTAGCCAGGGAGGCAGCTTTTGCCGGCGTTTTACAACCCATTGAGAACGCGTATTTTTGACTTGCTTCGGAGATTTTTGTTATTGTTCCTTATTGACGGGGCGGGGGATCTGCTGACCTCAACGTTTGTCCGAATAGGCGGTGGCTCGACTCGTGTCTTAGGAGGGAGTTGTTTTGATGACCTAATCTTAATGAATTATTGTTTCTCTGAGAACTGCTGAGGAGACCATTCGGGTCCTACTGACTGCGCCTTACTGTTGAGTCATCAAAAATTAACTTCCCTCGACCGGGGATCGATCTTCTATTATTCCGATTCTGAATCGGAGCTCCTACCACTGAGCTAAGGAAGCCAATAGACAGAAATGTGAAGAGGTCGCTGATGAAAACAGAAGAAGCTATGTGCCACACCCATTTGGCATTTTTCCACTGAAATTCGTTTTGAAACATTCTAGAACGACTTGTTCGACAAGTTCTTCCAAAATTCTTGTAGGTCCATTTCCATTTTTCTAACCTATAATTTCACTGTTTGAAGAGTTGAAGAAGAAGTTGTCAGGCGGAGCCTTGGTGACCTGGACGGGGAGGCCAGAAGAGCTACTAGACGAAGTTTCTTCAGGAGGAAGAAACATCAGCGTTCCGATTCAAAAGAACTTGCCTCGTTCATGAACACCTCGATCGGGTGGTACAGTGACAGCGGGACTCTAAATGAAGAACCATCGCTTGCTTCTTACCAAAGAGTTGCTATGCTCGATTGTGAGTTCTATTGATTTTAATAAACCCGATTTTGTTATTATTGTTCTAGCTTGTATTTATAGATAACGCAAATTGAAGAACTGCCAAACCCTTGTATATTTCCGTTTTATTTTCTATTAAAGATAATTATGTTTGAATGGAAGCTCATAGTTTTTCTCTTGTGTTATCAGATCCAGCGTTACGACCCGTAGTTGTGGTTGGTCCTCTCTCGGAATGCGTCACTGATAAATTGCTGCTAGACTTCCCCGACAAATTCAGTCGGCTCAACCCTGAAATGATGCAATGCTCTCAATCCGCCATGGAAAAAGGACTCGCCGATGCGATTTTTGTTGATTACCGGAAGAAGGGCAATTTCTTCGAATGCGTCTCTGTGTCTTCAATCAAGGATATGTACGACAAGGTAAATAGTTATACGTTTTTCGTTCTTCTCAGTACCTATCTTAAGCTGTTTCATCCAACTATTGAACTTATTAACCTCAATCAGATTAGGGGTGCAGAGTAGGCGGCAGTTTGTTTCTTTAATCGATGGTAGTGACAGCACATGTCAATCCCCCGCATCTATCCTTCTCCCTCTTGATTGGAATATGGTGGCCACCTGATCATTGTCTCGTTTTAAGCGTTAATGAATTGAAAATCGTAATCCGGCCTACTCCCAGAAATACTATAAAATATTGTGCTAAATAAAATACGAATAGTTCCAACGGGCTCGAGTGTATTTAAATAATCCTAGAATCGTGGTGGTCGTGGTTGAGCATACTCTACTTCTTGGTCTTGGACCCTGAAGGCTTCAAGGGTTGAGATGGCATCCTCAAGGGCTGGGCCCTTAAGAATGTCTCTCGGCATGTGAGTTCTACTATGAACTCGGGTACCAACCTGTCTTGTTGGTAGAACTTTGGCAAAAAAGTCTAACAAACAGGTACCCAGCGTAGCAGGTGGCTATGACCAACTCTCCTGGGGCTCCCGAGTGGTGAGTACCTTCCACTCCCACGATACCCCTAGGGTTGCTCGTGGTTTATCTATCTGCTTGCAGATAGAAGGGGTTGCGTAGTCCTGTTTGGATCGGCTCTCCTTAATCATATAATAGATATTATCCACTTATCATCATCACTATCACGCCCTCGTATTGCTCGAGCTGGAACTCTCCAGGTGATAGTAAAGTGTTAGGCTCAGGTACAAATTCTCTGATCCGGGCCTGTGACCAGTCATGGCGTCTGGGACGTAGAGTGAGCCAGATCTTGGCATTCACAATGCTTCCGATACTGGCTGTGGGTGAGGGAGCCCAGGCTACAGGCTCAGGTTGGGGCTGCTCCGGACTGGTTCGAGGTAAGTCCCCAAGATGGTTGGAACACAGAACACGTTGTTCCGTGCATGTCCCGAGATTGGTTGGAACGACTTTTCTCGGCGTTCTCCTCTAGTTCCTCGCACTTGTTCGGAACTTGTTCCAGACAGATTGTTGGAAAGTACGGATGTATTCTGTCACAGTGTCACCTACCTGCCGTGGTCGGATTGAGGTCGGATTCGCGGGGGTCTTTGTTTGCAACGCCCAGGGCTACAACTTTCATCTGTAACCCTGGGAAGGGTTCCGTGGATCGGGGCCAACGGGGATGGCCCTGGTACATGGATCCCGGCATTTGAGTTTTGCTAATTATCAAAAACTCGGTAGCCGACCTGCACAGTCGGAAGTGCGAGCTAAACGGGCACCTCAACCTGTTGGTTATAACAGGTGCTTGCAACTGTGCAAGGACATTGATTGTGTGAACAATCCCTCTCAGGAGGAGTTTTTCCCTGAGTTACAGATATTTCTCCAAGCATCCTCAATCGACCTTCACTTGAAGGGAGAAACTATCCACTCATCACCGCAACACATTTTGGGCAGGTAGAATCGAATAGAACTACTTTGAGAGTGGTCCGATTCGAAGCAGTAGCGCTAGCAACTAAATACCTATTAACCCATCAATTTTTTACGAAGCACCTTTTAAGCAGACCCAAATAGTCGAAGAATCTTAAACATGAGTTAGGAAGGGTAAAAAATGGGGTTTGAATCAGCATAGAATAGTAAAGGAAACAAACTCGGTCCATGGGAACTAAGAAAACTCGATTCCAAAGGTTCATTATTGAAAATAATAAACCAAAATCATTACCTGTACATTGAAAGTTTCCTAGTTAATTCGTTTGAAATCGCTTTCCTCCACTTTTTACCCCTTAGAAGTGATTGATAGTAATAAAACTAGACCCGAATAGAGCCGATATACCTAATCCCTTCAAAATCGGTCCACAGGAACTGGGCAAATATTTAAAAAATAGATCTAGTAAAAGTTAACATTCTAAATTCAGTCAGTCAGATAGGCAAAGAACTAAATTTCTCAGTTATCAGCTTATTTAAAATTTGTAAGTAGTACAGGACATAACATGAGGTTTTCAAGATTTTACCATTCATCAATTAGAAACATACAATGGGGTAGTTGCATGATATTTTTTTGTATTTTTTCTGTGTAGAGAATCTCTATTGAACTACGAATCTGCAAATAAAACTCCCGGAAACGCTTCCAAAAAATTTAGAGATTTTTTCGAAAAACGGGATTTTGGATTCAGGCGGGAAAACCTACACACGGCTTGGACACTGCGGGGTGGGGGCCACGTCACGGGTGTGAAGGGGGCCAAGAGACCCCTTCCTTTGCTCGGGGGGTCCTTTGATGGCAACCCTCTGTTGGGTTTGTTTACGTTCGTTTGTGGCAATAAAATTGGAGAATCACTCACACTTTGTGGTGCTTTCATACTGAATTTTGCTAGCTGTGTAATCGAAACATGTTGCATCAAAGATTTTGTTTCCTACTGGCATTCCCTCCACTGTAACTTAAACCTCATATGGTTGTGAAGAAATGCGGTGTTCTGGTGTTACTCGAGCCACAACCTCGCAAATTTGCTAGATTCTTCTAAGTTGGACATAACCAACATCGTTTTATTGTTTTATTCAACAATTTACAAACACTCATTGGTACTACGTTGTACAGGATAATGACACTACAATGAAACTTCCAATAAATGAGCGACCATTTGGATGAAGAAGTACTACACTCAAGAAATCACAATTACAACTGACCTTTTGCTATAAAAGTGTCAACTTACCTCACATTATTGGCTCCTTTTATTTCGGCGCTGACGAACTTGTTGTTATTGACGTAAAAATCGTACAACATGCCAATATTTATGTACGAAATATTTTCCAGGGAAGCTACCTCGAAACTCTAGTCGATGGCTCTCCTTTTTGGCATATTGACATTTTATTTCAATACTTTGGCAAATAAACGAAAAAAAAGTTACGGTTGTTTTTCTGATGATTTCTACTTACAGCCAAGTTGTTCCTATCGAACTTTATCTTCGTCATTCGCGTTCGTAGAAAAATCGTTCACCATTCGTTGGAAAGCCCTACATTTACGCATAAATGATATACTGCCAAAACCGTTGTACTTACGGGAGAAAATGAGATATACCTACCCCTGAGTTAAAATAACTATCAACAAAATTCGAAAGCAGATTATTGGGTAGCGGGAAAAGTGAAGACATTTGTTGCAGACTCGTATGCAAGCGTTTATTAAAAGCTTCTTGAAACTTTACAGTGAACATTATCTTTTCCAAACCAATCAACTAATAAATTATGGTAAATACTGGTGTAAACTATAACAACTAACAACTGTAACAACTCGGACCGCACTACGAGAAAGGCCCACCCGAAAAACTGATAACGTGATAACTACGACAGTTAAAGCAACGGGGTTAATCGAAGTACCCCGCGCCGATGTGCCCCCCGGGCATCGGCAAAACAGCCAAAATTATGCTTCAAAATTTTCAATTTAAACGATTAATTCAAACATAAAAAACCTGAAAAATATATTTCAAAGTTTTTTTAATCATCACCATCATTTTGCAAGTACATTTCAATGTTTCTGACTCGAATTGTCCTCAATTGCAGTGATCTCAACGCACTCTATTGTGAGATTCTCGTTTAGGGATGACGTAAGAGGTGTGGCCCGCCAACACTAAAAAGGATGGTACTTCTTTATTGAAATACGGCTAAACTAAATGGAATTTCGAACTGAAAACTGGTCCATATTCGTTTTTAAGTGCGCTAAATTCGAATCTGAAGTCAAAAACACGAAATTCCGACCCATGCAACTACCCCATTGTGATAGAAGTTCACACGCCGCTAAGTGATTGTAAGTAATATTGATGTACTTTTCCCACAGAACGTCCACTGCATTTTAGAAGTGAGCCTCGCCTCCATAGAACGACTTCACCGACTGCAGATCTACCCAATCGTTCTTCTAATAAAATTCAAATCCACCAAACAAATAAAAGAAGTGAAAGATACCAGGTACCCACAGGACAAGGTATCAGCCAAGGCCGCCAAAGAAATGTACGAACACGCTCTGAAGCTCGAACAAGAATATAAAAATTACATATCAGGTAAGCCCTAAAATATTATTACAGCTTCCTACCCCTATTATTGAATCATCCGCAATATCTCGAAACATCAACCTCTACATCAATCTGTACACTGCACCACCCTTATAGGGGGCCATCTACATGCCAACCCACACAATCTCAGAAAATTGCATCGGAATCTGACAAAAACGTCGTATATTTTTGCCCACTACAAGGATTTCATGACAGACACACACGAAACCAAAATTGTTCTGTAAGTTCCCAAACGTAAAAACGCGAGTGGAAATTTTGATTTTGGAGAACTTTTTTTTTAACCTGAAAAGTGAGAATACTGCTTCCATTGTTGGTAGACTTGGAAGCAAAAAGTATTGAATAACATACGAAACACATAAAAATTGTGCCTTACACTTAGGTTTGGGATGCTTTGCTTTTCGACGCGTAAAAACAAGAAAATCAATCGAAAGAGATTGCAATGTGCAAAGACCGAATTTGGGCACCTTGTTGACTGTCTACAAACAAAATGTTGTTTTTTCCTGGATAAAACGTCTTTTCCCAGATTTCGTGTCTTTGAACACATGAAACTCGTAGGAAAATCACTCACACAGGTTATTATAATATTTTCGACGTTCGAAAGCAGATGAAGAATGAGGATTAATTGAGAGCGATGAGGAATGACAGAACAGAAAGAAAATGGATGGTGAGTTGTGGTGGCAGACATTGAAGTCTCGCGTACAGGTGTGCCAACTGCAGAATCAAATCCGTATATTTTCAGTGGCGTCAGGTGAGAATATTCGTCAGGCAAACAGCTTAGAGGAACAAACAATAATGAAAAACGCAGCAAATTATAACACAAAGGTTTATTATTTTTCTGTATAGATCAACCACCAGCAAAGAACACAGCTTTGCCATTGTCACTACCTACCATGTTTTCGCTTCAAAATCCAGTTTATTTAGATGAAATAAACGCCTCATACTCCGTTCGAAGAGATCAAGAATCCCTTCATTACGAAATTGAAGACCACAGGGGAAGAACGCACCAAGTCGATTTTTTGCGAAAAATAGGTTATGACGGTTTCTTATAGATTTTTTCACGGCGGACTCGATGGTGACAACCAAAATGGGCAAAAAGGATCCAATATAGGAGAAAAATGCGAGAAACGAAACACAGTACAGGGCAAGAACGCACCAAGCCGAGCGCAACCGGGAAGAACGTGCCAACTTTCGGGCTCCCTCCCCTAGGTCGTATTCCCCGACCTGATGGATCTCTGTGATTCACGCATTCATGCGGTTTTCCTGGGTTTCACAGTATTATTTTCGATTGTTAGCGGCGATCATTATTATTTTCTTCATACCAATAAGTTTATATAAGACTAGTGTTTGTTTTCTCGAAAACGGTGAAACAAAAATGAATTTCCTGGATTTCATTCTATTAAAATATTTTGCAAAACTTCTTCGTGAGTGAACTTTTGAAAATACCAAATCATTATATATATTATTAAAATGTCACGAAACCGCTATGCCCTGATAAAGAGAGAAATCTTATGGTAGGATACTATGAATAAAACCAGCAATACACGTTCATGGTGCGTTCTTCCCCTGTACAGACGGACCTTTGCAACTCTGGATAGCAATATGGAGTTTTAAAATAGTTTTTGCAGTAGTTTTGATTGTACCACCGCTTTCTACAGTACGCTGATATACAAATTCCATTTTTTTAAAATTGTATCGACCAAATTCGAACTAATATTGGGTTTTTGCCGGAAAAAATGATTTCCTGAAAAGTTTACAAAATGGGACATGGTGCTTTCTTCCCCTGTAGTCTTCAATTGTTAAGGAAGCGTAAACCATGGCTTAGTATCCATGGCTCATTTTCCAATTTTCTCTGCTTTCAATGCCACGAAACAGCTCCTCAATTGTTCGCCTTGGCTGATGCTGTTATAGTGGGGGTGTAGCAATACTAGACCCTGCACTGTCCACCCGCCTACCCGCTCATCGTCGCCTGTCATCCAAAACAGTCCAGTAAAATTAATTTTTTTGTACTATTGCCTAGAATCACCAGTCCCCACGCTAGTTCGCGTATCATCCGTAATCGATCGTTCTCTGGTGTGTGTGAGCTAGTATCCTAGGTAAAATACGTACCATTCCATTCTCCTGTTTCATCTAACGTTCTTGGTTATGAAGAAGTCCCTAAATTTTATCAAAATTTTCAAAAATCGGCCAAATATTAAGTATTTGCAAAAAATGAAAATACTGGAGAATCTCAACAAAAATTAATTTATTCATTTTGTATTTTCAGTAAGGCAAACAGTGTTTGCTATGTTTGCCTGGAGGAGACGCCACTGTAAATTTTGGGAAACAATTTTCCATTTCTCGAGCTACGCTGGATTCCAAAACTACAATAACACTTTTAGTAAACATATTCACAAGTTTTAGCGAATTTTCAAGGAAAATGAAGCTATTGCAATGGCCTCAAAATTTTTAGAATCGACTTTTTCGAAAAATGTTTACACTGAAATCCGTTTTGGAACATTCTGAAACGATCCAAACGATGAAGTTTTTCCAAACATCATAATATGATATTATGTTGACATATTATGTTAAAAAAAAAAAAAAAATCGTGTCAAAAAAAAATTGCAACACCATTGTTCCTTTTCTTAACCACACCTTCAACTGAATGATTTCTTTGAAAATTCGCTCATTAATTCATGCTGCATGAATGGACTTTTATTCCTCAACTAACATTCAACCACAATGAAAAACAAACCAAAATCACGTCAAGAGACATTTTACTACAACATTCACATTTCAATGTCAGGGAAATTTAATCTAGCGTGTCATGATTCACCCCTAGAGCCTTAATAAGAGTTATAATTGTTGATATTTTTATTTTTATTTATTCGTAACCAATGGTTTTTCAGCTGTGATACCAGCCACCGGGAACATCGCTTACATGTGCACACAAATCAAGAGGACGGTCGTTGAAGAACAAACCAAAATGCTCTGGGTTCCTTCCAACTAGTACAGGAAGCTCTTCTAATCAGAGGTACCGTGGCGCTCATTCTGCCTCAAGTACGAGATTGAGTACGTACCTGTTAGGTCCGTTTCTACGACTGACTGAGGTGTAGAATAACATCTTCGAAATTCAACGATGTAGGAGCGATTTGCCACATGTTGGCAGAGTGTCAGGCGTATGTAAGGTGAACAAAGTAGGGTAACTAACATAGCTCAAGTGTACCAGTTATCAGTACTTCTATATTTAATTTGGAAAAATTAGAGTTCGATGCCACTGAGAAAATGAATCAAGCTTATTAAGCTGGGTCCACACTTGCAACATTCGGCTGCTCTGAACCTGCTCTGCTCTTCTGTCCCAAACATCGCAGCACTCCGAACCTCGCTCCGCCCATACAAAGCTCACCTCACTCCAAACATTTCTTTGATGCGCTCTGCTCCTCCAATCCTCATTCCTTTGAAGTTTACTTGAAAAGAACTAGAACAATATAAAGCTTTCACAACAATATATATTGAACTAAAACGGATGTAAAGAGATAAAGTTTTATAACGGTCGAAACGGTTTAGGAGCACGGAGCAACATGGCGGGCGTCGTCGGCAGGGGAGGTTACCCCAACGATTTGAATGGCCGCGGCTGCATAGAACGATTTTGCACATTAAAAAGACCTGATTGTTCAATTCGTGATCTATTTCTTATTATTAATCCTTTTGTTCTAGTTCTGGCTCATTGTTATTAATTGGGACCACCTAACGGTTGCATGCTCGGAACTAATGAATGTAATTGTGGGCTCAGCCACCAAGCGGCAGAACTGGTTACTTAGTTCGTAGAGGTTGGCAACACTAACTTTTGGTCTCCCGCCTCGAATAGGCGGGAAGTCCAAACAGAGGTCAACAAATTCAGCTTCAAAAGCAACTAGCAGAATATTGGCGAAAACCTGAAACCGAACACTTTAGGTGCTGATAACTGGTACCTTTTACTCTTGCAGAGCAAATTTTGGTCGCGAGTTTGCTGCACATTACTCCGAATTTACGTAGAAAAGAAGCTAACCAAACAATTTATCAGTAAGAAACGTATTTCTAGCTAAATAGTTCACAAGAACCCTAAAATATTAAACTTCCACTGTAGTGGGTCGATTCAACAAATCGATTTGAATTTTTTTTTTTGATTGAATTTACTACCCAGTGTTGGTGAACTTCCTCGAACGTTTTCCACCACTTCATCTACCAAATCCGCTATGAATTGAAAAATAGTAAGAACTCGCCCTATTTTTGTAGTAAGTAGGCGCCTAAAAATTATACACCAATTAATTAGTTGAGCATTTATTTATCGACAAATTATAAAAATATGGTCTAATTGTCGTTTGTAATAACTCGTAATAAGTAATTGAATGTCGAATGTGATAGCTAAGAACTACCTTTTTTAGGAGATTGATGTTTAATACGATAGAAACCCTTCCATTATGTCCTTATGACGTCTTCCTGTCGATATTGTAAACGAATTTGTCGGATATTCATAGTATTTGTAGTATTTGAACAAAACTTGCTCCCTGAGATTGACTTGTATCATTTCTATAAGACCAAAAATATTAGTGGCGGTTACTGTTTCATGAGTATTTCCCGTTAGCGACTAAAGTCGATAGCGTAACTTTGTTATCTCGTGTAAGGAGCAAAAAGAATCATGAATTATTATATCATCATTGTTAAAGTACTAACATTGTGTGCTAGTATCTTGTATCTACTGTCCTTGGCTCGTGGATACCAGCTGTGGACTTTGTTAGCGATTCTGTGATTTTCATTTTATTTATTTTGTTCAATTTAGGTAGTTTTAACACAATTTTTTCCGTGCCGATGGTTTGTAAATCGTCAACCCTTTTATGTAAAGCGTAAAGCCCTCCCCAAGAACGAAAATACGTACATTCTCCCCGTTATTGTTGCATTTTGAATTACTGAGGTACTAAAAAAAATACCAATTTCAAGTCCAGTCATCGATATCAGACAATATTCTTGTTTCGTCCTATCTGGCCTAATAAACATCCCATTTTGATTTATTTCTCGATGCAATCACACATTGTGTAATAATACGTGTAATTGTTCGTTTAAAGGTATTTGTAGGAGTAAAAAGTTTCTTCCAAATAAGGAGTTTTTAAATGGTGTAACCATGGAATAAGGAGAGGAAGATTCTCTTCTTAGGGGGGATGCCACTTACGACAGTGGTGCCATCTCTGGAAGCGTAATAGAACTAATAGCCTACAGGGTGCAACACTGGAGAGCGTGAACTGAACAGAATGTATTTGAGAAAAACGTACAAACACTCATGAGTAGTAGCTATTTAAAACTAAATAATTTACCTACCATCCTTTCCCAAATTCTCATTAATATTCGAATGGAATGGCTTTTTTCGCTGAGATCTGACAATTTGGTTCAACCCTTATTGCCACAGAAATTGATCCAGGTTTTTTTTCTTTTCAAAGTTCCGTATATGAAAATTGTTTGTTGTATGCGCTCAAATAAACAAGGTCTATCATAAATTCGATCCCAACATTTTTCAAAAATTTATGGCATACATTTATGGTTTATAAATTTGGTATTTTCTGTGGCATTGTACGTGGTCTTGAGTGAATTGGAAGCTGCCTGACTGAAGGGCAGGAACTTTTTGGTGATGTGATGAATGCTCTCGTCTGCATGTGGGTTAAGGAGACGAGTGAGGTCACTGGGGGAAGAACCGAGGCGATTTGGCCCCTTTCCACGTACGTTCTATCGCGGATGCTCAGGAGCGATGGATAGCGTGTGGGGAAGCTCGCACACTCAATCACGCGTGCTTATCAAGTTGCAGCTTTTTGGATACTCGTTTCTTCGCGCGTGATAGCGCTTGCCCGTTTCCCTTGGAAAGGAATGAACGACCATGTAAAGGCGAATCACCAGCGATAGATCGCGTGCAACTGGCGCATGTTGGAATGCTTGAAAAACATGCAGTTTCCGTTGGAGCGTGTTGCCATTTGTGGTTGAGAAACTTGAAAATTTTGCCTCCAGATTTTGAGTTTTTACTATTCATTGATAGTCAAAAGACATGGACTTACTTATAAGACGTAAAAGAACCCTTGGCGGTTGCATTTTCCGGTCTTGCGTTGTTGGGCAGCCAAAAAACGAGGGCCAGAAGAGTCTGGGTCAAAACCGGAAATTTGGTCACCTCCCCCTCATTCAAGAACTCAGAATCCAGTGACTTCAAAAGAGCTATTTACGTATGGATGATCTGACATTCCTCATATTGCTCGGTAAAGTGAAAAATAAAATCACGAAATACTGTGATGAGAAAGAGCATCACCTCGGATGCCTGTTTAGTAGCCACCCTTCGATATCTCAAAATAGGAGTCATTTGAGGATTTGAAATTCAGCACAGGTATTAACCCTCCAGTGGTAGACCTAATCTCATCTCGCAAAAGGTAGACCCAGGAGCGCGGCGCTCTTTCGGTACTTCCTCCCGAAAAAATCAATATTTATCATATTTTTTAATTGTTTTTGGTCAGAGTGAGATACTCAACTCATCTCCTGGTGTATCTAAAAATGTTCAATGAAAAACATATTGGTAAAAAAGTTTTTTTTATTGAACTCAGAAATACGTATTGGTAAAAATAGGTTTTGCTCAACTCTGAAATACAAATAACTGAGCAATCAAAATTTAACTAATCAAAGCCGTTTCAGTCAGATGTACGTTCTGCCATATCGTCAGAATCTTCCTCAGACCACTGAAGCCATTTCTTGGGATCCGAAGAGCGCTCAGACTTAAGAGCGATCTGACACATTCACGTTTTAGTGCAAGAAACCGATTCTCACTAACCCTGAGCGGTTTTGGGGACAGAGAGGAGGGTACAGTCCTGCGTAGAGGTGGTTTCTAGGAGGGAACTGTGAATCACAGCCCTCAGTATAGCCACTGTGAACCACAGTATTCGAAAAATGGGCTGAAGGAGTGCCGCGCTCCGGGGTCTACCAGTGAAGGGTTAAGCATCTTCACATGCACACTCTATCGTGAGTGGTAGCCCGTGAAAGAGCGTGCAAGCTTGACCGTGCGATTCCGTTTCCCTTTCCCTTCTTCTCCAACGCTTTTAGACGCACAGTCTTTCGTGAGCGACAGGGGGTTTCTTGCGGGAAAGAACGTACTTGTAAAGGGGCCAATTTTCTCTTGAAACGTCCTCAGCTTCTTGATCTGGGGGCTACCACTCGTCAGCAAATAATGAAACGTCATTTACTTCGCGGTCGACATCATTCGTGTCTATAGCATCTATGAATGTGTAAAACTCTCAAATCTCTGTAACGACTATCCTCAGAAATAACCCTTCATTTCAGCAGAAGGCCGAGGAGCAATACGAAATCAGGCTTAGAAAGCCTTTGTTTAGAACCATATAAATTCCAAATGCCTTATTCGATTTTAGTGAAAATCAAGATTTCCAAGAAAAGTGGGATGCTGTAAAACTTGCTTGCATTGTGAAGCATCAAATTTTCGCCTGCTACTGATTTGGCTGACTTTGAAGGGAAGGTTTTTTTCCAAATTTTCTCCAAGTTGACGCCCAGCGTCATCTTATGATTAAGAGCAACATTTCTTGGGAGCCCAACATCATCTTGTGATGATGAGCGACCTTTTGTAGGAGCCCAGCATCATGATAATATCATGATGACGAGCAAGCTTTCATAGGAGCCCAGCATCATTGTATTATGATGAGCGACCTATAGTGGGAGCCCAGCATCATCGTATGATGATAAGCGACCCTTTGTGGGAGCCCAGCGTCATCTTATGATGATGAGCGACCCTTTGTGGGAGCCCAGCGTCATCTTATGATGATGAGCGACCCTTTGTGGGAGCCCAGCGTCATCTTATGATGATGAGCGACCCTTTGTGGGAGCCCAGCGTCATCTTATGATGATGAGCGACCCTTTGTGGGAGCCCAGCATCATCTGATGATGACAACTAGTGTTCCACTTCATCTCTTTCAAACATTCGGGTATGAGTGAGAAGAGTTTCCAGAAACGTAGGATGATTTTTTCTCCTCCGAGTACCCTTTGCTCGACCAAGACAAGTTGGTTTGTGGGAATCGGCCATATTTTAATGCGTGTAGTCAGTTTTCTTTCAGCAGTGGTTGTTGTCGCTCTAGTGCTGATTCATTCATCAGTTTATTGGTACGGGCTGTGCGTTGAGACTGTATTTCAAGCCTAGGGTTGAATGGATATACTTAATTTCAGTTCATGTTCCCGCAACACAAATAACTTACCTCACGTCAATCGAAAACACGGATATTTCGATTCTTTCATTCCACGTTGATCCCAATAAGGTACAGAGTCCTGGGTTCGGTTACCGTAATAGGAAGGTCGTATCCCTGCGCAACGATCACGTAAACATTGTGATTTTGATTTATAAATTAGGTTTATTAGGAGAAACTTGAACGTTACCAAAGTTCATTCACTGGCAGAGACCCCTACGAATTGGATTTATAAAATATGACAATATACTATCATAGTACGTACGCCTAGTAAGTAGTTGTGTTATTTTCATCGTTGTCGACGCTTCATTAACCCTTATCAAATCACGCACACAATTTTACTGTTTCCATTATTGAAATGTTTATTATAACGATGTTCTAGCACTGTTGTGATAATTTGTTTCTTGTTTACGTATTGTTATATTTATTCATAGTCTTGAGAGAATATTTTGTAAAATGTATCGTTTTCTAATTTTTTTAAGGTTATTCACACACAAATAGGATATCAAAGGTATTTTTTTATTAATATACTTTTTTCTTTTTTTCGAGTTGGTTTATTTTATCTAGTCTATATATATAATTTATAAACTAAGTATCACGAATCTTATTTGATACCTATTTTGCATTTGGTTCTCAATCCATTTCAAATTTCTATTAATTTGAATACTTCCAACGATATTGCTATTACCTATATTGTTTCTGGTTTGTGGTGATTTTATAATACAACTTTTCTATAGCTGGCTTGTGTATTTTCAATGATCCCTTTCAAACTAATAACCAACAAACCAAGTACTAGTGGTAGAGATGGGTGGTTCCAGTAATTAT
Source organism: Apolygus lucorum (assembly GCA_009739505.2). Taxonomy (NCBI): domain Eukaryota; kingdom Metazoa; phylum Arthropoda; class Insecta; order Hemiptera; family Miridae; genus Apolygus; species Apolygus lucorum. The sequence continues at coordinate 41,065,845 of CM019179.2, forward strand.
TTGTCACGTTACTAATGTCCCAGTGACAACGTAACTGTTACTATTGAAACAGTATTGTTCTGGAGGATCTAGTTAATAAACGATGATAAATAGGGAAGTTGCCTCACATTTTTATATATATTTTTTTTCGAAAGAGGGTTCACTGATATGGAACAAAACCATAGTGTACTGCTCAAAAAAGCATCAAAAAAATTTAGAGAATTTAAGGAAGATAGAAATTTTAAAAGTAGCAGCGATCTGTTCATGGGGTTGCAACGTAATGGATTTTCTAACCAATCAGACTTCATAGGAGGAGCTGTGCCCTTCTAAGGTAGTGCTACCTTTGGAAGCACAAATGAAACTGTAGCTTACATGATCGAACACAGGAGCGTGCAACTGGGGAAGAGAAAAAACCTGTACGTGAAATTTACCAAAAGAAGCAATTTTACTCACCCTTTTTACAATCTGATTCTACTTATTAGTTTATCAAGTCTGTTTGGTCTCTCGTATCTTTTAAAGGCCGAAGTGCGATGGACAGTGCTTCAATGCATGAACATGTATGCCCCACCTCCCTTCCCTATTTCTGTCTTCCCCTCCTGAAGACTGTTCTACCTGCCTACCTTCCTTTCTCCTCGCTTCAGCAGTTGAATGGCGAGAAGTACCGCAGTAGGATACCTAAACCGCAGCCCTGGTCCTTCGAAATTAAATTCAAAATCCAAAACTTAACAGTTAACGCGATTAAATGCTAATGAGGAACTACTAGGTACCTACTAAGTCACTCAGGGGAGTTTCTGGTACCTGGCGAATATTGTGAAACACTCAACGTAGGTAAATTCGAAAAAAATCCTGATTTTGTTGAAGGAATTTTTAGGTGGGTCAACTTACTCGCTACCAATTTTCCTATGCACTGATTAAATACATTTAACGCACTTCCATTCATTCCTGAAATTGTATTAAAAGCTCACCTACAAAGTTTAAAAAAAAAATAATTGTTCACAAAAGCCAAATTTGTTTTAAAATTTAACAGTGCAAAACGCTTATAAAGTCGAATTTAACTATTCAACTATCAAAGGTACCTAGCAATATAATTGAATTTGGAACCCCTAAATGGGCCATAAAAATCTGGAAAAATATGTAAAACGTGTCAAATTTGAGACTGGAGAGAATGTTGTCCTTACAATATTTTATCAATAGCGGCATACAGAAAGTTTTTTTTCCAAAAGTTTGGTTGCAAGGACTTAAAAAAAGCTCTTAGAAAAACCCCGATTCAATTCTAGTTTATTATTTTTTATTACTCCTACTAGCTAGGCGTACTAAAAAAGTTACCTAGTTGAATTGTCCAGTTTTTGAAATAACCATTTACTCAGCGGTTTTGGTATAAGACCAGACATCCTGATAAATCAAGTACTTATAATATAGGTGATGTATATAGTTCATCGTATAGAGTTGTATAGAGTTCAACCCTTAAATCCCCAAGTAAACTTACACGCTCTGAATATAGAAAAGTAGTAACTGAGTGGATACTGCGGAGGAATTTCACCGAATTCTGTTTGCATTTTTCCTGAATAGTTAATGGTGTGGGATAGATGAAAATCGGGCTGATTTCGGAAAATAAGTCTCCTGTTATTTTTGGGAGACAATCAAAATTTTTTATTTCAAAACTAACCGGGAAAACGGACATGAAGTGGGAACGCTCGCTGATTGGGCTGTTCGGATCGCCGTCTCCTCCCAGTGTTGCCCATTGGGACGACGAAATCGTGTTTTCTAAGAGAAAAGTTATCAAACAAAAGCAGGGGAAACCTAATTTTCCCCATCTTGCTTTTTCCATTTTTTTCTTCAGTTTTTCGATTTCGAACTTTACTGTTTCGTGAAATTTTGCATCTGGGGACTATAGATTTCTCGATCTCAGCACTTCAAGCGGCCATAAATGAACCATTCCAGGATGACGTCATTTTCCCGGTTTTTTTGAACATTCGTATTTTCTACACTGTTTTGTTTATTCGTAAATTAGGAAGTTCGGGCTGAAAATTTGCCTTAGGAGGTTTTTCGAGCTGCTGAATCTGATTTTGGGGTCAAAAATAGGAAATTCCGACATGGTGAAATTCCTCATTCGCGAACCATGGAGTGCATCGCTAACTCCCCCAAGAAGAGGACATCCATCCCCCGTCGACGGGAAGAGCAGGCGCGCCTACCAGCAGGTCAGTTTCCGTACCTATCCTTTTCCATCATTTTGTGCTGTTCATCTCATTCACGGTAAATAAGTCCCAGACCAGTATACAGTACCACTTTCACGTGCGTTCCTCTTTTTTATTATTTTAATTTTCCCCCGGATAGGGACGTACGTTACAAAGTCATTAGTCTTCATCCTCTCTTACTTAGTTTCCATAGTTAGTTTCGTTATTTGAATCACATTATTTGAGTGGTCATTTGACTGGATCGTTTCGTATGGTTGCACTTAGAACTTGAGAGGGTTGTCATTCTGCGTTACTATCTGGGAGTTCTACGCCAGAGCGCACAGCATGTGAGTCCGGTCATATTCCGTGTCGTTTTTTTACGATATCCCTAGATTTTTGTGGTTTTTTGACAGGCTTCCTTGACTCAAAAAAAAGGTAAGGCATCTATCCAACATGGAAATTTAATGCTCTTTCAAACAGTATCCTCATATCTGAATTTACCAGCAAATTATGGGAGTTATGACCATTTAAGTAACGTAAGATCAAAATCACGAAAAAATCTTAAAATTGAAAAATTAGGGGTTAGAAAAATTACTTACCAGATCGAAGGCTGCAATGTGACTGGGAGTGTCCACCAAACTGTTAGGTACAACTTCCATGGATTTTGTATTATAGAATATTAATATGAATGAACCATTCATGTATCTACTATTTATCCATTCACTCAATTGGTCAACTTTTTACCGAAATTTCTTCGTTGCTGTTGAAATTGTTGATGATCGTGGCGCTCTGCCAAGAAGGAAAATAATTAGAGCAAAATCCCAGTTGAAAATATTTATTTACAAATTTGATGTTTTACACCGAAACCTTGTAAACATATATAAGATATTTAAATAAGAGTAGAAAATAAAACATGATATAAAAAAAGAAAAATTAAAACAGGCAGGAGTTGTTGGCCCATAAATTCGATGTGCTGAAATCTAGTTAGAATTTGATTCATTTTTGATTTATGTAAACACAAGTCAATTTATTGGTCACAACAAAAGCACACACTGTACTATTCAATAGTAGGTAGGTACCAGAGTAATATTACTTTTATATTACGTTTATATAAACATACGATATACGTGGAATGATAGGTTGAAACTTCCATAAGAACTAGGGATGTCCGACACTTCAAAAGTATCGATATAATATCGTATCGATACATCTAGAAAGTATCAAAAAGTATCGATATTTTGAAGTATCGATACTTTGACAAAAATGTGTGAAAATGCCTTTTATGTTTCTCTCCATCAGTGTGACATCTCTCCATCGCGAGGATAATAATTAATATAGAATGAACAAAACAATAAATCACTCATTTTTTTGTTTAGGCACTTGTTTTTGTATTGCACTTCGTTGGGTTTACATTTTGGTGGTCCTTCCAAGATATGGAGGACAGCAGGTTATCATAATATGATTATGGTCTGTTTGGAGAGGCAGTCCTGAACGGTTCGGAGGGGCTTAAAGGAGCCCAAAGGAGTTTGGAGGAGCCCATTCGCCTCTATCCCCTCCCCTTTTCAGTTCCGGTTTGGTTCCGAACTGTTCCGGACCGCCTCTCCGAACAAACCCATAGAGAGCTGGAGGTGGTGGTACATCATCTTTGTTTAGTTTGTTGAAGTGGTTTGTCTTCCAACAATCTACGTAGAGAAAGAGGTACCTACTAAAATTCGAGACTTTCATCAAATGTGAGAGATTAAAAAAAATAGCATTTTGATCTAATGTGAGCGGTAAAAAAGTATCGCCTCCGATACTGGAAAAAAAGTATCGATACTACGATACATATCAGGAAAAGAAAGTATCGATACTTTTGGGACATCCCTAATAAGAACAAAGAAGTTGGATAACTTTAGGTTCACGAGGTATATTGCCCAGCAGTAACGTTTGAAGACTACAGGAAAAGAACGGGTTAACTCAATTTGTTCAAGTTTTGTGAAAAAGTTATTTTTTATAATAGAAAACGCAATAATTTTTCATGAACGACAATTGAAGAATTTTAGAAGCACAGAACATGATTTTGAAACCAAACATCCAAAACTAAAAGTCTGGCTTGGAAAAAACACCTGAAGGATAGCTAAGGTCCAATGAGGGGTACGTCTTGATTTTTTAAGATTTTTAATCGAAAGTAGACTACATCCTGAGAATTTTGGCACCAACCGCGACCTTCTAGCGTGAGTAGATCTGTTTCTATGATTTTTCAAAGTTTCGACCGTTTATGACGTCACGCGCCCCTCTCGCCTGTCGGGACCCCCCAGCCCACTGTGACGTCATAAACGGTCGAAACTTTAAAAATTCATAGGAAAAGATTTACGCACGCTAGAAGGTCACGGTTTGTACCAAAATTCTCAGAATGCTCAGAACCTTAGATTTAAAAAAGTCTGCCAAGTGGGTGTGGCACATAGCTTCCTCGTATCCATACCCCCATTATATAGATGATCCGATGCGTACTAGTTAATCTCAAAACACCAATCTCTAAGTACCTTTCACTACCCTCATAGGGGAACCATCTACACGCTAATCTGGACAATCCTAGAAAATTTCATCAAATTCGGATGAAAAATGTAAGTGTTATGGCTGTTACAAGGATTTTACGTTTGCGCAATCGCAGATGCTACTGTAAATTTAAAGGCCTTGATTTTCATTGGGAACTATCTACAACCTAATCCGCATATTCCCTGAAAATGTCATCGAAATCGGGTAGAAAATGTGGAAGTTATGGCTGTTACAAGGAATTCAAGTTTGCGCATGCGCAGTGGCTACTATCAGTCCGGGGATGATTTCCATAGGGGATCATCTACACACCAACCCGCACAATCCCTGAAAATGTCATAGAAATCGGACAATAACTTCGTATAGTTATGCCCGTTACAAGGAATTCATGACAGACACGGAACCAAAATTTTTCAGAAAAGTCTAAAACACGAGTGAAAATTTTGATTTTGGAGAACAAAAAATTAATATAAAAAATTTTCACTCGCGTATCATGTTTCAGACCTTCCTGAACAATTTTGGTTCCGTGTCTGTCTGTGTGTGTGTGTGTCATGAAATTCTTGCCACAGCCATTACTTCTACATTTCTCATGCGATTTCGATGAAATTTTCAGGGATAACTACGAGTACTACGCATCGGATCATCTATAAAATAGGGATATGGATACGAGGAAGCTATGTGCCACACCCACTTGGCAGACTTTTTTTACCTCGGGACTGGCAAAACGTCGGGTCGAAAAATTTTATCCACCCCAGTGGACGGAGCTCAAGATTTTCGCGCCGCGCTGTCGACCTAGTGGACGGGCCTTTAGTCTTTAAAGTTTCATGTGCGTTATAAGACTGAATGAACATAATGTTATTGTATTCAATAAAACGTATGATTCATGACGTAATTTATTTATCTACCTTCCCATTCATATTTCTTTAAGTCAATTTTATGTTACAATTTCATCTACCACGTCATATTCTCTCCTACCGACGATGTCGATTACGGGTATAAAAAATCGTAAATTCGTGGTAAATATTTTGTCAGGTAATAGCAGGCAGGTTAGTTGGTATAAAAGAGAGCATTATCAGCACAATTATTTTAGCAAAAAATTATCAATTTTAGGGATTCTTTTTATTCTAGGAAGTTTTTATGCAGACACACATTTTATAAAATAGTAAAAAATTCAACTAGGATCTACCTATTTTATAAGCAAACTATTTTAATTTTACGAACTTACCTACCAATTTCCGAAAATACAGTATAATTATTTTTATCGTTTCAACCTTACTTATTGTCACATGGACATCATCATTCAATGTTGATATTAAAAATGCTGTTGATAGTTTGATGGGTTGTCAAAAACTCAATTCCATTGAAACTATGTTCAAACTCAATTCCTTGACTATGTTCAATAGAGTACATGAATTGCTATACGAATTAACAGCTTGAAATAATGTAAATACTACGATTTTTGTCTAATACAATTGTAGAAAAATATCAAGTAACACAAATTAAAACGGCGAATAAACTGCTCAATAAGACGGTCGGATATTATTTTTAAAATATTCACCAGAAATCATGTACATAGGTATTTATCAATTTTATTCTCAAAATGATTTGATTAACAAAACTAATAACCCACAATACGGAAATGCACACAGCAACTCGGAAACTGAAGTATGACTTCGAATAGGTTAGGAATTAACCCTCGGGTGAGCGCGCCTCTGAGTGTAACAAGAGCGGGCGCGGGCGGCCCTGAGGGCCGCTCTTTGTTTTTAGCGTTCCTAAGTGTAGGATTAGGGCCGTGAAAAGGAAAAAAATGTACTCAAAAACATGTGAGCATTTAAAAGTATTCATTTTTATCAACACAATATAGTTTCTTAATAGTACTGCAATATTCCCCTACATTGGTAATACATAAGTAGGTATCTCACTTTTTTCTCACTAAAAAAACTCAGGAACTCGTGACTTGCGAAAATGTATTTACTACCGTCTACCTCCATATATTTTATCTATCTCTTTTCTAGAGAAGATGAAAAAAATGATTATTTCTGACTTAGAATGAAAGTTAGGAAAATGTGTAATGGTAACATTTGATAAAACAATAGAAATAATAGAAAAAATAGAAGTAGAAAAGATAGATAAGAAGTAGAGAAAGAAAGAGGGGTACCGGAAATGTTGGAGGGGGTCTTGTAGAAGGATTACCGGGAGTGGGGGTTCAAAATTTCCCGATAGTTTTCGATTCTGAATAAAAAAACAGCAACGGCGGACCTGAGGTCCGCCCCGCGCCCGCCGCTGGGTTAAAGAGCGTTTTAAGCTACTTTTTCATAAAGACCATGGTGAACTTCGCGTAACCACCCGCTGTCGAGTGGTTACCTTACTGTGGTAAACTAATCGATTATCGCGCGAAAAAATCGATTGTACAAGTTTTTTGAACGCACTTTTTCTTACCTTGGTAACGTGACCCCTTGGTAAACTTCAACCGTGTGGTTAAATGTTTTTTTGAACCGGCCCTTAGTGTTCAATTCCGAGATAGACAGTTCTTAGGTGACGATAAAATCATCCTATGATGCCTTTGAAGAGGCCTCTTTTGCCTCTTCAAAGGGAAATTTTACAAGTCTAGTTAACTTGAAGGTGATGTAAGGAACTTGCTTCTTGGCGTGCAACGACGGATCTTCGGAGTTCGACTCGAAGTCAATGGCGACTCTGCGATTAACGAAGGTGAGGATAGTCAGAATGTCGTAGTGCTCGGCGGACTCTTGCAGTTCCGTAACGAGAGCTTGAATGAACCAGGAGCCTTTCACCCGATTTCTCCATGAGTAAAAACCTCGAGAATATTGTTTTCATAATTATAGTCAGTAGAAATAACGCAGTATTAGACTGGCTGTCCACCGGGAGCAGAGAGCTGCGAACTGCGCCACTGATCCACTAGTTCATCTGAACGCGTAAACCAGATAGCTCTTCAGAAGGGATTTACTGATAATTCTGACGACGATTTTTTAGCGTTGAAATGATGACCCCTCGTGATGAAAAAACAATATTTTTCGTTGGTCCCACAGATTCGCATCTTCTTTCTTGAGCAAAATTAATTTCTCACAGTCCATCAGTCATCGGTGGATCATTAGCGTGTTTTTGGGTGAATTGTGACGAACTGATATCACGATTTTTCGCAGCTTTCCGCTCCCAGTGGACGAGATGGCTTTTCTGCAGGCAAACTGTTTTTATCAGCCGCGCTTTTTGGCGGAGTAGGGATTGGGGTGGATGGGTGGACACTCACCTTCACCCTCTTCAAGTATTTTTACGCTGCATTTGGCAGGATTGGTAAACTGATCATTTTCCTTATCACCTGCAATTTTTTAGGGGCTCTATTTTTGTGTGGGAATTTTGTTTCTTTCCAAGGCATTTTCTTTAACACGTTGAACGCGGGAAAAAAACGCGTTGGTCCCCTGTGGCGGAGAAATTTTTTTTCGCCGAAACGCTATAGCAGCAACATAGGTATATTAAAAAGTAAATTTTTCCAAAAACTTTGACATAAAAAAAGTTGAGAATTCGGAGAATTTAGCCCACAGAATAGTGTGGTGCTCACATTGCTCAGAGCAAGTTGGCAACGTCCTGTGCGACTCTAGCACAGAGCCAGCGGAGTCTAGAATTTGTGGGGAACAGGCGTGCCCTGCAAAGTGGGTTCTTGGTGAATGGTCCCGTTGTTCCGCTCCTTGCGGTGAAATTGTATACCAAACCAGAGAGGTTAGATGATGTTGCGTTCAAAAATCCTGATAACTAAACTAACTGATACATGTTCACACGTCTGTTGTACTTAATTTTCGAACTCTTCGCCTGATTTTGTTTGAATTGAAATGCTGCAACACAAAAGTTCCTGAGTAACTAATTTAAGTCTACTGAGTGGTAGCCCATCTTGTCAAACTGGACTAAATGAAGCGATTCTAAAATCTTTGCTCCATCACACTATCTATTTCGTTGTCAAATTTTAGGTCAACTGTCAGCAAGCCGTAGGGTTTTCTAATAGAACAGTGACACAACATCTATGCAAAGGAGAAAAGCCAGAATCGTCTAGGCAGTGTCAAGAAAAAGGTCCGTGCCCTGTATGGCACATCAGCCCATGGAAGCCTGTGAGTACTTTCCATTCCAATGTTGAAAACTCCAATATAAGCCAAGTATTGCATTTCGAATTTGCTCACCAACTCTTTGAATTTGTGGGCTATTCCAGCGGCAGTGTAAAGTTGCTCCAGTTTGAATGGGAAATCAAACCCTATGGATTGGCTCAGCCCCACTGGACGCGAATTCTGGCGGCCTTTGCAAGGGAGATAGGTTGACGGTGCATAGAATTAGGTAGGAATCAATCATGTACGACAATATAATACCTAGTTATTCCATACCTGGAAAGAGAACGAGTCTTCTCTTTTTTGGGAGCTTTGTAGAGTTGTCTGGCAAAGATTCAAAACAGAAAAAACTGGGTCAAACAAAAAATCGGAGTCGAACCACTGGGTCTTTTTTACAATAACGAACTGAAAGTATGGAACTTATGAGAGGATTGAGCTGATTATTGGCACAACCAACAATTAAACAATGTCGATCAACCTTAAATAGAGTGAATCATTCCGTAAAAATGAATGAAAAATGTGAAAACATAACGAAATTACCGGAGGAGCGCACAAAGATAAGGTGTCACTTAGATAACTGCTCAATTACCTTCAACCTTGACCGATTCAGCTCCGGATTGAACCGTTCGACTCATATGTTCATCTATCTCGAAAAAAAGCAAGAAAAGAGCGGAAACTGAGAGCGAAAGAACAGGAGCAGATATTCTTGAACCTGTTTTGTGAGAGGTGTTTGCGTGGCATAGACACGGCCAGCCACAGGGACCCCGGGATTTGCGTGAAATAGATGCGATCCGCGTCCAACGTGTTAAGAAATTAAAAAACTCAACAGTCAACCTCTCTGCATCACCCTCCCTCCCCCGTGACATGTTTTGGGTAGTTAATCCATGGCTAAAAGATGTTCCATGCTAATACATGCGCACACCCTATTGAATATACCAGTAAGAAAGGGAACCAAGTGCGAAAAATCGATTTTTTAAAAATAGCAGTTTTGAGTATTCCTGGACAAGACTTATCATTTGGGAGTAGAGATGGGCTGTATTTAACTTACAGTTAAAAATAACCTATTACCGGGTTTCGTTAGGTAATTCTGCTTGGAACCTATTACCAAAATAACCCTGTTATTAAATAAAGTGTGGAGCCAGAACAATAGCAAGGTTTTCTTTTGACGTGATAACGTCTTATAAATTGGTTTACCGGGAGACACTTCAAGAAACTGCGTTACGCTCCGCTCACGGAGGGGGTGCAGCTCGGCGCTCCCTAAAGGCGGGCGGCCCCTCCCCTTCCCCGGCGCTCACAAAAGTGGGAGCGCCCCGCCCCCCTTCCCTGGCACCCACTCCCCCCCCCACCCATGGGAAATACCTACTACCTACGGGAAATACCTACTCTGTGCAACTTGACAAAGAATTTTATTTTATCCTTCTTCCTACTATACGAATGAATATTAACATTAAAATTATTTACCACTCAAAGTCGTTGTCACGTAAAACTTTCGCCCGTATACCGACTTTACAGGCAACAACACAGGGTTTTTTTTTGAAAAATAGTGAAAATGTAAAATAAGTAATTTCGTAAATATGTCAGGAATAACTTGATAGAAACCTCAACTTAGGTAGGAAATGAAAACTAAAGATCAATGGAATGATACTTTGGAATGGAATAACAATATTACATGATAAACGAACGTAGATCGCGAATGAAAAGTAGAAATCAAAGAAATGATACCTTGGAATGAGCTTTTGAGAAGGTCCCTGAGATAACCTATTAATAAATAACAGGTTATTGGAACCTATTACCCACCCAGAGCGGTAACCGTGGAACCTAATGCACAAATGTAACCGCTTCCCCCATCTCTACTTGGGAGTGAAAGGAACTTCAGTTCTCGCATTGGTATGTCAGATATTTGTCTCCACCACCCAGCGTTTCACGGAGAAAGGAACTAAGTGTAACTAGATTTCGGGTCTCAGTGGGCTATCCGCTGATCAAAGTAAATTTTTCTTCAATAAACAACAAACTTTTGTTGACTATACGTTTTGTACTTTCTCCAGCGTTGAGGTTTTTTTCCAGTGTGCTCTTATATAGTTTTGGTTTTACTAAGCGATTCAGTTTTTTAAGGGAAATGTAAGAGAAATGAAGCATGAATCTAAATACAGAAATGCAAAATGATAATAATCTATACATTGTGTTGTGTTCTGCGTGTTGTCGAGTGAGGGCGATGGTCCTCTCGATGCGCTGGATTGTTCCTAGCCTGGATCCTACTCAACGGAGAGACTGATCCCTAAAAGCCTGTTGCTTCAGCACTCCATCTGCAGTGCCTCACGGTTGACCGTAATGACGAGTGCGTCAAAATCTATCCGACAACCTCGGCGTCTGATGACAGACTCACCGAGGGGAGGCGGAACATTTACCTAGTCAGGCCTACTGTTCTGAAGAGGTCCCTAAGGGGAGCTAGAGGTTCGGCGCCTTTAAGGGGCAAACCGTTCCCTCGGAAGAACTGGGGCTGTAGGTAATACGAGAAATGATAAGTCGGATAGACGAGGTACGAATGCATCTAGGAAGACCCCTCAGTGTGGCTTATATGCTCAAGTTAGTATGGTGAGGGGAAAGTGGAAAAAAGGTGACGTCAAGTGACGTGTTTTTCCCTTCCTCACTTCACCCATGTTGGTGATGACTCATGCCTCCTTGGGGAGTTATGGGAAATGAGAAAGCAGATGCGCTGGCCAGAAGGGGCTCACTAACCCCGTTCATTGGTCCAGAGCCAGCCATCGGCATTTCCAAATCTTCCTTTAGGGCGACCATAAACCGGTGGGTCACTAATGAAACCACTGGTAGATGGTCAAACCTTAGAGGACATGCTCTAAGTAAGCGTATGGTGGCCAAACCCAACCCCAGCGCCACAGAAGAGCTGCTGTGGCTAAGCCGCAAGGAAGTCAGGATAGTGGTTGGCCTGGTAACGGGCTTTACTCCACTCCGATTCCATCTCAACCGCATTGGGGTAAATCAGAATACAACCCTCTGCAGGCTGTGTGGAGAGGCCGAAGAAAAAGCCTCCCACATAATATTCAATTGCGAAATGCTATCAAATCGCAGATTTCACCTCCTCGGGTCACCTACACCCATGGAGGCTTTTCCCAGCACAAACCTAGCACAACCGCTACTGGCCCTTACCAAAGGGCTAGGACTCTTTGACTAGGAACAGAATCCGCGGAATAGCACAATAAGCCGCCAGGCTTCAGCGCTTTGGGCTCCCATCACCCTGATCCGCGGATTCACCTACAATCAACAATCTACAATTTATACGATCGTATAAAGATATTCTATCATATTCATTTCTTATTTTCTTCAAGCCCAGGTCATCCAGTGGTAAATGGCATAAAGTTCCAAAAATTGGCAACTTTTTGTTTTTTCCCTCAAAAGTTCGCGGTAGTTCATTGATGTTCGATCATCAGTATTACTAGCATAGCAAAAGGAAACAAAACTGGGTCAAAATTATTAGGCGCTTATGTTAATCTAAGCAGTTTTTTGCTTTTCCTGAAAATAGGAGGTTTTGCACTCAGTTCCTTTCACCACTGGCATATTCGATTTTATGGTGGTCATTGCTATTATGAAATTCCCTCTACTCATTAGCAAAAAAATGACAATAGTTTAATCAACTTACCGGGAATAGTAGAGTAGGCCACCAGAAAATCAGCATGAATAGGAATTTTATAGCTTGTACCGGAGTCAAGTTGAGTCGATAACGTCAAACCATCATCCAGCCCTTTGCCTTGGCACACCTGGAACATGAAACGTTCTCTCACTTATAATCACATTAAATCACTTTGACTTGGAGTCTGCCCTTGGAACAAACCTTATAGTCACAGTACTGGGAAAACACCATTCTTCCAAATCTTTTGTTCTTGCGTTGTAACTTAGGACATGCTTGGGAACAATATTCACCTAATTGAGCCGAGATCCACACAAGTAAGGGTGCAGAGACAATGCAACCTAAACAGACCAGACTTGAATACTGGTCCGGACACCCCCCTCCACCCCTGAATATTTAAGCTGGGGGCAACAAGACTGAGACTGGAGTGGACCAGACTCTGCTGACCTAACTCCGTTCAGAATCCATCTTGGTTGTGACCAGACCAGAGTCAGGTCCCCCATCAACCATATATCTAGCCCCACCTACTATAGTACGCGCCACTGTCACAACTACAACAAAAACCATAATTCTTTGACTTTTGCACACTTTTCTTTTGTTCTAGTCAGTTCCTAAATTCCCAAAATTGTGATCTATCACTATGACAACCACTCCTTTCGTTTTATTATTTTCATTAATGACCCTTTGGGTTGCCCCGTGCAAGAAAAACAATTTTAACCCCCCTCAAAATTTGATAGTTTACAATGGGGTGTTTTAGTCAATTTAAAAAAAAATCTAAAGAGCTTGGGCCAGGAATAACAGTAATGAGGAATTTCACCGAATTCTGTTTGCATTTTTCCTGAATAGTTAATGGTGTGGGATAGATGAAAATTCGGTTGATTTCGGAAAATAAATCTCCTGTTATTTTTGGGAGACAATCAAAATGTATGATTTCAAAAAATAACCGAGAAAACGGACCTCTTCAACGTGAAGCGGGAACACTCGCTGATTGGGCTGTTCAGATCGCCATCTCCTCCCAGTGTTGCCCGATCGTACGACAAAATCGTGTTATCTAAGAGGAAAGTTATCAAACAAAAACAGGGGAAACCTAATTTTCCCCATCTTGCTTTTTCTATTTTGGTTTATTATTTTCAATAATAAGCCTTTGGAATCGAGCAAGAAAAAAAAAATTTTAACCCCCCCTCAAAATTTGATGTTTTACGTTTCAAGGTACGTAGAATACGAAAATCGAATAAAAAAATTTCCGTCCGTCCGCCGTACGCCGTCCGCCGTACGCGGCACTTTTCTTAGCAACACTGGACCGATTTGGTTCAAATTTGGTATATGGGCTCCATTTGTGGTCTAGTTGTGCCGCGAAGCTTTTGGTTGATGTAGGACACTTCTAAGGGGTGAAAATTAAGGGTTGAAATTTTCAAGAGTGCCCTAGCTCGAAAACTCTCGAAATAAAGGTATCGTTTTTTCACCAATTTTAAATAGTACAGAATTTTTAAAAAATTTTGAGACCACCCGGAGCTCTGTAGGACAAACCGTTCGGTCCCTACGAGTATTTGAAGGTTTTCCTTCGATAAAACAGAATCATGAGTGTGAATCGCAAAAGAGGTCTAATCGCCGTTCAAATTTTATCTGACTAAAATGCGATCGCTGTTCATTTCTTCGAGTTGTATTCAGTTATGCCTTCTGCGTAACCAGTAATCAAATTTCCATATCAAGCTTTCTATTTTTCGAATCGAGTGTGAAGCGTTTAGTTCTTTCTAATAAACTTGATTGTGAAGGTGTGAAGCCATTATAGTGTGGTAGGTAGTACCTACCAATAGTTGGTAGGTAAAAAAAAATTGGTAGGTAAAACAATGTTTGTAGGTGAAAAACGCTGCAAATCATTGCTCACTGATCAGATCACTGATCAGCTGAGTGAGCTCCGAAGCCATTTTCATTGCTATTGAATGGAAGTGCTCTTCCAGGCGTCTCCAGCATTCGAGGAGATCTTCTTCACTCCTCACATCACTGATCAGCTGAGTGAGCTCCGAAGCCATTTTCAATCCTATTGAATGGAGGTGCTCTTCCAGGCGTCTCCAGCATTCGAGGAGATCTTCTTCACTCCTCACATCACTGATCAGCTGAGTGAGCTCGAAAGCCATTTTCAATCCTATTGAATGGAAGTGCTCTTCCAGGCGTCTCCAGCATTCGAGGAGATCTTCTTCACTCTTCTGATCACTGATCAGCTGAGTGAGCTCCGAAGCCATTTTCAATCCTATTGAACGCAGGAGCTGAAATTTGAGAGGGAAGGTCAAGGGAGAATACAGATGGTGGTAGGTGCTATTGATGGAGAACCAGTGATCTATACAGAAGGATGATCTATACATAAAATAATAAACCTTTGAGCAATGATTTGCAGCGTTTTTTTCTTCAGTTTTTCGATTTCGAACTTTACTGGTTTTGTGAAATGTTGCATCAGGGGACTATAGATTTCTCGATCTCAGCGCTTCAAGTGACTGTAAATGAACTATTCCAGGATGACGTCATCCTCCTTTTGTTTTTAAACGTTAATATTTTCTACACTGTTTTGTTTATTCGTAAATTAGGAAGTACGGGCTGAAAGTTTGTCATAGGGGCTTTTTCGAGGTGCTGAATCCGATTTTGGGGTCAAAAATAGGAAATTCCGACATGGTGAAATTCCTCATTGGGTCTGTTCGTCTAGAAAATGTTTAGAAGAAGTTAGGGAAGCTAATGAAAGCTGAAGATTTGAATGATGTGACGTAGTAAATTGCTGACCTTGGATCGAGACATTCCACTGATCCTGTGCAGTCTCGAACGCCTTGTGGCCTTGGATACTATAAAATACTACACACACACACACCTGTCGCGTAGTATGTGTGCGTTCATGGAGGCCCGCCTTTTTTCAAACGGGTGATCTCCTTATTTAATTTGTCTACCACATATTGTAGTATTACACAAAGGTTCATTATTTTTCTGATAGATCACTCGCCCTCAAAGAACATAGCGTGAGAACCGGAGCTGCATCAGCAGTTTATCCCTGGGAACCAGAACTGACGCATCAAGTTCACGCCTACCAACTAAATACCACCTTCACACCTCCACAATCAAGTTAATTTGGAAGGAATAAACGCTTCACACTCGATTCGAAAAATAGGGTTCCTTCATATAGAAATTTGATTACTGGTTGCTAAGGAAGCAAAACTGAATACAACTCGAAGAAACGAACAGCGATTGCAATAGGAGCATCTAGAACACGGCCTGCAGGGGTTGCGCGCGCTTCCTAGCGACACTGCAACGAATTTTTTTTCGTGTTATCGACTTGACTAAACTAAAATGGCCTTCCTTAAATCACACGCCAATTCAATTCTTATTGCACCGTTAAAATGCGTTAAATTTCCATTTTTCATTATTTCCATTTTCATTTAATTTGTTTTTCAATATTTCATTTCATTTCATTTTTAGTTCGTCCTTGTTTTTCATTATCTTTGCTCCAATTATCGGTAACATCGGTCATCCCAATTATCCTGCGCTCCTCGTGAGGCCAGGGAGAACTAGCTCCAGTATGACAACTACGTCTAGTCATCAGAGAGCATTAATTAGACAATTGAGAGATTCGCCGTAGTGTCGCTAGGAAGCGTGCACAGCACCTGCGGGCTGCGTTCTAGATGCTCCTGATCGCAATACGGTTATCGCATTCTGTCCAGTTCCAGTAAGCAAAAAACTTTTTTGAAAAAAGTCAACAGAGATAAGTCCAAACGTTGTTGATTCACACTTACGATTTTGTATTATCGAAGGAAAACCCTTAAGGTCTCGTAGAGAGCGATCGGATCGTCCTACAGAGTTCCGCGTGGTCTCTAGAACCTCTAAAAATTCAATACTATCTTAAATTGGTGAAAAAACGATACCTCTATTTCGAGAGTTTTCGAGCTAAGGCACTCTTGAATATTTCAACCCTTAATTTCCACCCCTTAGAATTTGCTGACATCAACCAAAAGCTTCGCGGCACAACTAGACCCCAAATGAAACCCATATACCAAATTTGAACCAAATCGGTCCAGTGTTACTAAGAAAAGTGCCGCGTACGGCGGACGGACGGAAATTTTTTATTGGATTTTCGGATTCTACGTACCTTGAAACGTAAAACATCAAATTTTGAGGGGGTTAAAATTTTTTTTCTTGCTCGATTCCAAAGGCTTATTATTGAAAATAATAAACCAAAAGTAAAAGCTTGTTCATTTCTAAAGCTAATCTCGTCTGAATCCGAAGGACTCACCTGCAAGAAAAACATCTTCGGTTTGCCAGCCAATGTAGGGCATTTATCAGCGGTGAAGGGACTGAGAATCTGATCGTGCTTGTAGAGGGCATCCGTGGCGAGAATCACTCCTTCCTTGCCATGGGACAGAACGCACATCACAAAGCAATCGGAATCGGAGTAATCCCTTTCAGCAACTAGAAAATACACGCACAAAATAATATTCAATATAGAATCATTGCGATTCACTTACTTGGAAGCGAATTGGATACCTACGTATAGATTGAATAGCAGGTGGTGAGAATGAAAGGAGAGGAAGAATCCGATATTCTATTATAAATGACATAATAATAATTAATTATTTTTACGCTTCAAAGATTTCGTTACTTTGAAAAAAAACCATTCTTGCAATATGAGTTATTTGGTAAAGGGACACCATGGAATAGCTGGCAATGTGAAAGCAGATGATCTAGCAAAACGAGGGGCAATGCTAGGCCCTTCCAAAAGAAGACGTTTATGCAGCGATTGAAAAGCATTTCAACAAAATATGGCGCCAGATGTACGTGGAAGACGACTCTATTCCATGGTATAAGTTTCATCAACAACCCTTATTAACTCGACCATGGATTTATCAAGCTACTGGAGACCGGAAACTATGCCGAGTTATTACACGTCTGAGAACAGGAGTAGAGGTTGTAGCAGTTCCGCAAGCTGCTACGCGGATTAGGCCTGTTGGTACTCTCCTAGACTGGGAACGAGCTCGGCATTCAGTCACTTTCCTGCCTTGTCCCTGATACCCAAAATATTAAAATGTGTGAAGAGATCACTTACCAGGTGTGACTGAATGCCGAGCTCCTTCCCAGTCTAGGAGAGTAGCAACGCCTCCTCAGGCAGTTCGCGGAACTGCTACACGGTATGCCCAGTGTATCTTCACAAAATAAACGTTAGACCATCCCGAAAAGTTCGTTTTGCGACCATCAACATTGTGATGAAGAACATTTAGTGATAGAATGTCCTAATTTTACACAGCAGAGACAATTATTTTTCGATTATTTAATGAAGACAATACCAGCACCATTCAAGTATACTTATAATACCCATTAATACCCATTTAATATAGTATATAATATTAAATGGGTATTAATGGGTATTATAAGTCTGATGCCATATTATGGCATCTACTATATATATAGTATAGTATATGTATAGTATATGTATAGTATAGTATATGTATAGTATAGTATATAGTATATGTAAATGGCATCTTATTTAAATACACCCTTGCTGTTAGAGAATAATAATGTAAAACTCAAAATCTTAAACCACAACTATTGATAAATGAGTATAAGTTTACATAAATTAAATGATTCTGAAGAATACATATTATGTATTCTTCAAAATCATTTAATTTATGTAAACTTATACTCATTTATCAATAGTTGTGGCTTAAGATTTTGAGTTTTACATTATTATTCTCTAACAGCAAGGGTGTATTTAAATAAGATGCCATTTACAAGGGAAAAAAAGAGTTATTGAACGAATTGAACGAATTACATAATCAACCTCTTGGTCAAACATTATTTTTAAAAACCTTAAAATTTAAGTCTCCTTTTCACCCCGAACTCATGAAACCACAAGTATATTGTTGTTTTTTTGATTTTCAGTGTACCATACCACCATACTGTACGCACAGGGTATGTTTTGAAGATTAGTAGTACACATCCATGTTCAACTCGTCATAGAGTATCTATTCATACCCACAAGCTCAAGGAGTACCCACTAAGCTACTGCTTTTTTGGGTACAACGAAAGTCCGCAGGTTTTCATTAATATACAGGGTGTCGACAAAACAGGTCTCATTCCTTCAAGGGATCGATTCTACAAATAATTTGCAACAATAAATGTCACTTAGGAATTTTTTTAGAGGCTTCTTATCCGAGTTACTTTAGTTTTAAAGTTTTCTTTCTTGTTATTGACCTTGACATTAAAATGGTATTAACTCCTTTAATTTGCTTTGATAATTACAATTTGAAGATACCGTTGGAAAGAGCATTAAATTTCTCATCTCCCTAACACCAAATAAATGTTTTTCAGTTGAATTTTACGGGGAATAAAGCAACTTAAAAAGTGAACTTGGTAACTTTTCGAAAACTTTTCGTTTTTCAACCCCCATAATGTCCAAATAATTCGAGATGATGAACTATTGCCGGTAAGCCTAAAAACTGCACCAGAATCTCAGCTTTCCAACAGTGTAATCAAAAAAGTCTGCCAAGTGGGAGTGGCACATAGCTTCCTCGTATCCATAACCCGATTGTACAGATGATCCGATGCATAGTAGTTAATCTCAAAACATCAATCTCTAAGTACCTTCCACTACCCTCATAGGGGACCATCTACACGCCAATCTGAACAATCCTAGAAAACTTCATCAAATTCGAATGAAAAATGTAAGTGTTATGGCTGTTACAAGGATTTTACGTTTGCGCAATCGCAGATGCTACTATCAGTCCGGGGGTGATGATTTTCATAAGGGACCATCTCCACGGATCACCATGACAGACACATTGACAGACAGACACGGAACCAAAATTGTTCAGGAAGGTCTAAAACGTAAAACGCGAGTGGAAATTTTGATTTTGGAAAACTTTTTTTCACCCTTGAAAAGTGAAAACGAAATCTTCCGCTAGCTACGCAGACTCGGAAGCAAAAATAAGTAAAAAGGTTCTCGCTACGTTTGAACTTGGCGGTAGCCAGAGAGAAGGGGAAGAAAGGGAGGAGAAAGAGGGGGGTTAGGATAAGGTGGATGGCCGGTAGGGCTAGTAGTGGTGAGAACAAGGTAGTATGAGAACATAATATTATAAAAGCGACCATATGTAAACAGTACAAACATATCAAACTCACCCAAGTGCAGCACGTTTCGTCTCACTACCTTGTTCTCACCACTACTAGCCCTACCGGCCATCCACCTTATCCTAACCCCCCTCCTTCTCCTCCCTTTCTTCCCCTTCTCTCTGGCTACCGCCAAGTTCAAACGTAGCGACAACATTAATATATATAGAGATACTCTGGGATTCGGAATAATCGCTATCGCAAAGGAATACGATTTGCGACAAAGGTGTACCTAAATTTGAAATTTTTAAATTCATTAGGTAGTATATCTATCTATAGAATCGAAACACTAAAAGATTGCCACTGGGAACATCAAAATCGACCAATCATTGCCAGAGAATGTGGGAAAAACAATTTATTCACTGACTGTCTCTTAATCCTTGATGAGTGGGTCCCGGAAAACAAGGCGAGATTGAAGAGTATCTAACGAGCCAATAGAGAAAACTGATAATACCTTCATTTACTTGTTTGATCGTGGCCGAACAAGTAAGGTTGTCGCGGACGATCACCTCGAATCCCAGGTCTTTGAAAGTCTTCTCCAAGTTATCACGATCCACCTGCGTGCCGGTACGATCATCGTAGCCCGACACGAAGAATTTCTCGTAGTTCAGAATCAAACAAACTCCCCTCTTTTTGTGATTCATCTTGTAAAAGAGAGCACCGGCGTCCACAGACATTTTGGCGACGGATTTCTTGCGCCTGGAGCCAGCAGACCTGGAGATAGGCAGTGGTTGAAAATTATTGACGATAATAACAACAAAACCATCTTCTTCAAAACAGAAACGCTTATCTCTGAACGCCAATTTTTAAAACTGATTAACTGATTAAAAAAATAAATAAAAGTAGACACTGATTTTAAAGAAAAACAATCACCTACTTACTAGAGACTTACAAGTGAAGGGTCACGGGGAAAAAGGATCAGACTCCTCTTTTCCTAATTCCGAGAAAATCGAAAAACAAAGTTTGAAGTCGTCCCAGACAGACGCTATGCCTAAAAAAAATTAACTGTTTGGGCCACCTGACCAGGAATTTAATTATGTTCAAGTGACAAGAAAGAAAATTAAGTAGGTCGAAGATAATTTCCAGAAATAATTAGAAATTTTCAACAAGGTAAGGACTTTGATCTTTTTTCCCCAGAAATATCCGCGTTTCGGTCACCATAATACCTAAAATTATATCACCTTGTTACCTATTGTTTATTCAAATCTCGTAATTCACTTCAGTATATTTACTAGGGTTTGTGGGTACCTTACTGTCACCTCCAGAAAAATGCTGGGCAAAAAGTGGCTTTATATTCCAAATTAGGTATAGTTTTGTACAAAACATTAATTGCAAAAATGCAAAAAAATCAATAAATAAATCATTCATCTAAAGGATCATTGCAATATGAAATGGCGTCATCATCTCCTAAATTCCCCAACATGTTGGACAGTGACTCAGCAAATTGTAACACCGGGGTTGACGAGAAACTGACACAAGTGTTTTAAATCCTTTGATTTTGCTGGTTTTGATGGGTATATGGGTCCGTTGTGAAGGTTTCCCAATGTTACAGCTGCTTTTGGTACTGAAGTCCTCTTCTTCGAGGTAGAAGGGGTTGTGAAAACTGCCTGGTATCTTCAAAAGTAGGAGCTTTTGTGCTTGATGAATCTTTGGTGTGATGCCGTACAACTCATGCAAAGGCGAGGGAAGGGGTCTTTAAATCGGACTCTGATCTTTCTTCCCTGCGAGCGCACGGAATCTGATCCTTTTTCCCCGGAGCCACGTATTTGTTTTAGCTTTAAAAAGAATGAATGCGATCTTTCTTCCACAAAGTGAAGCAACCCTTCGATTCTACTCCTCCCAAGCTACAAGATGGCGTGCCTATATCAATTCGGCCAAAAAGTGGAGTTTGATCCTTTTTCCCCGTGACCCTTCAAGTGAGATTCAGTCAATTTTTTCATTTTGGTTTATTATTTTAATATTGAACCTTTGGAATCGACCAAGCAAAAAATTGTTTAACACCCCCTCAAAATTTGTTGGTTTACGTTTCAAGGTACGTAGAAATCCAAAAATCGAATAAAAATTTGGCCGTCCGTCCGCCGTACGCGGCACTTTTCCCACTTAGCATTGACCGATTTTGATGAAATTTGGTATATAACCCTACTTTCATCTGCAGCTATGAACAATAAGGTTGAAATTGAGGTAGGCAACCACTTGTTGTTCCTCGAATGAAATGAGATTCTAGGAGCTGTCTTGAACGTAGGTGACTTTTGAAATAATTAATTATAGGTAAATATCTATATAACTACGCTAGGTAAAAAATCCAACAAAAATTCAACTTACGACGATCTAAAACCCAAAACGTCCGGCTCGTCAGTTTCGACAGCTGCAGGGAGTTGGTTGCCATCAACCACCGAGACTCCGTTTTCTTTCGCTGATACTTCACTCATTTCGGAAATGGAAGCGAAGATTTTTCCAAGTAGATAAGTACCTGAACAATTATATTAAATTACGAAACTGAATAAAAGCTCTTTTGGTCGATAACAATACCTCATCTAGTGAGAGCAACAAGAAAAGAAAACACGTCCACCACTTTTTCTAAAGAGCCTTCCCTCTGAGCTGTCTGTACAAATAAAAATTCATTTCGAAAGAGCAAATGATTCACATAAGGAAGAAATCAGAAGGCAGTTAAGCAGAAGGCATGATAATACACTCTCATAAATACAAAACGTTGTGACTAATTGATGAGATATAATCCCATTTTCCTAGAGATTCTGTTTTATCGAAGGAAAACCTTCAAGTACTCGTAAGGACCGAACAGTTTGTCCTGCAAAGCTCCGGGTGGTCTCAAACTTTTTTAAATTCAATAATATTTTAAATTGGTGAAAAAAGATACCTTTATTTCGAGCTAGGGAACTCTTGAAAATTTCAATTTAAATATATTAAATTTAATCATAAATTTCAATTTAATTTATTAAATTTAATAAATTTAACATTTATTTATTTAAATTTATTTAATCTAATCTATTCATTTATCTAATCTAAATTAATCTAATCTAAATTTAACCATTTATTAAATTTAATAGCTTAATAAGATTAATAACTTGTCTCCGGTACTCTGTGCCATATATATACCAAATTTGAACCAAATCGGTCCAGTGTTGCTAAGAAAAGTGCCGCGTACGGCGGACGGACGGAAAATTTTTTATTCGATTTTCGGATTCTAGGTACCTTGAAATGTAAAACATCAAATTTTGAGGGGGGGGTTAAAGTTTATTTTAAATCTTGGTCGATTCCAAAGGTTCATTATTGAAAATAATAAACCAAAATCTAATAAAAATTTGTCCGTCCGTCCTCCGTACGCGGCACTTTCCCCACTTAGCATTGACCATTTGGGGTCTAGTTGTGCCCCGAAGCTTTTGGTTGATGTAGGTCACTTTTAAGGGTTGAAAAATCAAAATTCAAATGTTAGCTGACCGAAATGCGATCGATGTTTTTCTTCAAGTTGGTTGGTGGTAACAATGACAAAGCCGTAGACGAGTGATCTGTTTAGAAAAATTAATTAACCTTTGTGTGATAATTTGCACCGTTTTAACAAGGATGTAATCCACCAGTTGATAATCAGTAAGTTCCGTCTTTCCTCTTCCGTCTTTGACTGAGACCAGTAAGCACCACAGAATACCGGATGTATGGACCTAGGTCCTAGGGATAATAGATATGTCGATCCATAGACCTTGTATCCCTAGGACCTAGCATACTAGGTCCATGTGTGGATCGAACAGTTACAAGGTAGGTCAAAACAGCAAACATGATGACATCAATAGAAAAAAGGTAAACACTCACTTTTCAACGTAGTCGACAAATCACTCAATACATATAAACACCTTCAGTTTACCGCTGCAACTAAGTTTGGGCATATAATTTACAATAATGTACGAAACCACTTCAATAGAAATTCAAGATCAACAGGTAACATGGACTAGTATCCATGCATGAAAGTAAGGATGGATGGATACTCCAATTTTGTTGCCATGGCGAGACCGTGGTAGGCATGGACTAGCATCCATCCCAACGTGGACCCAAACGTAGTAAAAAAACCTTTTTCACATGGGTAGTGACGATTCGATGTACCTTTCGATGCGATATTTAACGTGGAAATAATATCGGAAGATAGTATCGATATCGATGAAATATCGGAAGAAAAATATCGATATCACTAATATCGATAGAATTTTTCTTTAATCTTTTTTTTCATCAATATCAGTGATATCGATGGAATATTGAAAGTAAAATACTGATTTCACTGATATCGAATGTTTTTGCATCTTTATTTAACAATATCAGTGATATCGATAGAATATCAAAACAAGAATATTGATTTCACTGATATCGAAAATGTTTTTCATCCTTTTTTATCAATTAGGAGAAATTGATAAATTACAGTGGGAAGGAATATAACCATCACATCCGATAATTGGGTATTTCGATGGGTCGGAAATTCAGGTTTTTGACCTCAAATTTGGATTCAGCACCCTTGAAAACCTATACACTCCAACTTTTACCCCAATGATACTATAACATGTGGTAGAAAAACGCTGCAAATTATTACACAATGGTTTATTATTTTTTGTTTTTCTACATAGATCACTCGTCTGCAAAGCCACCAACCATCCAACATGAAGAAAAACATCGATCGCATTTCGGTCAGCTTTAATTTGAACGGAGATTAGGCCTCTTTTGCGATTCACATTCGTGTTTCTGATTTATCGTACGTCCAAACTTCATTTAGCGAACGGTTTGTCCTACAGAGCTCCAGGTGGTCTCAAAAAATTCTAAAAATTCTACAGAATCTTAAATGGGGTATTTCAGTCAATTTTATTTATTAATATTTTTTTTAAGAGTAAGGCTTAGGAATAACGGTAATTGGGTCTGTTCGTCGAGAAAATGTTTTTAAAAAATCAGAGAAGCTAAGGAAAGTTGAAGATTTGAATGGTGTGACGTAGCTAGCCAATCGTGACGTACCAACTAGCTAGCCAACTGTCTTTGAAAAAAGTATCCATGCACAGAAACCCTTGGAGGACGTCTTGGATACTACAAAATATTACTAACATACGCGCGCGGCGTAGTCCTTGCCTAGTGTGTGTGAATTATAGCGGCCCGCCTTTTTCAAACGTGTGATCTCTTCAATTAATTTTTCTACCACATGTTATAGTATCATTGGGCTTAAAGTTGTAGTATATAGGTTTTCAAGGGTGCTGAATCCTAATTTGAGGTCAAAAACCTGAATTTCCGACCCACCGAAATACCCCATTGAAGGAAAAACAATACCTTTATATCAAAATTTTTTGAGTTAGGGCGTTTTCAAAATTTCAAAATTGATTTTGGAACCCTTAGAAGTGACCTACATCAACCAAAATCTTCGGGGCACAACTAGACCCCAAATAGAGCCTACCTACCAAATTTCATCAAAATCGATCAATGCTGTGGCAAAAGTGCCGCGTATGGCGGACAGTGTACGGCGGACGGACAGCCAAATTTTTATTCGATTTTTGGATTCTACATACCTTGAAACGTAAACCATCAAATTTTGAGGGGGTGTTAAAATTTTTTTTCTTGGTCGATTCCAAAGGTTCATTATTGAAAATAATAAACCAAAATTAATTAAAGAGATCACACGTTTGAAAAAAGGCGGGCCGCCATAAATGCACACACACTACACCACACGCCTGTGAGTAGTATTTTGTAGTATCCAAGGGATTCTTCAAGGGTTTCGTCTCCTCTCTGTGCATGGATACTTTTTTCAAAGAGTTTTGACTAGCTACGTCATGGTTGGCTAGCTACATCTCACCATTCAAATCTTCAACTTTCCTTAGCTTCTCTGATTTTTTAAAAACATTTTCTCGATGAACAGACCTGATTACCATTATTCCTGAGCCATACTCTTTTGAAAAACAAATTTAAAAAATTGACTGAAATACCCCATTTTCTTCTTTCGATATCAATATTTTCCTTTCGATAATATCGCAAGAAAAATATCGATAC
Source organism: Apolygus lucorum (assembly GCA_009739505.2). Lineage (NCBI taxonomy): Eukaryota > Metazoa > Arthropoda > Insecta > Hemiptera > Miridae > Apolygus > Apolygus lucorum. The sequence goes on from CM019179.2 coordinate 41,091,434, forward strand.
AAAAATTCGGAAATATCGAAACAAAATATCGATGTCAATAAATATCGAAAGTATCGAATCGTCACTACACATGGAAAGTAATGAGGAAAAAAATGCAGCAGATAAAAACGATTAATAAAGCTCCAGACGCCATCTTTAAGTTGCACCTACAAACGCTTGTTCAAAGGTCCATCCTCAGTTTATGTAGAGCCCTTATCTAACGAAACCCCACAACCTCTTTATGATATAAATGTGGGTAGAATGCTTAGAAATAACAATGTTAACTCACTAGTGGGCGCTATGCCGACTGTGACATTAGTGGACGCTAGCAGTACTCTGTACTGCACATACATTTTCCATCATTCCTCACTATTTTTGGGTATTAAAATCTATGTTCAATGAATAGGAATGATAGGCTGTGACAAGGAAATACACGTTTCCGCATGCGCAGTGGCTAATATCAGTCTGCAGGCCATGATTTTCATAGGGGACTATCTAAACCCCAATCCACATAATCCCTGAGAATTTCATCGAAATTCGTTGGTCCACTGTTGCAGAGACATTTTTTTAGTGAAGCACGCAAAGATAAGGTGTCACTTTGACGACAGCTCATGACCTTCAACATCGACCAATTCATCTCTGGATTGAACCGTTCGTCTCATAAATAGTTCATCTATCACGAAAAACAGCTAGAAAAGAGTGGAAATGGAGAACAAAAGAACGGGAGCAGGTATTCTTGAACCTTTTGCAAAAGGTGTTTGTGTTACATTGACGCCACAGGGACCCCAGGACTTGCGTGACATAGACGGGATCTGCGTCCAATGTGTTGAGACAGATGTGGTACGGAGTACTGCACAGCGTCCACTAATGGGTTAAAGATGTAGTTGCGATTGAAACTTGGCGGAAATAGAATCAGAATCAACTTCCTTTCCCACAAACTTTTAAGGGAACAGATGTTGAGGATCTTGACTGAACCTCAACATCTGTCTCTCTGCCACTGAGCTAAGCAAGTGAATGGATAGAAACCATTAACCAATGGACCTTTTGATGGATCCAGACTGCATTTATGTCACGCAATCCCGGGGTAGATACCTGTGGCAGTCTGCGTAAATGTGACACCAATACCTCTTGTGCCACAGCTTCAAGAAAATCTGCTCGTGTTCTTTCACTCTTGGTTACTGCTTGTTTGTAATTGTTTTACGTGGCAGATGAAAGGTTTCATTCAGAACTGATTCAATGTTGAAGGTTGTGAACAGTTATCGAAGTTACACCATCTTTGCGTGCTTCACCTCTAAGTTTGTGATGCACAGTGGACCAACGTGTTTTCAAATATCTCTTCAAAATGAAATGAGATGGATTTTGGGTAAAAAAGAAAACCCGCAAAAGAGAGTCAAGGAGGGCACTTACTAGATTGAAGGCTGCAAGGTGACTGACTGCCTTCCTCTCTTCCATCCAGTGGAGTGTCGTCGAGTTCGCAGAAAAGTTCCACTGAACTGTTACAACTTCTATGGATTTCGTATTACCAATAGTTACGCTTCACTTCTAAATTTGTGATGCACAGCGGGCCAACGCAGTTTCAAAAATATTTTTAAAATGAAATGAGATGGATTTTGGGTAGTAAAGAAAAACTGCAAAAGAGAATCAAGGAGAGCACTTACTGTGTTATGATTGAAAGAAAGCAGCTGGCTTGGTGAGGTATCCTTGTGTATTACAGTCCCAAAAACGTCGTCCTTCTTCTACTAAAAGTAGGAGGTTGAACGGATGTTTTCAGTTTAGGATTCGGTAGGGTCCTCGCGTTCATTCTTTTCATCGGTGGACAGTACCTGTCACTCGTGCCAGGGAAAAATGAGACCAAGGGTGTTGACTACCGACCGATGACGAAGTGGAAGGTGTGTTTATTACAGACTGTTCGTGGTTAGCCAGGGTTTCGGGTTTGACCTCTAGGCAGTGGTTCCCAATTATATACAGAATATGTAATATTGAGATGGACCACACTTTAAGGATCAGCTCTACAACTAATTTCAACAAAAATTCCTCTTAGCAATTTACATAACCCCTTATTTCTCATGCGAATTCCGTTCAAATTTTATCCGACCAAAATGCGATAGATGTTCATTTATGAAACTCCCTATTTCTTCGAGATAAATTTAATTGTGAAGTAGGTAGGTAGTGACGATGCCAAAGACGAGTGATCTATACAGAAAAATAATAAACCTTTGTGAAATTATTCGCAGCGTTTTGACTTTTAATAACTTACAAAAAATGGTTAAAACATTCAGCTTTGTTTGAGATTGGGAGGCTTGGGGTTGGTTTCTCCAGCCAGAACACACCTCATTATGACTAGAGTTGCTCAATACCCGTAATCCGAAGGTCTGAGGTACGGAGGCTACGACCCTTTCCCAGCCTGACACACCAGGCTACCTAAGATTTTGGAACAGGTAGTTGTGTATGTTAGGAGGTATACCCTGCGGGGAATCGGCCGGCCGCTTTCTTTCAATCGGAACAAAGTACTTGATCGAAGGCTGCAGGGTGACTGACTGCCTTCCTCTCTTCCATCCAGGGGAGTGTCATCGAGTTTGCAGAACAGATCCGAGGAATTGTTACAACTTCTATGGATTTTGTAATACCAATATGTATAGAACATTGAACAAACCTTTTATTTATCTAATCTTTATCCATTCACTCAGTTGGTCGTACCGAAATTTGTATCCAATTTGTAGCAACATTTCTTCATTGCTGCTGAAATTGTTGATGATCATGGCGCTCTGCCAAGAAGGATAATAATTAAAGCAAAATCCCAGTTGAAAATATTTATTTATAAATTTGATGTTTTTACACCGAAACCTAGTAAATATAATTTAGATATTTAAATAAGAGTAGAAAATAAAACATGACATAAAAATTAGAAAAATTAAAACTGGCAGGTTGTAAGCCCATAAATTCGATGTGCTGAAATCTAGTTAGAATTTGATTCATTTTTGATTGATGTAAACACAAGTCAATTTATTGGACACAACAAAAGCACACACTGTACTATTCAATAGTAGGTAGGTACCAGAGTAATATAAACATACGATATACGTGGAATGATAGGTTGAAACTTCCATAAGAACGAAGAAGTTGGATAATTTTAGGTTCACGAGGTATAGTGCCCCGCAGTAACGTTCGAAGACTACAGGGAAAGATCGGGTTAACTCAATTTTTTTTAGAAAAACCATTTTTTTTTTAAATAGAAAAGGCAATAATTTTCATGAACGACAATTCAAGATTTTTCTGAAAATCCCTATTTTTTAGAAGTACAGAATATGATTTAGAATACAGGTTGTAAACAAAAAAGGGCTACCAAACTACAGGAGTCAATTCTACAACTAATTTGCAACAAAAAGTGCCCCTCGGACTTTTTTTAGAGGCTTTGAACACTTTTCACGAGATATGATGTGCCTATCGTGTTCGGCGGCCAGAAACCCACAGGGAACTCACCTTACCGAATATTCGAGAAAAATCAACATAACTAACCCGTTCTTCACCAGTCGCCTTCATTTACTGCCTATTCGTACGAACATGCCAGTACATACGAAACCCGAAGAGTAACTACTAAGTACTACCTAGTAAGAAAGTGAAAAATTGTGTAGCTCATCTTAAAATTGTTCGTTCTAATAGGACTTCATCGGTCTAAATTACTGAATCAATACAAAAATATCATACAATAAAATCGGTATCATCTTAGTTTGAAATTAACTTGATACCGCTTGAAGATTAATTATATTAACTTTATTTATTATATAACATTTCGTAAGGTGTCTAGTGTGAGACCCCATTACTGTTACTAACAAGCTGGTGACATGGCGGCTTCAAGCCGTAATAACCAAAGCTCACAGATTCAATCAAAAAATATATTTACCTTTATGTTAGGTACTACTTTTCTTTATGCAAAGGACAAATTTTTTTAATTTTTTTGCAATGAATAACCTTGTCCTCGGATTCCCTAAACTTCCTCGAGATCAGTAATAAATGCAAATGTTCTTGGCAAGACGTCTTTCCAGGCACGTTGTGGGTTTTTCTTGGGAGAATCAGGCACTTCATGTGGGACCTGCCATAGTTTATTAGACTTGAGACACCAATCGAACTCAGCACCGACTTCAAACATCCAAAAGCAAGAAGGAGGTCTCTCAGTTTCGTGTTCCGTAACTTTCTTAGTAACCTATTAATTTGTGAACACTTTTTCCACACCAGGCGAAATGTTGAAGTGGTATCTGAGTGTAAGCAGAATTTCAATCGCAGATATTTCAAACTAATTTAATACTCGCATGGGCGCCCCTAAAGACCAAGAAGGGACCTATCTAAAGTAGTATAATAATTTCGTTTCGGCAGCATTAAGTATCAATGATTAATAATTAAGTAGGTACCCATTAATGTTGATGAATAAGACCTTCTACTTATCGAGGGTTTCAAGACCAAAATGCAAAAATACCTAGAAGGTGCGAGTAGTAATTTCAAATTGAATTGTTGCATGTAGCGAGATATTGATAAAATTTGTTTTTACTTTACATAATAACGAAGATGAACTTTGACGATTCGATATGAAACTACCATACTCTTAGGGTAAGAAAATCGTGCATCAGTCATTTTCGTGTCAAATAGTACCAAATTTACGGCCTTAGAGTTCCATTCCGAGGTAGGCAGTTCTTAGGTGTCGATAGAATCATCCTATGATGGCTCTTTAAAGGAAAATTTTACCAGTCTAGTTAACATGAAGGTGATGAAAGGAACTTGCTTCTTGGCGTGCATCATCGTGTTGTCTGGGACGTTCGACTCGAAGTCGATGGCGACTCTGCGATTAACGAAGGTGAGGAGAGTCAGAATGTCGTAGAGCATGGCGGACTCTTGCAGTTCCATAACGAGAGCTTGAATAAACCAGGAGCCCTTTCCCGTATTTCTCCATGAGTAAAAACCTTGAGAAAATTGTTTTTATGAGATAGTAGGTAGTAATAACGCAAAGTGTTAAGGGAGTAACACGTAGGCGCACCATCATTGCGATGTGAAACAAATACGGTAAATTAACCCTAGGACCTCACACAGGGGTACAGCTGTACCCCACTGTTCCTATTTTTGGGTGCATATCCGCCAAAAAAAATTTCCCACCCGAATGGGACCCACGTAAATTATGTTGGTACCCCTGTGAGTGGGAAACGCACTGTCCCGAGTCCAGTTGGCTCTGATAATTCGTGTGGTTCGCGTCTTTTTTCGTGGTGGGGTACAAAATTACCCCAGTGTGTATTTTCAAACTGTTTGAGGTACAAATTTACCCCAGTGTGAATCCCTGGAAACGTTATAGGTAAATTTTGGATCCTCACTGTTCCGAGCCACCATGCCACAAAAATTTGTTGGTGAGGGGGTGAAAGTGCCACGGAGGTTACATGGCACCACAGCTGATGCAGAATTGGAGGGTAGTCCCCTATGAATAGATAGGAAGTGGTAGAAGGGGGGTGGAGTTGCCACGGAGGTTACATGACACCAAAGGTGATGCAGAATTGGAGGGTGGTTCCCTATGAATTGGGGATGGTCTCTTTTGAATGTTAGGATGCCCCCCTATGAATTGGTAGGAGGTGTGGGAAGGAGGTGGAGTTGCCAAGGAGGTTACATCCTAATTAGAGGATGGTCCCCTATGAATTGGGAGATGGCCCCTTATTAATTGGGAGATGGAGGACAAAGGGGGTGGAGTTGCCACGGAGGTTACATGACACCACAGAGCACTGATACGGAATTGGAGGGTGGTTGGGTAAGGAGGTCAAGTTGACATGGAGGTTACATGACACCACAGAGCACTGCTGCCGAGATGCCTAGTAACTGTGCCAGAACCGCCCTTTTTACCCCACTACAATTTCTACGTAACAATATTGCACATGACCTTTATTGGGAAGAAGGGAACGCTCAGAAGTAGCAGAATAGGGCTTCAAGTGCATCACAGAAGGGTGATCTTTGGGGTGGTAGAATAAGGAAACTACTCATTGGATTTGGATGGTAATTTTTTCCTCCAACTCAGAATATTGCAAACTTGCATTATCAAAAGTAACAAAGGTCATTCCATATCGAACAAATTTTATTTCGAATTTTGAATGAGAAGCGATATTTAACAGTTTTGAAAATTGGTTTTCAACAGGAATGTCCAATAAAAATATAACTATTACCTTTTTGAATCCCCAATAGTTTTTATCATTGTTTAGATGCTTATAGAATTTTAAGAAACAATAATTACATCTAAAAATGGCAACAGACTCAAGATTTTAATTTTTTGTAACTTGGGGTACATTTGTACCCCTGTGTGAGCTCCATGTCACAAAAACTTATGTGTGACTTACGATGTCACAGGATGCTATCAACGCACCATCAATGTACACCCTTCTTGTTCAATTAAGGGCCCATTCAAAAGAAATCTGTAACCTTGATATTTATGTAATCCTACTGTGGAAATCGAGTTTGGATCAACCATGGGGTTTAAAAGATGAGCGTTCAAAAAACAATTTCGGGGTTGGGTTACTTTGATAGAATCGATTATTCATTTAACCTTGATGAACTTCATGGTTGTCATGGATATTGAAGGTTTGAAGTTCGTTTTGCTCATGGATACATTTAAATCTGACAGTTTCATGGTGTTCCACTTCATTTTACACCTAAAAATGACAACTTTTTGGCAACACTGTCGCCAATTTTCCCCAAAAAAGTGCACTCAGCTTCAGCAACACTGTAGCTTAATGTATCTTCATCTCACAAAAAGTAAACAGTGATTCTCACTTTTGCGATCTGGTTCGTAGAAATGTAACTCGAATGTTGAAAAACAACGTGATTATTTTTATTATTCTTTCTTAATTCTTTCCACGCGGGTCCCAAAACGGCGATTTCATCACCAACGCGGATCCCAAACAGGTTGGTCTTCCCAACAGCGCGGGGTGCCTACCAGTAGACACTTTATCACCGCTCTACTGCCATCTGTTTCTTCTTAGTTGAACCAGTTGGTAATTTTGGTTTATTATTTTCAATAATAAGCCTTTGGAATCGAGCAAGAAAAAAAAATTTTAACCCCCCCTCAAAATTTGATGTTTTACGTTTCAAGGTACGTAGAATCCGAAAATCGAATAAAAAAATTTCCGTCCGTCCGCCGTACGCGGCACTTTTCTTAGCAACACTGGACCGATTTGGTTCAAATTTGGTATATGGGCTCCATTTGGGGTCTAGTTGTGCCGCGAAGCTTTTGGTTGATGTAGGTCACTTCTAAGGGGTGAAAATTAAGGGTTGAAATTTTCAAGAGTGCCCTAGCTCGAAAACTCTCGAAATAAAGGTATCGTTTTTTCACCAATTTTAAATAATATTGAATTTTTAAAAATTTTTGAGACCACCCGGAGCTCTGTAGGACAAACCGTTCGGTCCCTACGAGTACTTGAAGGTTTTCCTTCGATAAAACAGAATCATGAGTGTGAATCGCAAAAGAGGTCTAATCTCCATTCAAATTTTATCGGACTAAAATGCGATCGCTGTTCATTTCTTCGATTTGTATACAGTTTTGCCTTCTGCGTAACCAGTAATCAAATTTCCATACGAAGCTTTCTATTTTTCCAATCGAGTGTGAAGCGTTTAGTTCTTTCTAATAAACTTGATTGTGAAGGTGTGAAGCCAGTATGGTATGCTAGGTAGTACCTCGCTGGTAGGTAAAAAAAAGTTGGTAGGTAAAAAACGCTGCAAATCATTGCTCAAAGGCTTCTTCACTCTTCAGATCACTGATCAGCTGAGTGAGCTCCGAAGCCATTTTCAATCCTATTGAATGGAAGTGCTCTTCCAGGCGTCTCCAGCATTCGAGGAGATCTTCTTCACTCCTCACATCACTGATCAGCTGAGTGAGCTCCGAAGCCATTTTTACTCCTATTGAATGGAACTGCTCTTCCAGGCGTCTCCAGCATTCGAGGAGATCTTCTTCACTCTTCAGATCACTGATCAGCTGAGTGAGCTCCGAAGTCATTTTCAATCCTATTGAACGCAGGATGCTGAAATTTGAGAGGGAATGTCAAGGGAGAATACAGATGGTGGTAGGTGCTGTTGATGGAGAACCAGTGATCTATACAGAAGGGTGATCTATACAGAAAATAATAAACCTTTGAGCAATGATTTGCAGCGTTTTTTCAACAGGATTTCTCCATGTGATTTTGTTTAGTAATACCCGTTCTCCACTAGGTTGCGTTCCGGGTACAAAACGGGTTGCAATTTCGCCCAAATTTAGTAGTTCATACAACGTATAGAAAGCGCTCGAAACGTCAGCCGCTCAGGGGGTGGGATTTTGTCTGCTTACCCGTAGGCAATCTGCGCTGGCGAGAGAATTACTTTTGCCTGCTGGTAGGCAATGCTCGTGGAACGTGTGAAGCTGCCCGTCCATTAGGTCGACAGCACAGCGCAGCTCGAAATTCTTGAGCTCCGTACACTGGAGCGGATAAAATTTTTCGACCCGTCGTTTTGCCACTTCCCCGTTGACCATCGAGTGAAAGTGCCTTCTCAGGAAAATGTCGGGCATAGATATTATGTTTTCATTGGACGACGAAGAAATGTTCATTTTAGGGGCAGCTTTGGAAGCAGTAGAAGAGGACCAAATTGGTGGGAAAAGGAGAAGATTTTGGGTCCATCCAATAAACGCGAAGAGGATGGACCTGTGGGAGCACTATCACCTGTTCCAAAATTTACCAAGAGACGAGCAAAAATTTATAAAGTATTTTAGAATGTCGAGGAGGAAGTTTTTCGAGCTTTACACATTGATACTCATATACCTCATATACAAAAGTAGAACGACAATTTTTCGCTTCGCCCTCCATCCACTGGGTCAGTGGGGCAGCTCGGCCTGGAGAGCGGCAGATTGCGAAACATTTTCGACTCGCGCGGCGCCGCGCTGTCGACCCAGTGGACGGGCTGCCATTCATCTCCCATTATATTTCTAGAAAAATTTTTTGGTGCCGCGCTGTCGATCTAGTGGACAGGCACCTTTAACGGGAATGAAAAGTCGCGTGTGAAGTCCGGGAGTGTAGTCAATGGTTTTTTCTCGGGAAGATTTTGAGTAGTCGGTATTCCATATTTGACTTTAACTTGATTATAAATACGATTTCACATTCTTATTATTTGCACATTGTTGTTATTTTTTTAGGGTCATGTAACCCAGGTAAACTTTTCGATTTTCTCGAAAAATAATAGATTCTACAAGTTTTTTTTAACGCAATTTTCCATACCAGGGTTACCTGACCTTGTAGTAAACTTCAACTTTGGGGTTCATTTTTTTTTTGAACCGGGCCTAAGATATAAAAACTTGTCTCTTCGGACCTCACCTTACTGCTTAGAGCCTGTGCTAAAATTCAAGGAACATGAAACATGCTTTAGCCGCACTGTTCACTGGAGTAGGGATGAGGTGGACGGGTGGAGAATAACACCCCCCCCCCCCCAGTGTGACATTTTTCGGGTAATCAGTCCAAAGCTAAAGCGTGTTCCATGCTAACATTTGATTTCTCCTCGTCGTCAGCAGGGAAGCATTGATGTGAGCTCATTCATTATTGGCTGGGAGCCCTCCCTCTTTTTTCTCTAGCGACTTTCTCATACCAAAACCACTATAATTTTCCAAGTACATTTGGTTTTCAACATAATAATAACGATATGCAACGATAATTTGAAAAGTACGATTACAAAAACATAAGAGTACCTGCATATTACAAATCTATCCAAAACAGTTCACTTTGCTGTACTATTTCCAATAATAACTTTAAAAATAAAAATAAATAATAATAATTAAAAAATAATAATAACAATAACTTTTTGGTATTGAACATACAGGGTTTTGCAGTGGGGCTGTCGATGTATTAAAAGGTTTCTGACGTCATCCTCATGTACTTGTTAAACCTCTTTTCATTTTCCTTCAATTAAGTGAATAAAAATGGCGATACACCCCACATTTTTTCTCGATTCATAGACTGAATGGGTCATGAATCTTCAGTTTGGAAGGAAACTTCTTCGTTGCTTTCACTCAGAAACCGTAAACATCATCATAGCTCGAACACAACTGACGATAGGTACTTTGTAAACCTCGAAAGGGAAAGGGAGAACATCGATGGTGAACAGCTAATACGCGCCAACGAGTTATTAGAGAGTTTTGGCCAAGTCAGGGGCGACGACTCGAGATCGAGATTATTATTTTAATTTTTTTGCACAATGGGGGGTGCGCCTGATTTTTTTAAAATTTTTAAACGAAAGTAGAACTCATTCTGACAATTTTGACACCAGCCGTTCTCTTTTTGGATGAGTAGATATTTGTCTAAGATTTTTCAAAGTTTTGAATGTTTATGACGTCACGCGCCCCTCCTGCCTGGGCGGGACCTCCAGCCCACTGTGACGTCATAAGCATTCGAAACCTTGAAAAATCATAGAAAAAAGTCTTCTCATGCTAGAAGGTCGCAGTTGGTGTCAAAATTCTCAGAATGAGGTCTAGTTTAGATTAAAAATAACAATTAAAGTATCAGCAGGGGTTGGTTGAGGGTGAGGAAGAAGAGATTTCCGGCATTCCTCGATTTGTGAAATTTATTAAATTTCCATTTTCCAAGATCTTTCGGTCATTCGACCATCTTCAGGGCTAGAACGGATCAACCGAAGTTGTTATTATGCTAACAGGTTTCCCGCATTTATGTTGTAGATGGTATGCATCCGAGTCTTAAGAGTAATAATTATCTAGAGGTACATACCTTTTACAGAGCAATAGTATCTTCAAAGTTTCACATCTCCAGTTATAGGTTTCCTTTTAATTTAGTCAGAGTACAGATTCTTCAAATTTTCACATCTCCAGCCATAGGTTTTCTTTTAATTTAATCAAAAAACAGACTCTTCGGATCCTAATCAATTAAAGGATGAAAGACAGAATGAGTTTTTGGTGAATGCAAAAGGTACAACATGTTAGCTATTAGATCAAGAAATTTAGGTTGTTAAGCTGACAAAGCACAGCAGAATGTCCTCATGGATAAAAAGGATTACAACGATATGTTTCATGAAATCTTGAGTGACAGCTCTAAATTTAAAAAGGTGGACTCAGACCCTACTGACCCTACCAATAAGAAGGTGGAGAAATTCGTACAACTATTAATAGATAAAAAATATATTAATAAACTATCAAAAAATAAGGTCTTCAACCCACATAGTACGGCACCCAAATTATATGGCAAACTAAAAACTCATAAAATCCCCAATAAATTAAGACCAGTAGTATCAAATTGCAACGGGCCGACACAAAAGCTGGCCAAATGGTATATGAATATTCTGAAACCCTTCACTACTAATAACCCATTTGACATTCTTAATGCTGAAACTCTCATACGTAAATTGAGTAACACTTGTGTAGAAGACCCATATACTCTTATCAGTCTAGACGTCGAATCTTTATACCCCTCCCTTAGAACCGACCATGCCATAAGAGTAATTAGGAAAGAATGGGACACCATTAAAACAAACTCACCCATTAAAAATCTGGACATCTTCATCGATGGTATTAAATTATGTTGTAATCAAGGGTATTTAAAGTTTAATGGTAACTTCTACCGCCAAATGTCAGGGCAGCAAATGGGTTCCAGCCTTTCAAGCACCATAGGTAAGCTGGTACTTAATGACCTAATCAAAAATGTAATTAACAATACAGATATCCATATAAAATTTCTCTACAAATACGAAGATGACCTACTGCTAGCAGTGGAACATTCTAAGATTACAACTCTTTTAGACCTTTTTAACAAAGCTAACCCATCTATTAAATTCACCATGGAGGTAGAGGAACATAGGACTATAGCATACTTGAACACTGAAATCACACGTGAACCAGATGGCCTGCTGACTTTCAAATGGTACCGCAAACCATCTTCCACTGATAAATTAATCAATTATGATTCCCACCACCCTCTACAGTTCAAAAGAAACCTTATATATAATTATGCTTACACAGCCTTAAACCTAACCTCACCCAGGTATTACAATACCACTATAGCCAAATTAGAAAAAATATTCCTCGATAACAACTACCCAATGGTAGAAATAAATAGGCAAATTAAAAGAGCTGATAAAAATATTGCATATAGACGTAGCACAAGTACTCCTCAAGTACCTACAAGCAAAATAAATCATAACCATAAAACTAAGAAAACAGTAAGCTTTAACCTAGATAAAAACATAACTTACAACTACAAGCAAGGTGAAACCATAAATCCACCTAAAACCCTAATCACCCATTATTTTACAAACACCCAAAACATAAATAAAACAACTAAGCAAGGAGTCAACACACATATCCATCAACAGAACACCTACCCCCCTGGCAACCCACCCAAAAAAACAGTAGAATCAGCACCTACCTATGTGTCCTTACCCTACCATAGTAGATGGGAAAATAAAATTAAAAAAATGTTCCACAAACATAAAAATATCAAAATTGCCTGGAGATACGAACATAAACTCAATAGATACCTGCCGAATCTTAAAGATACTGAACCTCTCCTTAACACTAGGAACAACATTTATAGCTTACCATGTAAAAATTGCAACAAAATCTACATAGGCGAATCACGCCAAAATTTAAGAAAGAGAATGCAACAACATGATTATAATATTAGAAATAGTAAGAATAAAACAGCAATTGACCACCATTGTACTGACCACCAGCATCAAGCAGACTTTGACAATGTCAAATCACTAGGGAGAGAAGCTAACACTACTAAGCGAAAAATTTTGGAAAACATTAATATTATTAAAAATGATGATGTCGCCATGAACAGGCAAAGAGAACTTACCCACCTAGGAGAGCAATTTATCCCTATCTTTAGAATAACTAGACCAGCAATAAGTAACTAGTCGATCCATCAACCCTATCATTGTACACCTAAAGGTTATGTCCTCCTTACAATTCCTATGAATAAACATTGTAAGCACAATATAATTAAGTTATCTGTAATAATTGTAACTAATAGGGTTAACCCCCATCGATAACCTCTATTCAACTTACTTTAGGATTAGAAAATTACCATGTAGACGGGAAAGCCGCAACATCTAAAAACAACCACTTTGTGCCCACCACAACCCAGCCATAAGGAACAAATGCAAACCGGAGGAAGGGAAGTTATCTCATTGAATCACTAGCTATCAAAAGTATCTTCTTCCAGAATATTTTCTCTTTCTCCTTACAATTTGACGGTAAATTGGCCCCCCCCCATAAATTCAACCTCGCATTTACAATTTTTGGAATATATATTTACAACAGAATGGGTAAGTAACAACCTAAATTTCTTGATCTAATAGCTAACATGTTGTACCTTTTGCATTCACCAAAAACTCATTCTGTATTTCATCCTTTAATTGATTAGGATCCGAAGAGTCTGTTTTTTGATTAAATTAAAAGAAAACCTATGGCTGGAGATGTGAAAATTTGAAGAATCTGTACTCTGACTAAATTAAAAGGAAACCTATAACTGGAGATGTGAAACTTTGAAGATACTATTGCTCTGTAAAAGGTATGTACCTCTAGATAATTATTACTCTTAAGACTCGGATGCATACCATCTACAACATAAATGCGGGAAACCTGTTAGCATAATAACAACTTCGGTTGATCCGTTCTAGCCCTGAAGATGGTCGAATGACCGAAAGATCTTGGAAAATGGAAATTTAATAAATTTCACAAATCGAGGAATGCCGGAAATCTCTTCTTCCTCACCCTCAACCAACCCCTGCTGAAACTGCAACGGCAAGCACCCAACAATATGAAACAATTAAAGTAATTAAAAAATAACAATTTAAGTAATATAAATTAATACTTACCAGGAATAGTAGAGTAGGCTACCAGAAAATCAGCATGAACAGGAATTTTATAGTTTGGACTGGAGTCAACTTGAGTTGACATCGTCAAACCTCCATCCAGCCGGGAGCCTTGGCACGCCTGGAACATGATACGTTCTCTTTTTCGGATTACAGGTATAATAACAAATTCAATAACTTTGACTTAGAGTCAGCGCTTGGAACAAACCTATAGTCACAGTACTGGGAAAACACCATTCTTCCAAATCTTTTGTTTTTGCGTTGTAAGTTAGGATTACCTATTAAGCCGGGTTTACTCACTAGTAAGAGACAGCCCGAGAAGCAACCGAGGAGAGAAAACTGCCTTAAGGGGGTCTCAGTTGGTCACCGTTCATTCCTCGTCTCTGTTAGCATTTCTTTGAAGAACCGGCACTCAAAGTTTATAAGTTAAACCTAAATTTCACATTTTCAAGGATTTATGAAATTCATTACTGCATCTGCCTTGGTAATTGAAGAACTAAAAGATTGCAGCTGGAATCATCAAAATCGAACAATAATTGCCGGCAAAATGTGGGGAAAACCGTTTATTCAGTAAGGTGCATCGGATCATCTGTACAACCGGGTTATGGAAGCTAAGAGTCACAGCGAATTTTTAAAAAATGTGAGACCTTAATGAGTGACTCTCATAAATAATAAAGATACAAAATAAAGGAATACCACCCAAGAATCAACCCGTTTTTGCCTAGATTTTAGGCAGTACTTTGTTATTAAAAATGAACGAACCTCATACTTCACACTCAATGTCTTATAATGTTCATTCCTAAAGCTAATCTCGTCTGAATCCGAAGGACTCACCTGCAAGAAAAACAACTTAGGTTTGCCAGCCAATGTAGGGCAGTTATCAGCGGTGAAGGGACTGAAAATCTGATCGTGCTTGTAGGGGGCATCTGTGGCGAAAATCACTCCTTCCTCGCCGTGGGACAGAACGCACATCACAAAGCAATCGGAATCGGAGTGATCCTTTTCAGCAACTAGAAAACGACATGCAAAAAAAAAAACGATATTCAATACAGAAGTATTGTGATACAACGAGAACACTAGACAGTATCCAATGAGGAGGCGCCAACTCCCGCTAGGGGCGCTGGTGGTAAAGTAGTTTCCCATATGTCCAATAGAGTGCTGATTAAAATTACCTTGGAGAGATTGCATCAACTTTTTAAGAGTGCCAACATTTTAAATTTTCTTTTGTTGGTCGGCAAAACGACTCTGGGTTTTTTAGGTTCTTTTTGTAACAAAAAAAGGGGTCTTTTCGACATTATCTCCTGTCAGACAGAAGACATGTCATTCCAACTCAACAACATATTAAATTTTGAAAGTTATGAATCACACTGTATTATCACTTGCTGTGGTAAGTCATCCATCAGAGCATTCTTTTGGACATACAAGAAACTACTTTACCACCAGCACCCCTAGTAGGAGTTAGCGTGTGCTTGATGGATACTGACTTGTAACGAGAACTTAGTCAGAACCAGTAGTTTCTCAATCCGCCACTCAAGCGCTGCTGTCACACAACAGCTGTTATGCTGTGCATAACATTGAAATGATGTTGTCTCTGTGCCCTAATGGCTACGACTAGTAAGTTAGGTAATGGTAGGGAGATACTTAGGTAATGGTTTCAAATCCAACAACAGGAAATTGTTCAGCAGGTAATTTTATTTGTATTCCTTGTGTTATCTCCAACTTAGATAGACTTCCAATCTCAGCGAGTTTGGTTGTCTGTTGTCTACACTTTGGACAAGGGGCAACCTAAAATGCACGATTACTCAAATTCATTTTTTAATATTCTTTAAAAAATAAGATATAAGACACTACAGCCCATTAAGGACCTTGGCCTGCTTCCAAATTTGCCCCTATACTGCAATATTCTGTGACTTTCTTCACCACAGTCTCACGGCAAAGGCGTTCAGATCTCTCTTCACGTCCTGCATCCACGTTAATCGAGACTACCTCGGATCCTGCGTCCACCTGGACGAGCATCGAGAACCCTCCCCAAGGAGCTATCATGGTCAGCACGAAAAACGTGTCCAAGCCACCGCATCCTCGCACTTTTCACGGTTCCCACAAAACTACGAACCGTCAGTATAAGTCCCATAAGTCACAAAGGACCGAATTATGGACTAATAAATCAAGGTCATGGGTTAACAGTTTTGATTTAAGGATGTCCTGGAGTGCAAAATGCACGATTACTCACATTCATTTTTAATGTACTCGTACATATTTATACTTTCATTTATATTTTGGTAAATAAACAAGTTAATCTCTCTCTGTGTTCAACTGTTTTGATTTTCTTATTATTATTATTGATATTATGTTTTGAGATTCTTCATCGGTTTGACAAGAGCAAAACGCAGCAGATTGAATTATCGTTACCTATGAAGTGTTGTAAAATCCGGAAAAAACGTCAATCCCGTTTTTGATAAGTAAAATTACGCATATCTCACGGTGAATGATAGCATCCACTCAATGCTCGCCCTAGCAGCTAATATGGAATGAGGTTCCGAATGTCATAACTCCCTAATAGCCCTCCTCATTATGACTTCACTTCTTCTTCTTCTTCTTGATTTGGAACCCATTCATTTCACTCTTCATGACCTATATTTAAAATCCAACGTACAATCAACCTGGTGGTCAGTTTACTTATATGAAAGATCAAGTGTAATTTAAAACTTTAAAGAAAATTAAGAAGAAAAAATGTTTTTCTCCAATAGATGAAAACGAATAAAATGGAAATAGCAACACACTAAAATCCTGTGATAACATCCAAAAGTTATGCTTTTAAGTGGGACATGACTTAAAAATGTAATCTGAATCATCTGGCAAAAGAATCAGGAAAAAAATAACGAAAAAGTTTTATCTCTACTCGATTCTGATATCTAACCTGAACCAAGAATTTAATTACCATCAATCCAAAACATTATTTGTAATAAGTTTATTATCAAATCTGTTTATAAATCGAAACTATCTACTCTACAAGGTACCTCGTGACATGGATGTGTCTGCGGCTGAGGATCATATTTTAATTAGATGGTGTACGATTCGAAGAGAGGTTTAGGTTTATGATGAATCCGAAAGGATGTTTATGATGAAAGGCCTCCACGGCTCAGATGTGACCCACCAGTCCTAACGAAATGCCGTGATGTCTATTAAAGGTATTGAAACCAAATAATGTTGATCCGTCTCATCATTCTACACCTCGTCAATTATCATAACAGTTACGAGGAAAAGATTCTCGTCCGATGAAAAAGCAACTGAAAAGGGTTGATAATAGTAAACATAGTTGTTTACTGGTACATCGCTTTACTATTTTTCTCTGTTTACAAAATGTTTTACGACCCTCATGTCTAAAAATACTTCTTTCATCGTAGCCGCACCAAGTGAAAATTCTATGTCCCATCTAAAGGTACGTTTCCTGAAAGCATTCATCACTTCTCACGAGTCCAGAAAAATATGACATTAGATAGGTGAAAACGAACATTAGGTTGTTTCCATTAAGCCTCGATATCGGAAAACACGCCGAGATTGAAGAGTGACTAACGAGCCAACAGCGAAAGCTGATAATACCTTCTTTTACTTCTTTGATCGTTGCCGAACAAGTAAGGTTGTCGCGAGCGATCACCTCGAATCCCAGGTCTTTGAAAGTCTTCACCAAGTTATCGCGATCCGCCTGCGTGCCGCTACGATCCTTGAGACCCGGCACGAAGAATTTCTCGTTGTTCAGAATCAAACAAACTCCCCTCTTCTTGTGACTCATCTTGTAAAAGAGAGCACCGGCGTCCACAGACATTTTGGCTACGGGTTTCTTGAACCTGGAGCCAGCAGACCTGTAAATAGACACCGGTTGAAAATTATTGACGATAATAATAACGAAACTAACTTATTCAAAACAGAAACAATGTATGCGCCTATCGCTATATGCCAATTTTAAAAAATGATTAACCATTTTAAAAAATAAATAAATAAAAGTAGACTCGGAATATTTTATGAAAAACAATTACCTACTTACTAGAGACTTACAATTTGGTCTTTTTTTTCAATAAACTTTATTATTTAAAGGAAATAGTACTGTTAGGAATACGTAAGGCAAAGCGCTAATTAACGTGACACTTGAGGTTAGGGGCGATTCAGCAATCGACCTACTAACCAGAATTTCGTGCTCTGATTATTACTCGTATTTAGTACTCAACCCATTGCCGGCCAAGGGTAGAAATAAATTTAAAAGTTGGAATTTTTATGTAAAAACATTATATTCAAGAATGTTTGAACATGAAATGAAGCTCACAAATTTTCAATAAATTTCAAAACAAAAGATAACGAACGATGCGAAAACGCATCGTTGGCCGAAAGCAGGATCACTTGACATGGAACAGTTTGAAACACTCCGGGTACAGATGAACGTCCCATTTCTCGCAGAGATACAATGTCTGTCCACCACAGCATGTGCAGCGTTTCTTTGAAGCTGTGGAATGCCGTAATATGAATCAAATTATGAATATTATGAGTCAGATCTCATTTCATAGTAGATCCTCCTCACTCCGTTAGCAGGCATTTTCGGAGCTTCAGGAGTTTCAGTCTCTCAACGGGATCTTCGTTCCACACCAAGCTCAAGACAAACTCTTGATAAGATATCCACCTGCGACATTTTGTCATTATTCACGTATCGGTTAAGTTTTCAGGCGCTGACTAAGGCGTTCCCGATCCCGTATCTGAAGAGTAGCAACCACCAATTTTTCCCCGCCTTGATGCGGTAATTTACCACGCCGTTATGGACGTTCACCCCTCCCATGAATTTATTGTAGTCCGAAATCATCTTATGCTGATCAAATGCAACGCCGGCTTTCTGGTTTCTGTCTGTACCAGCGATGTCTTTGTTGTCGTGTGCCAGGGCTATTCCGTTGAAATTTTCGTCAATGTCTTCTTCGTCTGTTAATGCATCCACAGGCGGGGGTGTATTATGCTACATGATTTGAATATAGTAATCGTCATCAGAAAGTCAATTGATTAGTTCATACAGAATGGCATGCAGAATGGATCTCGTCAATAAACCAAGCTTTGCCGATTTTTGGATCTATTGAAAAAATTTTTAAAAACCTCGAATACACCACTGAGGAAAATAAAAAGGTTACGGAGGTAAAATACCGAGAAATAGGATAAGCTGGACCGAACATGCCGGAAAATAAACGAGTAGGCACTCTAGTATCGCTCATTTTCCCAGGATCGAATTTGAGCTTCCATGATCACGCTTTCGGCCAAAGGTGCGTTTTCGCATTCGTCGATCTTCGTTGTTGTACAGCCAATACCATTATTTATTAATTTTCTGTTTTGAATGTACTTGGGTTCTACACTATTCCAAGCATTCAGGATCAAGAGTGGAGAAGTATAGTTCCTTCTCCAACATAACGAAGAATGCCACAAGGTCAGAGCTCCTCCAGACCATCAAAAATGCCTCCTTTTCAAAACATTCTCCAAATTCGCAATGAGTACCTGAACGTTGGAGCAAAATTTTGTTGAGCAGGTTAGAAACACAATTAACGAGAAAAGTTCATCTACAACGATTTTCCAATATTCTCAATTCCTAAAAATTCATAAATATGACGATACGAAAACGCATCAGTGGCCGAAAATGGGTTAAAGTTATAATAAGACAATACCTATAATAAATAGTTCGTTTGTAAGATTAGCGAAACAGTTACAGGTAAGTATGCTGTTAAAAAACACGGCAAGATTGAAGAGTGTCTAACGAGTCTTTACCGTTCAGTTCAGATGGTGGTGGCGGAGGGCGTTCGACGATGCTGTATATCAAGCCGATTGTATGATTGGTCAATGAGGTTGTTAATCGTAGATAAGATTCCTAGATGACTTCAGGAACCATAGCGATATCAAGGTTAGAATGGAGCACTGAGTTTCGGACGAACCATGGGGCCCCAGTGGTTAATCTCATAACCCAATTTAGTCTTTAGCAAATTTAAGTAGAGGCTAAATTTAACGCCCAATCGATTTGAGAGGTCGGTTTGAGATCCGAAGAATGATTTTCTTATAAAATTACAGAATAGTTCTTCGCTAAATCATAAGGTTTGTTCGGAGAGGCAGTCCTGAACGGTTCGGAGGTGTTTGGAGGAGCCCAGAGGAGTTCAAAGGAGTCCAGTCGCCTCTATCCCCTCCCCTTTTCAGTTCCGGGTTGGTTCTGAACTGGTTCGGGACTGCCTCTCCGAACAGACCATTAGGCTCCACTTTTATAAATATTGTCGGGTAAATTCATCAAGTCTTTATTTTGTTAATTTTCTTGACTTAGTGAATATGACGGCAGCCACTGTGCCCGTGAAGACGTGAAATTCACCGACTCACTTGAATAGATTCGTTTTCGATCTTCATCATGTAGATCCTAGATGAAAATACGAGTAGGTAGTAAGGATTTTCACGATTGAACGATACCCACAGCCAGAGGTGTTACCATTTTCCAGTTCCCAATTTTCCTAGTTTTTCAAAGCCTCATATTTTCCCTACCGGTTTTGTTTTGTGCTACATGTCTACATCTTCAATACCATTAAATTCCCAAACCCCAAGTTTCCGCTACTTGTTTCTAAAGATGACATGGATACCTGCAACGTCGGAACGAATACACGTCTCCCACCTTCCCCACTCGATGAAAGTATTTGGGGAAACTTGGTAAACTACAAAGGAACGTAGGACCTGTCAAGTGCGGAAATGTCAAGGTCCTAATTTTCCTCTAGGTGTTTCTATTAAAAGGAAGGTACTTCACACGTAAGCAATATAAAATCCAAAATGCATTGCTTTCCCGTGGAAGCATTTCTAATCCTATGAGAGGAAGCTAAACTACCCAACCAGCAGATGGAGTTTCTAATGGAATTGATGCCGTTGAGCGTGAAAATCACACCATAACAGCACAGCGAAAGTACAAAAATGTGAACCCCAGTTTCCTTTCAAATTTAATTTCCATTTTCTTAGAATTTTTGTGAGGATTTATTACAGTCACGGGAGCAATCTGCGTACTAAGTTGGATCATCGTAGATTTAACTTCCGAAAAACTTGGGGGCTTAACGCCGTTTTAGACGATTTTGCTGATTTACTATCGAGAGGTAAATAGGTACCTACGTATAGGAATAACAAGAGAGAACCCTTTTTGAGATAGATATGTTTTGGTTTATTATTTTCAATAATAAGCCTTTGGAATCGAGCAAGAAAAAAAAAATTTAACCCCCCCCCCTCAAAATTTGATGTTTTACGTTTCAACGTACGTAGAATACGAAAATCGAATAAAAAAATTTCCGTCCGTCCGCCGTACGCGGCACTTTTCTTAGCAACACTGGACCGATTTGGTTCAAATTTGGTATATGGGCTCCATTTGGTGTCTAGTTGTGCCGCGAAGCTTTTGGTTGATGTAGGTCAATTCTAAGGGGTGAAAATTAAGGGTTGAAATTTTCAAGAGTGCCCTAGCTCGAAAACTCTCGAAATAAGGGTATCGTTTTTTCACCAATTTTAAATAGTATTGAATTTTTAAAAATTTTTGAGACCACCCGGAGCTCTGTAGGACAAACCGTTCGGTCCCTACGAGTACTTGAAGGTTTTCCTTCGATAAAACAGAATCATGAGTGTGAATCGCAAAAGAGGTCTAATCTCCATTCAAATTTTATCGGACTAAAATGCGATCGCTGTTCATTTCTTCGATTTGTATACAGTTTTGCCTTCTGCGTAACCAGTAATCAAATTTCTATATGAAGCTTTCTATTTTTCCAATCGAGTGTGAAGCGTTTAGTTCTTTCTAATAAACTTGATTGTGAAGGTGTGAAGCCAGTATGGTGTGGTAGGTAGTACCTGGCTGGTAGGTTAAAAAAAGTTGGTAGGTAAAACAAATGTTGGTGGGTAAAAAACGCTGCAAATCATTGCTCAAAGGCTTCTTCGCTCTTCAGATCACTGATCAGCTGAGTGAGCTCCGAAGCCATTTTCAATCCTATTGAATGGAAGTGCTCTTCCGGGCGTCTCCAGCATTCGAGGAGATCTTCTTCACTCCTCAGATCACTGATCAGCTGAGTGAGCTCCGAAGCCATTTTCAATCCTATTGAATAGAAGTGCTCTTCCAGGCGTCTCCAGCATTCGAGGAGATCTTCTTCACTCCTCAGATCACTGTTCAGCTGAGTGAGCTCCAAAGCCATTTTCAATCCTATTGAATGGAAGTGCTCTTCCAGGCGTCTCCAGCATTCGAGGAGATCTTCTTCACTCCTCAGATCACTGATCAGCTGAGTGAGCTCCGAAGCCATTTTCAATCCTATTGAACGCAGGAAGCTGAAATTTGAGAGGGAAGGTCAAGGGAGAATACAGATGGTGGTAGGTGCTATTGATGGAGAACCAGTGATCTATACAGAAGGGTGATCTATACAGAAAATAATAAACCTTTGAGCAATGATTTGCAGCGTTTTTGGGCTGGGAGTCATTCTAAAAGTTGCGTAACGACACCAAAACTCGACGACTCGGCACTTTAGATTATTATTAACTCGAATGAAAACTGAAGGCGACCAGTATTTTGAGGCAGGTACCAAGGAATAATTCACCGGTTTTCAACCAAATATTAAGTTATTAGGTACAAATTAAACGAAATATGCGTATTTCAAATACTTAGGTAAAACGCGTTTACAGTAAACATATCCACAATTCAATGTTTTTCCGTGAAGCGGAGAAATTCATTGTTTTTTCTTGTCTTTCAACCACAGAGCTCTGAGACTATTATTCGTTATAGAACCCTTATCCTTCTCCCTGGGGAGAATACTGCGAGAATTCTGGGGAAAATACTGGGATTTTCTCCCCATAGGCGGCAGATGTCCCCGCAAGGCAAGAGAGAGAGTTTATCCATGTCATCAAATTTGAGAGTTTTTCGTCAAGTGAAAATAACTGAGTCATTATAGACAAGAGAAATTCACTAAAGTCAGGTCCATTTCCTCGGAAAGTGGGTGCCTCACTTAATTTACGCATTTTAATTGAGGCCAAATTTCAACCCTCTAATCCAATTTGTTTCCAGCGAAATATGTCTCACCAAAAACTGAATATTTGAAATTTGATTTTCTCGAAACAATGGAATATGACTAAATGAATTTCACCAATGGGCCGACGAGAACACGTAAATACAATGGTACTGTTAGCTAGCAGTAAATCATCTCCATAAGGTCTAGCTCAAGTCTGCTCCTTGTGCTGAGTGGCCATTTGGACATTCAGAAAAACGGTAAGGCCATCACTCAGCATTATTACATTATTAAACCTGCTTGAATCATATTACTGTCACTCCGTACATAACAACCGATGGTTTTTCTCAAGAAGGACGGAGATAACCCCCACTCTCATCTGCAGCTATGGACAATAAGGTTGAAATTGAGGTAGGCAACCACTTGTTGTTCCTCGAATGAAATGGGACTCGAGAAGCTGTCTTGGACGTAGGTGACTTTTGAAATAATTAATTATAAATATATATATAACTACGCTAGGTAAAAAATCCAACAAAAATTCAACTTACGACGATCCAAATCCCAAAACGTCCGGCTCGTCGGTTTCGACATCTGCAGGGAGTTGGTTGGCATCAACCACCGAGACTCCGTTTTCTTTCGCTGATACTTCACTCATTTCGGATAACGAAGTGAAGATTTTTCTAAGTAGATAAGTACCTGAAAATTATATTTAATTGAAAAAACTGAATAAAAGCTCTCTTGGTCGAAAACAATACCTCATCTAATGAGAGCAATAACAAAAGAAAACACTTACCTCTACACCACTTTTCTCTAAAGAGCCTTCCCCTCTGGCCTATCCGTACAAATAAAAATTAATTTCGATAGAGAAGAAGATGATTTAGATAAAGAAGAAAACAGAAGACAGAAATAGGAAAATGCATTCACCAACCCCCACTCTCGACTCTCCACAATCGAAAACGATCAAAACGAAAAGCGGCTGTTTGCAGTGACTAGACGTTCAAGGGAACAAATTTCACACGGCTTCGGCTATCGGCGAACAAGGCCGAACCGTGCCGAGTGTCAGTCCTTCGTTTATCTGTTATCAAGGCGATAACGCGGCGCGTGAAGTTGTTCTTTTTCAACGCGACAACATCGTTGATTAATTTTACCTTGAGTTCTAGTACTTAGTTTTTGCCTTGCTCATTTTACACGTGTGTTTTTCCTGATTTCCCAGTGTGATTATAGTATATCTGGACGACGGGTACTCTGCTAAGTGTATCAATCTGTGACAAAGTTCTTGCCCACAACGATAGTCGTACCTACTGTGTCGTATTGTCGTACGAATGTTCGTCGTCGTGCGGTGTTATTCCTTCGAGAACTAGAACAGTATAACAACGACATACCTACTGTCCTTACAATGAGTGCAACATTCGCTCGAAAGTGGGACGACTAGAAGACCCGGCCACCAAATTCTATCGATTTGTTTAGCACTGTTTGCTGTTGCGGGATAATGACTGTTGTACTGAAGGAATATGATGAGAAGGTTCTCATAAAATCTTGCGAAAATTGCAATCCTGTAACAGGATGGTTGGCGAGAACCAGAGGAGCCGATGGTAGATTACAGAAGGTACGGAACATAGGTATACAAAGATACCACCGTCTGCTCCAAGCACTTTGATGAAACCCCAGAAAACCTTGACTACAAAAGGCCGCACTCTCATACCGGCAAACGTAAGTAAATTTATTTACCTTTCTATGTTTATTCAGTAGGATAGTTTTACCTCAGGTAATAAATGAAGTTCTGGTGATACATCAGCATACTAGCCACGTCTTCATGAATCTTTACCTAAATGCTGATCTGACGCCACTGGTACCTAACACACTAAATAGGTACTATACTATACTACTATACTATACTATTTGTATTTCTCTTTATAGGCTCTTCATTTATCTTTTATTTTTCTTTATAGGCTCAATTTCAAGTAAGAAGGGATTACATATTGACACACAAATGGGACTTACTGGACTCTACCTCTAGCAACCTACCAAGTGGTAAGTATAAATGATGATGTTTTTTCTCGGTCGTGATGGTAATGGAGACTGTTGGAGATGACTGCATGAATGAAGAAAATGGGCTTCTGGAACCTCCTGAATATGTTTTGTACCTAAAGAAATAATTTGTAACGATGTTCATATTTGTTTGGCTTCTCCCACGACCAGTTCAATCTGTATTCAAACATTGATTTGCCAAAAGTTCAATTGAGTTGAGTATGTCAAAATCTACTTCATAGAGCTGTGTGGTGCAAGATGGATTTTCCGATTTTCGAATCTCAGGGTGGCCACGTTTCCAAACTGAGTATAAATACATTCCAAACTGAAAGTCAAAGGGGTCCAAAATTAATAACATTCATTTTAGACGACTTTAATATACAACATGAAACATGGAAGTTGTTACCTTAAAAAACAACTGAAATGAGGAATTTCACCATGTCGGAATTTCCTATTTTTGACCCCAAAATCGGATTCAGCACCTCTAAAAACCACCTAAGGCAAACTTTCAGCCCAAACTTCCTAATTTACGAATAAACAAAACAGTGTAGAAAATACGAATGTTTAAAACAACCGGGAAAATGACGTCATGCTGGAATAGTTCATTTATGGCCGCTTGAAGCGCTGAGATCGAGAAATCCATAGTCCCCAGATGGAAAATTTCATGAAACAGTAAAGTTCGAAATCGAAAAACTGAAGAAAAAAATATAAAAAGCAAGATGGGGAAAATTAGGTTTCCTCTGTTTTTGTTTGATAACTTTTCTCTTAGAAAACACGATTTCGTCGTCCCAATGGGCAACACTGGGAGGAGACGGCGATCCGAACAGCCCAATCAGCGAGCGTTCCTGCTGCACGTCTGTTTTCCCGGTTAGTTTTGAAATTAAAAATTTTGACTGTCTCCCAAAAATAACAGGAGACTTATTTTCCGAAATCAGCCCGCTTTTCATCTATCCCACACCATTAACTATTCAGGAAAAATGCAAATAGAAATCGGTGAAATTCCTCATTGTCAATTCCTCCACAGTGATGTCTTTATCTCATGAAAAAAACTGCCTTTCCCAGAAGAATTTTCCTGACTTTCAGGTCGTGTGGCTACTCTGAACTTTCATTTCATCAAATCCAAAATTTGTAAGCTACGTAGAATTGCTACCTACTGGCTTAGTCATTTTATTGATTTATTTTGTACTGCACCTCAAATTGTGATTGTTAAGTAATTTAGTTGTGTTGTAATGTATCTATACTCAAGTGTTTTCATTTTAATTCGTGATTCTCGGTTGAGAAAAACGTAATTTGTTATCAATGATCTGTCCACTTCAAGTACCTATGTATGAATGAATGTTTTGTAATAAATTTTCTTCATTTTAAACTGTTTCCTGTTAATTTAATACCATAATTATTCCAGAAATGTTAGGGTTGGGAGAAAACTGTGAGTTGCTGATAATCTAACTTGCGAACCATTTTGGCTCAGATGTGTTCAGATTTGAGTTATATGCATTTTTAGTGAAAAGTGGAGAGTCAAAGTTTGCTATTGGTGCACTGGTTAAGTAAAATGCAACTAATTTTGGATGAGAATGAACTTATTAATTTTCATAATTTACCTAAAAACTATGGAAGTAAGATTCTTGGTTGAGCATAGTTTATAAATTAATTTTTTCAAATAAGAGGGAAACTTGAAATTGTTGGAGATGTCATAGTGAAATGCTATCCAAAGTGAGTATTACAAGGGTATTTCATACGTTTCGGATACAAGTTCTAGGTTAAATAATACAAAAATGATGCCGCATAGGTACCTACTCTTGAAGTTCGTGAACTCCTAGGAGCAAAATTCATACAGTACCCGACCCTCTTATTTACTTACTTATTATTAATTAGAAAAATATTAAATGAAAATGAAATAAAATTAGGGTGTCATAAATAAATCCAGGTAGGAATCGGAAATCTACAGCTCTAGCTAGGAAATAGAAAGTTTACAGCTTGAAAAAAATTGAGACCGGAGATCGTCATGAAAACGGAAAAAGGCGCGGACTGACACTCGGCTGGGTTCGGCCTTGTTCGCCGATAGCCGAAGCCGTGTGAAATTTGTTCCCTTGAACGTCTAGTTTTGCAGTGTTGACGACGCATTCCCGTTCCCCAATGCCACCAACTCATGGAAGAGAAGTATCCATAAAACGAATAAAATATCCACCTAAATTCCTTCCATCCCTTCTCAATGCATGACATTTTTTGCTTCCGAGTCTACCAAGTAGCGGAAGCTTTCATAGGGGACCATCTAAATACTAATCTGTAACATCCCTAAGAATTTCATCGAAATCGGATGGAAAATGTAGAAGTTATGGCCGTTACAAGGAATTCACGTTTGCGCATGCGCAGTAGCTTCTATCAGTCCGAGGATGATGATTTTCATAGGGGACCGTCTACACACCAACCCGCACAATCCCTGAAAATTTCATAGAAATCGGACAATAACTTCGTATAGTTATGCGCGTTACAAGGATTTCATGACAGACAGACAGACAGACAGACACGGAACCAAAATTGTTCAGAAAGGTCTGAAACGCAAAACGCGAGTGAAAATTTTGATTTTGGAGAACTTTTTTTTTCGTCCTTGAAAAGTGAAAACAAAGCTTCCACTACCTTGGTAGACTCGGAAGCAAAAAGTTCTCCAAAATCAAAATTTCCACTCGCGTTTTGCGTTTTAGACCTTTCTGAACAATTTTGGTTCCGTGTCTGTCATGAATTCCTTGTAACGCGCATAACTATACAAAGTTATTGTCCGATTTCGATGAAATTTTCAGAGATTGTGCGGGTTGGTGTGTAGACGGTCCCCTATGAAAATCATCATCCCCGGACTGATAGAAGCTACTGCGCATGCGCAAACGTGAATTCCTTGTAACGGCCGTAACTTCAACTGTCCCCCAGGGGTCGCGGGTTCGAATCCCAGCCGAGGCTAAGTATTTTTTTGATCCAATCACATACATCTACTCACTTAATTTTTCATCCGAATTTGATGAAATTTTCTAGGATTGTCCAGATTAGCGTGTAGATGGTCCCCTATGAGGGTAGTGGAAGGTACTGGTGTTTTGAGATGCATCTGTTCATCTATATAATCGGGTTATGGATACGAGGAAGCTATGTGCCACACCTACTTGGCAGGCGTTTTCAATTTAAGAGCTTGACCTTGACTTTAAGGTAGAAGGTAGTGGAGATGACATTTTTCAATGAATGATGAAAAATGTCCTCCAAAATGAAAATTGCTTTCGTTTCAGCCTTCCTGAACACTTCTGTTTTAGTGTCGGTGCGTCCGCAAAACCATAAATAATAGATTCTGTCCGATTGATTTTAACATGGATTTAGTATCCCTAGGCACCTAATTAGTGCATTTTCAGGGTTGTGCGAGTTGGTGTGTAGAAATTGAAAGCTCAAAGAGTGCCCAGATATAAAGCAGCCACAGCGCATCCACCAAAATGAAATCTAAATTGGCTAAGTAAAATTAAGTACGAGTAAGTAAGTAAAATTTACTGTCGAACGGGAAATTTAATGTCGTCGCCGTCTGATGATCAAATTCGGTAGTGGTAGGTACTTGGAGAAGGAAGTTTAGATTAGGTATCAACTATGCATCGAATCATCTATACAACACCCACTAGGCAGACGTTTTCCCAAGGTTTTCAAGCGACACAATAAACCCATAATAAATAATTTATCAGAACAGTAGTTAAAATTTCATCTACAATGCAACTTCTCATGTTTTACAGTATAGGGGCTTCTAATTTATTTACCTTCCAGAGGCGAACCGGTGGTGGGGTGATCAGATAGCGCCTGTCCTTGAAACCGCCGGGATCAGGATGTCACCGTTGCCAGCCAGTAGAGCTTCGAGCGTTGCCACAGCAACAAGATGGACTGCATCATCAATTATCCCTCCGATTGCGAGTTTCCCATTCAAAACCTTCCTTACGGGGTTTTTTCAACCGCTCAAGATGCAAGTATCTCTATTATAAACATTGAACTTCTGTTATCCACTACAAACGAGATGACTTGGCTTCTTAAAGGCAATTATTACCGTCATCTTTTGTACCTTATACTTTTGATCGACCATCGTTCAGTTTTCCTGAAGAAAATTAACGCATTTTATGGTAGATACCTCTACCAATAATATCATGTCTATTGAACAAGTTGGGAACTACTATCCATCAAATTCTTGAATGAACCAGACATTGTACATGTTAGCAGGTAGTTTTGATTCAGCAGGATAGGTAGGTAATATTCAAATTCTACAAGTCTCTAACACACTTTTTAAAAATTAAAATTTCAACATACCTATGCTACACATCAAAATGTACCTAATCTCAATATTTATTTATTCACAACAAAATCTAATTATGCTGATTTTTCTAAATTTAATTCAATCTATAAACATAAGTAAATTGGATATTAGATTTATATTTTTGAAAATACCTGAACATTTCAAAATGTATTTCTTAACCCATTTCAAGCCGAGGGTAGAAATAACAGAGTGATGGGAGGAGGAGGATGAATTATTTTACAGAATTCCGGTCGAAATAAGGCTTTATTTGCTCATCAATCGAGAGCAAAAATGCTCCAAATTTTATGAATTTAACATTTTATAGGATTTGAAAGGTCTCAGTTTTCTAAATCGGTATGATCCATTTCATTGTTAAAAATCTAAAAAAAAAATCTAGATAAAATGTAAAAATCTATTTACGGACCAGAATCTGTTTCCACTCATGGCCCCAGGATCGAATTTGAGCCACCATAATCACGCTTTCTGCCAAAAGGCCTCTTTTTCAACTAAATTTCCCAAATCTTATTGAGCTCCCGAATGTCGAAGAATTTTTTTCTTTAATTTTGAGAACAGCATGAACGAGAAAAAATTCTTCTACAAAGATTTTTCACGAATTTAACACTCAAAAAATCATTATTATGATGATGCAAAAATGCATCAGTGGCCGGAAATGGGTTAAGAATGCTTAAAATATCCTGGCCCCCAAAATTATTCATCTACGCTGATTCTATTGAGATTTGGATTCTTTTAGATCGTATTTGTGGTTAAATGTTATCTTAATTACTTTTAAAACGATTTACATTGTAGGTACTTAGCTATCTCACCACCCAAATATTTTACAAGCATTGTTTAATTTTACAGCTGCGAAAAAGGATTGGAGTGGCGATTGGTGACTCGATTCTTGATTTATCCAAGATCAGCCATTTGTTCGATGGCCCTCTGCTGTCGAATCGCCAGGATGTGTTTGCCAAGGTGAGTAGGAAGGTGCCTCGTTCATACGTTTTGGTTGGAAGGGTAAAAAAAAGTTACTGACAAAAGAAAAAAAGTCCATTCATGTATGGTTAAGAAAAGGAACAATGGAGTTGCACTTTCTTTTAGAAAGTTTTTTTTTTACACGATTCTTGGTTTTTTCGATTTTCAGTATACCATATCAACATACTGTATGCACTGGGTATGCTTTGAAGATGTTAGGAGTCCATATTCATGTTCTACTCGTCTCCACAAACTCATAGAGTACCCACATGGCTATTGTTGGTTTCTTTCGATTTTCAGTATACCATACCAACATACTGTATGCACTGGGTATGCTTTGAAGATGTTAGGAGTCCATATTCATGTTCTACTCGTCTCCACAAACTCATAGAGTACCTACACGGCTACTGCATTTCTGGGTACAACAAATATACGCACGTATTCATTATATATATAAATAAATACATACTTTTCTTACTTTTAGACAATTTTCATTTTTGAAAAACGCATTTATATCAGAAATTTGTGCTGAATCCGAATATACCATATATTACCATGATTTTTAAGGTAATAACCACAAAAAACTGGAAACCCCCATTTTTTAATTTTTTTTGAATTTTGGACCATTTTGGATTGTCCAAAATTGCTGGTTAACGAACTTGACCTACTGTTTGTTGTTACGAACATTTTGGCAAAAACTAAAAGAAAAATGTCTAAACAATTACTCAAGCTACCTATCGTGCGGAATGACACACACACACACACACATATGATTTTTGGAAAAACTTCAGGGATCGTTTCAGAATGTTCCAAAACGGATTTCAGTGTAAAATTTTTTCGAAAAAGTCCATTCTAAAAATTTTGAGGCCATTGCAATAGCTTCATTTTTTTGAAAATTCGCTAATTAGTGGCGACTTGTTACCTACCAAACATGGGTAAGTAACTAGGCACTTACCAATACTTGTTATCTATGTGTAGGTAAAGTCATGTCTCCTTTATGACTTTGGAGAAAAGTAGACGAAAAACTTATTTAAAATAGAAGCAATTCACCATCGTGTTACGATCACCTACTGATAATTAGTCAGAAACACGACAGTTGATCGCTGATTTCGGCAAATTGAGTGGTACCTACGCTGACAGTGGATTGCAAATCATGATTTTAGTAGATACTTAGGTGTATTGGAAGTGTTACGTTACGACCAGCCAGTAAGAATTTTCCCCAAATACTTTTGGGAAAACAGTTTTTGGAAAATTAATTCAAAATCAAATTACCTACTCCTGGAAATGTCTACAATTTTTATGCCAGTAGCTGATGCCCATAAGGAATTAAAAAATAGAAAAAAACCGCAAACCGCTAGGAAATCGGCCAAAAATTTACGTGAAAAACTATTCAATGATAAAATGCGAAGAGAGGGGAGAAGAAGGGGGACAAAGTTCATCCTAATTATTGGTCGGTGAGAGTTTCATCGTTATTTTCAGTACCTACCTACTTGAGATACGCAAATTTTGAAGTATAATCTGAGTTGGATTCGGTTCCCTTTGTGGTTGTTAGCTGTTTGGCAGCCGGTAAGCAATCGACCAGATCATCCTAGAGCCAGCCTCTAACAACCCTCCAAATTTAAGCAAAATTGGATCACTAGCAGGAGAGAAATTGTGTTTCACACGATGATGTCTTAGAGAACCATCAATTATTGCTAAATTTGTATAAACCATGACATTTCTTGATTATCGAACTATCATTCGTAGTTTGCAAGGAACGACGAATTATCAAATATTGTAGGCATCAAAAGCTCTAGAACGCTTATCTCTGTCTTTTTTTGCGTATTACCGTAGAGATTTTTTAAACCTGTATTGCACTAATATTATTTTGTTCATTATCCGGATTGTGAACAAAGTTACGAGTATTTATGAGGGTTAGCTCTACTATTTTGAGACTTATTAGATCTTTTGAGAATGGAGAATGTTGGGAAGCGTTCAAAATCATACTTCAGAATACACGGTAATTATTTTCGGGTTATTTTAATTCATGTTTTCAACCTTACGACAGTAAATTGACAATAACTCCCACACTTTTTGATAGGTAAATCAAAATCTGATCAAGTACAACGTTAGAAAGAACTTTTCATTTCATCTATGTCCCATGACAAATCAAATTTTTAATAGTTTTTTTAGTAGTAATATAGTTATTTATTTAAGACTGTGATAATGATTAATTAGGTGATGATGACTATATTAAGTGATATTGGCTGTGAAGATGAGTGTTGTGTGATAATGAATGTGATATTAGGTTAAGCTGCGTGTTCATTTGTTCTAAAGATTAATTATAGATTTTATGCGTGAGCTTTGTTTTTTAGTCTAAGATGCTCTTCTTGTTGTCGGTGTTGGAGCCGTTTGCGGGTGTATCGTGGGTTGGGGCTGCCTTGGTCCCGCCCGGGGGTGGCTTCCTGTCCTGGTTCGTCCTTGGGTCGAATGTGCAGAGCGTCCTCTGAGGACGCTGTGCTTTTGGCTTTGGGAATCCACCATGGTGGGTGGGCCCGGGAAGGGCCGGGGTTCCCCAGGCCCCGCGACGCTTGCGGCTCACACACACCTCCCTTGACTTGCCATATTCATACCTCAAGTATTTGTTTATTTTGGCCAATAAAATTCATTATCATTATCATTAACCCTAATTGGACCATGGTGTCACTAGTGTCACCGAAAACATCTTAGGAATCCCATCTTGGATTATGAAATAAAACACTGTAAATTCGCGAGAAGAAATTAGGTATAATTGGAAGAGAGTTACACGAGAGAGAACACATGAACAAGATGGAGACTTCAGAAAAAGATGTAGGGGGACTGATCTACTTCTAGTAGCAATCCAATGGAGCTAATTAGGATTATCCCTCCTAAATTCAACATCCCACAGCTGTCCCAAGATGTCACCAGATTAACTATATTTAAATTGTAATTTAAAAATTAGGTAATGGAAGGAGCTGAATTTTTTGAATTAATTTTTGTACATTTCTAGAAGTCAAACAATGATGTTATGACATAAATTTTGGAATTTTTTCATCAATTTATTTGGAAATTTTTTTATAACTCTATTTTGAGACTTCCAATAGTCCACAAAAAATTCTGCTGTCCATTAAATTTAAAATTGCAATTTAATTTTGGTTACTCCGGTGACACCTTGGGCTATGGAGTTCCTGAGATGTTTTCAGTGACACTAGAGATACCATGGTTCAACTAGGATTGAAAGTAGGACTTAAGGGTCAAAAGTAACCGAAGAGTTTCTTTCAAACGAACTTAGATACGATAGGTAGGATTAAATACGATAGGTATCCATTTTTTTAAACTTTTTTTTTTCACGGATTCTAATCTTTAGGATAAGGTCTATCACCTTACGAGATGTATTCCTTCCGAAACGGGTTGTATCTCGCTATAAAAGCTTGCTAAAAATCGGAATTGCCGACTGAACGGTTTATATCCATCCCGTTGTTTTCAATAAACACTTTTTTTAAATTCGGGTTTCGGATTCTACTTACCTTGAATCGTAAACCATCAAATTTTGAGGGGGTGTTAGAATATTTTTTCTTGCTCGATTCCGAAGGTTCATTATTGAAAATAATGAGTAAATCAATAAAAGAAAATGAAAATGAGATTTTTCTTCACACAACCAAAACCTCGTTTTTATTTCAAAGTGGCTAACATGCATCGTTTTTCAACAAATGGGCTTATATCCAAATGAGAAATGCCCGTGTCTCCCTCAAAACACATGCCAAAATTTCGATATCTGGTCTTAAAATCAAAAGTTCTATGACCATGAAATCTTCCATAAGTCCTTCGCCATGCAATTAGTTTTCCTCAATTTCCCCACAAATATTACAAGAGGATATAAGCCCGTTTGAAAGAAACCTCCAAAAGTTTAAACTATGAAATTGTCTGATTTGTTGGCATATCTTGCTTTCTTTGATCCGCTGTGGGTCTCGATAGCCGCCTTCCAATCTCTCCACGGCTATCGACTCAACGGATCAAAGAAAGCAGTGATTTCAGCAAATCAGACAATTTCAGTTTTGCTTCCGAGTCTACCGAAGTAGCGGAAGCTTTGCTTTCACTTTTCAAGGTTGTGAAAAAAGTTCTCCAAAATCAAAATTTCCACCCGCGTTTTACGTTTCATACCTTCCTGAACAATTTTGGTTCCGTGTCTGTCTGTCTTGCCACAGCCATAACTTCTACATTTCTCATCCTATGTCGATGAATTTAGAGTTACTTTTGACCCGAAGACACGAACAAAACCTCACGATTTATAATAAAAACAAGGGGTTTACTTTAGTGGAGTTGGATAAAAACTTTCAAAACAAAAGTTGTTGCAAATTAGTTGTAGTATCGATCTGAAGTTTTGCGAGTAGAGTCTGATACACCTTAGAATTGAAAATCGATTGGTCGATTTTGAACACACTCGAGGTTTGGCATTCCTCTCTTTCCTCCCCTTCAACATCAAGATACAGGTACCAACCTAATCCTATAAATATAAAAAAATATGATTATTATTGATTTATAGAGCTCTTTGAACGCACTCATGTCCCTCACGCCAGATTGCTGGAAGGAGGCCAGAACCACTCTGCAGTCTCTGCTGTCTTCAAAAACCAACAGCTCCCTGCAAGGACAAACGGAGTAAGTTTTGTTTTAATTTTACCTCTCCCGGGTGATTTACATAAAATATATTTACGTTTCCCTTCGGACTGGTTATGTAACGCGATCAACCGGTTGGCGAGCCCCCCTGTTTGCTCGGATCCAGTTTTGTAGGTGCTCACAAATACCGTCGCATCAACTGGAAATGATACGATCTTGTTGAATTAAAGAATCCGAACTGAAGATTCCTAGTTGAAAATCGAATTAAAACGCTAATAGTCATCCGTAAGTTGACTTGATCGATTAGAGACGATTCCATTTCCCACGGTGAAACATAAGCGATTTAGTACTTAATTAGTAATAACTTAATAATTTCTGAGTTCGAATTTATAAATGCCAAATAACTCAGAAATATGACGTATATGGTCACAAATTTTCAAAATACGCATCCTATAAAGAAAATTGCTATTTCTCAAAAATATGGGAAGATATTGGAATCACCAAGACAAAAATATGCAGATGAATGGTATTAAATGTACAGAGTTATTTCCGGTAGTTGAAAGAATACATTAGCCAGGAGTACAGGGAGCTTTCGATGTAAGGACTTCATCATCAAGCCGCCGAGAGAGTCTCCTGTATTAACCTCAATGGGGGGTGCGCCTTGATTTTTTTTAGATTTTTAATCGAAAGTAGACTACATTCTGAGAATTTTGGCACCAACCGCGACCTTCTAGCGTGAGTAGATCTGTTTCTATGATTTTTCCAAGTTTCGACCGTTTATGACGTCACGCGCCCCTCTCGCCTGGGCGGGACCCCCCATCATAAACGGTCGAAACTTTGAAAATTCATAGGAAAAGATTTGCACACGCAAGAAGGTCGCGATTGGTACCAAAATTCTCAGAATGAGGTCTACCTTAGATTAAAAATAACAATAAACAGTTTTTCCTACCCAGGCGCACACCCCATTGGACCATGGAATCACTAGTGTCACCGAAAATAT
The DNA here is from genome assembly GCA_009739505.2 of Apolygus lucorum. NCBI lineage: Eukaryota > Metazoa > Arthropoda > Insecta > Hemiptera > Miridae > Apolygus > Apolygus lucorum. Next base: position 41,127,198 of record CM019179.2, read on the forward strand.
CTCAGGAACTCCGCACAAATCCCAAAGTGTCATCGGAGTAACCAAAATTAAATTGCAATTTTGAGCTTTATGGTAAGCTGCCTTTTTTTGGGCAATTGGAAGCCTCAAAATATAATTATGACACAAATTTTCAAAATTCTCGTCAACAGCATTTTTTGACTTTTATTAAGCTACAAAAAATTCAGCTCTGTTCGTTAATTTTTAAATTGCAATTTAAATCTAGTTAATCTGGTACAACCTTGGGACAGCCATAGAATTCTTGAGATGTTTTTGGTGACACTGTTGACACCATGGTTTACTTACGGTTAAAATTGCTGGTGACGACTATTAAGGGGGTCTCAGTGAATAAACTGGGTTTCCCGCTTTTCCCTGGCAATTATTGTTTGTTTTTGATGATTCCAGCAGCAATCTTTTAGTTTTTCTATTCCCCAGGTAGATGCACAATACATTTCTAAAATCCTTGAAATTTTCAAATTTAGGTACAACTTATTACTTTTGGAATTAAACAAGTGCACGGGTGTTGAGATTATAAAAATAGAAAGAATGCCACAAGAAACATGAAAATTTGATGATTATTTCCTGAGAAAGCTGAGAAAAATTGTTGGAAACTGACCGGGTATGAAAAGGCTGGGGGAGTCACTGAGGGTGGTGGGTGGCAATGTTGCTCCTTCAGACGGGGGTTGCAGAGCGCCGGTTAGTAAAAGATTCGACTAACCAGTAACGAGGAATAAACGGTGACCTACAGAGACTTCCTTAAAGTGTGCAAATAATCTCTTCAAAATAAATTGTGCAACACATTAAAAATGAGGGGTGACCCCGATTTTTTTTAAAAATTTCAATCGAAAGTAGACCTCATCCTGATAATTTTGACACCAGCCGTTCACTTTTTGGATGAGTAGATCATTCTCTATGATTTTTCAAAGTTTCGAATGTTTATGATGTCACGCGCCCCTCCCCAGCCCACTGTGACGTCATAAACATTCGAAACTTTGAAAAATCATAGAAAACCGTCTTCTCACGCTAGGAGGTCGCGGTTGGTGTAAAAATTCTCATGATGAGGTCTAGTTTAGATTAGAAATAACAATAAATAGTTTTTTCCGATCCATGCGCACACCCCATTGCTACATTGAGAAATTTATTGAATCATTACTCAGCATAAATGCTGATTTTCGGTAGGTATTATACAGGGTGTCTACCATTGAGGTGGACATCCAAGAATCCAGAATCTTTTCTAAAAGGTATTTCCTACAAATATGTATCCTAGCAATTATTTTGTTTTACCTCTCGTTTCTCCAAGTTTTCTTCAACTTTAAGATTTTTTATTGTGCTTTCGACTTTTTGTCATTAAAACTGCGCTAACTCCCGTTATTTACCAAAGAAATTCAAGTTAACAATATTGTTGGAGAGAGTGTTTCCAAGAAAAACTAGTGCAAAATCAAAATCTTATAGTGATAAAACATTTATAAAAATCCAGTCAAAAACCAAAATTTAAATTATTTTCGAAATTTTAATTTTTTTTTGGATTGCTCATTTTGATGGGCGTTTTTGGTTTATTATTTTCAATAATAAACCTTAGGAATCGACCAAGAAAAAAAATGTTTAACACCCCCTCAAAATTTGATGGTTTACGTTTCAAGGTACGTAGAATCCAAAAATCGAATAAAAATTTGGTCGTCCGTCCGCCGTACGCGGGACTTTAGCCACTTAGCATTGACCGATTTTGATGAAATTTGGTATGTAGGCTCCATTTGGGGTCTAGTTGTGCCCCGAAGATTTTGGTTGATGTAGGTCAGTTCTAAGGGTTCCAAAATGAATTATGAAATTTTGAAAACGCCCTAACTCAAAAAAATTTGATATAAAGGTATAGTGTTTCCTTCAATTTAAGATTCTAAAGAATTTTTTGAGACGACCCGGAGCTCTGTAGGACAAACCGTTCGCTCGCTACGAGAATTTAAAGTTTGGACGTACGATAAATCAGAAACACGAGTGTGAATCGCAAAAGAGGTCTAATCTCCGTTCAAATTAAAGCTGACCGAAATGCGATCGATGTTTTCTTCATGTTGGATGGTTGGTGGCTTTGCAGACGAGTAATCTATATAGAAAAATAAAAAATAATAAACCATTGTGTAATAATTTGCAGATTTTATTCGATTTTTGGATTCTACGTAGGTACCTTGAAACGTAAACCATCAAATTTTGAGGGGGTGTTAAAAAATTTTTTTTTGGTCGATTCCAAAGGTTTTTTATTGAAAATAATAAACCAAAATCCAGTCAAAAACCAAAACTTAAATTTTTTTCTAAATTTGAATTTTTTAAAACTTTTTTTGGATTGCTCATTTTGATGGGCGTTTTTTGGAAAAAGCATGGCCAAATTTCAGCTAACCTTTCGTTTTTTACTATGAAATTTACTAAGAAATTCGAGTTATTAGTTACTAGCTTACCTATCATAGTTTACTAAAAAAATTTGAGGAAGAAAATTGTGTTTAAATGCATAAAAACTTGTAATTTTAGTAATAATTAAGGTTTTTTCACAATTCAAAGTGAAAAAAGTTGCATATTGAGCGGGATAAAAAGTGGTGAAGTAAAAGTTGTTGCAAATTGGTTCTACAGTCGATTCCTGAAGTATGAAACCTGAAAAGGTTTCGAGATACCTTTTGTAGCTGTTCATCTATAACCCTTGAAAAGAGAAAAAAACAAAATTTTCACTTAAATTGCACGTTTTTCGAATTCAAAACCATTTCGCTCCTCTTATCTTATAGTAACCCTAAAAACTAATAGGCCCTTGGAAAGCTGAAATTAGGCCGTGTTTTTTCCGTAGAGCGCCCACGGAATTGTGGTAAAACTTCACATTGTATTTTGAATTTTATTGAAATTTCAAATTATGCCATTTTTACTGTGGTTTGAAGTTTACGTTAAAAAAATAAACCATAAGTGGACAAATTTTCTTGAAATGAGCAAAAATTTATGGTTTTACTACAGTTTATGTGCTGTGCCATTTTATAATGCTTTACACAGTTTTCTCCCTTCAGGGTTTTCGTCAAGATAAAAGACGCAACGATGCACCTTCCTGCAGAAATTGGAGATTACACTGACTTCTATTCGTCCATGTCGCATGCCTACAATGTTGGATGTATGTTCAGAGACCCCAACAACGCCCTTTTACCGAATTGGTAAGAAAAGTGTAACACCACTTACTATGCAACGTCTTTCACTAACCAGGTTGGATTCCATAGTAATTCCAAGCCAAATTGATAAAACTCTCAAGAATTTAATTAATTTGTCACTTAGATTTTGAACTTGAAAAGGAATATTATGGAAAATGTGGAAAACATTGATATTTAGTTCAATTAGTAAATTGTAGTGTGTACCTTCCTAGATCTCGAAGTTCTTTCTTCACTACATGAAAATCAAGGTAGTTAAGTGGGTACCTACTAAATATGTACAAGATTGTGAACATTGATGGTAACCTGGCCCAACTTGAACTGTATTTTGACATTTTCATGTCTTTCATATGGCACATAAAAAAAATGCGACGAAATTTGTTGCAACGAAATTTGCTAACGAAATTTGTCCCAAGTCGCCACAATGATGATTATGACCATCAGAAGTGAAGTTGTTAGGTACTTTACAGGTAGGTACTTTACAGGTAGGTACTTTACAGTTAGGTAGGTACTTTACAGTTTGATATTACCAGATCAGCTGAGTAGAAAATTGAGCTCCCAGATCAGCTGAGTAGAAAATTGAGCTCCCAGATCAGCTGAGTCGAAAATCGAGCTCCCAGATCAGCTGAGTCGAAAATCGAGCTCCCAGATCATCCCATGGGGGGGGGGGGGGGGAGGCATGAAAATGTTTCAATGTGTTGCAGACTCGTATGCAAGCGTTTTTATGTGCCATATGAAAGACAGTAAAATGTCAAAAAAATTTTACCAAGTTAATTCAAATTTCCTAGCATTCCTCAGCAAGTTTCTGAATTTTATACGTTTCCTTTCATTAATAGAAGTATATTTGAATAAAGTACCTACTTAAGTTTTAAATTGATACAATAATTACGTTTTTGACTGTAACAGGAAACATTTACCAGTTGGTTACCATGGCAGAGCCAGCTCAGTGGTGGTTAGTGGAACGCCAATCACTCGACCAGTTGGACAGGTATGAATATTTCTGCTCTACAACACTCAAATTCAGTACGTATATCAGCTGTTTGCTCATTAAGGGTTATACAGCTCTGTTTTCAATTGGATTCTAGTAAATTTTGTCTAGATTTGTTACTGCGTTAACCTTCGGAATTTAGTCTGAACCTTTGAACAGTCTATCAGACTAACTGAATTTAAATGCTCTACTCAACATTGGAATTCGTATTGAGAAAAAATATATATAAGGTGGAAGCAAGGAGTGAACACTCACACTCTTCTTTTGGTAAGGAGAGTAAGTCCCCTTTGTAATAATGAGTTAAGGCGGTTTTACATGATCAGACCCTATGCACAGGTTAGGAGGCTCTGCCTTTCCTGGGCACAGGATCTGATCATGTAAGAACGCTGATTGCTTTGGTGAAAATAGACTAAATTTTTATTGAAATGGGTTTCCACAAACTCGTAGAGAGTGATTTAATTTGTAGGGACTGGCTGTAGGGGGTGGTGGTTGGGGGCTGGTGGTTGGTTCTAGTGCTGCCATCCAGCAGCAGCATCCACCTACTTCATGGATCAGGTGGAAGGATGTAGAGACGCACTGGTGCCTTGCTGTGTGGTTCTCAGTGGTCAGAAGTACTGAGTGGGACAAGGTCAGTGAGTTCTTGAGGGTCACATTGTCATGGAATATGTTTGGTTTCACCCTTTTCAAAATAGATGTGCACCGAATGGGAGCCTAGAGGAAATTTTCAACGATTCAGTTGTTCCTTGTCATGATAGGCTACAACCGTATTCCTAAATAGTAGGTACATCTTAACACATTGGATGCGGATTGCATCTATGTCACGCAAATCCCGGGGTCCCTGTGGTTGTTTTTCGTGATAGATGTACTTTTTATGAGACGAACGGTTCAACCCGGAGATGAATCAGGCAGGGTTGAAGGTCATGAGCAGTATCAAGTGACACCTTATTTTGGCGCAAAAAAATTTCTCCACCACAGTGTACCAACACGTTTTTTTACTGCGCTCAATGTGTCATGATACATTGTGTGACGTTCATATTAGGCGGAAGACCTGACCCCAGAGTGAACGAAGAGGAGGGGAGTTCACTGGTCCTGTGACAGGGGGAAAGGAAGAAGACCAGTCTAGTCTTGACCTCGTAATTACGCGTCCCAGTAAACACCTTTCATCTCGTTATCACGACCCATCCCGACTTCGCTTTGATTCTTTTCCGGCCCGACCCCTCTTGATTATTGGTGAGTCATTTACTGAATAAATCCTCCTTTTGCCCGCCTTCACATTTGATTTTCATTCCCTCTTCTCCTGCTCCTCATATGGTAGCAGAGCGTGGTTGTGGGTTTTGGCTCAGAGACAGATAGATGTAATCTACGCAGTTGGTCCTGTGTTTGAGCAAGGGAAACTAGCGCATCTAATCCTGCTCTTGTCGTTGGTTTGGTGGAAAAAATTAGTTGGGTTCATTCAACCCAACCAAGATGATGTCGACCAGTGCTACCCACAACCACCCAACGACCAATGGCCTATAAGCGTTCTAATCGCCCCAATCACAGCAGGCCTCCACCACTCATGTCTCTGAACATATACCCTCCATCTAATCCCCCCCACCACGAACCAGGAAAACTCCCAACACTGCCAATGCAGGAGGTAATTGGTAGTCCTCCAGAATCGTCAACACAAACCCTCACATCCCTCTTTAGTCACACAACAGTCAACCCCCCACTCCTCCCAGTAGCCTTATCTATTGGATTTTTAGTAGGGTGGGGGTCGATTGGTGGTGAGGCTTGTGGTATTTTGTTATTGGAATTGGTTGTTTTACATTCTGGACACTTGTACACTGACTTACGGTCTATGGGTAATTTTTTCCAATTAATACAAAGTCATATATTCCTAATCCCAAACATTCAACTTATAAAAACCAATTGAATAACCAACCCCTCTTCACACAAATGGCCACGGTAAAACCCCAACAAACGAAACAATGGAATTCTGTGATGTATGTGACAATTGGAGCTCATTGAGCTTGTAAAAATCTTATATTTCATACAATTGTGATTTTGTGTTAGGTATGTCCAGAAGGCGCAACGTCTCCCAATCTGAAACCTAGCAGTCTGATGGATTTCGAACTCGAAATGGCTTTCTTCATTGGAGGTTCTCCAACTAAACTTGGTGAACGAATTGACATAGAAGACGCTCAAAACCATATCTTCGGAATGGTTCTTATGAACGATTGGAGTGGTACGTTTTTACTAGTCAATAAATTGAATATTCAAGTTCAGGTTATACTTAACCCTAACTGGACCATGGTGTCACTAGTGTCACCCATCATCGCTCAGAGCTGCTGGGTTATGACAACAATGTCCAAAAATGACGGAAATTTTATGATTTTTAATAATTTACAAATAAAGGTTTAAAAAAATTCGGCCCTGTCCAATAATTTTTAAATTTTAATTTAAATTTAGTACATATAGTGACACCTTGGGACAGCTGTGAGGATGTTTTCGGTGACACTAGTGATACCGTGGTCCAATTAGGGTTAAACAAACCTGCGCATTTTGTTCACCAATTCAAAAATACCAATTCTTCAGTAAAGTATCTACTTTATAGATACATAATTAGATACTTAGTATCTAACTATTTATCTCTCTACCTGAGTATTTAGCACCTAATTTTTATTTTGATTAAATTATGAATCTATTTCAGCCAGGGACTTGCAGAAATGGGAGTACGTTCCACTCGGACCTTTCTTGGCTAAAAGTTTTGGCACTACGATCTCTCCGTGGGTTGTCACAATGGAAGCACTCGCCCCCTTCATAGTACCGAATGCTGATCAAGATCCAAAACCTTTGCCTTATCTGAGGCAAAACGATAACTATAATTTCGATATTAACTTGACCGTATCTATAAAACGTAAATAATTTTTATCTCAAACAATAATTATAATTACAGAAAACATGAAGTTCTTTTTAAGTCGAATTCAACGTTTATATTGGTTTTAAAGTAGAAAATCTACAACTGGAGTAGTTTGAAAGCATTGAATTCGACTTGGAAAACCTAGACTTTGATTTAAAAAAGCTTCATTCGGTACATATAGAACAAAGCGGGAATATACCTATGAGCCTCTAGAATTTGAAAATGCGTTTTCACTTCACAGCTGAGAGCAGTGGAATCAAGTCACCAGTGAGCCGATCGAATTTCAAATACATGTATTGGACCCAGAAGCAACAACTAGCTCACCACACGGTGGCTGGGTGTAACGTAAACCCTGGGGATTTGATGGCATCAGGAACAATCAGTGGCCCGGTAAGAGACTCATTCTTTGTCTGATTCATTATCGTTAAACAGGTAGAGTAGTCCATAACAAGGCTGGCTGCAGTAGAAGGCGGTGGCACAAGATTTGGCAACGGTGCACTCACTTCCCCAATCCATTAAAGCTTGGGATAATTAATTATCCTGGGATATTTGTTATGTGTGACGTGAAAAGTCATACTGGACGGTCCTCTATGAATTTCATCGCAATTCGACTAGCTTGATTCAAACATCAATGATACTGACCTAGCGAGAAACCAGAAGCAATCTAAATCTTTCTCAGACCAATTCTATTTCTCGTGATCCAGCGATCTGTAATGGGCTGTTATTGAAATTTTCATCCTCGAGAATACACCCTCGATTCTAATGAAAAAATAGATGTATAAATAAGTATCTACCCACTGGGAAGAGATTAGGCTTTTGGAGCACTGTCGGAGTTCTTTACCATCTACTGACTCATGCAGCGCAGCAGCGAACTCAGCAGATGAACTGGGTTTTGGAGCAGATGGTGTTGCTCGGTCGCACCATGCTAACAAAATGCCTGACAAAATCAAGATCAGCACGGGCGACCCCCAGCTCGACCCTCGGAGGGCTAGCAGGCGCTGGCGGCACAGAGAAAGATGCTCGCTGAGAGGGACACAATACTGAGCCCACCAGATTTGATTGGTGCATGGATGTAGGCACTTGGGACACCAGGTGGGAATTTCAGCCAAGAGCGCACAGCAGAGTGTACTTCACGATCTAATTCCTGCAGCCTCCCCGCCGTAAGCCTACCAAAGACTAACCCATAGGTTAGCTTTGGCAGTAGGTACGTGCAGAGGAGGCGCAGCTTCTGCTGTGGCTTCAATGGAGCCTGGGTAACGCGAGCTAGCACTCTACCAAGGTCCACACGGCTGGTAGTAATGGTGGCCACCCCCATGAAGTTGACTCCAAGGTACCACCAAACCTCCAACACATATCGGGCAGGAATGGGGGTTGTCCTATGACAAAACCCCCATCCACAACCTTCACCTTATGTTGGGGACCCGACGGGACCAAGGAGACCAACCCGCATTTATCGAGGTTGACCACAAGTCCACACCTGGCTAGCTGCTTAGCAAATGCATTGAGGGCAATCTACAAGCCCTCACGGGTTTCTGCGAGTAGGATAACATCATCGGCAAAGGCCAATGCTCCTACTTGCACCCCAGGGGTGAGATCAAACCCTGCTTCTGTGGCGTGCTTCTCTTTGAATTTCTGTCCATTCACTTCCTTGGCTCAAGTGGCAGAAGCTCTGATTCAGAATCGGAACGGTAGGAGATCAATCCCCGGTCACAGGAAGTTAATTTTTGAAGATTCAACAATGTGGCACAGTCATACCGGACCCGTATGGTCTCCTCAGCATTTCTCTGAGAATAATAATTAATTAAGATTAGGTCATCAAAACAACTCTCATCAAGACACGAGTCGAGCCACCGCTTATTAGGACAAACATTGAGGCCAGCAGATCCCCCGCCCCGTCAATAAGGAACAATAACAAAAACTCTGAAGCCAGTCAATAATAGGGTGTTCTCACTAGGTTGGAAAACGCCGGCCAAAGCTGCCCCTTACCTTCGTGATTATGTAACAGAGTATCTAAGATTTCCTAATGGCGGGGAGATGTTGTGATCAGCTACCTCTTCGAATTTCTGTACATTCAATTCCTTGGCTCAAATGGTAGGAGCTCCGATTCAGAAATGGAACGATAGGACATCGATCCCTGGTCGTGGGAAGTAAATTTTTGATGATTCAACAGCTAGACTAAAAGTAAGTTTGAAACACCTGTTGAGGAAGCAGTTTGGAAGGTCGCAGGCGTTTGGCCTATGAAAACTTTTGGTTGGGAAGGGTTGGCACCCTTGCTCACTCAGGACGTTCAGGACAGTTTGAAGATCAGAAGCCTTTAGTTACTTTTGGAGACACCTTTGAGTGGTGTTCCCACTCGCACTCGCAGGCAATTCAAGAAACAAGGCAAGGAGAAACTAATGTCCCCTCAGATTATTTATCGATGGATGACATTTTTGGGAACGTCAGACAAAACTTCAGGATGGACATCAGTGGTATCAAAAAAACTTGACTATGTGTGGGAGTGGCTCGACCTGGAGAGGATTCTTCAGGTTACCGTAGAAGTACACTGGTTTTGTCTCACTTTCAAGTTCCAAGCGATTCTAACCCCCCACCAACCTACTGATGATCGATTTGGCCTACACATCAGATAAATGGTGATTTTAATAATGAACCTGATTATCCTATTAATTCATTTTCACATTTAATTTTGTCAGGAACCAGAGTCATACGGCTCAATGTTGGAATTGTGTTGGAAAGGCACGAAGACAGTCAATTTGAAAGATGGAACAACGAGAAAATTCCTGCAAGATGGAGATGAAGTTATAATTGAAGGTTTGATTTCCTTCCACCCACTTTTTACATCACGAAACATAACATCGAAATTAACAGATAATTTAGCTTGACTTCATTTTAATTAACCCTGTGATCGACAACCTTGGGTTTGCTTCATATGTTTCAGGGTTCTGCTTGGGAGAAGGATACAGAGTCGGTTTCGGACAGTGCGCTGGAAAATTGTTACCAGCTCGCCAAATTTAACACCATAACGTGTCTTGAAAACTTCATTGTTTCCAAAACGTCAAAGAAAAGTCTGAGTGTCTTGTGATACGAGTATATTCACGTATTTGACAATTCGTTTTTAATAAATACCTACATTTCTTTGGAATATGTTTCAATGGGAAACCTCCTACACGCACTAGATATCTTGTAACTCTGGTAGATTGTAAGTACCTAAGTAAGTACCTATCAACAACACTCTACTCCCTCACTACCTAAATTAAAGTACCATTAAAAAAAAATTGGGTCATCCAAAATCAACGTTTTTACTTCGGGGGACGTCCCCCAAGACTAGGGCGTCCTTATGATATTAATCAGGGGAAACGCGGGACAATACGCAACAGAAAAAAAAACCACATACAAATCCGTCTCAGACCATTCTGAATCCAAATCCGCCAAAAATCGATAGGTCTGACAAAATCTTTAGTTTTAGTATTTTTATTTCAAAAGTCAGAAAACCCAGTAAAATCTGCATTCAAAATTCTGTCGCATTTGCAAGTAATGTTGGGCGTTAATTACCTTCGCACAGGCTTGAACTCGTCAAAACTGCCTCAAAGTGGCAAACAAAACAATTATAAAAAAAAAAAAAAAAAAAATCATTTTAAAAAGTGAGCGTTTAGGGTCAAGTTGGGAGTTTGTTTTGAAATGAAAACGTGTAAAAGGGGTGTCGAACTACATTTACACACTATTATAAATAAAAAAAGTTTGGTGAACTTGATTTTTTATTACTATCTTCTTCAAGTTCTGTAAATGAATTTTTATGAAGGTACGCATCGTGCTTTGTTGTCCTTGGCCCTGAGCCTTCGGTTACCAAGGGCGACCAGAACAACAACAGCTTTGCGTGGCATGTCAATATTCTCTCACTGTGGCCTGTCAGTGGACAAATGGGAAGTCTGATGAAGAGATCCCTCGCCTCTGCTGTCATCTCGGGTGGATAAAAAGGACGGGTTTGAGGTACCTACTTAGAAGTACTTGAGTGCAAAAATGTTCGCTCCTCTGCCGATCACCAACACAGTTAGTCCTTCATAATTTTCGTTCCAAGTTGTATCGACGGTTTGAGTTTTATGTTAAATGTGAAATGGAATCTAGGTAACGAATAAGAAACTTTTTGGTACAGGTCACCTGACATGACAAAACAGGTCCTGATAGTGGTCCATCAGGTGGCACGCCCACATCGTGTTCAACACGACTGTAAAAGATTTTGGCTTGTGTTGCATTATCAAATCTTCAGTAGCCCCTGATAAGACACACCCTAGGAAAATTAAACATAAGGAAAAGGATTTAAAGTTCAGGTAACAAAAATTGTATTATTACCAAGACAATCGAAAGATCGAAGCAATAGATTATTTCAAGGAGAATCGGGATCACTAAGCGTTAAAGAAAACAAGAATAAAATTGTTCACATTTCTTACTGAAGAATCCATCGTTACTAGTAAATAGGGTGCAGATGGGGAGCCTTTGATGTAAAAAAGTCTGCCAAGTGGGTGTGGCATATAGCTTCCTCGTATCCATAACCCGATTGTATGGATGATCTGATGCATAGCAAAAATCAATACTCTAAGTACTTGCACTAACCTCTTAAGCTGGCCACTCACTAGCACTCCAAATAGCGTGTAGTGGTGGATTTTGGACGTCCCGGATATCCGACCCAGCCAACCGCTCCATCGGAATAGCGGTAGTTTTCCCAATGGGGTAATTCAGTCAATTTTTAAAATTTATTTATTTATTTTTTTTCAAAAGAGCATAGGTCAGGAATAACGGTAATCGGGTCTGTTCGTCGAGAAAATGTTTAGAAGAAATTAGGGAAGCTAATGAAAGTTGAAGATTTGAATGATGTGACGTAGTAACTTGTGACATATTAACTTGCTGACTTTGGACCGAGACATTCCACTAATCCCGTGCGGTCTCGAACGCCTCATGGCCTTGGATACTACAAAATACTACACACACACGCCCGCGGCATAGTGTGTGTGCGTTCAGGGAGGCCCACCTTTTTTCCAAACGTGTGATCTCTTTATTTAATTTTTCTACCACATGTTATAGTATCAATGGGCAAAAAATTGGAGTATAGAGGTTTTCAATGGTGCTGAATCCAAATTTGAGGTTAAAAACCAGAATTTCCGACCCACCGAAATACCCCATTTACACAACCACTTTGACGCGCCAGCACGCCATTTGGCTGGATGGAGCATTAGTGAATGGCCAGCTTTAGAGACACGCCAACCCACACAATGGGGAATTTGCCTCAATTTTAGATTCTGAAATTTCAAGTCAAATCCTATAATAGGGCCCTAGAATAACGTTTGACATCAGGAATACACAAGGGAAAAAATTACTCTCTCTGTCAAAAAAACACCGCGAAAATCGAGGGAGGTTGAGGGCTGGCGGCTACATCACCAGTCAAGTTTGCCATGGTGAAAACTCGGTTCAGGCCCTCGTGCAAACTGGCTTCACCTTTTCCTCTTCAGTAAGTCGAAAACTTACATTGAAATGGTCTTCAAAACAATAAAACTGGGTTGTTAAAGGTGGGCGTCCCACAGTTTCCAAACATTTCTGCCTTCTCTCTCACTGGTATTACGTTTGGCACTCTGAAAAATAATACTTTCTCTGATGAGTCATCATTCGTGCACTTCTTCATAGAACATTGTTTTTTCTTCCTCCCCATAATGAGTTTTTACTTGAATCACTACTGTATACGCTTGACTGAACACTGTCTCACGTTTACTCTTTGTTTACATACCCCAGAGAGAAGGGGATCACCGAGCAATGGAATCAGATTGGTTAGGCAGGCGAATGCGTCACAACATGGCTGCACCCATACAGATTCCCACTACATTTCAAATTTCCATCATCCATAAATTCTCTAAATTTTTTGGATGCTTTTTCGAGCAGCACACTATGGGTTTCTTCAATACCCATAAACCCTCTTTCGAAAAAAAAAAAAAAAAAAATGTGAGGCAAATCTCTCACACCAGAAAAAGTCATTGAATTCGAATGGAAATACAGAAATTACAAGGAATTCATGTTAGTGCAGTGGCTACTATCAGTGCAAGGGCAATGATTTTCATAGTGGACCGTCTACACGCCAACCCGCAAAATCCCTGAAAATTTCATAGAAATTGGACATTAACTTCGTATAGTTTTGCCAGTTACGAGGATTTCATGACAGAAATGGATCCAAAATGAGGAATTTCACCATGTCGGAATTTCCTATTTTTGACCCCAAAATCGCATTCAGCACCTCGAAAAACGCCCTACAGCAAACTTTCAGCCCGTACTTCCTAATTCACGAATAAACAAAACAGTGTAGAAAATATGGACGTTTAAAAAACCAGGAGGATGACGTCATCCTGCAATAGTTCATTTACGGTCGCTTGACGCGCTGAGATCGAGAAATCTATAGTCCCCAGATGCAACATTTCACAAAACCAGTAAAGTTCGAAAATCAAAAAACTGAAGAAAAAAATAGAAAAAGGGAGATGGGGAAAATTAGGTTTCCCCTGTTTTTTGTTTGATAATTTTCCTCTTAGATAACACGATTTCATCAAACCCACGGGCAACACTGGAAGGAGACGGCGATCCAAACAGCCCAATGAGCGAGCGTTCCTGCTTAACGTTGAAAAGGTCCGTTTTCCCGGTTATTTTTTGAAATCATAAATTTTGATTGTCTCCCAAAAATAAAAGGAGGCTTATTTTCCGAAATCAACCCGATTTTCATCTACTCCACACCATTAACTACTATTCAGGAAAAATGCAAACAGAATTCGGTTAAATTCCTCATTGTTCAGGAAGGCCTAAAACGTAAAATGCAAGTGGAAATTTTGATTTTGAGAACTTTTTTCCCAACCTTGAAAAAAGAAAAGAAAGTTTCCGCTACCTTGATAGACTCGGCAGCAAAAGTCTACTGCACTGGAGACGCCGATTACATCAAAAGTGCTCGCTGTACATGACATACCTACTGGTTAGTATGGATTCTCAAATAAACCATTTAACTCCCTTCTAGATGAACAACGACACAGTTGGTGTCTGGGATGTGCCCCTGAGCGATGGATTGCACACAGTGGAATTCGAACATGGCACCGCAAGTGGGAAGCGGATCATACGCGTTGACTCAAAGGTAAAACAATCAGTTGGTCCAGCTTCAGGAGTATTATTATTATTATTATTGACTAAAAATAAAAATATATTATAATTAAGAACGATGTAAATCTGGAGGCTCCCTACTAGCCATCAAGTTCCAGCAGAATCAGACCTTTGGAAATGGGTGTGTCGAGGTTTGTAAGAAGCACATATTGACCCGAAAAGACTGCAATTTATATGGAACTGAAGTGACTACTATGGCATTCATGCAAATAGCAAGGCTTCGCGACGAAAATAAATATACAGGGTGTTCGAGAAAGATACGGCCAAACTTCTGGGGTCGATTCTACAAGGTATTTCCAACAAAAAATGTCTCCTAGCAATTTTCTTTTAACCACTTGTTTTTTTTCAAGTTTTGTCAATGTCAAGATTTTTTTCATAAGTTGAACCTCGTCTCACTAAAATGACTATAGCTCCCTTATTTTTCGTGGAAATTCGAATCTGATTACACCGTTGAAAAGAGCATTAAATTTCCCATTAGATGAGCTACAACACACATTTTTAATCTCGCACCTGATTAGATTTCCTCAGTCCAAACTAAAAACTTTGCAATTTTCGAGTCTTTTGACGAAATTCTCAACAGATTTTCACCCATTTCCTGTAGATGAAATTCAGGGCTGTTTTCAGCAAAAACATCCTCAAAATCTCAGGTTTCCAACGGTATAGTCAAAAAATATATTACAACTGAATTTAGGGGAGAAATCAATGTTTAAACGCCGAAAAACGTGGATTTTTTTCAACGAAATCGACGGGTACGGTAGAATTTGGGGGTCTCCTCCGCCGCCGCTCCTCTCACTCTCCATCCAACCCTGAAACCTCCCGTCAAAACGTCGATTTCGTTGAAAAAAATCCACGTTTTTTGGCGTTCAAACACGGATTTCTCCCTTAAATTCAGTTGTAAAATATTTTTTAACAATTTATGTTTTTGCTTTGGCACACAAACGAAAAAAGCATTAAGAAAATGCGTTACAGTTGGGAGCCCCCGAGTGATCGGGCTGGGAGGAGGTCGGAGGATGGAGCTGTCGAATGGGCGGCTGTGAGGGGGGGGGGGAGCTGCTGAGTGGGTGGGCAGGGCAAGGGGCGTGGTAGTTGTTGGGGTTGTACTATGTACTGTTCGCAGATAGAAAGAATGCGGTTGGCCGATTTCCCAAAGGGTATACCTGCTAACATAGACGACTACCTGTTCCAAAATCTTAGGTAGCCTGTTGAGTTAGGATGGGGAAAGGGTCGAGCCTCAGTAATTGTAATCCAGGCATCGAGCAACTCAAGTCATAATAAGGTAGAGAGCCCTCCACTCAGCCAATTGTTAGGAAGGATTTTTATCTCGAATGTGAGTTCACTTGCCCTTCTGTTTACCATTCAGTCGCCTTTAAAATGTGAAAGAAGCTCCTTTAGGTACTGGAAGCGTGATTTTATTTTTGAATGAATGTACATTCTCTTAATTAATAAGACTTTTCCAAGGGTAAGGAACCTGCTTTATTTTTTATTAGTGTTCTGTATTTGTTTTGTTTTGCCTGTAATAAATCAATCTTTTCACTTCATCATCTGTCTGTAGTCAACAACCCTCAGTCTCATTTTCCTTGGCTTGAGTGGCAGGTAGAAGAAAGTTACGTTAGGGTCGATACGACTCGGGTTGGGTCCTCTTGAAATAAAAGGCTCTTGGATTTTTCCTTTCTTTATAATTTAGCGACAGTTTCGCAGAACAACTCGTCTGCATCTTCAGGCTAAAAATTTTATAAAACAAAACAACGAACTATAAAATGGAACAGACTTTAAAAGTGTGATTAAAAAATAATAAAACTTAACAGACAGATCAACAATCCTATGCGCTATGCCACTATGTCATAATTACCTTATATTCTGTAGTGTAGCTTTCATACATGTGGGTATAACATTTTTCATCAGTCTTATCAGATGGGCTATCCAGAAAATTTCAAGTAAATCTTCACGACTGGAAAACAATTATTAACTACTTAGTAACAACACCGTGGCGTATTTCAAATTGAATATGCAACTACAAGAGAGAACCAGAGCATCCCAGGTAAGTTCAACCTCAGGCTGGGTCAGCCATGACAAGTTCCCACAGTAAATGTACTGGTACATAAAAACAAAAAGGTTGATAAAACTTTTCAGATAGTTTAACTATCTTATGTACTATATCTAATACGTCACAATTACCTTTTATTCACTAGTGTAGCTAAACTAAGATAGTTAAACTATCTGAAAAGTTTTATCAACCTTTTTGTTTTTATGTACCAGTACATTTACTGTGGGAACTTGTCATGGCTGACCCAGCCTGAGGTTGAACTTACCTGGGATGCTCTGGTTCTCTCTTGTAGTTGCATATTCAATTTGAAATACGCCACGGTGTTGTTACTAAGTAGTTAATAATTGTTTTCCAGTCGTGAAGATTTACTTGAAATTTTCTGGATAGCCCATCTGATAAGACTGATGAAAAATGTTATACCCACATGTATGAAAGCTACACTACAGAATATAAGGTAATTATGACATAGTGGCATAGCGCATAGGATTGTTGATCTGTCTGTTAAGTTTTATTATTTTTTAATCACACTTTTAAAGTCTGTTCCATTTTATAGTTCGTTGTTTTGTTTTATAAAATTTTTAGCCTGAAGATGCAGACGAGTTGTTCTGCGAAACTGTCGCTAAATTATAAAGAAAGGAAAAATCCAAGAGCCTTTTATTTCAAGAGGACCCAACCCGAGTCGTATCGACCCTAACGTAACTAAGTTCATGCACGACTCTGATATCCACAACAAGGTAGAAGAAAGACGATGTTTTTGGGATTGTATTACACATGGACACCTCACCAAACCATCCGCATTCTTTCAATCTGCAAACAGTATGTATATAGATAGAGGATTGTCCCCTATGAATTGGAAGATGGTCTCAGAGAGTGAAACATAAAATGTACCAATGTGTTGCAGACTCATATGCAAGCGTTTAATTTTCAAGATTTACTACCTTTTATTAACTAGGGTTCAAAAAACATTAATTTTATTTTGTTTATTTATTTTATTTTTTATTTTTGATAAAAAAAAATCTTTAAATTGGAAAAACTTGAAAAAACAAGGGGTTAAAAATATTCCCAAGCGAAATTTTTTGTTGAAATACCTTGTAGAATCGACCCCTGAAGTTTGGACGTATATTTCTCAGACACAAAACCAAATGTGCTCAATTCTAAAAATTTAGGTTCGAAAGAAAATCAGGAATATAGATTAGTTAGGACAAGGAATATACGTCATCTAGTTGTCTCCGTTTCTCTGTGACTTCACCAACGCGAGCTCTTGTTTTGAAAGAAAGTTGGGATCAACCCAAGCAGGTGAAGTGTTGGATTCAGCCATAAAATCTGCTTTTTCCTATCCTAATATTTAATTCAGCTTCACTATTGAGAAAACTCGTTTGTAGGAAGTTTTTCGAAGCGACTGGATGTTCAAGCTGGTTGGCGACCAAGAATTCACAATAGGGGCGATTCCTTGCAGAGTAAGAATCGAGCCAGTCTCGGGATTTTCTTACGCCTACTCTCTCATCGTCAATGGAAAGACGCTCGAAGAGTTTACGAGGCGGAGAAACAAAAGAGTCTGCACGTGGACTATTGGGGAGACACATCGAATAGTTCTGGGTAAGACGAATCACTGCCTGTATCCGTGAGTGAGAGATGAATTTTGATTGGTAAAAAATATAGAGAATGTCAGTATTGTTATGTTGGCTTCCCTGTCGGTTGTCTTTGGTATTCTGTGGGTTGGTTAGAGATTGTGCCCATCTCCTGATAAATTTGTTCTGAGGTTTGGTGTCAATACACAAACATAATGTTCCATTTGATGTGAGGCCTTCATTAAATTATCTGATAATTCAATTCCTGTGGTTCAGCCAACTAAACGTAGCCCTCAGAACCCTCTATGGGCACCTATTTTATTTTTTAGTTTCTAAAAATATTCTGAAGTATTCGTACTATCCCATGGTTGGGTAAATAGAATTATGATAGTTGAGAAATTAAATGTTGACCTCAAACCTTTGAACAAATTTATCAGGAGACGAGCACAATCTCTAACCCTTTTTTCCCACTTGTTCAAAAAACTTTTTTTCCAATGTTTTTTCAAAACACTTTTGTGTATTTTGAGAAACCAAATAAAATTAGATAGCTGGTTTTGATCTTAATTCGATGAAAACTGGACGGTATTTTTTGGACACCTTAGAAGGGGAGTATGCAGTGAGGTTCTCAAAATACCAGTGACTTATTATTCTAAAAACAAATAAAATTGATATCCAAATATGACTTCCCCCTTCTCGTATATATTAATGGATTATTGATGCAGTGGGATAAAACATAAGAAACCCCACATCCTGAAGTTTCCAATAATACAGCTTTCGAAGCTTCTGCTCCTAAGGTATCAAAAAAGGCCATTTTCTGCTTTTTGTGTATATTTAAACGAAATTTTCTGCTTTTTGTGTATATTTCCAGCCACAACTCTTGAGTGGTTTTTCCGCAAGATTCCAAAGAAATTTGGCAGAATATAGTTATTATGAGGTATCTGAACAAATTGATGAAACTAACTTTTGCTGTCCACCGGTTTGTGGTAGAGGTGGGTCTGATCTTACCACTAATCAGAAATCGAGGATTTTTTTTTTCCTTTACACAATTAATCTCAAGAGGATCAAGGTAGCCAAAAAAATATTGGTTTTGGCTTAGAAATGGTTGCAGTCTGCAGGACCAATAAGAACAACATCAGGACATTAACGGTTTACCAACCCTCACACTAACAAAGACAACCGGCATGGTAGCCAACATGACATTTCTATGACAGGGAAAATCTTCAAACAGGCGCATTAATACTGTAGAAACTTGACTGATATAAATATAAAATAAATGTGATACCTAATGTTTTTAAATTTTTCAGAAAAAGACACATTGGACATTTGGGTGGATGGCCAGAAAGTTGATGCAACAGTAAGTGTTTCCTGTCACATCAAGTAAGAAGATAGATTGAGTCGATTAGGCTAACTCCAGTATTCAGCATTTGCGGTAATTCAAAATATTCATGATGCACTTGAGGAACTGCCTCTAAACGAGCGGTTTCAATGGGGAACCCTCTTAAGGTGCCCGTCCACTAGGTCGACAGCGCGGCGCGGCGCGGCGCGGGTCGAAACTTTTTCGCAATCTGTCGCTCTCCAGACTTCTGGAGCGCGGCGTCGCGCCGCGCTGTCGACCTAGTGGACGGAGGGCGAAGCGAAAAATTGTCGACCTCGGTCATTTTCGTCAGTGTTCGGCTTCCGTATACGAGGCTTAATCATGTGTGAAGCTCGAAAAACTTCCCCCTCGACATTCTAAAATAATTTATAAACTTTTGCTCGTCTCTTAGCAAATCTTGGAACAGGTGATTGTGCTCCCCCAGGTCCATCCTCTTTATTGGATGGACCTAAACTCTTCTCCTTTTCCCACCGATTTGGTCCTCTTCTTCTGCTTCCAAAGCTGCAACTAAAATGAACATTTCTTCTTCGTCGTCCGATGAAGACATAATATCTATGCCCCACATTTTCCTGAGAAGGCACCTTCTCAGGCGTGGCGAAACGGCGGGTCGAAAAATTTTATCCGCTCCAGTGGACGGAGCCTAGGAATTTCGCGTCGCGCCGCGCCGCGCCGCGCTGTCGACCTAGTGGACGGCCAGCTTTAGAGACCACCTGCACGCCAACCTACACAATGGGAAATTTGCCTCAATTTTAGATTCTGGAATTTCAAGTCAAATCCTATAATAGGGCCCTAGAATAACGTTTAACACCAGGAATACCCAAGGGAAAAAAATTATCGTGGAAGAAATGTGTTAAAAATCGAGGGAAACTGATCACATCACACACCGGGGTTCCTTCCGCAAGAGACATGAAAACTGACTGGATAGTATGAAAGAACGACAACAGGTAGAGTTGTAAGCGCCCTTGTGACCACATGAAATGATCGACTCAAATGACCACTCAAACAGTGTAATTCAAATAACGAAACTAACTAATATAGAAACTAAATAAGAGAAGGTGAAGACTAATAATGTTTGATGAACTGGCAGGTAGAATATTATTGTAAAAATATTGTTTAGTAATGCATGCATTCCAGGGGACGTCCCATTGGATAAGCATTAGGTCAACTAATACCAGTTGGTAATCGAAAAAACTGTTCACTCGATGTAATTTATCAAGTATTTTAGACAAGAATAGTGATGTTCCCCCCCCCCCCATCACTATTATCCACCACAACATTTCAAGCAGCGTGGGAGCCTCGAATTTGAAGAGCATTTTAAAAACCATGATCTACGACACCCAACATGCGAATTCGAGTTCCCCCCCCCCACCACTAATGGTGCCAGTCTGGCACCAAAGCGGTAATACTTCGTAAAGTTGAACTTTCATCTATTTGTTTTGGTAGGCAGTCCGTTGAAGTTCAATTCCGTATTCAAGGTGAAACACAAAAAAAAACTTTTAAAAACCCATGAAATATGCGGTTTATGGTGTCCTGGCACCATGGTGGCACCACTATAAGTTCCATGGTGGGACAGACAATAATTCATGAAAATCCGGAGGTATAATGAGAATTTTTCCTCAATTTCAAAGCTTGGATACAATTAGTAAGCTATAAAGGAACCGAAATATTGAAAAATCGGATATTTTGTGGACATTACCCCCCACTCTCCCCCTCCTCTTGCGAATTGTGATACTCTGGTGGAATAGTGTGCAATTCGGAAGATTTATCAGTCGAACAAAAAAAGAAACACTCAAAACGGTTGGAAATTGAGGCCTAGGCAAATTTTACTGGATTATGCCCAAAAACGCACGTTTTTTGAGCATTAACCCCCCCTTTTCCCCCCTTAAAATACAAAATTCGAAATTCCGGCGACGTAGTGCACAACTAGATAGTTTTCTGCGTCGAACAAAAAAAGAACCACGAAAATCGGTTGAAAATTGAGGCCTGGGCAGACGACACAAGATTTTGTCACACACACACACAGACATTCACCTATGGTTTTTTTTGCGGATTTGGATTCAGAATGGTCTAAAACGGATTACTGTGTGGTTATTCTGTTGAGTGTTGTCCTCCTCCACCCCAGATCGATGGCATAAGGACGCCCAAGTCTTACTGTGGGACGTCCTAAAAAAAGAGCGACTAAAATTGTTTCTTTTGGTCACTTTCATGTCTGGGTTTTTTCTCTTCCCCACTTGCGCGCTCCTGTGTTCAACCACGTAAGCTACAGTTTCATTTGCGCTTCCAGAGGTAGCACTACTGTCACAAAAGGCACAGCTCCTCCTATGAAGTCAGATTGGTTAGAAAACCCGTTACGTTGCAACCCCATGACCCCATGAACAGATTGCTGCTCCATTTAAAATTTCCATCTTCCTTCAATTCTATAAATTTTTTGGATGCTTTTTCGAGCAGCACACTATGCGTTTCTTCCATATCAATAAACCCTTTCAGAAAAAAAAGTAAGGAAAATTCCCTATTTTGTGGCTCAACAAATCATTCAAAACCAAATTTGAATTTCAGGGAGAATTCGTGGATGGAGGAACTGAAACACACTTCACAGTGGGAGACTCCAGTGGCTACATAAAAGCTGTGAGTGGAGCCAACAGAAAAGAAGGGATCATATACAGCCTGATTTACAACAATCAAGTTGTTCCACAGGAGAGTGAAGCTGTAGAAAATTGATAGGTACCTGATTGTGGAAGTCTTTAAGGAAATGAATGTTATTTCCAACAGCTGATAGAAACATACGTACCTAACGCTAATCAAAAACTACATGTAATTCAAATGCGTATAGTTATATTGTTTACTACTTTTCTAAATTCGCAGTGCAAATTTGCACTTGTGATACATTTAATTGAACTCCGAAAGAATGCATTCTTGAAAAAAAAGAAAAAGACCGAATTTGAGGGATTTTTATTTTTAAAATCTTTTTCAAAGAAGCAAATGGAAAGTTTTCTGTTTAATCGAAAGAACACCAATTCTTCTTTAACAATCTGTCAAAGTTTGATGAAACTTAATTGAGTATTTTAGCTTAGAGAGAACGTTACAAAAGGCGTATAGATTAGCGATTGCTCATATTTAGATTTCATTTTGTAGCACTTCTAATCATATAATTTTCAAATGTCTTATTCCAATCGATTCAGGGTGTGTTTTAGTTTCAAAATCGAACGAAAAAGTTTCTCTTTTTCACACTATGGATTTTCCATATTCACATCTCATCGAGAAGGTCTCGAGCGTTAGTTCAGGATTGCACCAGGAAGACGACCATGAGGTTTCTCTCAAATACCTTATTCCATCATTCAATTATTGCAGTCACATTGTATTTTTATTCATTTTTTTGAAAATGATAACCGTTCTCTTAAATTAAGGTCAGTGTTCACACCATACCTTTTTCCATTCAGTGTTGACGATAAAAATATGAATGGTTCTACTTGCCCAGTCTACCTAGGGAGCGCTGGTGTCACAGAATTCGTAGCCCTCAGCCAAATGAATGCGATTCCATCTGCTATCACACACAACGGAACTTCACCTCTCAGTCTCAACGCGTGCGACATTTTTCCCAGGTACGAGTAGCTTTAGGCGAAACAACTCCATCGTCTATTGCCTCCACCACGAAAGAAGAAATCTGTGCGACAAGTTCACTCCGACCAGCTTTCTTTTGGCGTAGCTGTACTTAAGGGGACATATGTCATTTCCGCGCTGCAGCAGCAATATTGGTTTTTTCGCGATATTTGTTCAATGGTTCGTCCGATTTTGATGAAATTTTAAGGGACTATACCTCAATATATTCTGGTTGGATGGTAAAAATCTGAACTCAGTCAGACCATCCAAAAAAAAAAGTTACAATTCCAAACTTGAGCTGTTCTAAACCTAATTTTTTGATATAAATGTTCTTTTTTCTCTCAGAATACTCAAGCTATCGGTCTGAAATTTTGACAGCACCATCAGTATACTTAGTAAAGCAAAGTTGATGAACAAAGTTTTTATGAAGTTCACAGAATAAAAGTTATGAGGGTTTTACATTTTTAGCGATATTTTGAATTTTCAAGCACTCATTTTTAGGCTCCATGGCGTTATTCGGCAAAACCCTCCATCATAATAATTATAGGTACACACCAGAAGAACATCCCGTAAAAATTTGGTTCCAATCGGATGAATAGTTCCTGAGAAAAAGGAACAAATAAGCTCAAAAACGTAATTTTACAGGAGAGCGGTTTGAATAAAAAACGCGCGGCCGAGTTTGGGCGGTCAGGTTTATCGAAATTTGAATGACTGTTCCTGCCTGTTTTCAACCAATGGAATTGCGGTATCAGCTCTCGATAGTTCAACATCGATATATATCGAATGGAATACATCGTTTAGCATCGAAACCTCAAAGAATGATAGCCTGAGTGTATGTTTACAGGAGCTAGTCTTATTTTTGTGTCTCGTCTCGTTCGTGTTGTGTCTCGTCGTGTTTCGTGTTGAAGTTTTCAGTCGAAAATGCCGAGATCGATGCGGATTTTTAGAAAAAGGAAGAAAGTGTTCAAGGGAAGTATTTATAGGTCAGTTGATCAGTCTGCCGAACGTCAGCCAAGTTCTTCTCTCAATCAAATGGAAACAGAACCAGGCTTCTGAGCGCTCCTCAGCACTAGTGACTCCCTAGGTTCTAACCCAAATTTGGAGCACTTCTACTCATCGGATTTAGAATTTTTTGTTGAAATTTCCGGAATTGAGTCTATTTACAAATTATGGAAAAAAATGTTTTGTGCGTCCGGACCGAAAATTGACATATGTGTCCCCTTAAGGAGTTTTTTTTAATTTTTAAATTAAGTGAAATAAACGATATGCACCACTATTGCACAACACGTAATCTGATACATAATTAAACAAACCAAATATAATTAAATTGGAATATCCAAATCGTCCATATGCACTAAAAACGATCGGAGATCGAAGTTGTTTTCACTGGAGGATCCCGTAAAAGGAAAGCTGATAAATCAAAATGCGACAGGTGTTCCAATATATTAAAATTTTTATTTGTCATCTCGTGTAGGTAACATATTTGTCCAGTCCAATGCTAAAAGATGCATCTCTTTTCACTACTAGTTCACCTTTGAATAACCTTAAGAAATAAAAAAGTGTTCTTCTTGGCATAATACCTGCGAGATTAGCACCTCCACTAATTGTACAAGTGATAAATAATTACCTACATTACCAGTAAATTTATTATTCAAAGCCACCATCATCCTCAGTGAAAAGTCTATTCATGTAGTTGAACTCAAGTGTTGAAAACTCAAACATCGATTCATGAGTTGATTTGGTTACAGATTTTCTCATCAAGGGTTCGTAAGAGCACTGAATGGAACTTGCAAAACATATACTTTTTGAATCGTACTGATGAAATAAATGTTTGCACAACACGGCAGTAAAGTTTGAAAAGCTATACAGGGCGTCCCAAGTCGAACAATACTTCAGGAATCGATTCTACAGCTAATTTACACCAACTTTCCCTAGCACTTTTTAAACCCGCTCAAAATGCAACTTTTTTCGACCGTTTACACCGTTAGGAAGAGCGTTAAATTTTCCAAATGAAGAATCGTTGAACATTTAAGAAAAAATGGACACAAGGAAGGTATTTCCACCTCAAACTTAAAAATTGGTCAGATTCTGATTTTTTTCAAACATTTTTGCGATTTTTTCCTGCGAAAAGACGCTTTTCTCTAACGACTGTCAAAAGCTTAAAACACGCTCTATTTTATCGGCTTTCCAACGGTGACCCATTTTTTAGATTTACTATGACATTTGAGGGGGGAAATGGTGTTTGAAAGCGAAGAAAACTAGTTTTTTCAACGAATCGAGCGTTCCAGCAGGAAGGCTCGTACGTGTGGGGGGGGGGGGTCCATTATGTACTTACTCCTCCCCCCCCCCCCCGGATTCTCTTCCTAGAACACTCTGGGAAAAACTCACATTTTTTCGCATTCAAACGCCATTTCCCCCTCAAAAATTATGGAAAATCTAAAAACTAGGTTACCGTTGGAAATCTAATGAAATGGAGCATGATTTAAGTTTTTGAGGGTCTCTGGAAAAGATGTTTTAGCAAAAAAAGTGATAAAATTGTTGAAAAAAAAATTTTTTTTTGACAAATTTTCAAGAAATTGTTATTTAATTTGTTTAATTAAATAAAAATTTTCAATTAATTTAGTCAATAGAAAAATTAATTAATTAAACACATTTATGATTAATTTTCAAGAAAAATGAAGACAAATTTTTAAGTTTGAGGAAGAATGACTATGATTATCCCAGTGAGCATTTTTTCAAGAATGCTCTTGAACTCATCATTTGAGAAATATGAGAAAAATCATTTGAGATAACGCTTTTTCCAACGGTGTAATTAGATTTCAATTTGCTTTTGAAGTAAGGAAATTATGACCTAAATTTTAGTGCCGCAAGGTCGAAAACACTAAAAAAAAACTTCAAAGTGAAAAAAGTGGCATTTTGAGCGGTTTAAAAAGTGCAAAGAGGGAAAAAGCAAATTAGTAGTAGAATTGATTCCTGAAGTATTGTTTATTATCCTTGGTTATATATTCTTCTGTATGAACCCTGGTAATCTAGTAATTGATTGGACGAAGGATATGGATAATTCCATTGTACAACAAAATACAGAACTACTAGAGATAATTATTATGAGATCGGCATTGAGTTTAATAAGTTACGTACTTTCATAAGAATCATCGATTCTTAAGGAGCCATTAATAAAGAGGGAAAACTAGGAGAGGGTAGTAACGGGGAAAAGATCTTCGTGGGACCAAATTGATCAAGATTTTGATGAGGATCTGTAACATAGATGAACCCACTTGTAGAAGATAAAAAACTTTCCCATCCAAGAACATAGTTTGAGGCAAAGTATTGGGAAAATGACTGAACGAGTTGATAAATTATAATGGAAGGTACGAGTATAATATCTATAGGGAAAACAAAACAAAAAAAAGTTACCTAATGATAAAATACGTGAGCGTTGATAATGATTTTATAAGGTTGATTCCACATGTAACGGTTTTGCTCAATTCAAGAAGTGGGGCGATGAAACAATCAGTGAAGGGATTTAAAACGAGGTAGCAGGATTATCAATAAATTATTTGAACCAGAGTTCCAATCCTTAGGGCTACGCATTAAAAGCCAACCCACATCTTCTGCGTGATGGATAAAGGGCACTCATTCGGGTAAGTGATGTCAATTATGTTGTGCCCCCATTAAAGTACATTCTTTGAACAGAAACATGTATAAATATAAACAAGCACTAAGTGTTTTTGAGAGAAATTCTTAAATATTCCGCTGTGAGCGGCATCGACTTAAATAGAAACTCCCGGTAACTGACGTGATTTGACTGAAAAGATAGGGTTGAGGGAGTGGGGGTTCAGCGTTTCTGACGCATTCTACTGGTGATGGAGAACTCAAGGTCAAATGATTTGACTGAAAAGATAGGTTTGAGGGAGTGGGGGTTCAGCGTTTCTAACGCATTCTACTGGTGATGGAGAACTCAAGGTCAAATGATAAGGTACGTTAGGTTATCAAGGAGTATCTAGATCCTGGAATATCTAAATTCCAGGTCATATCTGAGTAACTGCAAATTGCATCTGCACTTTCAATTGGTTTGTGTAACACCCATTGAGTAGGACTCCGTTGGTTCAAATAGGTAAACGAAGGGAAAAAAATACGTATTTACAAAAGGCGTTCACCCTCAGTATATCACGTCAATGATCAGCTGATCTCTGGAGATAGTGGAGGATGAAGGGTGCTCATTCCATTAGAGGCTTAGGTTCTCTGGATTCCATGCACTACCCTTTCCAAACACCAGCTCAATCAAAAACGAGGTGATCTAGGAGTGGATACCTCACAAAATTATTGTTAATTCGAAAAATAGAGTACGTCTTCAATAAATAATAGTACAACACGGTTTTGAAGCAGGAGAACAAAACACGGATAAATAATGAATGAAGGACCCAACAGATCAGATTGACTTTAGTATGTACAAAATTAATTTGCAAAACCTCACAAGAGAAGCTTTTACGATTTGTTACCATACAAAAATAAACCTAATGAGGAATCAACCTTCTTTGATAGGTATCTACATAGGTACCTATGTAGCACGTATATGTACAAATATACAAATCAAGCCTACCTCTTTCATTCCTTATTTCTTGAACCTTTTGGGAGGGTTGAAGTTCGGCTCATTAAAGAGGTTTGGCGTAGGTTGCGGTGTATTTAGGAGAGAATCGATACCAGTTGTGTCGACAGGAGATGCTGGTAGAGGATCGCCTTCTTCTTCCACGAGCATGTCTGAGATGTCTATGAGGTTCGGGTAGATGGACACCAACTGTTGTTTATTTGTACCTGTAAATAGTCAATAGAATGTATGAGGATAACTGAAGTTGAATAAACGAATGAAAAACGTTTTTATTAGGATAGATTAGTAAGTAAACAACCATTTCAGGTTGGATTTTCGTCCAACTGTCATTCCTGGCGTCGCGGACGTCATCAGCTGTCTTCCAAGGGGAAGATCAGAATTTGTTCTGATGATTTCGCTCATGGCTTCCCATGGCCTCACCGGTTGGGACGAGGGGGGCGATGAGAGCCCCAGCCGCCAAAAAACGCACTCTGCCAGCGATGAGCCTTGAACCCACGATCCCTGCAGAGGTCGGTCCAAAGTCCACCGCCAAACAACGACGCCCCAACGACCGTAGCCACACCGCTGTCCCCATTAGGATAGATTATAAAAAGTTTAGTGAAGATACGAGGCACGTTCAGAAAGTAAAAGTACTAGAATTTTCTGTTTTTTTTTAAAGTCCGCCAGGGGGGAAATGCCCCTGGAACCCTCAGATGCTACCTGCCTGAAGCCCATGGCATAAATGATAAAAACATGGAACATATTTTAGCCAAATTTAGTGCAGAACCTTTAGTCGTAGGTAGGTATAATATAAAAGTTATGTTATCCCTAGCAACATATCTAAAATGCATTGAAAAACTCGGCACTTCGCGCCTCAAAAAGCCCGCGTGGCACTCCCGCGTAACGTTTTTTGGGTAGTTACTCTACGGCTAAAACATGTTCTAAGTTTAAAATTGCAGGGTTTTGTAGATTACCATCTCACTTATTTTTCTACAGAATCGCCTATGCATGTTTTGAGCCTCGGTAGGTACATGCTTTTTGATACCCTCTCCGAAGAATTTTCCAGCCAACTCTTTCTGCCAGTTCAGGACCTCTTTCTTCACTTCAGTTGAATACCGTTTTCCACCCGTGTGAGCTGAACTCATGACACCACTTGAAAACGTTCGTTCTATTCATGACACCTTCGCTATAAACCCCTTTGATCCGTGAAAAAATGTCCATCGGCGTTTAACCCTCTGCAGCAAGGAACCAGATGATGGACCACCACACTTGGTAGGATTTTTTATCGACACGTTTCACGCAAACAGTCACCACAAAGGCTGTTTTGATACTACCGAGGTCATCCAGTGCTCGTTGTGTTCAGGAGGACCTCCCCTATCACGCAGTGTCACCAACATTGGAAACAAAAATTTCTCAGCACTCTTACTTTCTGGACGTGCCTCGTACATTAATATGAGAATAAATACATGGGCCTTAGACCCATATGTCAGACGCTCACGCTGACAAAGTCTCATGTTTCTCCCTGGGAAACCGAATCGTTGCAATTCGACTCCGGAAAATGAAAATCGACGGCTCCCAGGGAAAACAATTCGTAAGGCCCACGTCGCCTAAAAAAACACGGCACGTGGAGTCCCCTCTACGGTAAAATTTACCGCAGCCTGATTAGCGGAAGTCTATCCCTGCTTTCGTTAATCAGCCGAAAATTCGACGCCCAGGAAAAGCTCCTCATCCAACCAGCGAGGAGAGGTGGGAGGACTGGAAGAAAAATCACCAAAAATGTTCGACCCATATTCCAAAAGTGCTCTTCGATCCAAAAGCACCCAGTTCTGCTGCCTTCCGCTGAGTGAAAGAGAGCGGTATCACTACAGGCTACGTTGGTCCGAGAGAACCAGCCGCCTCCAGGAGAAGAAGTGGGTAGCTGCCACGTCAACGCCTCCTGGGACAAATCTCCAAAGTCTATCGAAACCTGAAGAAAGGATCGCCAGGTCAGTCCTAAGTACATAGCTTCAGCTTACCCGATCTCGACTTCCGCCGTCGCGAACCCGCGCCTTCTGCGAAACTCCGTAATCTCGAGACGATACGCAGTCAGGAGGCACAGGTAGGGATAGACTAAGCTACCACCTAAGGCTTCACTTTCACCTTTATATTATCAAAATTCAATCCCCTTTTCCAATTGTCAAATAAACCCGTTGCTCATTCAAAAACCAAACAAGTGTTTTCTACCAAAAGTCCACAAAGCCCAAAGGTATCAAGTGCTTAGGAACAAGCAGATAGTCGAATATTTAGATCCGGAGGCAATTGCCCCCCATATCTACCCAATCTCCGGCGATAGCCAGTTAGGGAACTTAGGCCTAGGCAGGACTAGGAAGGTCCTTTCAAAACCCCCGAATCCACGAGTAGGCCGAAAAATAAGTCAGACCTAATCGCTAAAGCCGCAGAGAGGCAACCTTACAACCCATATGTCAGGGTTGGTCTGAGAAGCAAATAATATTTGCTAATCATACTATGATGATCGATCCAACAAACCATTTTCTGTGAAATTGATAGGGGGTCTACAGGGCTGTAATGGGGCCCTACTTTGCCGAGCTTTCGGTAAATTTATCACCATCTTCAGGGCTCGAAGGATGTGTTACCGAGTGAACATCACACCAGCGTCAAGTAACAACCAAGTAGGTAGAGATGCCACCATAACTGGTCGGAAATGAAGATGTAGAGCTATTGCAGGTGAAATGAAAAAAAGGGGAAAATTGAACATGATTTTCAAGATATAAATCTGAAGTAAAAATGTGAGGATCTACACCTTGGCGAGAACAGTGTTAATTTAAGGAGGAGTTGTAATCCTTTTGACCCCACTCCCAATCAATATGGCAGAGAATTGGTCTGGAGCGTCACGAGAATTATAATATCTACCAGTTAAATTATCGATAATGTAGATAGTTTTGCACTATCGGACTACAATGACTGTGTTTTTTACCAACTCCACAAATGCCCACTGGAGGCGCACTCCTTCGAGCAAATTTACTCTTTGCCCCACGTCTTTGTCAAAAATTTTCCTAACACCAGATTTGGGTTTTTTAAAAATAAATAGGAAGAAGTTGTTGAAAACAGCAACAGGTAATGAACGTAAACACACCCAAAACCCAACTTATATCAACTATCGATAACATCGATAGTTTCAAAAAACATCGATACTCGACATCTCTATCCATAGTTTAGCACCACTATATGAACCTGCTGAGTATTCAACAACCAAGGGGGGGAGGGGTACCGGGACCCTGGCCCCAATCTGTTTTCAGGCAGAAAACCCCCAATAACTCGACGTGATTTTGAATTTTTTTCGAGGAAAAATCAAGGAATTTCAATTATGTTTCAACGGTTATCATCTTCAGACACTCCCTTATCATCCGGGCAGTCGAACGGCCTACAGTTAAGGATCTACTTATCATAGAAGTTCGTATAATGATGAAGACTGATATACGAGGGTGTTTTCAAAAGTATCACGGATTTTAAAAAAATAAATATAAAAAAGATTACTTAAGTTTATTAAAAAAATGGCATATTTTCCATCGTTAACATATTGACTATTTTTCACATAGTCCTTGTGGACTTCCAAACATTTCTGGTACCTGGTTTTCAGTTTTTTAATCCCCTCTTCACACCACTCCTCCGCCATTCCAGCCAACCTGTGCCAACCCCTAAGATGTTTCTTCAGTTCAGGAACAGGTAGTAGTCGGAAGGTGCCAGGTCCGGAGAATACGGTGGATGGCCAAAAACAACCCAACGAAACTGTTCCAACAAGCTTCGCTTTCACGGGGTGACTGGGGGCGAACATTGTCGCGAAACAAGAATACAGTTTTTGTCAACACGCCCCTCCGTTTGTTTTGAATCACCCGACGAAGTTTCTTGAGATCATCACAAATATCTTGCCGCCTTTATTGCTGTTCCTCTTGGAAGATAATAGAGAGTTTTTGGCAACCATTAATGGGCCTGTGGAACCTCTTCACAAAGCTCGGAGTTCACAGGTCATGATGAATTTGCCTCCCGAGAACAGCGGCAACAATGAAAGGGTGCCCCCAGACAGTCACCCGTTCCTAAAGGCCCACCGTCACGAGCGCCTCCCTTCCCCCCTGTCCATAGTTAACGGGCTTCCTCCTTCAACTGGGTAGCATCCTCTGTTGCTTGCGCTAGTATCCTCCTAACAGGGCCCCGTCAGATTTTGGCACCAAAAACTCTCCAATCACTTCGCTAACGACACAGAGCTCACGCAGGAGGTCGAAATTTGGTTGGCTGCAATACCAGGGGAGTGGCGTGAAGAGGGGATTAAAAAACTGAAAACCAAAAATGTTTGGAAGTTCATGGGAACTATGTGGAAAAATAGTCAACATGTTAACAATGGGAAATATACCTTTTTTTTATTTAATCTTTTTTACTTTTTAAAAATCCGTGATACTTTTGAAAACACCCTTGTACTAAATAACTGATGTTATAGTACGTATATTCCTATAAAACACAATACCTAAAGTCACCTACTATGTAAATCATTAGCGTAGCATTGAAACCTGTCCATAAATGTCGTATTTCTTTAGTTTTTGAAACTCACCATCAGGCATATTGAGCCCCAAAGGATCCTGTTCGTTGAAGAGCGACATAAACGCTGAAGTATCAAGTCCTTGAAGAATGTCTTTTAAAGAGTCCAAGTCCGACTGCACGACATCAAGATGATTTTCAAGTTCCTGTCGAGATCCTTTATCCGACAAGACCAAAGAACTACTCGCTTCTGGTTCTTTCCTCTTGACGCTTGTCCTTTGGTCGTCTGAAAATACATCAATTACATTCAGCATGAAGGAAAACAAGAAGCTTGATGAAAGGGATAAGAAGGAAAATGAGGAAGAACAACCAAAGGCTGTAAATTTCGTCAGAAGCACGTGAAAACTGAACGGCACTGCAATGATTTTTTCTGACTCCTCAAGAACTTAGGAGAGTCTAGCCCCCAGAAAGTGTTGTCGGGTTTCGGCGCTACCTACCGCCACTTCAGCGAACTACCACCCTTATCAGCTCGATGTGAGCGCGGTCAAGCGGCATTTCTGAAAAGTAGGCTTACCACAGTTTTACCGCTCATTTCTAAGTTTGGCGGCTCTACTTACCTGCCTTTTTAAATTGCGAGGAAAAGGAACTTGTTATTGCATTTTTGTGTTTTGGAGTGACGAATCAAGCAGAATGCATTATTATAGTGGAGATAACTGCAAGTTTATAATCTGGGATAACTGCAAGTTAGAGGAGCAACGGTAATGCAGTTGTGAGCGTGATCACCTAATAAGATATCAGAAATGGTAGTTTGTTGAAGTGGCGGTAGGTAGCGCTGAAACCTGACAACACTTTCTGAGGGCTAGACTCTCCTCAAGAACTTGCTTACACGATGTAAATTCAAATTGAAGTTAAATGGTAAGAATACATCGTAATGAAAATGAACAAAGGTGTTTCCAACCAATTAAATGTTTAATTCTGAGTGGCATGCTTTAAAAAGATAAACAAACCAACCTGTAGAATCAAGTTCTGAGGTTTCATCAATGTTGAACAAAATATCGGAACTATCAGAAGGCTCCACGTCCAACTTTTCTTGTTTCACGACGATAGGTACTTTCATAAGGCTCTTCAATGGCTTCTTCAAAGTTACGTTGTTTAGTTGTTTCCCGGTGTTGTTTTTCTGGGAAGAACTCGAGATTTTACTGGGAATAATAGCTGGCGTCACATCTTGAGGGCAGACGGTCAAGTTGACTTGCGAGGACGAAGGAGAATCGATGTTGTAAGTGCTGATAGGGCTGTTCAATGACTGGATGCCGCTAATGGTGGGACCGTCGTGCCACACCACTGAGGGTTCCACGAAGGTAGGGCTCGAGGACACAACGGTGGTTGGCTCGCCAGGAGACTCGGGAGCAGTGAAAAGCATGACCGAAGGGTCTGTCTGGTCAACTGCAATAGGCGAATCGATTAGGTAGCTTTGCGACGGGCTGACATGAGGCTCGTCTCCCGCAACGGTATATTTTCCAGTTAAACTAGACTTTGGATCGATTATTTCCAAAGGATCAATTTCACTTATAACAGGCGTATTCCTTTTCCTGGCTTCTATCGCCATCAGAGGAGTTTGCGGCAAATCTTTCAGAACAATAGGACCTCCCCGGGACCTATTAACGTTAACTCCTCTTGTTTGTTGAACAAGTGTCACCAAAAATTGGATGAGTTGGTTGATCATCTTCTGTTGTTTGACGTATTTCTGACGTAGAATAGAATGCTCTCTCCAAAGGGCATCATTCTCCCGTTTCATGGAAGTGATCTTGGCTTCAACGGTTTCATGGTTGTCTTTCAACTCTTGCACCTGCAACATGAGGTTTTGAAGAAGCGGCGTCATATCCCCTTTGATATCGACGATTTCGCGGGACGTCGACGACATTTTACGTTTAATCATGTCCAAGCTACTTATGCATTCCTTCACGAAAAATTCGTGGGCGAATTCGTAATCTCCCTTATCATTGCGCAAAGAAGATGATTCGATGGAGGACACTTTGTGAAATCCATATTTGTTCAATTGACGAATGAAGCTGGCCATGTTGTTGTGCTTGTAGTATCTGGGAAGCAGCTGCGAACAGAAGCGGACTTGATCTTTTATGATGAAACTCGTGCCATCTTCACTCCAGCAAATCAAGTCGTCGCAACTGGAATCAGACACCATGTGCCAGAGCTTCGCGATGAACGCTGGAACTGACGTTGCCACCGACGCGTTGTTTTGAACCGAAGACATTTTTGGAATCATCGAAATACATTCATTCCATCTGAAATTAAGAGCAGAGGAGTAATTTACAGTTTTCAGATTTGTACAAAGATACAACACAACCATGTTAGAAGCGTTTTGTGGAGGAATTATAATTGGTTTTCCAAGTCAGATTGAGAATTTTTCTAATCAACTTGAGAATTTTCAAAATCAAATTGAAAACCCGTAACTTTTTTTGACACAGGTATATTTTGTAGAAGAAACGAAAAAAGAGTAATGCAAGATGGAAAGTATTCATTCATTTTTTCATATTAAAATGATGAAAAAGTGCAGAAATATAAATGCATAAATTAAAATTCATATCTTTTAAAAAAATTGAAAATGAAGTTGAAGAACAGCACATTTAAGCTACACTAGAGGCATCGCATCGCAAAAAATGCGACTAGATTAGTTTAGTGGCACTTGAACGGAGGTGCGCACACCACAGTAGAGTTTTTTCCTTAGGTCTGCAGCGACTCGATGCGATTATTTCCATCCTTCTCGAAGAAGGTAGATTGTAGATTGTGAATGAATCCGCGGATCAGGGTGATGGGAGCCCATAGCACTGAAGCCTGGTGGCTTATTGTACTACTCCGCGGATTCTGTTCCTAGTCAAAAAGTCCTAGCCCTTTAGTAAGGGCCAGTAGCGGTTTGGCTAGATTTGTGCTGGGAAAAGCCTCCATGGGTGTAGGTGACCCTCGAAGAAGGTAGGTAGCGACAATAGAGAGTTCCTAGTAGGTTCGTTTCAGCTAAGATACGGCGCGCTGTAGCTGGATCGTCCGCCATATTTTCAATATGGCGTGCTGGATTGCCTCCTTGTGACGTTTTTTTAATATGACACTACAGTCCTTCAAGGACCAGGGCCTTCTCGACAACCGCCTTCCACTCCCCGCGGTCCAAAGCCTTCCTTCTCCATCCACGAACTTCCAGTCTCCTGAGGTCTTCCTCGGAGCCTTCTCCCCCCAGGCACTCCATCCATGGCTTTCTTGGGAAATCTATTATTGTCCATCCTCTGGATATGCCCAAGCCAACGCTGCCTTCCCCGTTTTATAAATGCCACTATACCTGGCTGTCCGTACATGGCTCTCAATTCCCTATTCCTCCTGATCCTCCATTCACCTCTCTCACACACAGGTCCGAATATCTTTCTCAACACTTTTCGCGCCCAGCAATTCAAGAGTCGCTCGTTGCTCTGTGTGAGAACCCAGGATTCACTGGCGTAAGTAACGACTGGTCTAATAACAGTCCTGTATATTGTGAGCTTAGCTCGCCTGGACAGTCCTCTAAATCTCAGAGCTCTCTGCACGCTCCACAGGCATCTACTTCCTGCGGCGATCCTTGCTTTTATTTCCACCGTAACGTCATTATCCCTGGTGATCATAGCACCAAGGTATTTAAATTCGGAAACGGCGGGGAAGTTGTGTTGTAGGAGCGGAAACGTGCTTTGCTGGGTGCTGGTGGAGTCTCTTGAGGTTCTCATGTACATTGTTTTGTCCTCGTTTATTTGCAGCCCCCGAAAAGCTGCAGCCCTCTCGAACTCCTCCACTGCTCCGGAGAGACTGGACGTCCGTCTTGCAACTCCTTGTGACGTATTCTACTGTAATATTACGGCGCCGGATCGGTACGGCGCGTTCTTATCATGTTTGTGATACGTCACGTCATATCTAAGCCAAACCAAACCCACTAGGAACTCTCTTATGCGAGGAAAGGGGCAGGCAGTTTTGTTGATGTGATACCTACCAAGGTACCTTCTGATTTCTTTGAAAATAATGATGGCTAATAATCAATGTTCGTAGTTCATCATTAGAAATGGAAAATTCTCAATTTGATTTGGAAAGTTTTCAATCTGATTCGGAAAACCTATATTAAGAACTGGGTGACTAACCCGTAATAACCAGAATCCTGAATGTCCAAGACACACAATTTGGAGATCCAGAGGAAAACGTCTGCAACCTCTAACGAATTTTGTCAAATCTCACGCCAAAGGAGGAAACCATAGAAGTAAGAAGAAAATACATTCGATTCCACCTGAAAAAAAGGGCAGATTACTATCATCAGAGATATATATATAGACATATATATAGAGATTACTATCATCAGATTTGTACAAAGCTACAATGCAATCATGTTCGAAGCGTTCTGAGGAAGAATTAATATTAAGAACTGGGTTACTAGAGAGTTCTTAGTAGGTTTGGTTCGACTTAAATACGGCGTGACGTATTCTCAATCCAGTGCCGTATTGTGATAAGAACACGCTACTGCAATAATAGAGAGTTCCTAGTGGTTTTTGATACGGCGTGACGTATCAAAACACTCTCTCAATCCGGCGCCAAATTGTGATAAGAACGCGCTGTATCCGATATGGCGCCGTATTATTACGGTCGAATACGTCACTAGGAGGCAATCCGACGCACCGTATTGAAAACATGGTCGGATTGAGAGTGTGTGTGTAATACGTCACGCCATATCAAAAACCACTAGGAACTCTCTAATGAAGTAGAATCCGGCGCCAGATCGGATATGGTGAGTCCTTATCAACAATACGGCGCCGGATTGAGGATACGTCAAGACGTATTTAAGCCGAACCAAACTTACTAGGAACTCTCTTTAACACTTTCAATGCAGGCCCAGGCACGGGGCCTTCCATGGAAGTAAATATCACTTACCCCCGAGCAGAACAGGCCACTTGGTGTAATCGGGCTTGTCGGCCAGAACTAAGGATATCTCCACTAATGAATTGTAGAGGTGAAAAAGGCGCCTTCTATGGTGTAAGTGAATAACTAATGGAGATAAATCTACCTTCAGAAGAATCATAGATGATGGCACAGTACTTGCTAGCGGGAATTTTAACACTCTCAATGCGGGCTCAGTAAACTGGTTTTCGCCTGTGGCGGGAGACCTTTTTGTCAGGAATTCGGTAGTGCAAACCCGCAAATCTTAAAGATAACAGAATCCCCCGAAGTGAAAACGGTGCACTCTGGTGTTTTCCTTTATCGGTTCAACGAAAACAAAAACCGCGGATTGAGTTGACGTTACCTATGGAGTGTTGTAAAATCTAAAGCAACGCCAATCACTTGAGCCTCACGGGATTGACGTGAGACTCACGTCAGAAAGTTAGCATCCACTCGATGCTCGCCGTAGCAGCTTCTCACGTCTAAACGGTTCCAAATGTTACTGTAACTCTCTATTACACAACTATGTGAACCCAGCTTAAATTCGAGCTGATTTTCAATAATGTACTGGGTTTCAATCGTTTCTAAGGGGGTGGCAGTTGTCAATTGAACATTTGATCTACTGGCAGTAGGGGCAACAACAATTGAAAGGGCAACTTGGAAATTACTTTTTGTTTTGATTGGTTTTTCTAAGTAATTTTTGCAAGTCAAAATTACGAACAAATAAAAAATTCCTGGTCATTCAAATGAAAGTGGTTGATTTAAAAAGAAGCGGCATGAAGCCTTCAACCCCCCCCCCCATCACATTAGTCTGTAGTAGTTTGTTAGCTGAAAACCAATGGCGCTGCTGAGGCAGCCTCAAGAATGCTTGCACGCAATTTTAACGTTGGCTTACTCCTTTGTTAACTTATTTCGGTACTTATGGTACTACTGGTACTTACCTCTGGTACTACTAGACTACTAATAAATAACGGGAAATTGTTATGAAAACAATTGTTATGAGTATTTGTCACTACGCAAAATAAGACTTACTCTTACTCTACTAATTTAAAATTTAACTAAATTTAGGAATTTACTATTACTTATTCAAATGCTACTATTTACAGAATATTTACTTTGAAAAGGTCCACTACTTTTACCATCCCTAGGGGATGTCCCTAAGAAGTAGGAACTTGGGGAACAACTTCATACACGGAAGCAAGTACCTCCATGAAGGGGAGAACAGCTACACTGTTGGGTAGGAGCAAGGTAGTAATCCTCCAAAGGAAACACAGCTAGGCAATTTAAAATGGGAGGAAGTACGTTCTCTGAAGGAGAACAACAGCTACACCATTCTCAGGAGCAATTTCAACCCTGAAGCGACACTTTGTGGTATTTCCCAGTTAAGGGAAAACAGGTAAACCAATTTGTGGGAAAAAGTGTCTACAGTATAAAGGGGAACAATAGCTTCATCACTATACCTGGAGTAAGAACCTTGGAGAGGAACATCTCAACTGGTGCAGAGGAGACAAGTTCTTCGTGTAAGGGAACAAAACAGCTCCACTACTTTTTTGGGTTGGGGGTAAATAGGTGTTGATTAACAAATGACCGCAAAAACCATAATGAAGCTTCGCTACCACTGTGACTACTCTCGAGACTGTTGTCTCAGGTAGACACTTAGCTCGAGGTTAGCCTAAGCTAAACTTTTTAAAATCTTTCCTTAACAGTTACAGTACACCCAACACTTCTTAGATTACCTATTGAAGGTATGATACTCGGAGATTGGTCTCCCCGCAATGATGATGCTACCGTAATGGGTGATTACAGCAGGTGAGACACCTCACCGTAATGACACTCTATGGTGTCAACTACGCAGTTCTTGTAGCAAACAATTTCGGAGGCATGAGTAAAGAGTAGATATTCCACAAATATCATTAAGTTTAACTAATAACTAATTGATCATGACAGTAACTCAAAGTGGGCTACACTTACCAGTTTACGAAACCACAGAGTTCATCTCCATTGAACCTACTTATCAATATTCAAACATCCAGTTCTCAGTTCGAAAAAAACATATTGATAGGCTGAGAACTACAATATTTGGAGTAAACGTTTTTGAGAGGAAGATTGTTTTACTATCAACCACTAACTGCACGAACTAATGATATTATTATTCAATAAAAAAAATAGCGACTGCACCGAACGAAAATAATGACGGTCACAGACTATGGATACTATAAACGGTTAAACATCCATGACTTTACTATGGATTATGGATGCTGTAGATTATTCTTTCTGAATTATTACTTTTATTGCCTTGATACAAACTATAGCAGACATATGTTTTACTCTTCCGAGACATTTAATTTATGTGATGCACATGGGAATCCACCTAGGTTTTGTGTAGAATTTATCACCCTGTTTTGTGACTAAAAAAATTGATTCGCGCGGAGTCAGCAGAAGTTGTAAAAATACTAAGTATAATGTACAATTTATTTGGTAGTATTGCCTAATAAAGGTTACCTACTTACCTATTAAATGTCGAGGTTAAAAATTGATTAATATTAGTCTCTGATGTTTGGGCAATAATTGAATGCGAATTGGATACAAGGAGTTTATTTGTAGCTGGTCCTCAAAAGCTCAATAATTATTATATTATATATTCAAAATTATTATATATTAATATATAATATATTAAAATTATTATATTATTATTAAAATATTATTAAAATTATTATATATAATATATTAAAATTATTATATTATTATTATATTATTATTCAAAATTATTTTCAGCCATTTTTTGGGGAAAATAAAATGATGAAAAAGAAATGATGAACTGATCGGAATATATACGTTGCATTCCTATTGTTACAACGGTGACTTACTAAAAACTTGAAAACCTATTGATAATAGCTTGTTTTTACTTTTCCCTGTATAAAATTTTCAAAATTTTTGCACCACTATGTGAGGTGATAATAATAATAATATTATTATTATTATAATTATTATCATGATATTAGCATGATAATAATTATGGTAATATTATGATAATAATAATATCACCTCACTTTTGAGTGATATTAGGAATAAACGTTAGATTTTGCTCATGTTAGGCCGTTTAGCAGGCATTCTAAGTTCAATAAAAAAATCCTGATAATTAAAAAAAAATCGGATTTTGATTCAGCACATCAAATAACGTAAGAAACCGGCAACCTCGGGTAGCAGGCAACACCACCCTTTAATTTCGTTAAGTAGTGCAATAGTCTATGTAAGAGCTGGATATTAGCCTTACTTTATTATTTCCCTATATTCTGAATTATGTTATGTATAGGTACTTTTGTTTGTTTTGTAAGATGGGCTCGGTATAGGTAGGAATTTAACTGACGGTACCAGGAAGTTCCTGCCCCAATTCGCTATAGGTTCGTAGGATATACCTTCTCCTTGGTGCCTGACACTATGCTTATGCCAGCTCGTCAAGTTGAAAATTGTATGGGTAAGGAGGTTTTGGAGATTTAAAATACAGACCAAATTGATATAAAGGTTTTTGGCAAGGTGTTTGATTAATAAGACAAGAGTTCGGGCAGAGTAACACGCTCTAGGTCTTCCTACTACTATTGTGTACCTGGCCCTTGAGGGCTAGGGCCCTATATACTGAGTTCCCCACTTGGGGCCTGGGGAAGCCCCAGTGTCCCGGGGAATGACCCTGGTGTTGTGGTTTCTGCAGTTGGATGACCTAGGGCTGAATTTTATTTAGGTAAATTATGAATATAACATAATATTACATATTATGTGGTATCCCACAGTCTAGAAACTGAATCGCACGTTCACTGATAGAAGTGAACTAAATTATAGGCGATCAAATGCCATATTTTGAATACCCTCGGATAGAAAGAAAAATGTCACTCACTTTTTCTTAGCAACCAAGAACGAAGAGAGAGACAATGACGAGAAGATAATGATGTTTCGCTGGTAGGTACTTTCTGTCAAATAATAAATGTGATTTTTTACCTTGCGCGACCATAAAATATTTTGGTTGGTAGCTACATTAATAGAAAAGCTGTGTTTTTTGCAGAAGAGTGATTTTTACAGATCCAAATTCCTTCAGGAATTGTTTCAGAATGTTCATATACTGATTTCGGAATTTTCAAAATTTTTAGGCTATTGCTTTACCTTAATTTTACTGGAAAATTCGATAAATATCAATTTCTTAATGAAAAGATGGG
The DNA here is from genome assembly GCA_009739505.2 of Apolygus lucorum. Lineage (NCBI taxonomy): Eukaryota > Metazoa > Arthropoda > Insecta > Hemiptera > Miridae > Apolygus > Apolygus lucorum. The sequence goes on from CM019179.2 coordinate 41,168,276, forward strand.
CGGGCAATTTAATTGGTATGAATCCCAGTCGTCACTTTTCACCGGGAAGGGGCAGCTATGCAAAAGCCTGTAAGACCGAGCCGTCTTGAAGGAGGGATAGACCTCGAGCGCCGTTCGCCTCGGACCAGGTTGACCTTGAATGCTGTCCATTCGAGATGGTTCTACAGGTAACCAAGGATCACCTGCCCAGTAAATGAACATTCCTAGTGAATTAATATTTTGATCTTAGAACTACCAAAAACTATCAAGTTAAATTCACATACGTACCTTCTCGTTACGGGTTAGTCTAATCCCTTAAGAACCGGCGCTTAAATTTTCAAAATTATACCGAAATATGAAATGTTTAAATTCATTAGTGCATCTACCTAGGAAATTGAAAAACTAATTGATTGCCGCTGGAATCAACAAAATCGATCAATAGGAAATTGCTAAAGAAATCGAAGAAACGAACAACGATTGCATTTCGGTCAGCTATAATTTGAAAGGAGATTAGGCCTCTTTTGCGATTCACGCTCGTGTTTGTGATTTATCGTAAGTTCGACCCTTAAGTTCTCGTAGGGAGCGAACGGCTTGTCCTACAGTGTTCCGGATGGTCTCTAAAAATCCTAAAAATTCAATTCTGTTTTAAATTGAATAAAAAACAATACCTTATTATCGAAATCGGGTTCTTGCATAGTGCACTCGGACCCCAAAAAGTATTACACAGTGCACCCAGCCGCGTCTTTTTCTCACTGCACCCGATTTCACAGCGCAGGAGATCAGATGCCCCCCTGATGAGGTTCTTCCATACTGCGTCCAGACTCGGAAAGAAAAACCCTCAAATTTTCCTTACCACTTTTACAGACTTAGGACTGTCTGCGACCGTGCAGGTGTGGTTAAAAATTTGGGATGCTTCACAATGAGGCATTGTCAAACGTAATCTACGAATATGAAAATGGTAATCGGAGAAATGGGAAAATACTTTCGGTCAAACTCTTGGCGGGTCGGAAAGTGTGCGAAGTTTGAACGATATATATTTTTTTTTTAACCAAAATCGTATGCAGTAATTTCTCCATTCATCTTCGTATCAATTATTTTTCTAACCCATTCGTCCCTTACGTCTACCTGGCCACTGAGTTCCTTTGTGCTTTGTAATCGGTGACCAAATCATAAGAGGCTCATGTTTGCTATAAACTATAATATTTTCATGATTCTATATTCTGCTGTTTCGTAACGACTGCCGATTTCGTTTCATTGGAATGAGAGGGAAGATGCTTATTACGTGTTTATATTTCGCAAGGGTGCACAGTGCAGGGTCTGTTGACAGAAACCGTCTGCTCGGGTGCACCATGCCCTTCCCCCATTGACATTTTTCGAGCTAGGGCGTTTTCAAAATTTCAAAATTGATTTTGGAACCCTTAGGAGTGACCTACATCAATCAAAAGCATCGGGGCACAACTAGACCCCAAATGGAGCCCATATAGCAAATTTCATCAAAATCGGTCCATGGTAGGTAACAAAGGAAAGTGCCGCGTACAGCGGACGGCGTACGGACGGCCAAATTTGTATTCAATTTTTGGATTCTACGTACCTTGAAACGTTAACCAATAAATTTTAAGGGTTAAAATATTTTTTCTTGGTCGATTCCAAAGGTTCATTATTGAAAATAATAAACCAAACGGGGAAAATCCGTTTATTTACTGACTGAGACCCCGTTAAAAGCTATACAGGAAGGCTTCTAAGTGCTTTACCATAATACATCAGACACTTAGTGGTTACAACAACATTCTACAGAGGTCGCACTTGTATCCTAGTGCTTATCTTCCTCTGTGAGAGCAATATTGCGGTTGCCAAGACGGACGCTGGTCAAAAATTGGTAGGGAAGTGAAGAACCAAACTCATTAAAAATTATGTTTTTCGATATAATTCAAAAACTTTGTGGACTTGAAGGATTGGTCAAAATATTTTTGAATGCAAAAGAACATTTTATTGCTACCTACCTATCGGATTGCCTCGCCTCAAAGGAATACCTTCTCAAAGGTATCTACCTACTTCTTTCCATCAGTGTTCCTCCTACCAAGCATTATCCCTTATCTACGAAATATCGAATAGTTACGGTATTCTTATCTATTACAGAATAAGTAATCTCAGATTGAGGATAGTATTAGATCGGTTCAATTTCAATTAAACCAGTGTCTTGATAAGTGCTTTAATTGTTCAAAAATAAACTTGCTGAAATATGTCGATAATTGTTTTGATATCTATAGACGTTCTTGTTTAAAACATCCGAGGTGGTACTTATTGCTTTTCTATTGATTAAAAACCTTACTGATAAATTTCTGATTTAGATTGAAAAAAGGATCTTGTTTCATGTTGCTGACTACTTTTTTTACCCCTTTTGTTTTATCGTTTATACCTAAGCCGCCGCGCAAGTTACGGGGGTAAGTCAACAATAAAACGTTCAATAAATTCACACATTTCTGACGAGCCGTGAACGATTTTCGTACAATGAAAAATGGCGTAGATATTCCCGTAGCAACGAATGGGTTAAAAGCGAAAAACCGTGGAGAACTATCAACTCCGGCACCCCGTCCTTATCCTGCACAAATTGATACTTCATGGGCCATCCTTCGGGTCAGGAGCTTATCGATCTGAGGATTGAGTCTGAGGCCAGCAGTTATGCGGCTTTACGACAGAGAAAAAGTTTCCGAGGCCGACCCTTGGATCTACCTGTGAGTCCATGAATGTGGCCTCACCCCTGGGTGGCTGTGGATGTGGCACCTCCGGAAGAGTGCGAACCCTTTTATCAGGTTTACACTGATGGGAGTCTCATCAACGGGGCTACAGGCTGCGCAATAGTGGCATATGGAGGTGTTTCTGGCGAACCTATTCACTGCTCCAAATTTCGACTGGGAACAGGATGTTCAAACAATCAGGCCGAGCTCCTCGCCATTGCCGAGGCGCTGAGATGGTTGGGCGTCCAGGTGGTCTGCGAGGAAAACAGGTCAGCATGCGTTTGGACAGACAGCGAGGTTTCTATCGCAATGCTGCAAGACCACAGAAACCATCTGCCCATTGTCGAGCAAATAAGAGGGTCCCTGCGCGAACTTCGTGGTGTGTGGAGGATTGGTGTCAGGTGGCTAAAAGCTCATTCGGGAATTGTTGGAAATGAGGCTGCAGATGAACTTGCCAAAGAAGCGGCAGAGGATACCACCCTGCCTGAAGTTTTCAAAGCATATCCACGATCTTATGTTCGGAGATTGTTGCGTGAGGAGATAATTAATGCCTGGAGCTTGCTGTGGGATGCCAACACTGATCAAGCACCGCACACAAAGCGGGTTTTCCCAACTGTAAGAGGGAGGCTCAAGGTTCAATTTGAGTGCTCTTACAAGCTTACTCAGGTTCTAACAGGGCACGGGAGGAATAAAGCCTATTTGCAGCGGTTTGGTTTGCTCAGTGATGGGACTTGCACTTGTGGTTAGCGCGTATTACAAACATGGGACCATCTGATCATTCGGTGTCCGTTATTTGAGCCAGAAAGAGCACGACTCATTAGGAAAGTGATGCTGAGCAGTTCGGATTGGCCAGGAGATTATTTTGATTTGATAAACAAACATTTGTTTGATTTTATTGAGTTTGTGAACTCCATGGACTTTGACCTACTATAAGTGTTTATTTTGAAACCTATTTTATTCTGTTAAATCATGTTGATGTTCATTTTATAAAAGTTAAGAATGTAAACCGCCTGTATTCAGTGATGGGAGCAGGCTGAACAAATTCCCTGGTTGAAGGGTTACTTCAACTAGGGGAAAAAAAGGCCATCCTGTTACAAGTCAAAATCTGTTACAAGTCAAAATCAGTCAAAATCCTGTTACAAGTCAAAATCTGTGAGAAAGTAGGTAGATGGGTTCTTTAATGATTTTAAAAGTATTGTTTTGAAATCTACTCTAATATTAATATAAATTACAAGGGGGCGATGGAGTTGTTACTCGTTACTGTCCAACCAAACGTTTCCTAGGTGGTCCTATTCAGTCACTGTTTATATGTACCTATTTCGAGTGAATCATCCGATTCGTTCACTTTGCATTTGCTCACGTTTGCTAATCTGAGTTCTCCCAAGTGAGCGCAACATTCTTCGTCGAAGAAACGATAAACTGATGTGTTGATAGGTAAATTTGGATTTTTGAAATAGTATGTCAACATTTAAAAGTAAAATCACTTGAAATTCAACGCATAATCAAATATTGTAACAGTTAATTTTCTTCTAAAATTTTTAAAAATACCATCATTAGGTTTACTTCAGAACGGTAATCTCTACAAGGGCTGATTTATGCCTGACGACACCATTTATGTGCCAGCAGTGACGGCTATTAATGATGAATATGGAAGATTCACGGAGCGAGGTTGTACCAGGGTATCTTTTATCATCGTGATTTAACATAGTACCTACCATCTATCTACTTTATTATCGATTCGTTACGTTTTTGGTCTTTCGACTGTGAAAAACTGCAAATGAAAAAAAAGTTCGTTGAGCAGTAATGATTCCTCACAAAGAATGACATGGATCGCGTTGATCAAAGCATCAATAGTTGCTGATGATACCTAAGTTGCTGGTTTTCTAAGTTTAGAAACGAACATTGATGTGAATTCTTTACTATTTATATCGATTCTTCAGTGTATTTTGACATCTTCTCAACATAGGAACCTTGGGTTTGGTCGATGTTAACCCATGTGTTAACACATTGCCTGTCTGTTGACAGGCAATGTGTTTGAGCCAAAGGGCAGCGATGGTTTTGGGCTATCGATTTGTCTACCTTTTGGGAATCTGGGAATTGATTCATCACCCTTCTTAAGGACGATATGTTTACTAAGCTGAATAAAATGATTCGGCAAGAGTTACAGTTATGCGCAACACATCAACGCTAGGTCACTCCGACTTGATAAAATTGAGAGATTGAGAGAAAACACTTACCTACCGTCCCCTCTACACTCCTGCTCAGAATTAGAGCACCACCATCCATTTCAAATTAAAGCCCCCCTGGACCCCCCAGATGCCACCTACTTAACGCCTACGGTGTGAATTATAAAAACATAGGACAAGTTTTAGCCGAATTTAGTGCGGAACCTTTAGTCGTAAGTAGGTATAATACAAAAGTTATATTACCCCTAGCAACATATCTAAAATGCATTAAAAACCGTGTGACGCTACTGCGTAACGTTTTTCTGGTAGTTAGGTGAACGCTAAAACATGTTCCATGTTAAAATGTACTTCTTGTAGTAAGATTATAAAAATTTTAAATGTGAAAAAAAAGTTTGAATTATGCCAGTTTTGCTTTTCAATACTTGGTTTTACCTCCTCTAGCTCGGATGAGGGCTTGGATCCTTCGACCCTAATGCCTTGTCTCTAATAAAGTTTAGGACACCCTCCTGGGGGATATTGTCCCACTCCTCTTTCGCTATCTCCAGCTGCTGAAGATTGTCTGGTGGTGGATCTCTGGCTCGAATTCTTCTTTTCAGCATGTCCCAAACATACGCTATCGGATTCATGTCTAGGCTCCTTGGTGGCCACTTCAGGATAAAAACTTTATAATAAGGCAAGAAGGAAGGGAACCAACGAGGAAATGGATGCTCTAATTTTGAGCAGGAATGTATGAAAACTCAACATTTCATTGAAGGATGAACAATTTTGCATGAATTAAGATAATGTTCCCATTTTAGTTTATTATTTTAAATAATGAACCTTTGAAATCGACAAAGAAAAAAATTTAACCCCCCTTCAAAATTTGTTGGTTTACGTTTCAAAGTACGTAGAATCCAAAACGCTGAAAATTATTACACAATCGTTTATTATTTTTCTATATTGATCACTGGTCTGCAAAGCCACCAACCATCCAACATGAAGAAAAACATCGATCGTATTTCGGTCAGCTAAAATTTGAACGGAGATTAAGCCTCTTTCGAGATTCACACTCGTGTTTCTGATTTATCGTACGTAAAACCCTTACATTTTCGTAGGGAGCGAACGGTTTGTCCTACAGGGCTCCGCGTGGTCTCAAAAAATTCTAAAAATTCTATAGAATCTTAAATTGAAGGAAAAACAATACCTTTATATTAAAATTTTTAGAGTTAGGGCGTTTTCAAAATTTCAAAATTCATTTTTGAACCCTTAGAAGTGACCTACATCAACCACAATCTTCGGGACACAACTAGACCCCAAATGGAGCCTACAGACCAAATTTCATCAAAATCGGTCAATGCTAAGTGGCAAAAGTGCCGCGTATGGCGTGCGGTATTTTGAGGGGGAGTTAAAAAATTTTTTTTCTTGGTCGATTCCAAAGGTTCATTATTGAAAATAATAAACCAAAATCGTCCGCCGTCCGCCGAACGCGGCACTTTTCTCAGTTAGCATTGACCGATTTTGATGAAATTTGGTTTACAGGCTCCATTTGGGGTCTAGTTGTGCCCCGATGATTTTGGTTGATGTAGGTCAATTCTAAGAGTTGAAATTTTGAAAAGGCTCTAACTCAAAAAATTTTGATATAGAAGGTTTGTTTTTCCATCAATTTAAGATAGTATTGAGTTTTTAGAATTTTTAGAGACCACGCGGAGCCCTGTAGGACAAACCGTTTGTTCCCTACGAGAATTTACGGGTTGGACTTACGATAAATCAGAAACACGTGTGTGAATCGTAAAAGAGGCCTAATCCCCGTTCAAATTTTAGCTGACCGAAATGCGATCGATGTTTTTCTTCATGTTGGTTGGTGGTAACAATGGCAAAGCCGTGTTCTTTGCAGACGAGTGATCTATATAGAAAAATTATAAACCATTGTGTAATAATTTTACTTACGACACGATTCAACCTTGGATTACTGGCCAGATCGATCTACATCATTGTGGATGACACGTTTAGGCTCCGAAACACCGTCCAACACTATAATCCGTTGAAGGATTCCGTATCCCCTCGATTAATGCCTTTGTTCAAGCAAAAACCAAAATAAATACATCCGTGCTGGAAGTTTTGGATGACTGTAAAGACCCTGACTTTATCTTTGAGTAAGACTGAGTTTACATGCTTTATTTCTCGCGAACTATGTACAACTATGTACGCCAACTATGTTTGTTGTCCCCCAAGCTTTGGGCTGTTGAACCACCTGACAGTTCTTTGAGGACGACAAACGGAGGTGAATCATTTTATAGTGATTATAAACGGCACTTTTATTCCCCTCACCCCAACATACAAGTCGTCGCAGTACTGAAAGTAACGCAGGAAGAGTCACAGTTGAAGAAAAATATCATTTAAAAAGATTCGAAGAAACTTGACAATATTTAAAAAAGAAAAAACAAGTAAAAAACCCATAATCTTTCCGCCAAACACTGTGTTTTTGGGACTTTCGCCCTAACTCAAAATTCCTTTACTGATTAGATTGCTATGGACTTCATCAGAAACAATTCAACAACTAACTAGGTAATAACTACCTCCCAAGTTGGTGCAAAAATTATGCCGTGAGAAATCGATTTTTTAAATCAGCGATCGATCTGAAGGCCTTCTTTAAAGAAAAGCTTCTTTCTTTATTTTCAGAAGAGGAAGTTGCGACTAATTTGGTTTTATTCTTGTGCTCATTGATAATGGTACTTGTCCTTGTGGCAAGTCTTATACTGAGATACACGACAGTTCCGACCAGATTTCCGACAACGCTTTTGATCGGATGGGTTACCGGTAAACTGATTGAAACCTACAAACTATCCGGTTCGACAGGGGTTATGGCCGATTACTTGCCAGATATCGTCGTTCACATGTTCATTCCCCCTTTGTTTTACATGCAGACGCTCAACGTTGACTACCACACTTTTTCGAGGAGTATGGGGCAAGTATGTATACCTACACGTACATAATTTCTACCTATTTTCCGAGACACGTTCTTGGACATAGTTGGACATAAAATACCAATACAGATTTTGTCATAATTATAAGAGTACCAAGTAGAGGTACAATTATTCTCACGTTTTGGAGTTTAGGAGGTGGAAAAAAGTCCTCCAAAATCAAAATTTCCACGTGTTTTTATCGTTTTAGACCATCCTGGAAAATTTTGATCTCGTGTTTGTCTATCCGTGCGTGAGTACATTTGAACCCGTTTTTTTTTTTAAAGGGGTTATGTGTCATTTGTGAAACTTTCGGGAAAACGCAAAAAACTGTCCCAAGTCGTCAAAGCGATCAAAACATCCAATTTTTTGAAATATTCCAACACAGCTAATTACTCCACAATCCTCCAGAATTTTTCAGATTTTTTCAGCAAGGGGAAGTGTATCAAATTGCAATTCGAAATGCTCTCACATACCCCCTTTCAAAAAAAAAAAATCGATTTTTCAGGACTGAAATCATTTAAATAAACAGCTTTATTCATTGAATGAAACATATTTTGATGAAAATATGTACATAAAACATCATAATATAAAATATGTATATGATCAGTTTATTATTTGGCTAACATGAAATGCTGAAAATGTTCTCCAGGGATGTAATTCTTCAACCTCTCTAGGTCAGCTAACTTGATGGGAGTGCGGCAATTCACGGTTTATTGCTTTATGACTTTTGAGCATTGCTGCAGGTCATAATAATTTTGGGGACGATTTTGGGGGTGAAAGATGTGCAGCCGATCTACTAAGCGCACTTTTCTTTTGATGAGAGCGGAATCACGATAGCACGAGAGAAATCTATGCCTCTCACATGGAAAAATTGTTCCCTTTTGTCAAATTTTGCTTCCGAGTCTACCAAGGTAGCCCACGCTTTGTTTTCACTTTTCAAGATTGAAAAAACTGAAAATCAAAATTTCCACTCGCGTTTTACGTTTCAGATCTTCCTGAACAATTTTGGTTCCGTGTTTGTCTGTTTGTCTGTGATGAAATCCTTACCACAGCCATAACTTCTACATTTCTCATCCTATTTTGATGAAATTTTCAGGGATTGTGCGGGTGGGGGGTGTAGATTGTCCCCTATGAGAATCATGAAAATCATAGTCCCCAAATTGAAAGGATCTTATGCGCATGCGTAAACGTGAAATCCTTGTAACAGCCATAACTTCTACATTTTGCAGCAATATTCAGATATTGTGCGGGTTGACGTCTAGATGGTGTCCTGTGAGGGTAGTGGAAGATACTTAGAGATTGATATTTTGAGAGTAACTACTATGCATCTGGTCATCTATATAGTCGGGTGATGGATACGAGGGAGCTACGTGCCACACCCACTTGAAATTGTTGTCTTAGTTAGGGCAAGGTGGAGATTCAAAAGGAAGTGATTTCGGTTAATTATTTTCAATAAAAAGGCTTAGGAATCGACCAAGAAACAAAATTTAACCCTTCTCCCTTTAACGACATATTAATTATTATAAACCAACCTGACAGTTTATTATTTGAATCTCGAAACTCCAGGTCGACCACATAGCAAGTGAGTAAGTTTTCTTTTGAAAGGGGTTATGTGGCTCACATAGCCCCTTTCAAAAGACATCGGAAATTTCAACCTGTTTTTTTCTATGGGAAGCGTCAATGATACGAGGTTCCTTTTAATCGCAATCGATGCAACCAAGTATGGAGACCCAGAAAACAAAAAAAAGTGAAAATGGCCGAAAATGTCACATAGCCCCTTTAAAAAAAACGGGTTCATTTATGTACGTACGTATGTGTCTATCCGCAAAACCTTGTACTGGTCATAACTATACTGAGTTTCGTGCAGTCAATTCTCTTATGGGGCAGAGGCGTGGGCATTTGAATATGGCTATGTGAATATATCAATTGAATATGTCAATCACAATATGAATAACTGTGATATAAATATAAATTATAAATATAAATCATAAATCCATTATTATAATCTACTAGCGAATGATTGTGTTCTAGTCAATTAAATGGCAAGAAAATATTGAGTGAACTCCTCATTTGAATACACTTTTAGATTCTTGGAGTCTCACTTCCTGCTTTCACGGTACACTGTGTTTTGGTGACTGGTATGATATGGCCGATTTTGGACAAACGAGTGAGATGGCCGTGGGTACCGGTTCTCGTGTTCGTCACAACTTTGGCATCAGCGACAATCGACAGCACCATCGAGAGGTTGAAGCAAGTCCACGGTAGGTTGTTCGGTTGAATATCAATATACTGGTACTATAATCACTTATTAGGGTCAAAGATTGCTTTACATTATAGCTCCACATTATTATTGCTCCTTGTTCTTCTCCGATCTCACCATGTTTCATGAATTACGAGGTTATACTGCTGACGAGGAAATGTTGCAATTGTATAGTCCATAATAGGAATGTATTCTAACTAGATAGAGTAAAGCTGTACCTGGAGCCATGATCAGAGGTATACCGATAGTGTCTTATTGACTCATTAGTAATTTGGAGGTTATTGGGTGGAATGATACTGTTATGTATTGATATCAAAACAGCTAATGTCACCGTTTCTCAGACAAGAATTAAACTTCTGATCTTGGAGGCTTTCCATAATTCTGGAAGCACTCCGTAAAGGGGCCAAGAAGCAGCTAGGAGGAATGTTTAATTGGAACATCGCCAGAACCTGTTTGAAGATATGCGGATTTCAATAAATCTATCAGTGCTTTCGATTTTCTCGCAATTTTAATTTTTTGGAAATATTCCCCAAAAAGGGAAATGTATAAATGAAAATAGGATGTAGGTACATGGAAATAAGGTCATCAGTTTCAAGGTGATTTTAAACTCCAGAATCATTGTCATTGAATCACAGTCTCCAGTGGTATTACTATTAAGCTGGGTACACAGTAGTACGAGGCAGCGCGCGAGGCAAACGGGGCGAGGCGCGGCAAAAATTCTGCCTCGTACGTAGCTTTTGGTTTATTATTTTCAATAATGAACCTTTGGAATCGACCAAGAAAAAATTTTTTTTTTAACACTCCCTCAAAATTTGATGGTTTACGTTTCAAGGTACGTAGAATCCAAAAATCGAATAAAAATTTGGCCGTCCGTCCGCCGTACGCGGCACTTTTGCCACTTAGCATTGACCGATTTTGATGAAATTTGGTATGTAGGATCCATTTGGGGTTTAGTTGTGCCCCGAAGATTTTGGTTGATGTAGGTCACTTCTAAGGGTTCCAAAATCAATTTTGAAATTTTGAAAACGCCCTAACTCAAAAAATGTTGATATAAAGGCATTTTTTTCCTTCAATTTAAGATTCTATAGAATTTTTTGAGACTACGCGGAGCTCTGTAGGTCAAACCGTTCGTTCCCTACGAGAATTTAAGGGTTGGAAATACGATAAATCAGAAACACGAGTGTGAATCGCAAAAGAGGCCTAATCTCCGTTCAAATTTTAGCTGACCGAAATGCGATCGATGTTTTTCTTCATGTTGGATGGTTGGTGGCTTTGCAGACGAGTGATCTATATAGAAAAATAAAAAATAATAAACCATTGTGCAATAATTTGCAGCGTTTTCTAGTCCCGAGGCAACGAACGGAGCCACCGCACGAGGTAGCGATCCATTCCGTACGTTCCATTCGGCAGTTCAGAAAAGCGCATAGAAAAGAGTGGAAAAAGCACAGTAAAAATTTGCCATTTGATCTGAATGGGCAAGATGATATTACTGACTCCATCTCATAGGCCACAAAAATTTAGCTTTCAACAAAGTTCTATTGCCAATGAATATTTTTCCTACAATTTGCTTCTCGATCACTTCGACATCTGCCCCAGCACTACACTGATCTCCCGCCAGGCATCCTACATGAGAATCAAATTGTGGTAGTTTTTGTTGTCCCTCTTCCACAAAACCCGCGGTTTTTCGTACTCTTTCACGAGCGAAATTGACATGTCGTTGTCCCAATCATACCTATTCAATACCCACTGCGCAACGAACCCAATTCGAACCCTACGAAGGACGTTGGAGATGTGAAACAGGTACCGAGGCACGAATTTTGCCTCTGTAATTTGCCCACTCGATCCATCTCGGATGGATCGGCCTCCGCATGCCTCGGGCTGTTCGGCGAAGGGGCCGAGGCAGTTTGCCTCGCCTCGAAACCCCTTCCACATCTGCACACTAAGGATGGGTATCTTTAGAAAAGTATCGATATTTTGTATCGATACTGTATCGTATCCGAGTATCGATATCCCAAGTATTGTTGGACATGAGTATCGATATTTTAAAATATTGAGTATCGATACTTTAGTGTTACAAACGATTAGTTTATCCAATTTTCTCAAGAAAAAAGGGTTTCAACAACGTATTTTTTCAACAACTGTAGGCATTTTTTGGCAAACAACGGGGAGCATGTGGGTTGCAACAACGGGAGGCAAGTGGGCAACAACAAGGGTGGAGGCAAAAAGGGGTGTGCAACAACGTGGAGGCAGTTTGGGGCAACAACGGGGATCAAGTGCAACAACAATTTTTATCAAAGTGTGTTTCAACAACGTTATCAATTTTTTCAACAACTTTTATTCATTTTTTTTCAACAACTTTTATTCATTTTTTTTTCAACAACTTTTATTCAATTTTCTCAAGAAAAAATTTTTTTTCAACAACTTTTATTCATTATTGATTTTTTCCATGATATAAACGTTATTTGTGCAACCAAAGAGTAATGACCCAAAAGCCTCTCTACCTTCTTCATTATTTAGCCATTATGTTGAATTTTCCGCGAAAACAGTATCGATATTCGATATTTGGACATATCGGATCCAAAGTATCGATATCCAAAAATATCGGATAGTGCAGTATCGATACTAAAATATCGAGTATTGGTACGAAAGTATCGATATTTTCAAATATCGAGTATCGATACCCATCCCTACTGCACGCATGCCGGGCTGCCTCATGCGCTGCCTCGTACTGGTGTGTACGGTGCTTTACATGTTGATGATAACTTGGAACAAATTGGAGGATAAAACAACAAATTTTAGTTCTCTCATCCCATCTTAACAACTCAAAATAAACTAATTTTTATACATAATTTTGCTCTTAAAAACATTTATCCATCAATTGAAGAACCATTAATGCGACTGAATACATTAGTGAAAAGTAAATGCCTCAAGTCGTTCGTACGTTGAATCTATTTTAGCGACTAATTACTGTAGCCAACAAGTTCGAGTTCGAATTCAAACCATAACTAGTCAAATTGGCGCTGTTTGGCAAATTAGTGAAGACTGACGGGTCACAAGACCTGGTTTGCCTAAAGTCCTACAATATACTGAATGAGATTATTTTCTCTGTCTTGTGAAATTTCAATTTGTCTCTCCCCAGTATTCTTTCTACCATCTTCTTACCTTCGTTATATTTATTTCCAGGGCAGTTGAGGCAGCTGCATCTTCTGTTGCAAGGAGAAAAAGTTATATCTGTTGTTGCGATGTCATATGTGATTCCTGTCATTTTTAAATACTATAACCCTTTAAATGTTGAGGAACCAAGAGGTAGGCCATTAAATGATACTTTCACCTAAGTTGGTTGAGAACGTTAGTATATTGAAAAGTGATGAATACATATAGTGTGAAATACAGAAATAAATGTAAAATTTACTTACGTAGATTAGGTATGTAAAAGGTCGAAGTCATAGGAGAAGGTAAGTACTTACTGTACTGAAAATGGTGTGGATTAGGAAAAATTGACTTGCCAATTTGGAGGACGACGGACCTTATTTTAGAAAACTCAGAACCCAAAGTAGGTACTGTGTGTTTTGCTCAGAAACAACTACAAGTCAGTTCCGTAGATCTACGGGCAGATCACCAACCCCAAAATTGTTTTTCGTTAAAGTGAGTAATAAAGGGGACAAAAAATATTTCTTTATTGAATTGCCCTTCTAAATCGCACTGCGAGTTCTCAAGGGGGGCTTTTGGGTACAAGGAGCGCTTATCAAAGTTTTAAAATTACGAGTAAAACACGCTTGAAGATTTTACTTTTTTCCCAACTCAATTGTGTCACTGCTATTTTAGCTAGATTTTTAATTTTTTTCGCATTCTGTTGAGAATTTAGTGTACTATCGATGGAACTAAGAACTGAACCGGATCCAACCAATAATATAGGGAGAAAGACGTAAAATCACCCAAAAAACGTTGGAATTTGTAAAAGCGCCCCTTATGTTTTCTTGCTTTATCAAGTTGAGCCCATTCACATTAGACCCTTTGAGAAAAAAGTTGTATATTTTTTATTGAGAAGAAGGCGTTTCACAGGAAACTCAGGGCACAAGGGGCGCTTTTTGTAAAACGCCTATTGGCCTCCTACCCGAACATGACATCACATTGTGATGCGCTACCGACCAACTGAGGGTCTCATCAAGCGCCCCTTGGTTATGAACTTTTTCCTTTGTTTCTCTAAATTCCATAAGAGCTTATAGTGCTCTCTTTCGGTGACGGATGGAAGTATCGAAAAGCCAGTAGTACTAACGTGTAGATCTTGGTTTTGCGGTTCCGACAGTGTATTTACAAAAAATGAGGTACAAGGGGCGCTTTTTGTAAAACGGTCCTTGTGAACTCGCAGTGCGAAATATTCTATTTTTTTGTACAAAAACCACGTTTTTGGCCAACCAAACGCAAAAAAAGTACTACATTGTTAAAAGGAATTAAATTAAAGAGAGTTATTTCAGTCACTGGTAAGATTTACGTATAATTATTACTATTCGAAATATTCTTATAAAGCATTGATTTATTTTTATGAACTTAGATCGTTTCGTAAAACTGGTAAATCAACTCGTGAAACATTACTTTATTGGATGAAGCTATAATTATTATAATTTTCACAATCATGGATTACAATAATAAATTTCTTATCGCAGCGATGGACGTTGCTTCCTTTCTTGGATGGTTATTGTTCTGCTCCTTACCGGCTTTGTTCACTGGTTTATTCTACCGCTACTTGTTGAATTTTGCATACAACGAGATCATAGCTCAGGCTGCCTTGTCGCTGACAACTGTTGTGTTTTGCTATTGGTTTGCTGAATTTTTGGGTAAGAATTGATAAAATGATTATAGTTCTTTTCAATTTCAATGTAACTGAACTTGCTCTTGAACATGTGGTCTTATTCTTTCAAGTAGGCATGTAAGAACATAAATAAATTGACAGCTTCTATGCTACAAATGTTGAGCGGATTTTGAGGAAGAAAAAACATAAATAGGCAGGCGATATCTTAGTGTACGGGAGTGGCTGCCATAACTTGTGAGTTGCAACCTTGACCGTTTTTGCGCGGTGTGGGCGAAGTACCACGGAGTTACATGATTAAGGAATCTCCACAGTAGTACTCCGTGGCGCCACCACCAGTATATTGCTTGGCACGTGATTGAATGATTGGATTTCCAACGAAACACCCTATTCCCATCCTATTCATCCCTATTCATCCTATTCCCAGTAATCCTAGGGGGTTTACTTCGTGTTTTTTTTTTCAATGTCCTCCCCCCCTTTTAACCTATTTCAAGCCAAGGGTGGAAATAACAGAGAAGTGAGAGGAGGAGGATGAACTCTTTTACAAGAAATAAGGTATAATTTTCTCACCAATTGAGACCGAAAGTACTCCAAATTTTATGAATTTTACATTTTAATGGATTTAAGAGGCTTCAGTCTTTCTAATCGATGTGATTTATCCGACTCGTGGCCCAGAACGCTCAATCGCCTAGGGTCGAATATGAGCCACCATAATCATGCTTTCGGCCAAAAGGCCTCCTTTTCAAAAAAAATTTCCAAAGTCGTATCGAGCTCCCGAGTGTCGAAAAATTTTTTTTTGACAAGTATAGGAATTACATGAATGAGAAAAAATTCTTCTACAAAGATTTTCCACTATTTTCAATATTAAAAAAAAAGTCGATGCCCATCAGTGGCCGGAAATGGGTTAACAGTCAATTAATTGAAGGGAAATTAAAAATTAGCATATTTGTGAATGGAATAAATGAATTGATTCAAAATGCGTCCACACTTGTGCGTTTTCGTCTTTCAACTGTCAACTTGCGTCTTTCAACGTGCGTCTTTCAACTTGCGTCATGAAGCATGCCCCTTGACGCGTGCTCGAGAGGCAAGCGATTCCTGCCCACATTTGTGCAGTATTCTACCTTACCAATTGGTTGTATTTCCAGGTGGCGGTGGTGCTTTGAGCGTTCTATGTTTCGGAATCGCCACCGGCTGTTCCAAATTGAAATTTAGTAGTGAAGCTGAAAAATTCTTCGGTTACTTTTGGCCAGCGCTGGGATATGTTCTTACAAACATAGTGTACATTTTAGCGGGCGTACTCCTTGGGGCTCAAACTCAAATAGCTAAATCTACTAATCTTGGATTCGTGCTGGTCTTTTACGGAATGTGTATGATGTCTCGGTAAGTCAATTTTATTGAACATAATATGTTGTTTCGATATGTTGTTTCTGGATTGTTTCGACGCAAAGATAGGTACATATTATGACATAATAGAGATAATTATGACATAATATGAGATAGGTACATTGTACCTATCTTTGCGTCGAAACAATCCAGGGTATAATAATTTATTGGCCATAATTGGCTGCGCAGGACGATCGCTCTAGTGACGATGGGATTGATCTACATTGCAAGAAGTGGTTGGATTGCCTGGAAACACTATGTTGTTGCACTCTGGGGTGTTTATAAGGGTTCTACGAACATGATCCTCGCCATTTATGTATACGTGACTTTACGATATCCCCACGGATTTGAGGTAAATAACATTGAATCGAATTCCATTCAAAGTAACGTGAATTTCAAAAGATAATGAAGAATTTTCAGTATTTTTTGTTATGATATGAGTTTTGAAAGAAAATGCCGAATTCTCAGTATATTTAGTTTTCATGATGTGATAAAAAAAATTGACCTTCGAACGTTTTGTAACCTTCTTTCTAAGATCGATACAAATAAAATAATAACGTACCGACATGAATAATTGATTTTCTAGATTCTAATGTACGTCACTTGCACTACTATGCTCTCGATTTTCGTCAATGTGATAGCACTCAACCAATTACTTCGAGCCATCGGAATGTACGATTTGTCTCAATCAAGAATTCTCAACATGGACGCTGCCGTCATTCTCGTGAATCACTGTAGAGAAAAGTTAGTGATTGGTATTCTGTGGAAGGTGAAAATTTTCACCGTCGTTAGCGGTTTTGGAAGAAAATATAACTTTGCATTGGGTTGGATTTTTACCTGCCTGTAGATTTTTGAAAAGAGCTCTCCTTCCTTGAAATCCAGTTTTGAAAACTCAATACGTTTTGTTAAATTCAATCCAATTACGTGCGATCGAAGAGTTTTGGTTTATTATTTTCAATAATGAACCTTTGGAATCGCATTGACCGATTTTGATGAAATTTGGTATGTAGGCTCCTTCTGGGGCTAGTTGTGCCCCGAAGATTTTGGTCCATGTAGGTCACTTCTAAGGGTTCCAAAATCAAATTTGAAATTTTGAAAACGCCCTAACTCAAAAAATTTCGATATAAAGGTATTATTTTTCCTTCAATTTGAGATTCTATAGAAATTTTAGAATTTTTTGAGACCACCCGGAGCTCTGTAGGACAAGGGCGTCGGTGGTCTAGTGGACAGTGTACCCGACTGCGGTGATAGGATAAGAACCGTCTTGCGGGGACGCGCGTTCGAGTCTGGTCGCCAGCAGAAAGTTTTCTGTCTATTAGACGATCGGCAATCTCTCGTTCCAACCCAGGGCGGTGATGTTTGGGAAGCCATGAGCGAAATCATCAGAACAAATTCTGATCTCCCCTTAGGGAGACAGCTGATGACGTCCGCGACGCCAAGAATGGCAGTCGGACGAAAATTGAACCTGAAATGGTTGCTTACTTTACTTTATTTATTTTTTTACTCTGTAGGACAAACCGTTCGCTCACTACGAGAATTTAAAGTTTGGACGTACGATAAATCAGAAACACGAGTGTGAATCGCAAACGAGGCCTAATCTTCGTTCAAATTAAAGCTGACCGAATTGCGATCGATGTTTTTCTTCATGTTGGATGGTTGGTGGCTTTGCAGACGAGTGATCTATATAGAAAAATAAAAAATAACTCGGCGCTGCGCGCCTCGGCGGGGGCTTCGCCCCCTGCACCCCCGGATGATTTCCGCTTAGAGCCTAATGGCTAAAATGTGACATACCTTGAAAAGGTTTTTGCTCCCTCTCCCTCTTTATCTTTCTTCCACTGTAATATTTAAGATACCTCCTTATTCATAATAACATCAGGTTGTCAAGCATAGGTATTTGTCGTCAAGCATATGATAAATCATAGCGCTACTTTCCTGTCGCTTTTTCCTGTCGCTTTTTACTGTCGATTTTTCCTGTCGTTTTTCGGCGGGGGGTCCCATCGCTAAAACCTTTTCAAGGTTAATAAACCATTGTGTAATAATTTGCAGCGTTTTTTTTAAATGAAAAAATGCTGTTGATTAATTGAAAAAGTAATAGGTAGTTACATATTATCTTGTGTGTATTTTATTTCACAATTCTAATTTTCAAATTACACCTACAACAAAGGACATATCCATGATCTATTGTTTTTCCCGCTAAGGGAGAAATTTCGTCGTGTACTTCCGAGAGCCAACTTGCCAACTAAAGTTATTCAACACTTTTTTCTCGGTCGATTCCAATAGTTCATTATTGAAATTTCAACTGCGATACTCATTTTATTTTTCAAAATCTTACTTTCAAGTGAAGTTTTAAGAAAAATCACATTTTACTCGAATTTGTTGAGTGCACAAGACCTTGGTTTTCTACCAAATGTGTAACTTGTAGAGAGTTGAAAAATCGAGTTGAACCTCGTGGTGATGTTGGATTTTCAATATGAGTTCATCCAGTCAGAATGAACCACCATTCTAGATATGGTAAAAGCAAGCCTAATTTTTTTTTGGAAATGTCAATATAATTAACCTTAAATTCTAACAAGATATGAATGAGTGGAAAATAACGTTACAAGGTCCACCCCCGCCAACATGCAAGTATTCCTTTGAAAAAGAGTCCGCCTTCTGTCAGTAGCGCCTTGGTGCACGTTTTTCCGAAAGTCCGTTGATCCGTCCCAGTTGATATTAGATGCAAAATGTTTTACGATGAGAATTTTAAATCAATTTGAGAGAGAAATTTACTGTATTTCCAATATTATATCCTAGGTCAATATAACAAAAGATATTGTGGTTGTTGGGTAAACCAAAATTTTTGAGCGAGAGGCCTATGGAAAATTGTACTCATGAGAGGCGCATGATTATTGAAGTAGTTACCCATTTTAGTATTTCAGGGTTAAATAAAGTTTGTAACGACAGAATTTTTCGAATACTTTCAGAGGTCAAATTCTATGAAAAAAAGCCAAGTGCCTTCAAGTAGTTATAAGTATAATGGAGCTATTTTCGTCAAAATATGAATAATAAAGGTGACAGGGTTGAATTTTCCTTACTCCCCCACATAATTGAAAACAGTTCAAAATTTCGTAGTAGAATGGCTCATCACTTGTAAAAAAATTGTTATATTTCACAAATTTTTCAAAATGTTTCTTTGAAAATGCACTCATTAACTGATCATATACATGGTTATTTATTAAAATATATTGTTTTTAACCTAACTTTTAAGGTCTTATGTATTTCAGAGCAATTATGTCCTTGAAAATGGATAGAGTCATAGCTGATGCTAACTGGTTAGTGGTTGATCAAACCACCAAGTTGCCACATCCGTACAGTCGGATCCTTGCGGTACGTTTCAAAAGATTCAAAATGACACAATTGAAAGGGCTTTCATTCAAACCTATTCAGAGGTCTTGTTGTAGGACATCGAGGCCAGTGGAAACGATCAAAACGCTAACGCAAGGGTCATAACCTGCATGGAGTGTAACGCCGAAAGTGTAGCACCATTGACCAAAAAGGAGCTTATTGATTTGACTCTGGAAGCCAAACACAGGATACTCAAAGCACAAATGGTAAATTCTTAACAAACATTAGAAGGTCAACAGAGATTTTCATTCTTGTTGCCAATATTTCGAAAATTATAGTAATAATACTAATTTCATCTTAGAGGATTTTCAAATTTTACTGCATTTTTTGTGGGTATCCAGAATCCTCGTCGTTGGAGGAATTTTTTCAGTCTTCATAATCACCAGCTACCAACCCTTTGCTGTAAATGTTGATTATGTTGAAATATAGACCCATCGATGAGCCGTTAGAACAGCTCTCTACCCAGAGGAAACGTCTCTTCTACATACTGAAGAGATAAAATTCGCTTTTGCAGAGCCTTGGTGGATAATATCCTTGGTGGATAAACCCAAAGAAAGGTGCCAATCAATATATTATATTGATTGGCACCTTTCTTTGGGTTTGTTTTCATGTTGACTAGCAACTTGTGGTTTGTATTTTGTTTTTGGGGACGGGGCAAGTCTTTAGTCACTCAGACCATAAATTTGATCTATTGTGACAAAGTTCTCTTTTCACTTAAGTGTCTTTTCGAAAATCTCTTCTTTCACAAAGTGAAGGAGTTTTTTGGTGTTTCCCGAGCAATTTTGAACGGGACAAGAGTGCCCTAACCGAAATGTCGGAATCTGGTAGTTGCTACAGCAGGGCACTCAGAGAGAATGTGATGTGCAGTCTCGACTCCTTCACAGTAGAGATTCAACTGTCCTGTTGAGATGGTATCTTGAGGTCATCGGCTTCTTCGTGACTGAGTTGATTAGCAAATTGTGGTTTGTGTTGGGTTGATTCTCAATACACGGGCTCCACAGAGGATTATGGATCTTACTGGCTTGCAGTTACATTCTTAGCATGGTCTGTGAATGCTGCTGGAAGGACCAGTGATGATTTCATGAAGTGAATGAAGTCTTCTGGAGGAGACATTTTGAGGAATGGTAGATTACTGCACTGTTCGTCTTAAACTCAAGAGACGAACGGACTGATGGGTGACCAACGTTCAGAGCGGCTGTACCCCAGCAGATCAAGGCTGCGTCTTGCATGGGCCAAAGCGACCAGTCTCCTCGCTTTGTGAGAGCCGAACTGTCTATCGACCTCCCGAAAATGTCAAGGAAAAAAATTAAATTAAAATATCACGTCACGCTAGTGGCAACACCAGGTATCTCATGTTTTCCAATTTTTCAGGGGAGCGCGCTATCTCAACGCCTAACTTTGTATCCCAGATTATTGATAAATAACAACTTATTTATCTCTTTCATAGGACTCACTTTTCCCTTACAACTTCTTAACTAAAAAACACGTGAATTTCTCAATAATACACTTAGGAAATCTTACCATCGGGAATGTCGCCTTCCTGAGATAGCATGTGTTGACGAACAAATTGAGATAACCACTGTTAACTGATAAGCGTAAATTGCGATTTACGCGCTTCCTGTTGCCCTGATGAAGAAACTAACTTCACCATTCGATTCCCCACCAAATTTTACTTAAAAAACGGTTCTTACACCGAAACAGCCAAAAAATGAGATAGCTGGTGTTGCCACTAGCGTGACATTTAGCTAATTTAGCAAATGTTTGGTGGTGTATCGTAAGAACCTGTACACAAATTGTACCATAATTGTAGGCTTCTGTATATTGGTTGTGCGAGATGTGACCGTAATTCTTCAACAATTCTTGAAGGACCAGCTGTCCCCTGGGCAGTTAATTTATTCAAGAGAGAATAAAAGAAAAAAGAAAAACTCACCTTGCTGGTTCCGCAGCTTCTAAATATATACATAGTAGTAGTAAGTAAAGTAAATAACCATTTCAGGTTGAATTTTCGTCAGAATTGGTTCTGATGATTTCGCTCATGGTTTCCGCGGATCGGTTCTTATCTCGGCCCCGGAACGCGTCGGCGAACGATCACGGCTACCAGAACCCTCAAACTTGCAACAAATATATATATATTAAATAGGTCGAGGGGGTAATAGGAGTGTCGGAGGAATAGGGAATTTAGATATGGATTTTTTTCTATCTACCTACTGTTCGAGACTAAATACACGGCGCGGAAGTCCGGACGCAAACCACGGGGTTGAGTTACTTACAACGAACCGTAGATTCACAATTTTTGGAAAAGGTAGCGCGTGGGCTTTTATGTGCATTCAGCTTTCGAGATCACAGAGAGAACTGACCCCACACTCAACCTTGAACGATAGGCGTTGAAGCGGGGACAGTTGAAAGGATCATTCGATCAATCGATCACACCTTCAATCAACAGGACAACAAACAACAATAACAACATCTGTAAATAACTGGTTCATCCAGATATTATTATTTTAGATGTCGTTTTGGAAGCAAAGTGAAAATGGCACATTGTCAGGACATGGATATCGCTTCCTCGTGAACTTGGTGGAAATGGCTTCCGTGAGAGACGATCCGCTTCTGTCACTGAAAGACTTGAAAATTCAGAGAGAAGGATCACTAACGCTGAGAAGGTTGAAAGCATTCTTTGGGTACCTCTACACAATTACGTCTACAACTCATCGCTTCATTCCCACAAACTGGTATACAATCAGCTTAACCTACATTCCTACCACATAATGTCACAGCTATACTGGTTGATAATGAATGGTTGCCTTCCCACGAAATTTCGATTCTACTACTAATTTCCGATCCAAAGTGTCTCATAGCGATTTTTAGACGCTTCGTTTCGAGATAGGTGCCTATTTCACTTTCAAGATTTTTTTGCGCTTTCGGTCTCATGTCACTAAAACGTCCGTAACTCGCTTTGGATACTGTGGAACATTAAAATTGATCACACCATTGGAAAGAACGTTAAATTTCCCATCTTTCTATTGCAGGATAAAACTAAAATTTTAGGTGTTTTTGATCGTTTGAAGGCACTAGTAATCCTACTTGATTTTTATCCACCACAATCCTAAAAAATGGTCAAAAAGCTCTGCTTTCCAAAGGTATATTAGAAGAATTCTACTCCGGAGTTGGACGAAGGGGAACTCTGAGGTGATAAAGAACACTATCGAATTCTGACAAACAGAGATTCCGCAGAAGGACTTACAGAATGAAATTGAACTTTTCATATTAATTTCGAGCTAAACATATAAATTATGATTTTGGTAGACAATAGTTTTCATAATTTGTCGCATTTGGATAATGCGTAGATAAAAAAGTTTTTTGCTACCAAACACCTCATCTGTCTGTGTGTGACTATCCTGTAAAGCCTCGTGACTACCGTATCTGAAATGATTCTAAATTTATAAGAAAGAATAAGCTTCCGAGAACCTTTTTTTTCAGGTTGAGAGCACTATGTTTCCGAATGTGCACTTCGAGAGCGTTTCAAATCATGATGGCATGTCTTTGTCTAATCGATCTGGGTCTTTTGATCAACTTCTTGATCATTTACTACTTCCAGTACGACGCTGAGGTGGAATCAGGGAGGACCACGAAGAATCATGTGTATCAACTATTTGATTTCATATTCTTCTCAATATTTTTCCTCGAGTTTATGATATTTGTAAGTTGGAAGCAGTTTGGACATTCAAGGTATTGGAGTTTGTACTCGTTTAATCGATTAAAAAAAACCCGATAGCCACAAATCTTAAGAAATTATTTTGAAAATAACGATTCTCCATCCCGAAAACTAAAGATTCCTCAGTATTTAAAAAGCAGAGAATTGCAAAGTAAATTTAACTATCCAAATCCACGACAATTAACATTCTCTTTCTTTTTGTAGCTGCTTGGCATCGGGGTTGTGCAATATTTTCAATCGAACGTCAACAAAATTGAATTCGCCACCGGTGTAGTGATACGTCCAACTGAACTGGGGATGATCCTGGATTCCTACTACAGACATAATATCACAAATTTGTTGCTTGTGGAGAAATGTATAATATTCACAAAAACACTTTTACTACTCCGATTCGCCCGGATCTACATTTTTATTGTGGTTTGTGATTGTGTTTTTCATAGCTCACTAATTGTCTGTTAGCTAAATTTTTTTAAAATCTAAGAGAAGCTTACACAACTTTTTATCTATTCAGGCGCTCATACCTAAGATGCTCAACGTGGTTGACAGAAGAATGGATGATGATCTCATAAAAGAGTACGATATCGGCAAAGCCTACATCATAGCGCTGGACAAAGTGATCAAGTTTCTGGGGTACATCGTGGACAACGAGATCGTATTCAGCTACCTCACAGAGTATATGGAAAACGAACGCCGAATAGTGACCAAAGAACTTGGTGAGGGAGTTTCAATTGTGTGGTTGAAGTCAATTAATTGGTGGAATTGTTTCGCTTTCTAATCGACATGAGAGCTTCCTTCCTCATTCCCCCTGTCACATAGTCTTTATCAGTAGATCAATCGATACTTGACTAGATTTCATAAGTACAGGTGGTTCTGATACAGTTTGGTAAGGCTTCTTTGAACAAACAGTCTTTTTGTCGTGCACTTTTTGAAACTCGTGGATTCAGCCCTGTTCTCAACTCCATAAGAACTCCATTATGGAGTAGGTATATAACTCTCATCAGGAGCCTTCACTTTGTGGAAAAGGACCTCCAATATTTGCCATGTGTCTGAGAAAATTTGTCACAGTTGAGGCCCTTTCTGTTGCCTTTTATCCCAGCGTGACATCTCACTATCTAACGTCACTCCCAAGTATTGTATAGGTTTAGGTGTCGCTTGCGTCCGTTGTTCTACTCACTTGGTTACAATAAGGTCTATTCGTTTCTTTGATGAGAACCATCTCAGTTTTGTGAACAGCAAGATACAGACTTCTGTCCGTGGGAGGGACCCTTTGGCAGCTCCAGCAGTGACAGTGATCCACAAGCTTTCTTTCAATGTGTTCCGTTGCTTTCAGCAGGGAACTCGAACCATGTTCTCAGAGCCCCCAAAATGACATCGATGACGTATCACCCCATCTCGAATCTTGATGTCTTGTTCCAGAAGTCTTGTCAACTCAGCATCCTATCGACCAGCACGTCGGAGATTCGTTGTCTTTAATTTAGCCATTTGGCACATTCAAAAGAAAGTATGAAAGGCGCTATCCTCAAAGCCAGGAAGGTGAATGCAAACTGGTGAGCTCACTATTACCTTCTATACAGGTACTCGTAAAACAGCCCATGGCCTGAGAGAGCTAACAAACTGAGAGCTAGTAATTCACTTCCCCGTCTTTCCATTCATATCATGTACGAGCTTTTTAGTTGTGCGGTTCCCTTTTGTCTCTTCCATCCAGCTTTGCTGCCAATGTTGTCAAGTTTGTTCTCATGGTAGAATGACTATCATACACTTAATCCTGGTGAAGAGGAGGCGGGGGGAATTCTTAACTTTTGTGCTTCTGGCTGCGATAACAACTGATGGCATCATCTTTTGATAGTCTCTTATATTGCCTTGGAGATACTACTCCTGCTACTGATTGGTGCGAGGATTGGCGCTCTCAGCATCTTTTCGTTGAGTTTTCCAGCTACATCCAGCTGGCACAATGGTCTACAGGCAGCGACTTGTTTGGATTTTACTACCAACCTATCTGCCTCATGCTTTCCATTTTGACACAATACCCATATCTCCTCGATCTGATCGCCCCCATCTAATTTAGTTAGTGGACCAATTTTTGGAGAAGTATCTTGTCGCAAGACCAACATGTTATTCGGTGTGAAGGCTACCTAAACATAAATTCTCCAGAAGCTTTGTCTCTAGACAAAACAAGTTTCACTCAATTGATTGAATTAATGTCAACAGGGTTGATACAAAAGGATCGTCCAACTATTGCCATTACGATAAAAACCAGACATGCCGTGAGGCATGTAATCAACACGATGAACGATTGTGTGGACGACATGAAGGAAGAAGGTCAGTACTATTTTACCAATATGTAATAAACCATAGGTACCACTCAAACAATACCATAAGCGAACACGAAACCTGGAAGATCGATACCAGTAGATAATTAACTATTCTTCCAGTGGAGACAACTAATTGACCATCAATATAAATATAATAAGTGCTTACAATACATGATCAATATCAGTACAATCAGCACAACCATATTACACTTCATTTACGGGACTTTACGAACCACGGTTAGTGTGCTTTATGGTAGGTATATTTGGAATTGGCGTGATATCCCCAATGGAATCTCAAATTCTTCTTCGGAGGAAGGACCTTCAAAGTGTATCCACAAAATAAATTCCATTTTTTTAATTCGAATTTTTATTCAAAAATTATGAAATTGACATGAATTGTTCTGCAGAATGTCAGACACCTTAATGCACTTCGAATACCTTATAACGAGATTTGAATTCTCTGCATAGAAATATGCCGCCAACTTAGGTCCATTTGGTGTCAGCTTCCTTAACTTCCTCGTACTCCCAAAGCGTTTTCGGGCCAACTGTTCCTCCATTTTAGTTAAAAAGTGGTAGTTCGAAGAGACCAAGTCGGGACTGTGCGGTGGGTGACTCAGATGATCCCAATCATACTGCGTCAGAGGGGCTGTTTGGACTGAATTATAGGATGGCGAGCGTTGCCATGAAGGAGGCAGATTCCAGGCGTTAATTTACCTCGTATTTTGTTATGAATCGCTCTTTGCAGATTAACGATTAAGCCAGCCAGATATTGCGAGATCCAGAAAAAGCTGCGAAGGGCGATTCAAAACAAAAGACGAGGAATATGTCATTAATTAACAGCAGCCCCTCCGACGCATTTTGGTTGGGATCATCTGAGTCACCCACCGTACAGTCCCGACTTGGTCCCTTCCATCTACCACCTTTTCACTAAAATGAAGGACTAGATAGCTGGAAAACGCTTTGGGAGAGACGAGAAAGTTAAAGAAGCTGTCATCAAATGGACCAACGAGTTGGCGGCAGATTTATGCGCAGAGGGCATTTCAAAGCTCGTTATAAGGTACTCGAAGTGCGATTTTATAGAAAAAACAGACATTTTGTAAAAAAACGAACTTGCTTCGTGGATACTTTTCGTACCTCGTAGTAGAATCACAACCGGACCCGTTTTCAAAACCACATTTTCAGGAATGTTGGATTGGAGTGAGAATCAGACACTCAAGACTTCACTTCTGAAGGTGAAGAAACGAATTCGGAATTTGATACTGATCTCTCCCAGCCCTCCAGATAGCATTATAAAGGAAGTTCCTTGGCTCTTTGGGGATCACGAAACATGTAATTTCTTTTCGGTGAGTCGAAAATGAATGACAATTTGATATTAACGATCCTTATTGAATCTTTACTTTTTATAAGTGGTTTATTGTAGATGGTGGCAATCAAAATTTGATAATAATATTATAACAACAACTATGTCACCAACTTGGTACTTATTTATGATCTATTGTCCGAACGATGTTCGAACTTGATGATCAAACAGGGACACGACCTGGTTCGGCACGAATGCGCCAAAATAGCAAGCCTCGCATGGAACGGTGTTGTCACAGAACCAGTTCTTCGTGAAAGAGCTGAAGGCAGCCCCGGCCTGGTGGCAGACATGAAGGTTCATGGTGTGTGGGACCGTGAGAGACCTGCGTTTTTTGATTCCCGCGTTGTAAACGCTGACGCAGTCTCTTACACTTCCATGAACTGGCCTACCATCTCTTGCCATGCTGCCCAAGCCAAACATGCAAAATACGACAGAATAACCGAAGATCTGAGAGGTTCTCGTAATTCATGCGATGGAGCATTGTATAAAGAATATGAAGCTTTTCTCAAGAATGCCTCCCAAAGCCTTGCCAATAGATGGTCCAAATCCTATGCTCAAGTGATGATGTGGACGCGAGTGAAAACTCAATCCAGTCTATCGAGCGGTTTCCATGAGGTTAAGGGGCCCAAGGAAACATGTCTGAGGATTCGGACTGGAGGACGGAGCAGCAATTTGGCTCCCACAAGATTAACGCCTCACACATTCACGCTTGCAAAAAAAAAAAAAACCCCTTTGGCATAAATCAATTTGAATTTCTGGCAAACTTTTGGCATCTCAATTTGAACTTTTGGCATCTCAATTTGAACTTTCGGCAAATCCATTACCTTTCGACAACTACTGGAGTCCTTGCCCATCTTTATTCCTTCTACAATGTTCAATAAAGTGTTTTTTCTCTCTCATAGAAAGAGACATCCTTCAACTATGATTTCAGCCAAAAAGCAAGAAGATGTTCACCGTCGTGTTGTCCTTTTTTTTCAAGCGAATTTTCGTAAGAAATGAAGCTATTGCAATAGACTCAATCATTTTTTTCCCCACTGGAATCCGCTTTGGAACATTCTAAAACGATTCTCAACAATCATAACGTACTTAATAATATTTATGTGTGTGTGTGTCACTCCGGTGTTTTTAATTTGAGTAATTATTTCGCAAAAATGTCAAGTTTTTGTCAAAATGTTCATAATAACAAACGAAAAGACGAGTTCCTTAGCCAGAAATTTTGGATTTAAGGGGGTTCAAATTTCAAAAAATAGCCCAAAAATACGTAATTTTAGGCTTTTTGGGGATATTACCAACATAATCATTAATTAAATATAAGTTATAATCGGATTTAGAACAAAATTTTTAATATGAGTACAATTTCATAAATCAAATATTGTCAACAAATTTCAAATATATAATGGTAGGTACCTAACAGCAATTTACATAAATAATGAAAATCTGCATTGTATTCGTTGTAGGTAATCAAAAATACTCAAAAATACATTAGGCGACTGGGTACTCTGTGAGTATGGGGGGACGAGGAGAGTATTTTTTGTGGTTTTTGCTTCAAAAAATGGAAACTTGGAGATTTTGCTCATTTACTAAAGCTGCATAAAGGGGATTTTCCTGTTCAACTTTCCAGCTCTAGGTGGAGGTGGTTGTAAACTCCAAGTAGTTTAATCTGGTACAAAAATGTAATAAGAAACTTGATGTATTCCATGTGCCAAAACACAATCCTTCACGTTATCCAATGACGCTTACGAGTACAAAAAATGTCTGCCCAGTGGGTGTGGCACATAGCTTCCTCGTATCCATAACCCGATTGTATAGATGATCCGATGCAAAGTAGTTAATCTCAAAATATCAAACTCCAAGTACCTTCCACTACCCTCATAGGGGACCATATACAAGCCAATCTGAACAATCTTGAGAAATTTCGTCGAAATCGGATGGAAAATGTAGAAGTTATGGATGTTACAAGGAATTGACGTTTGCGCATACGCAGTAGCTACTATCAGTCTGGAGGTGATGAGTTTAATAGGGGATTGTCTACACGCCAATCCAAACAATTCTAGAAAATTTCATCAAATTCAAATGAAAACGCTGCAAATTATTACACAATGGTTTATTATTTTTTATTTTTCTATATAGATCACTCGTCTGCAAAGCCACCAACCATCCAACATGAAGAAAAACATCGATCGCATTTCGGTCAGCTTTAATTTGAACGGAGATCAGGCCTCTTTTGCGATTCACACTCGTGTTTCTGATTTATCGTACGTCCAAACTTTAAGTTCTCTTTGTGAGCGAACGGTTTGTCCTACAGAACTCCGGGTGGTCTCAAAAAATTCTATAGAATCTTAAATTGAAGGAAAAACAATACCTTTATATCAAAATTTTTTGAGTTAGGGCGTTTTCAAAATTTCAAAATTGGTTTTGGAACCCTTAAAACTGACCTACATCAACCAAAATCTTCGGGGCACAACTAGACCCCAAATGAAGCCTACATACCAAATTTCATCAAAATCGGTCAATGATAATTGGCAAAAGTGCCGCGTACGGCGGACGGACGGCCAAATTTTTATTCGATTTTTGGATTCTACTTACCTTGAAACGTAAACCATCAAATTTTGAGGGGGTGTTAAAATTTTTTTTTTCTTGGTCGATTCGAAAGGTTCATTATTGAAAATAATAAACCAAAATGTAAGTTTTATGGATGTGACAAGGATTTTACGTTTGCGCATGCGAAGAGACTACCTACTGTCAATTTTGAGGCCTTGATTTTCAAAGGGGACCATTTACAACATAATTCGCATAATTCCTGAAAATGTCTTCGAAATCGGGTAGAAAATGTGGAAGTTATGGCTGTTTCAAGGAATTCACGTTTGCACATGCGCAGCGGCTACTATCAGTCCGGGGGTGGTGATTTTCATAGGGAACCGTCTACACGCCAACTCGCACAATCCCTGAAAATTTCATCGAAATCAGACAATAACTTTGTATAGTTATGCCCGTTACAAGGATTTCATGACACACTGACAGACACGGAACCAAAATCGTTCAGGAAGGTCTAAAACGTAAAACGCAAGTGGAAATTTTGATTTTGGAGAAATTTTTTTTTTCAACCTTGAAAATTGAAAACAAAGTTTCCGCAACCTTAGTAGACTCTGACTGTTTGTATAGTAGTGGATGAATTAGATGAGTGAATGAGTTGGATTTTCCTTGCAAACAGGAACATGCGATGCTCTCAAGTTACGCCCGGAAAGGCACCATCGTTTACCACGGCGATGAGCCGTACGGCTTATATATTCTAGTAAGCGGACTTGTGCGGTCATTCTACAAGCCTTCGGACACGACCACATTTGTAAGTTGACGACCAAATCATGTTCAATACAAGAACGTGCTATAATTTCAAAAATTATAGTTAGTCTCGTATAATCTTTTTTGGTTTATTTAACCGCAGCTCGCGAAAACTTACGGTGTGCTGCCAAACTACGATTTCTTCATGAATCATCACAAACTCGACTCCCCTCAAGAAGAATATATCATTGGAGGAGGAAACGTGATCGGAGAGCTGGGAGTAATTACCGGTAGAAAATATGACATGACAGTAATATGTGAGACTTCGTGTCAGGTAAAATACACTCCCTGGTTACCGTACTGAACTCTACTGATGGAAAATAATGGATTGATTTTTCAATGTGTATTCCAGGTGTACTATATCCCCTGGAAAATTATTCAAGCCGTAGTCCACGATTCAAGCAACGCACCAGTCATCAAGGCCAGAATATGGAAAGCTGTTGCAATAAAAATTGGAGTAAATCTCCTACCGTATACACCGCGATTTCAAGTAAGAAATTAAAAATACTCTTGTAAAGTGGACCAATACAAGAAGATGACTTCTAGGTTCTCATAATGAACTTTACATAAAAACGAGAGTCCCGATTTGTGGTCAACTCATATTATGCATACCCTCATTCATAAGAAATTTGTATAAGTTAGTCGATTACTTGAATATTTTGAAAAAGTAGAGACATTTTGATACATTGGGTATTTTAATTTGTTGGAAATTGTGGTGCGTTGGATATTTTGATACATTGGGCATTTTAAAACCTTGGACATTATGATACATTGGGTATATTATATACAGGAACTAAGAGTGTCTTGGTGAAAGAGTCAGGAATAGGTGTGCCGCAGGGATCAATTTTGGGGCCTCAGATTTTTGTACTCTACGTTAGTGATATGTACCTCTGTACCACTGCAAGTATCACTCAGTATGCTGATGATAAGTAGAAGTGAAAACCACTCCGAACCAGACATCTCACAGATTTCAATATGAGAATGTGAAATTTTCAATAAGCTCCAAAAGTGGTTCTCAATAAACGAATTAATTCTTAACCCAGGCAAGTCAAAAAATATCATTGTTAGCACCTAGCTGCTAACCTAGTAAAACCTAGTAAAAAAAAAGCAAAACTAGTAGGCGTCATAATTGATAGAAGTCTTAACTGGAGTGCCCACACCGAAGCCCTTGTGAAGCAGCTAAATGGAGTAGTTTTCGCCCTCAGACAAAGTGTGAAGATTCTTCCACCCGGTACGTCAGACAGGTATATTTTGGAATGTTCCACGCAAAGTGTACTTATGCTCTACATGTCTGGGGGAACTGCAACTCAATAATTCGTATACTGCAGGTACAAAAAAAAAAAAAAAAAGCCATACGTATAATCAGTAACTCAAGTTATTATGAGCATTGTAGGCCACTCTTCAAGCAGCTTAAAATCATGACAGTAATAAATCATTACATCTTCATCTCCGTCAAGTATGTCAAGCTCAGTGACTTTCCTGTCAGAGGTGACTCCCACTCATATGATGTTAGAAGTAAGAATCAGAAGGACCTGCCTCCTAATAGACTATCTCGAACACAGAACCAGTACCACCGCACATCTTCAAAGCTCTACAACGCTATCCCATTGAAGATCAGGGAGTTGAAATACACGCAATTTGAACGAGTGCTCAAGAAATTCCTGAAGTTGAATCCTTTCTAAACCATCAAAGAATGCTTGGAAAGTGATATGACAGAACATGTAAACTGTTTAACAGTGTGACATGGGTGTTATACTCGTATTTAAGTAGATGTAGTTTGGTCAAGTAAGCATGAATATCTATCGGCAGCGGAGGAAATTTATAACAGTACTCACGAGTGCTGAAGCACTTGAAGTGCTCTGGAATATGTGTGAGCAAGGACAATACGCTAGTCTGTAAGTCAATTATCTAGTCACTTTTTGGTTTATTATTTCTAATAATAAGCCTATGTGATCGTATCGCAAAAAATTTTTATAACCCCCCCTCAAACTTTGTCACTTTACGTTTCAAGGTGCGTAGAATCCAAATTTGCAATGTCCGTCCGCCGTCCGCCGTCCCCCGTCCGCCGTACGCGGCACTTTTCTTAGCAACACTGGACCGATTTGGTTCAAATTTGGTATATGGGCTCCATTTGGGGTCTAGTTGTGCCGCGAAGCTTTTGGTTGATGTAGGTCACTTCTAAGGGGTGAAAATTAAGGGTTGAAATTTTCAAGAGTGCCCTAGCTCGAAAACTCTCGAAATAAAGGTATCGTGTTTTCACCAATTTTAAATAGTATTGAATTTAAAAAAATTTTTGAGACCACCCGGAGCTCTGTAGGACAAACCGTTCGGTCCCTACGAGTACTTGAAGGTTTTCCTTCGATAAAACAGAATCATGAGTGTGAATCGCAAAAGAGGTCTAATCTCCATTCAAATTTTATCGGACTAAAATGCGATCGCTGTTCATTTCTTCGATTTGTATACAGTTTTGCCTTCTGCGTAACCAGTAATCAAATTTCAATATGAAGCTTTCTATTTTTCCAATCGAGTGTGAAGCGTTTAGTTCTTTCTAATAAACTTGATTGTGAAGGTGTGAAGCCAGTATGGTGTGGTAGGTAGTACCTAGCTGGTAGGTAAAAAAAAGTTGGTAGGTAAAAAAAATGTTGGTGGGTAAAAAACGCTGCAAATCATTGCTCAAAAGCTTCTTCATTCTTCAGATCACTGATCAGCTGAGTGAGCTCCGAAGCCATTTTCAATCCTATTGAATGAAAGTGCTCTTCCAGGCGTCTCCAGCATTCGAGGAATCTTCTTCACTCCTCAGATCGCTGATCAGCTAAGTGAGCTCCGAAGCCATTTTCAATCCTATTGAATGGAAGTGCTCTTCCAGGCGTCTTCAGCATTCGAGGAGATCTTCTTCACTCCTCAGATCACTGATCAGCTAAGTGAGCTCCGAAGTCATTTTCAATCCTATTGAATGGAAGTGCTCTTCCAGGCGTCTCCAGCATTCGAGGAATCTTCTTCACTCCTCAGATCACTGATCAGCTGAGTGAGCTCCGAAGTCATTTTCAATCCTATTGAACGCAGGAAGCTGAAATTTGAGAGGGATGGTCAAGGGAGAATACAGATGGTGGTAGGTGCTATTGATGGAGAACCAGTGATCTATACAGAAGGGTGATCTATACAGAAAATAATAAACCTTTGAGCAATGATTTGCAGCGTTTTTTATCTGAGGTTAATTTTAAATTATCTAGTCATCACGAAAAAAGTCACAATCTAGTTACTATTTGTTCTTATTCTATATAATTGGTTATTTTATGACGTTGACTATTGCCTATAATTCTGTGTAATTGAAGGGCTGACTTTTGAACCTTGTTATTATGTGAATGTTGACTATTAATAAGATATTTTTGTGACGTTTGATGAAGCGAGCTATTTAGACGCATTCTTGCCTTCTAAAAGGATTTTGAATAAAGATATTATTATTGATACTGCGTTGGATATTTTTATGCGTTCGACATTTTAATACATTGGGTTTATTGATACATGTTGATACTTTAGACCAGTGGTCTTCAACCTTTTATTATTTAAGGGCCAAATTATTGTCATGGAGGACTTGGAGGGCCGCATTGATTAAGCGTGTATATACATATACATATATATATGTATGTGTGTGAATTTTGTCTCAGGTTAAAATAATTTACATGAATTTGTTATAACATTTTATATTTGTTGATAACTGTATTAAACATCAATATTGAAAACAATATAGGTGTACTTGACATATATTTAAACATGCTATAAAACTCAAAATTATACTGAAAACATCAAATTTGTGACTTTTGTAGTTTAGTGAGAAATTTGACATTGTTTATCTTTTACTAATCTGTCAACATTAGGTTTTATGTCAGATGTGGCAATTCGAAGAGAGTTCTCTAAATGAGTGTCAGAAATACGGTTTCTCAGTTTCGATTTCACGTTCTTCATTCTTGAAAATAGCTGCTCACAGATGTAAGTGCTGCCAAAAAGAGATGCTGTGGCCAGAGCATGAGATCTGATTGCTGGAAATCGATCAACTTCAACATACAATGAGTAAAACTCCAGAAGTCCAAAGTTTTTAAATTTCTCCTGTAAATCGCTATTACACTGAAAGTCAATAAGTTCCATTTGTCTATTTCCGGAATAGTCTTCCACGTTAACACTGAAAGGAGCACAAAAAAGCTTCATCATAGTTTTATTTTGCTTGAAGTCTAAAAACCTGTTGCTAAAATCTTGCTGTAACATGGAGAGTGCTTCGCTGTATTTTTCTTTGTTTTGAACTTCACATTGTGACAGTGTTGGAAAATGTGTGAAGTCGCCCTGTTGTACTTGATTCTTCCATAAACTAAGTTTCCTCTCAAACGCCTCAACTTGATCAAAGAGATTGTGTATCATAGCATTCTTCCCTTGTAGCCTAATATTCAAGTCATTGAGATGTATTGAAATATCGGTTAGGTACCCAAAATCAGCCATCCAACTGGGATCTTTGAAGTAGTGAACTGCCTTCCCTTTACTCTCCATGAACATGCAGATTTCTTCTTTCAAATCAAAAACCCTTTTTAAAAACTTTCCTCGACTGAGCCAACGAATCTCTGTGTAATAAATTACATCACCATACTCTGCATTCATCTCACTAAGGAAGGTTTGGAATTCCCTGTGGTTCAGTCCTTGTGATCTGATAAAATTCACGATTTTAGTCACATCTTTAATGACATCTTTGAAACAAACACTTTTTGCACACAAATTTTCTTGATGGATAATGCAATGATATTGTATGAACTTTTCATTTTTACTTGCATCTTTTCTAATCAGAGCTACAACACCTTCATTTTTTCCCGTCATTGCTGGGGCCCCATCAGTTACAACACCGCTCAAGTTATCCAGATTTAGGCCAAACCGGTTTAAAGTTGAAGTCAAAGCCTTGTAAATATCAGTGCCTTTAGTAGTGCCCTTCATTGGAAATAGTGCTGCCATTTCCTCGGTAATAGAGAAATTGTTATCGATTCCTCTAATAAAAATGAATAAGGGTTGCCAACCTGCTTTGCCACTTAACGAATTCCCTACTACGGCCGAAGCAATTGGTCAACTTCAGTGCTGCAATGTTTTCCTATTTGTTTGGAAACAAAATCATTCGGCGGGCCACAAAAATATACAAGGCGGGCCGCGGGTTGAAGACCACTGCTTTAGACTTTTTGATACATTGGGTATTTTGTTTTGTTGGACATTATGATACGTCTGGCAACATGATATGTCGGATATTGTGATACGCGCGACAATTTGATATATTGAATTGTTTGATGCGTTGAACGTTTTGTTTCACTTACGTGCATACGAAGAGTTTACTTTAAACGGGATTATATCTCATTTTTTACACTTTTTTTCACGGATTCTGAATTTTTGAGATAATGTCTATCACTGTATTCCCTACTAGTCTATATGTATTCCCTCGGTTTGTGTCCCGCTTTAAAAGCTTGGTAAAAATCGGGTTTGCCGACAAAACGGCTGATATCCATCCCGTTGCACGTTATCCATTCAGGCCTTCCTGAACCGGCCTTCCTGGTTCCGTGTCTGTCTGTCATGATGAAATTTTCAGGGATTATGCGAATGGGGTTGTAAATGGAAATCCTATGGAAATCCCTGCCTCCAGACTGATAGTAGCCACTGCGCATGCGCAAATTTATATTTCCTAGTCATAACTAGTCCTAGTTACAGTCATAACTTCAACATTTCCCATCTCATTTCGATGAAATTTTCAGGAATTGTGCGAATTGGCGTGTAGACGGTCCCCTATGAAAATCATGCCCCCAAATTGAATGTATTTCGTGCGCATGCGCGAACGTGAAATCCTTGTAACAGCGATAACTTCTACATTTCTCATCCGATTTTGACGAAATTATCAAAGTTCATGCGGATTGGGGTGTTGATGGTCCCCTAAGGGGGAAATTGCAAGGTACTTAGAGATTGATGTTTTGAGATCAACTATTAGGCATCGGATCTTCTATACAATTTTAGTTTCATTTCGTGAAGAAAAGTAGGTGTATTTTCTGCTACCTATCAAAGACGGTATCGAGTGATATGGAAAATAAAATAATAAATAAAAACAGTTCGTTGTAAAAAAAAGTCTCAATTACTCAGGAAGGAAACCAAAGTCACCAAAATTATGGGTTGTAGACTGCTGAAGCAGACGTGAATCGCACAGAAGTTAGTTCAATCGAATCAAACAAGATACTGACTTCTGTGCGACCAACAACGACCCCCCCCCCCCCACCAGGACTCTCATCTCCGATTAGTGATGTCACCTCCGATCTATTTACCTATCGGTTTCGTTATTCTAATCGGCCGTAACGTACTAAACAAAACCATAAAATAACTTCATTGATGCAACGTTTTTATCCTGCAACAGGGTTGGTCACGAGAAAAACTGCTTCTATATCTTCAGAGGGGAATTGTACCAGTATTGGACAATGTAACGGTTATAAACATCAATAACGAGATCATCGAAGATCTATTCCTTGTAGAAGGAATGGGCATGGATATGGCAACGAGGTCTATCTTCTTCGGACCAATGATGATACCTCGAACAATTCAAAAACTACTGTTACCAGTACGTCAATTTTCTTTAACGATCAACTAGGTACGGAACAGGAGTCTGATATGCCAGGATGCTGGTCTTTCACCCATAAAATTTCAGAATTTGATTTTTTAGATACGCACTTTTTAAAACCAAAATAGAACAAATCTTTGTTGCTGTTGTTTGGCAATTTTTATTACGCTGACTTGAAAAAAAAAAGGCAAATCTTCTCATAACAGGAGGTGATCCAAAACGGAACACACGCACTGAAAAAATCAAAAGCCCTCTGGACCCCCAGATGCTTTTCGCTTAGAGCCTACGGCTAAAATTCAAGAAACATGGAACATGCTTTAGCCGTGATTTCTTATTCTGTTTAATTCAATTTTTTTCATTTGGAAGAATGCGATCAAACCTATTCTGCTATTTCGATGACCTATTAAAAAATCAGTCTTCAGATAGGAAGGTATTTTAATGGAAGTATCGCATAGGTTACACGATCCTTAGTTCTGTATCAACGACTAAGCAAAATTTCGTAATTCGATACCGTTCCTAATTACCGTTCTCGAAAATCCAGTTTCCAGTTAGGTCAAGGCTAAGCATGTTCCATATAAAAGTCCATGTTAAAACTTATGAGGCCTAGATTCATTTTATTTGAAAATATAAATTGCAAAGATAAATTGCAACAAGTTTTGTTCATAAGGTCATTTTGGTTTATTATTTTCAATAATGAATTTTTAGAATCGACCAAGAAAACGCCTCACCAGCCCCCCCCCCCCCCCTCACCGGATGCTATCTACTTGACGCCTATGGCGTAAATTATAAAAACATGGAACATGCTTCAGCCTAATTTAGTGCAGAACCTTTAGTCATAGGCAGATATAGGTATGGAAATCCTTAAGTCCATCAATAAAATGCATCAAAAAAATACTTCGCTACCCATATAACAATATGCTTTCTCAATAATTTTTTTTTTGACGTGTAACAAAGCGCATTGTCCGGCCTTTATTAATAGGGTAGAGGGCGAAAAATTGGCAACGTGAGTTAATGTTGGATAAATCAATAGCTTTTCAATGAGTGGAAACGATTTCAGTGGGTTGGATAATACAATTTCTGCAAGTTATTACACAATGGTTTATTATTTTTCTATACAGGGTGTCACCCTAACTCGAGGACCAAACTTCAAGGATCGATTCTACAACTAATTTGCAAACTTTTTTGTCTCCTGACATTTTTTTTTTAACGCTTTAAAATTATACTTTTTTCACTTTTAAGATTTTGTTCGTGTTTTCGACCTTGAGCCATTAAAACTGCCATAACTCCCTCAATTTACTGGATAAACTCAAATATGAGTATACCGTTGGAAAGAACGTTAAATTTTCTATCAGTTCATCAGGACACAAAAGCTTTTTAAGCCTTTCGTATAAGTGAATAAATTGGTCAAAGTCAGAAATTTAAAACTTTCTCGAAAATCACAATTTTTCAGGCTGACTCATCTTATGTAATAAACAGCCGTATCGTCGGGCACTCAACGGAAAAAACTTGCCCAGAATCTCAGCTTTTCAACGGTCTATCAATTTTTCTTTTTAACATTCAAATTGGAAGAGTAAATGAAGTTTGAATGCCCGAAAACGTGTGTTTTACAAGCAAATCCAGTGTTTTAAGCGGTTTCTGGTCCCCCTCGACCTCAAGATGGCTTGACGATTTTGGTATCATTTTCTGTGTAATTATTTACGCTGAATCCAATGGTGATACTTCCAATTGATTCCGACTGCTAGAAAGTGGATTTTTTTAAGAAAACCTTCGTTTTTCGTACATAAAATACGCATTATTCTTAAATGTGGTAGTGAGCATGAAGTACTCAACAAAAACTCAACAAAAACTTCAATTAACTGGAAATTCGGTATTTTATTGAGTTAAAAGGTGTTACTTCATGCTCACTACCACATTTAAGAATAATGCGTATTTTATGTACGAAAAACGAAGGTTTTCTTAAAAAAATCCGCTTTCTAGCAGTCGGAATCAATTGGAAGTATCACCATTGGATTCAGCGTAAATAATTACACAGAAAATGATACCAAAATCGTCAAGCCATCTTGAGGTCGAGGGGGACCAGAAACCGCTTAAAACACTGGATTTGCTTGTAAAACACACGTTTTCGGGCATTCAAACTTCATTTACTATTCCAATTTGAATGTTAAAAAGAAAAATTGATAGACCGTTGGAAAGCTGAGATTTTGGGCAAGTTTTTTCCGTTGAGTGCCCGACGATACGGCTGTTTATTACATAAGATGAGTCAGCCTGAAAAATTGTGATTTTCGAGAAAGTTTTAAATTTCTGACTTTGACCAATTTATTCACTTATACGAAAGGCTTAAAAAGCTTTTGTGTCCTGATGAACTGATAGGAAATTTAACGTTCTTTCCAACGGTATACTCATATTTGAGTTTATCCAGTAAATTGAGGGAGTTATGGCCGTTTTAATGGCTCAAGGTCGAAAACACGAACAAAATCTTAAAAGTGAAAAAAGTATAATTTTAAAGCGTTTTAAAAAAAAAATGTTAAGAGACAAAAAAGTTTGCAAATTAGTTGTAGAATCATTCCTTGAAGTTTGGTCCTCGAGTTAGGGTGACACCCTGTATAGATCACTCGTCTGCAAAGCCACCAACCATCCAATATGAAGAAAAACATCGATCGCATTTCGGTCAGCTATAATTTGAACGGAGATTAGGCCTCTTTTGCGATTCACACTCGTGTTTCTGATTTATCATACGTCCAACCCTTAAATTCTCGTAGTGAGCGAACGGTTTGTCATACAGGGCTCCGCGTGGTCTCAAAAAATTCAAAAAATTCAATACTATCTCAAATTGATGGAAAAACAATACCTTTATATCAAAATGTTTTGAGTTAGGGCGTTTTCAAAATTTCAAAATTCATTTTTCAACCATTAAAAGTGACCTACATCAACCAAAATCTTCAGGGCACAACTAGACCCCAAAAGGAACCCACATACCATTAACAATTTATATTTGGAAAAAATACTTCACCGCTACAATTGATGGTATTGTACATAAATAATTACATCACAGTATTGTATCAGCACTTTCAGCACTCAGCAGTCATGTCCATCTGGCTGCTTGTTATCAGGGTCCGAGATCCGACCCCGGACATTGGGGTGAGGGACAAGGTTGAATCACCTTATCCCTCAAATGATGGAGGTAGGATTGTGCCTCTTCTGGCTATGCCATCAGTCGACGCTTCTCCTCCCCATGGGTTTCGAGTTCAGCTCCAAGTCCCACGGGGCCCACTTGCTCGAGCCGTGGCACGCCGTCGTGTGGCTGTAGCCCTGAATTTAGACCAGATGAATGATCCTCCTGTTAGGACTCGGGTGGTCATCCACTCCAGGATAAACAGTGGATAACCAGTCCGAATCAGATCCTTGGCTGACTTGCCATGCCATATCCCTCTCCAGGTGATCGTTGCTCCAATCACCTTCAGTTGGTTTCGCTGAATGTTTGCAAGTGCTGCTGCAGCATCTATTAATGCGTCAACTTCATATTTTTGAATTTTGGAAGCATTGTCTGTCTCTGGCAGGAGCCAAAGACCACTGAGACATCAATAATGAAGGCTACTTTTGGTGTTACCACCAAGAGGTCTGGACGATAACCTCGCTGTTCCAGGTTAAAGTGTGGCTCTAGCCATTCTGGCCATCCTTTACGGCGAGCGTAGGCTTCCAGTAGGTTGAGGGCAGAATTGTGACGGGCACACCTGGGTCTTACCACGGCTGGGCAAATCTGGAGCACATGCGAGGCTGTTTCGGGTGTTTGACATCCCATTCGGCATAGATGGCTGATGCCGGTACGCCTGCCTCTTGTCCTCCTCACTCCTGTTGGCAGAGAACCAGAATGGACTTTCACCATACCCAACGACCTCCATCCCCATAGTTTTGCTGAAGGGTTCCTGATCCATGCCGTGCTAGCTCTGTTATCGCGTGATTTTACCAGTTCAGCCCCATCTGTAGTTTGATGGAGACGTTGTGCCCTGACAATTCGACGGT
Source organism: Apolygus lucorum (assembly GCA_009739505.2). NCBI lineage: Eukaryota > Metazoa > Arthropoda > Insecta > Hemiptera > Miridae > Apolygus > Apolygus lucorum. Next base: position 41,209,314 of record CM019179.2, read on the forward strand.
CGATTCTTGATGTCCCATTTTGTTGTTGGAGACTCGTCCCTCCTCCAAAGAGTTGTGTGTTTGCCGCCCCTACCCTATTAGCTCTTATGGCTGGTATTTGGCTGAGCAATTCCATGACTCCAAGACCACCATCACCCACGGGTCCATGGATGTATGCATTAGCAGAGTCAAATGGCAGGCGCAACCATTTTCTCACATATCTCCTCACAGATATATCCATCTGCTTTAGAGTTAAGAGCGTGGTACTTCCCAGCACTAATTGGTGAGTTAGTGAGGGTATGCCGTGGTCTCGTAACATTACTAATTTCTGCAGAGGCTTCAGTGGTGCCCTATCAATTTTCTCAAGGATTGCAGTCATTTTCACTGGCATGTTACGACATATACCCTGGGTACCAAAGGATACTCCCAGGTATATCCATCGAACATTGTGTGGCGCTGCCCTCAGGCACTGGCCATCAACCTCAATGGAAGGCCTTTCAGCTGGGACCACGAGTCGACGCCCTCTTGGCATCAAAGGCAGATAGATGGATTTTCTGAGGTTGAGATTTAGCCCCACCGACCTCAAGGCATTATTGAATGCTACAATCTGAGCCACTATCCCAGCTCTAGATGTGGCAATCAGTACAACATCATCCGCAAAAGCCAGGGAAGACCACCGCTACCCTGCATGGATGTATCCAACCCTATTAGGGAGTGCTAACAGGACGTGATCCATAACTGCATTGAAGAGGGTTGAGGACAGAGGGTCACCCTGTCTAATGCCCCTTGCATTATACATCCATGGGCCTGCCCCAATTCGTGTAGACCCGTTTTGGTAGATTGATTCGATATACTGTACCAGCTGTTTGGGCCACTGTCTTCCCCTCATGATGTTCATTATAGCAAAATGAGATACTCTATCAAATGCTTTCTCAACATCAAGAACTGCAATGTGAAGCTCTCTTTTTTTTCTATTAGCTTCAACCAACAGTTTATTGAGTGTCAATACATTCAGTGCTAGTCCATCAACGCCTCTGCGGAGACCTTTTTGTTGCTCAACATGAGTAACTGAGGATTCCAAACGCTTTCCAATGATCTTGTGAAATTGGCGTACTACTACTGATGGGACACGTAAGTCCAACCCTTAAATTCTCGTAGTGAGCGTTTGTCATACAGGGCTCCGCGTGGTCTCAAAAAATTCTAAAAATTCAATACTATCTCAAATTGATGGAAAAACAATACCTTTATATCAAAATGTTTTGAGTTAGGGCGTTTTCAAAATTTCAAAATTCATTTTTCAACCATTAAAAGTGACCTACATCAACCAAAATCTTCAGGGCACAACTAGACCCCAAAAGGAACCCACATACCAAATTTCATCAAAATCAGTCAGTGCTAAGTGGGGAAATGGCCGCGCACGGCGTACGAACGGCCAAATTTTTATTTGATTTTTGGATTCTACGTACCTTGAAACTTTAACCAACAAATTTTGGGGGGGGGAGGGGTTAAACAATTTTTTTTCTTGGTCGATTCCAAAGATTCATTATTGAAAATAATAAACCAAAAGTTATATTATCCCTCGCAACATATCTAAAATGCTTTAGATTTTTTCTTAACACAATTTTGTGACATTTTTGGCCAGTTAGCTCACGGCTAAAACATGTTCCATGTTTAACAAAATTTACCCCCCCTCCCCCTCATCAAAATTTATTGATTAGTTATAGAACGCGAAAATCGAATAAACTTTTCTTAGTTACCATGAACCGATTTTGATGAAATTTGGTATATGGGCTCCATTTGGGGTCTAGTTGTGCCCCGAAGCTTTTGGTTGATGTCAGTAACTTCTAATGGGAAAAAAAATGAGGACTGAAATTTTCAAAACGCTCAAAAACTTTCGATAGAAAGGTATTTTTTTTACCAATTTAAAATAGTATTGCATTTTTAGAGTCGAATGAGACCACCCACAGTTCTATAAACAAACCGTTTGCTCCCCATGAGAACTTAAGGGTTCTACTTGCGATAAATCAGAAAAACGAGTGTGGATCGGAAAAGAGGTCTAATCTCCGTTCAAATTTTTGCTGACCAAAATGCAATCGTTATTCGTTTTTTTCTGATTTGTATTTAGATTTGCGTCCTTAGCACCAGTATTAAAATTTTCCTAATGAAGACACCCACAACTCTTTGTTTCTTCGAATTGAGTGTGGAGCGTTTATTTCTTCAAAATAAACTTGATTGTGAAGCGAAAATATGGTTGATTGGTAGTGGCAATGGGGAAGCAGTGATCATTGTAGGCAAGTAATCTACACAGAAAAATAATAAACCTTTGCGTAATTTTAATGAGGAATAAACGTTTTTGACACACCAAAGTACAAGAAATGCCAAGAAGCGTCCCACAACTCCCCTCACTAGGGGTACCCCCTTTTTAGACAACTCTTTTCTACTGCATACTGTTTTTTTTTTAAAGAATTCGCCACTTTGGGATTTCCCGACGGATTATCGGACACATTTACTGGTGATACCTTGCATGCACGCGTATGTGGAAGACATGATGGGTCCTGAAGGCATCTTCAAAGGAAACTATAAAGAAGCGGAGGGGAACGAGAAAGGCGAATCGGAGGAAGGTGAGGAGGATGAAGATGACGAAGAGGAGGACTATGATGATGAAGAAGAAGAAGAAGAAGGAGGAGGAGGAGAAAAAGAGGTGAAGGAATCTAAAGATGGAAAAGGAGCGAAGGAAGCAGAGAAGGTTGACGAGAACGCTTCGAAATCAAAATGTCAACACAAGCAGAAACTTACACCAGAGATGCTCTTGAAGCTGAGGCGAAAAAAGAGAGTGAGTTACTGATTAGGTAAATTACATAATTAGGCAACTATCTGACTATTTTTATAATTTTGGTTTATTTTTTTCAATCATTAGCTTTCGGAATCGAGCATAAAAACGCTGCAAATTGTTACACAAAGGTTTACTATTTTTCTACGTAGATCACTCGTCTGCAAAGAACACGGCTTTGCCATTGTTACCACCAACCAACATGAAGAAAAACATCGATCGCATTTCGGTCAGCTAAAATTTGAACTGAGATTTGGCCTCTTTTGCAATTCACGCTCGTGTTTCTGATTAATCGTAAGTCCAACCCTTAAATTCTCGTAGGGGGCGAACAGTTTGTCCTACAGGGCTCCGCGTGGTCTCAAAAAATTCTAAAAATTCTATACTATCTTAAATGGATGGAAAAACAATACCTTTATATCAAAATTTTTTGAGTTAGGGCGTTCTCAAAATTTCAAACCTTAATTTTCAACCCTTGGAAGTGACCTACATCAACCAAAATCTTCGGGGCACAACTAGACCCCAAATGGAGCCTACATACTGAATTTCATCCAAATCGGCCAATGCTAACTGGGGAAAGTGCCGCGTACTGCCAAATTTGTATTCGATTTTTTGATTCTACGTACCTTGAAACGTAAACCAACAAATTTTGAGAGTGAGGTTAAAAAAAATGTTTCTTGGTCGATTCCAAAGGTTCATTATTGAAAATAATAAACCAAAACAAACTTGAACACCTTTCCTCCCTCCCTCAAACTGGTTTTACTTTTCTTCCAATTCGTTTTAAACTTCTAAGAGATAAAAAAGTGGGTGAAACCATTTTAAAAACGCCCTAGCTCGAAAACTTTCGAAATACAGGCAATTCTACAACTAATTTGCAACAAAAAATCTCTCGTAGTAATTTTTTTTAAAAAACTTCGTTTCCGAGCTAATTTAATTTTAAAATTTGTTTCGAGATTTTGATCTTACGTCATTAAATTTGTCATTACGCCTTTAATGTGCAGTGATAATTACAATTCGAGGATGCTGTTGATTTTGATGAAATTTGGTATGTAGGCTCCATTTGGGGTCTAGTTGTGCCCCGAAGATTTTGGTTGATGTAGGTCACTTCTAAGGGTTGAAAAATAAGGTTTGAAATTTTGAAAACGCCCTAACTCAAAAACGTTCGATATAAAGGTACCTATTGTTTTTCCATCAATTTAAACTAGTATGGAATTTTTAGAGACCACGCGGAGTCCGTAGGACAAACCGTTCGCTCCCTACGGGAATTTAAGGGTTGGACTTATGATAGATCAGAAACACGAGTGTGAATCGCAAAAGAGGCCTAATCTCCGTCCAAATATTAGCTGACCGAAATACGATCGATGTTTTTCTTCATGTTGGTTGGTGGTAACAATGGCAAAGCCGTGTTCTTTGCAGACGAGTGATCTGTATAGAAAAATAAGAAACCTTTGTGTAATGTAACGCAAAATGAGAGAAAAATTTGTGATTTTGGAGGACCTCAAATAACTTCTTCACGTATTTGAAGGCTGATTTCTGATAACTTTTGTATCGCGACTGACACCATTAATATATGTAACTATTATCTATATTACTGGCTCAAACATTGAGGGATTGTTTCGTTTCTCAGAACAAGCGAATCACATTCTTGGACTACATCCCAACCCTTGCGGGGCCGTTGGAAGGAAATATTGCGTCCACCACCTTCATAATCAAGTCGAAGCACGACAAAGAAGTCAGAACCATGCTGCACAACCGCACAGTCGATTTAGATTCGACCATTAAATACACCCAAGATATAGAAGAAACGGTACGTGTGCACCAATTCATGTATTGTTTGACTGTGAATCAATGCTCACGATAGCTAAGATTTTTCCTTGCTCATCAAACCACAACTATCGACCTCTTCTCTGGTCATGTTTCGTATGGTCACATTTTTTTGAGTCTTTGAATTACAGAGTTATTTATCGTCATTATCCAGGAATTTTCAGTTAAATTACCTCCTTCAATTGATTGTATATACCCATAACTACACTTCCCTCCTTGTTTTCTCTAATTGAGGACGAATCATAGATTTTCTTATGAAGGGTAATGAATCAATCCCAATAAAGTGTAAAAAAAACTGTAAATTGTATAAAATTGCATCAGAGGAAAAATAATTCGTTAAGGAAACGATACTCGGAAAAGATTCCAAGGAAAATCGATGATTTCCTCCTTAAAAAGTGACTTTTTCGGCTGCAAATGCGGTAAAAGAAAAAGATATTACCAAGCGATTCAGCGTACAAAATCAGTGCAAAGTGATGTGCCACACTTGAGGTCTACCTTCATCTCAATTTTGGCGCAATCCCTGGGTTGCGCATCTTTGAGCGCTCGCCGAGTGGGTTGCGCGCGTTAAAAAAAAGTTGTTGAAGTAAAATGTTCATAAAATTTGACGTAGAATCTAATCTACAATTTAAATTGGGGTTCCCGTTGGAAAAAACAATGTCAATCTTGGTTGCGCGCGGCGCAATTTTATCATTTTTGAATTCTACGCAAAAATTTATTAGTGAATGCAGTGAAGTTATTAGTGCATGCAAATTCTATGGTGTTCTATTTAAACTCTTCCCGACTTACTGGTTACAACGGATTCTACAAAAAGGTACTTTAACAATAATTATATTCACATAACCGGGGGAACTAACTCCATGCATTTAATAAGAGCTCCTTTCTCATCAACTGGGCGCGCTGAATTTACTCCTGGTGGCTCCATAAAGCAGGAATTTTATATGACGACACTGCAGTGAGCTGATTTAAACATACTTCGCGACATTTATCCTACAATAGTCCAAAAGACATATTAATGATAAGATGTTTTTCCGAGAAATGTAACATAAAACATTAAATATTCTGAAAGAAATTTCTAGGTAGTCGATATGAACATCACGCTACGTCTCAGACGGTGGAGAAGACCCTGACAATCAATTTTGAGTAAGATGAGTTAAGGGGGTCTCAGTTGGTTGCCGTCTTTCCTCGTTCCGGGTTAATATTTCTCTCAAAGTATAAAAATCGTAACAAAACTTGAAATTTTCAAGGATTTTCGAAATTTATTAGTGCATCAGCCTAGGGAATTGAACAACCAAAAGATTGCCGCTGGAATCATCAAAATCGTACAATAATTGCCGGCGAAAAGTGAGAATTCAGTTAGTGAATAAACGGCTTTTCTCACTTTTTGCCGGCAATTATTGTACGATTTTAATGATTCCAGTTGCAATCTTCAAGTTGTTTAATTCCCTAAGTAAATGCACTAAGGAATTTCGAAAATCTTTAAAAAATTCTAAATTAGGTACAACTTTTAAACTTTGAGCGCCAGTTCTTGGAAGAAATACTAACCCGGAACGAACGGCGACCGACTGAGACCCCCTTAACTTTAATAGGGTGTGCGCCTGGGTAGGAAAAACTGTTCATTGTTAGTTTTAATCTAAGGTAGACCTCATTCTTAGAATTTTGGTACCAACCGCGACCTCCTAGCGTGCGTAAATCTTTTCCTATGAATTTTTAAAGTTTCGACCGTTTATGACGTCACAGTGGGCTGGGGGGTCCCGCCCAGGCAGGAGGGGCGCGTGACGTCATAAACGGTCGAAACTTTGAAAAATCATGGAAACGGATCTACTCAGGCTAGAAGGTCGCGGTTGGTGCCAAAATTCTCAAGATGTAGTCTACTTTCGATTAAAAATCTAAAAAAAATCAAGGTGCACCCCCCATTGTTATCTTCGACGTTGTTTTTCCGCAGAGTGAGATCGGTGAAGCCAAAGATGACGAGGTGGATGTCAGCATGACGAGCACCAAACAGAAATTGAAGAAATCCAAGTCTTACAGCTTTGGAGATCGTTTTAGTACTCATTCAGGGTTGTCACAGGCAGCCCGCAAACCTTCAGACGCCCCCAAAAAGATCGAATTGATGGTAAGTTTTGTTGAGATAGGAATAGTAGGTTCAGGGTGTCGAGCGATTCCCCGAAAAAAAATTCCTGAGTTTTTCGAAATTTTTCCTGAGTTTTCCAGGTTTTCAAGGGACAATTTTCGACTTTTTGCAGTGTTCTACATGAATTGAAAAAAAAAAATGTAATAATAATTTCTCAAAATTCAGATTTTCAAGGACATCTTGAAATGAAAAAGCATTAGAAATAGGAATAATACCTGGCTTATCTCAAAACATCAATCTGCAAGTACCTACCTATCAGTCCGGGGCGAGGATTTTCATCTACGCTCCAATCCCCATAATCCCAAAAAAATTCTTCGAAATTAGATGAAAACTTAAAAAGAGCTATCAGTTAGAGGGTGATTATTTTCATAGGGGACCATCTGCAACCCAATTCGCTCAATTCCTGAATACTTCGAAGAAAATCGAAGAATAACTTCGAACAGTTTTGCCCGTTACAAAGATTTCATGACAGACACAACAGAGATTTCAATTCTAGGATAAAGTGGAGAAATAACATTGAATTAATCGAAACTCGTAGGTTTGCTCGAGAGAAACGACCAGTTCAAAGGCTTGTTTTCACCTTCGATTGTTTGAAAAAGTCGAGAATGAACGTTGAAAATCATCAGAATTCGTTGGTTTGTTCGAGAGAAACGACCAGTTCTAAGGCTTGTTTTCACCTTCGAATGTTTGAAAAAGTCGAAAATGAACGTTGAAATTATAAGAATTCGTTGGTTTGCTCGAGAGAAACGACCAGTTCAAAGGCTTGTTTTCACCTTCGATTGTTTGAAAAAGTCGAAAATGAACGTTGAAATCATAAGAATTCGTTGGTTTGCTCGAGAGAAACGACCAGTTCTAAGGCTTGTTTTCACCTTCGATTGTTTGAAAAAGTCGAGAATGAACGTTGAAAATCATCAGAATTCGTTGGTTTGTTCGAGAGAAACGACCAGTTCTAAGGCTTGTTTTCACCTTCGAATGTTTGAAAAAGTCGAGAATGAACGTTGAAAATCATCAGAATTCGTTGGTTTGCTCGAGAGAAACGACTAGTTCTAAGGCTTGTTTTCACCTTCGAATGTTTGAAAAAGTCGAAAATGAACGTTGAAATCATAAGAATTCGTTGGTTTGCTCGTGAGACACGACCAGTTCAAAGGCTTGTTTTCACCTTCGATTGTTTGAAAAAGTCGAAAATGAACGTTGAAATCATAAGAATTCGTTGGTTTGCTCGAGAGAAACGACCAGTTCTAAGGCTTGTTTTCACCTTCGATTGTTTGAAAAAGTCGAGAATGAACGTTGAAAATCATCAGAATTCGTTGGTTTGCTCGAGAGAAACGACCAGTTCTAAGGCTTGTTTTCACCTTCGATTGTTTGAAAAAGTCGAGAATGAACGTTGAAAATCATCAGAATTCGTTGGTTTGTTCGAGAGAAACGACCAGTTCAAAGGCTTGTTTTCACCTTCGAATGTTTGAAAAAGTCGAAAATGAACGTTGAAAATCATCAGAATTCGTTGGTTTGTTCGAGAGAAACGACCAGTTCAAAGGCTTGTTTTCACCTTCGAATGTTTGAAAAAGTCGAAAATGAACGTTGAAATCATAAGAATTCGTTGGTTTGCTCGAGAGAAACGACCAGTTCAAAGGCTTGTTTTCACCTTCGATTGTTTGAAAAAGTCGAGAATGAACGTTGAAATCATAAGAATTCGTTGGTTTGCTCGAGAGAAACGACCAGTTCAAAGGCTTGTTTTCACCTTCGATTGTTTGAAAAAGTCGAGAATGAACGTTGAAAATCATCAGAATTCGTTGGTTTGTTCGAGAGAAACGACCAGTTCTAAGGCTTGTTTTCAACTTCGAATGTTTGAAAAAGTCGAAAATGAACGTTGAAATCATAAGAATTCGTTGGTTTGCTCGAGAGAAACGACCAGTTCAAAGGCTTGTTTTCACCTTCGATTGTTTGAAAAAGTCGAGAATGAACGTTGAAAATCATCAGAATTCGTTGGTTTGTTCGAGAGAAACGACCAGTTCTAAGGCTTGTTTTCACCTTCGAATGTTTGAAAAAGTCGAAAATGAACGTTGAAATCATAAGAATTCGTTGGTTTGCTCGAGAGAAACGACCAGTTCAAAGGCTTGTTTTCACCTTCGATTGTTTGAAAAAGTCGAGAATGAACGTTGAAAATCATCAGAATTCGTTGGTTTGCTCGAGAGAAACGACTAGTTCTAAGGCTTGTTTTCACCTTCGAATGTTTGAAAAAGTCGAAAATGAACGTTGAAATCATAAGAATTCGTTGGTTTGCTCGTGAGAAACGACCAGTTCAAAGGCTTGTTTTCACCTTCGATTGTTTGAAAAAGTCGAAAATGAACGTTGAAATCATAAGAATTCGTTGGTTTGCTCGAGAGAAACGACCAGTTCTAAGGCTTGTTTTCACCTTCGATTGTTTGAAAAAGTCGAGAATGAACGTTGAAAATCATCAGAATTCGTTGGTTTGTTCGAGAGAAACGACCAGTTCTAAGGCTTGTTTTCAACTTCGAATGTTTGAAAAAGTCGAAAATGAACGTTGAAATCATAAGAATTCGTTGGTTTGCTCGAGAGAAACGACCAGTTCAAAGGCTTGTTTTCACCTTCGATTGTTTGAAAAAGTCGAGAATGAACGTTGAAAATCATCAGAATTCGTTGGTTTGTTCGAGAGAAACGACCAGTTCTAAGGCTTGTTTTCACCTTCGAATGTTTGAAAAAGTCGAAAATGAACGTTGAAATCATAAGAATTCGTTGGTTTGCTCGAGAGAAACGACCAGTTCAAAGGCTTGTTTTCACCTTCGATTGTTTGAAAAAGTCGAGAATGAACGTTGAAAATCATCAGAATTCGTTGGTTTGCTCGAGAGAAACGACCAGTTCTAAGGCTTGTTTTCACCTTCGAATGTTTGAAAAAGTCGAAAATGAACGTTGAAATCATAAGAATTCGTTGGTTTTCTCGAGAGAAACGACCAGTTCAAAGGCTTGTTTTCACCTTCGATTGTTTGAAAAAGTCGAAAATGAACGTTGAAATCAAAAGAATTCGTTGGTTTGCTCGAGAGAAACGACCAGTTCTAAGGCTTGTTTTCACCTTCGATTGTTTGAAAAAGTCGAGAATGAACGTTGAAATCAAAAGAATTCGTTGGTTTGCTCGAGAGAAACGACCAGTTCTAAGGCTTGTTTTCACCTTCGATTGTTTGAAAAAGTCGAAAATGAACGTTGAAATCATAAGAATTCGTTGGTTTGCTCGAGAGAAACGACCAGTTCTAAGGCTTGTTTTCACCTTCGATTGTTTGAAAAAGTCGAGAATGAACGTTGAAAATCATCAGAATTCGTTGGTTTGCTCGAGAGAAACGACCAGTTCTAAGGCTTGTTTTCACCTTCGAATGTTTGAAAAAGTCGAATATGAACGTTGAAATCATAAGAATTCGTTGGTTTGCTCGAGAGAAACGACCAGTTCTAAGGCTTGTTTTCACCTTCGATTGTTTGAAAAAGTCGAGAATGAACGTTGAAAATCATCAGAATTCGTTGGTTTGCTCGAGAGAAACGACCAGTTCTAAGGCTTGTTTTCACCTTCGATTGTTTGAAAAAGTCGAGAATGAACGTTGAAAATCATCAGAATTCGTTGGTTTGTTCGAGAGAAACGACCAGCTGTAAGGCTTGTTTTCACCTTCGAATGTTTGAAAAAGTCGAAAATGAACGTTGAAATCATAAGAATTCGTTGGTTTGCTCGAGAGAAACGACCAGTTCTAAGGCTTGTTTTCACCTTCGAATGTTTGAAAAAGTCGAAAATGAACGTTGAAATCATAAGAATTCGTTGGTTTGCTCGAGAGAAACGACCAGTTCAAAGGCTTGTTTTCACCTTCGATTGTTTGAAAAAGTCGAGAATGAACGTTGAAAATCATCAGAATTCGTTGGTTTGTTCGAGAGAAACGACCAGTTCTAAGGCTTGTTTTCACCTTCGAATGTTTGAAAAAGTCGAAAATGAACGTTGAAATTATAAGAATTCGTTGGTTTGCTCGAGAGAAACGACCAGTTCAAAGGCTTGTTTTCACCTTCGATTGTTTGAAAAAGTCGAAAATGAACGTTGAAATCATAAGAATTCGTTGGTTTGCTCGAGAGAAACGACCAGTTCTAAGGCTTGTTTTCACCTTCGATTGTTTGAAAAAGTCGAGAATGAACGTTGAAAATCATCAGAATTCGTTGGTTTGTTCGAGAGAAACGACCAGTTCTAAGGCTTGTTTTCACCTTCGAATGTTTGAAAAAGTCGAGAATGAACGTTGAAAATCATCAGAATTCGTTGGTTTGCTCGAGAGAAACGACTAGTTCTAAGGCTTGTTTTCACCTTCGAATGTTTGAAAAAGTCGAAAATGAACGTTGAAATCATAAGAATTCGTTGGTTTGCTCGAGAGAAACGACCAGTTCTAAGGCTTGTTTTCACCTTCGATTGTTTGAAAAAGTCGAGAATGAACGTTGAAAATCATCAGAATTCGTTGGTTTGCTCGAGAGAAACGACCAGTTCTAAGGCTTGTTTTCACCTTCGATTGTTTGAAAAAGTCGAGAATGAACGTTGAAAATCATCAGAATTCGTTGGTTTGTTCGAGAGAAACGACCAGTTCAAAGGCTTGTTTTCACCTTCGAATGTTTGAAAAAGTCGAAAATGAACGTTGAAAATCATCAGAATTCGTTGGTTTGTTCGAGAGAAACGACCAGTTCAAAGGCTTGTTTTCACCTTCGAATGTTTGAAAAAGTCGAAAATGAACGTTGAAATCATAAGAATTCGTTGGTTTGCTCGAGAGAAACGACCAGTTCAAAGGCTTGTTTTCACCTTCGATTGTTTGAAAAAGTCGAGAATGAACGTTGAAATCATAAGAATTCGTTGGTTTGCTCGAGAGAAACGACCAGTTCAAAGGCTTGTTTTCACCTTCGATTGTTTGAAAAAGTCGAGAATGAACGTTGAAAATCATCAGAATTCGTTGGTTTGTTCGAGAGAAACGACCAGTTCTAAGGCTTGTTTTCAACTTCGAATGTTTGAAAAAGTCGAAAATGAACGTTGAAATCATAAGAATTCGTTGGTTTGCTCGAGAGAAACGACCAGTTCAAAGGCTTGTTTTCACCTTCGATTGTTTGAAAAAGTCGAGAATGAACGTTGAAAATCATCAGAATTCGTTGGTTTGTTCGAGAGAAACGACCAGTTCTAAGGCTTGTTTTCACCTTCGAATGTTTGAAAAAGTCGAAAATGAACGTTGAAATCATAAGAATTCGTTGGTTTGCTCGAGAGAAACGACCAGTTCAAAGGCTTGTTTTCACCTTCGATTGTTTGAAAAAGTCGAGAATGAACGTTGAAAATCATCAGAATTCGTTGGTTTGCTCGAGAGAAACGACTAGTTCTAAGGCTTGTTTTCACCTTCGAATGTTTGAAAAAGTCGAAAATGAACGTTGAAATCATAAGAATTCGTTGGTTTGCTCGTGAGAAACGACCAGTTCAAAGGCTTGTTTTCACCTTCGATTGTTTGAAAAAGTCGAAAATGAACGTTGAAATCATAAGAATTCGTTGGTTTGCTCGAGAGAAACGACCAGTTCTAAGGCTTGTTTTCACCTTCGATTGTTTGAAAAAGTCGAGAATGAACGTTGAAAATCATCAGAATTCGTTGGTTTGTTCGAGAGAAACGACCAGTTCTAAGGCTTGTTTTCAACTTCGAATGTTTGAAAAAGTCGAAAATGAACGTTGAAATCATAAGAATTCGTTGGTTTGCTCGAGAGAAACGACCAGTTCAAAGGCTTGTTTTCACCTTCGATTGTTTGAAAAAGTCGAGAATGAACGTTGAAAATCATCAGAATTCGTTGGTTTGTTCGAGAGAAACGACCAGTTCTAAGGCTTGTTTTCACCTTCGAATGTTTGAAAAAGTCGAAAATGAACGTTGAAATCATAAGAATTCGTTGGTTTGCTCGAGAGAAACGACCAGTTCAAAGGCTTGTTTTCACCTTCGATTGTTTGAAAAAGTCGAGAATGAACGTTGAAAATCATCAGAATTCGTTGGTTTGCTCGAGAGAAACGACCAGTTCTAAGGCTTGTTTTCACCTTCGAATGTTTGAAAAAGTCGAAAATGAACGTTGAAATCATAAGAATTCGTTGGTTTTCTCGAGAGAAACGACCAGTTCAAAGGCTTGTTTTCACCTTCGATTGTTTGAAAAAGTCGAAAATGAACGTTGAAATCAAAAGAATTCGTTGGTTTGCTCGAGAGAAACGACCAGTTCTAAGGCTTGTTTTCACCTTCGATTGTTTGAAAAAGTCGAGAATGAACGTTGAAATCAAAAGAATTCGTTGGTTTGCTCGAGAGAAACGACCAGTTCTAAGGCTTGTTTTCACCTTCGATTGTTTGAAAAAGTCGAAAATGAACGTTGAAATCATAAGAATTCGTTGGTTTGCTCGAGAGAAACGACCAGTTCTAAGGCTTGTTTTCACCTTCGATTGTTTGAAAAAGTCGAGAATGAACGTTGAAAATCATCAGAATTCGTTGGTTTGCTCGAGAGAAACGACCAGTTCTAAGGCTTGTTTTCACCTTCGAATGTTTGAAAAAGTCGAATATGAACGTTGAAATCATAAGAATTCGTTGGTTTGCTCGAGAGAAACGACCAGTTCTAAGGCTTGTTTTCACCTTCGATTGTTTGAAAAAGTCGAGAATGAACGTTGAAAATCATCAGAATTCGTTGGTTTGCTCGAGAGAAACGACCAGTTCTAAGGCTTGTTTTCACCTTCGATTGTTTGAAAAAGTCGAGAATGAACGTTGAAAATCATCAGAATTCGTTGGTTTGTTCGAGAGAAACGACCAGCTGTAAGGCTTGTTTTCACCTTCGAATGTTTGAAAAAGTCGAAAATGAACGTTGAAATCATAAGAATTCGTTGGTTTGCTCGAGAGAAACGACCAGTTCTAAGGCTTGTTTTCACCTTCGAATGTTTGAAAAAGTCGAAAATGAACGTTGAAATCATAAGAATTCGTTGGTTTGCTCGAGAGAAACGACCAGTTCAAAGGCTTGTTTTCACCTTCGATTGTTTGAAAAAGTCGAGAATGAACGTTGAAAATCATCAAAATTCGTTGGTTTGCTCGAGAGAAACGACCAGTTCTAAGGCTTGTTTTCACCTTCGAATGTTTGAAAAAGTCGAAAATGAACGTTGAAATCATAAGAATTCGTTGGTTTGCTCGAGAGAAACGACCAGTTCTAAGGCTTGTTTTCACCTTCGATTGTTTGAAAAAGTCGAAAATGAACGTTGAAATCATCAGAATTCGTTGGAACTACTTTAGTTTCACTTCGATTTTCGAATCTAACTAAGTTTCAACAGTTGAAACTAAAACTAATTTAGTTTCAAAAGTTAGTTTCGAAAGTCGAACTGAAACTAATAGTTTCAGTTTTAAGTTCCAGTTCGGAACTAATTTAGTTTTAGTTTTTAGTTTCAGAACTACATTTTGCCCAAGTATGTCCCTTGGGGACCTACACCACTCCGTTAAGGCTTCATGAAGAAAAAATAATATAACTATGAAAGTTAACTTATATTCTACTAGACTTATGCGATAACTTTCCAGGTAATCGAATCGGAGTCAGATTTCGACGAATCCATCAACGAAAAGGAAATGCAAACGAGTTTAAGAATGATGAAAACTCGTACGATGAGGCGGTTTTTGAGAGGAATCAAAGCATCATCCAGAGAGTAAGATTCAGAATCAATATCAATCTACCAACTAAAGCGAGCTCGAAAGCTGAATACTCACGGCAACTGCTGTACATCATAACACGATACATTACAATATTATATTGCTCCTTTAGTGACGTTTTGCGACTGAAGTTCCAAAGCAGTGATGAAGAAACTCAAGAAAAACCAGCTCTGATATCTCCGGCCACACAAATGCAGTGATATCGGAAAGGGGTTATTTACTTGAATCGGTTTCTTTTAAAAGGGCGTAAGTCATAGCAACCAAACTTTCGGGAAATCAAGAAAAAGGTCCTGACAAAAACGTCATCAGAACCAAATCAACAACTCACAAGGCATTTGTGACATTTTATGTCTTTACTTTGGCACATAAACGAAAAAACGTCGCGAGAACTGCTCACGAAAATTTGTAATGATATCCACTTAGGGGAGTGGGGGGCACATTTGACATAGGGGCACATTTGACAATGGCTGTTTGTCACACAAGATTTGAATTTTACCGCGATTTCGTGTTTTTGTATTGTGAAGAAGAAGAACCATTCCAGGTGAAAACCGTGCAGGTTACAAATCATCTAGTCGGCTCATGGCGGTTTGAGTGTTTGGACCCCTCAAAAGTAAGTTTTTTTTTCATTTTGTTTTTCGTTGATTACCGAGTGGATTCAGTTTTTTTTTTCAAATGTAGCTCATCCAGTTTGTCAGTCGTATATGTCTCCGTGCAAGTGTTTTCCTTGGATTCTTCAAAACAATTCATCGTTCGAGGTTGGCTTGGTTTTACTGTAATGGCTACCCTCGGGGTAGTTTTGACAGTTTTGCTAGGGGAACATTTGACATATATTTTGACATATATTTTTATATACCTATGAAGTTTGTCAGTGCTATGTTGATGTAGGATTTTGAATACCTACTCGACCTGACGTTTTTCAATAAACATCTTTGTTTTGATCATTATTTTTTGTTACTTCAATTCCTACATCCATAAAACTTGGTGTTCCTTTGAGAAAGAAGAGTGGGTACTCATCTAATTGAAATTGTGTTGGTAGTGTTGATTGTTACAGGCTGCAGGGTCTATAGTTGTTCTGTCTGACTCAACATTATTGCCAGATAATGATTTGCCGGACGTTCCATGGTTTTTTGGTAATATTAGTTTAGAATTATGGTACTTTCTGTGAACTGTCAAAAGTGCCCCTTTCTCATGCCAATTGTGCCCCACCGGTGGGGCACAATTGTCACTTCCTAAGCATTTTGAAAATTCACAAAAAAAAATACTTGGCAAGCAGATTGAAAAAGGAACAAGATGTATGTGGGTAGCAACAATACCGTAGTTAACGATAGAAGAAAGAAATTCAAGACCTCTCGTTCTTTCAACCTTGTAGGATGGAAAATGCGAAAAAGTGTCAAATGTGCCCCCCACTCCCCTACAACCAAGTCGTTGCTACGGAACTTTATCTTCGTCACTCGAGTTCGTAGAAAAATCGTTCACTATTCATTGGAAAGCCCTAAATTTATGCATAAATTATGTAGTACTGCCAAAACCGCTGTAATTATGGAAGAAACTGAGATATGCCCCTGAGTTAAAAGAACTGTAAACAACATTTGCAGTAAGAGTTTGTTACACATCAACAAACAATTATTGAGTAAGCATAATATTATTATAGGTAGGTAGACGGGTGAAGGTGGATGGGAAAAGTGGGGCGGGAAAAAGTAAAGACATAAAATGTCCCAATGTGTTGCAGACTCGTATGCAAGCGTTTTATAAGCTTTCTTAATGAAAAGATGCAGTAAATGCGTAGATCGAATATCTTGTCCTAAATACTTCCAAATATATTCTGACTCGAGTCGATTTAGTATAATTTCTCATTTGATACAGTCCAATATCGCTCAAAAACCACTTCAACTATGTTTGCTGACGACCATTTTTGTATTATGCTTTCGATAAGTACCTCCTTTCAATGGGGTATTTCGGTAGGTCGGAAATTCAGGCTTTTAACCTCAAATTTGAATTCAGCACCTTTGAAAACCTCTATACTATAACTTTTTGCCCATTGATACAATAACATGTGGTAGAAAAATTAAATAGAGTTCACACGTTTGAAAAAAAGGCGGGCCTCCATGAACGCACACACAAGGGCGTGTGTGTGTAGTATTTTATAGTATCCAAGGCCACGAGACGTTCGAGACCCCACGGGATTAGTGGAATGTTTCGATCCAAGGTCAGCAAGTTAATACGTCACAACAAGTTACAACGTCACATCATTCTCATCTTCAACTTTCATTAGCTTCCCTAACTTCTTCTAAACATTTTCTCGACGAACAGACCCGATTACAGTTATTCCTGATCCATGCTCTTTTGAAAAAAAAAAAAAATTACTGAAATACTCCATTGTACATTATGTGCGCCAGTTTTCAAAAAATACCTTTTTTGAACGCTTACTATCAGAATCACTTCAAATGAAATCAATGTGTTTCTTCCAACATCGTCTTGTTGGGCAAACTATAATTTTAGGTAAAATGTCGTGGTTGTGGAGTTTCTCTTTCTCTCCAAATAAGTTGATGTTTTTGACAATGAAAGTCCTTTGTCGTTTCCAAACACTTTAATTCGTGGAGAGCTTTCGACAACCCTCCGGTTGTCCGAAGCTAGAGGACAGCAAAAGAACGAGATTTCTGTGTAGAGCACTACCCAGCAGTGCTCTACACAGGAATCTCATCCTCTTGCTATTGGATTGAAAATGACTGCCAGAGGGTTGTCTCCACGAATTAAAGTGATTGGAAACGACAAAGGACTTTCATTGTCAAAAAACCTCCGAACGTAATTTTAGGACATTTTGGGGCGATTCAGAACATATTCTCCATGTAGGTAGACACTAGAATGCTCTTCCTGAATCTATTGTAATTTTTAGGGTAGAGGAGAGTATTTTATAAAAGATGTGTGTCGGTAACGTGATCTCAACTGACAATCCTCCAACTGCCAGAGGAAAGTGGATATTTGGAGGCATTCACCACTACAACACGATTATTCTGTGAGAAATCACTTGTCAACATCGTATTTTCCAGGATTGAAGGCATTGCCAGCTCTAATTCAGGGCTCATCATGTGAAGTACTTCACCACAAGGCAAGGTGTCTTCGTCCGTTGGTTAAACACCGTTTTCTCCGCTTACACACCTAATTATACAGTTTCAGAAGAGGAGAAGATTAACTAAGAGGTTAGCATCGGTATGGATGGACCATGAATGTCCAGGAAGAGACTATTATGTACTCTATAAATAAATACTTAACCTACTTAATGGGGTGTTTTTCAACGGGTGTACATAAAGTGATAAAATTTATCACTTTTTATGTAATTTATCACTTTTAATTTTACATTTAAGGCCCGATCACACAGGACGCGTTATAACGCGACGTTAGGCGTTCGAGTAACGTCACGTTACGGCGTTACAGTTGTATGCAATGCAGTTGCATCATCCCCGCCACACACGCGGCGTTAAGACGCCGCGATACTTTCAGTAACACGACGTCACGCGTTCCAGTTGTAAAAATTTACAAAAGTAACGCGCACTGAGGGCGTTATCCTCGTTGTTCAAGGAGTTTATTTCAAGATGAGTGAGGATACAGAAGATCTCATTCAAGAAGTTCAAAACGATCCTCATGTGATCGCAGCTCCCGACATAGACGGTGGTATTCCCCAAAATCTTGTCTCTTTTTATTGATTGGGTGCACCCAATGCCGTCTATTTTTGCCGTCTAATAAAACTAATAAAAGATGAGCTTCTTCCTCATCAGAATCACTAGAAGTTATCATAGCTTTATGTGAAAGTCAGAAGATACAGAAAGAGGAGAACACTATGGAGTACACTATCACAATGCTGGGTTCTAGGCCGAAATGACGCGCGATATAACGCGATGTGTGTGACGTAGCTATATCGCCAAATGTCGGGGAGAACGCCCGTTCCCTGAGCGCCGCGTTATAACGCGTCCTGTGTGATCGGGCCTTTAATGTAAGATAGGTTTCTAGTGACGATTCGATACTTTCGATATTTTGTTTCGATATTTCCGATATTTGTATCGATATTTCTCTTGCGATATTATCGAATATCGAAAGGAAAATATTGATACTTATCGGAAGAAATGAAATATCGGTTGTGATGGTTATATTTCTTCCCACTGTAATTTATCAATTACCCCTAAAATACGCAAAATAATAAAAACCAAAAATGAATGGAAACGGAAGATGAACGCAACACATAAACAACAATGTTGAAATAACATGACAACCCACTATGTTTGACATTCATGCTCGATAATCGATATGGGAAGAGGGACAAGACATCGTCACTTCTTTTCGTTTCGATTTCGCTTTCGCCATTTCTGTTTTGTATTAATTTATTATATTACCTATGTATTATTACAAATTTTTACGAGTAAAATTCGAACTAGCATTATGTTTTTTAGATATCGATAAAAAAAAAAAAATTATGTAAAAACATATTTGATATCAGTGAAATAAATATTTTTCTTTCGATAATTTATCGTGATCACTGATATTGATAATAAACTATGCAAAAACATATTCGATATCAGTAAGTATTTTTCTTTCGATATTCTATAGATACCACTGATATTGATTTAAAAACGCTGCAAATTATTACACAATGGTTTATTATTTTCTATACAGATCACTCGTCTACAAAATCACCAACCATTCAATATGAAAAAAAAAATAAAAAAAAAAAAATAAATAAATAAAAAAAAAAAAAAAAAAAAAATCAAAATCACCAATCATCGATTGCATTTCGGTCAGCTCTAATTTGAACGGAGATTAGGCCTCTTTTGCGATTCACACTCGTGTTTTGATTTATATATATATACATTTCAATATAAACCCTTAAATTGTCGTAGGGAGCGAACGGTTTGTCCTACAGAGCTCCGCGTGGTCTCAAAAAATTCTAAAAATTCTATAGAATCTTAAATTGAAGGAAAAACAATACCTTTATATCAAAATTTTTTGAGTTAGAGCGTTTTCAAAATTTCAAAATTGATTTTGGAACCCTTAGGAGTGACCTACATCAACCAAAAGCTTCGGGGCACAACTAGACCCCAAATGGAGCCTACATACCAAATTTCATCAAAATCGGTCAATGCTAAGTGGCAAAAGTGCCGCGTACGGCGTACGGCGGACGGACGGCCAAATTTTTATTCGATTTTTGGATTCTACGTACCTTGAAACGTAAACCATCAAATTTTGAAGGGGTGTTAAAATTTTTTTTTTCTTGGTCGATTCCAAAGGTTTATTATTGAAAATAATAAACCAAAAAACATGCAAAAACATCTTCAATATAAGTGAAATCATTAGGTTTTTTTCTTTCGATAATATCGAAAATATAATATTATTCTATCAATATCAGTGATATTGATTTTGGTTTATTATTTCTAATAATAAGCCTATGTGATCGTATCGCAAAAAATTTTTATAACCCCCCCTCAAACTTTGTCACTTTACGTTTCAAGGTGCGTAGAATCCAAATTTGCAATGTCCGTCCGCCGTCCGCCGTCCCCCGTCCGCCGTCCGTGGCACTTTTCTTAGCAACACAGGACCGATTTGGTTCAAATTTGGTATATGGGCTCCATTTGGGGTCTAGTTGTGCCGCGAAGTTTTTGGTTGATGTAGGTCACTTCTAAGGGGTGAAAATTAAGGGTTGAAATTTTCAAGAGTGCCCTAGCTCGAAAACTCTCGAAATAAACGTATCGTTTTTTCACCAATTTTAAGTAGTATTGAATTTTTTAAAATTTTTGAGACCACCCGGAGCTCTGTAGGACAAACCGTTCGGTCCCTACGAGTACTTGAAGGTTTTCCTTCGATAAAACAGAATCATGAGTGTGAATCGCAAAAGAGGTCTAATCTCCATTCAAATTTTATCGGACTAAAATGCGATCGCTGTTCATTTCTTCGATTTGTATACAGTTTTGCCTTCTGCGTAACCAGTAATCAAATTTCCATATGAAGCTTTCTATTTTTCCAATCGAGTGTGAAGCGTTTAGTTCTTTCTAATAAACTTGATTGTGAAGGTGTGAAGCCAGTATGGTGTGGTAGGTAGTACCTAGCTGGTAGGTAAAAAAAAAGTTGGTAGGTAAAAAAAATTTTGGTGGGTAAAAAACGCTGCAAATCATTGCTCAAAAGCTTCTTCATTCTTCAGATCACTGATCAGCTGAGTGAGCTCCGAAGCCATTT
This sequence comes from Apolygus lucorum, assembly GCA_009739505.2. Lineage (NCBI taxonomy): Eukaryota > Metazoa > Arthropoda > Insecta > Hemiptera > Miridae > Apolygus > Apolygus lucorum. The sequence continues at coordinate 41,230,003 of CM019179.2, forward strand.
TTAATCCTATTGAATGGAAGTGCTCTTCCAGGCGTCTCCAGCATTCGAGGAGATCTTCTTCACTCCTCAGATCACTGATCAGCTGAGTGAGCTTCAAGGCCATTTTCAATCTTATTCAAATCAGAAGGGTGATCTATACAGAAAATAATAAACCTTTGAGCAATGATTTGCAGCGTTTTTAAAAAAAAAATGCAAAAACATATTCGATATCAGTGAAATCAGTATTTTTCTTTCGATATTCTATCAATATCAGTGAAATCGACATTTTTCTTCCGATATTTTATCGATGTCGATACTGCTTTCCGATATTATTTCGATGTTAAATATTGCATCGAAACGTACATCGAATCGTCACTATAGGTTTCCCAGGCCTCCGAATCAGAAAGTCCCAGTTTTCTTCTTCAAAAAAAATTAAGCTCATTCATTTTAAATTCAATTGTTTATTTATTTATGTGAATACGGGACGATGTGATACATGTTCTTTCATCAATTTTCTACGGTGAATCCATTTTCGAATTTTACTGGCATTTTTCGAAACGGCGGCCAAAAATTAGGTAGTTTTTAATGGAAAATCGCTCTTTTTCCATTCTTAAGAGTTACGAAGCAATTTTAATTAGTTCGTGTGGCTGAATCTACGCCTAAATTTTTATTAAAGAACAATGTTTCTAGAAAATTCACAGTTGGGATTCTGCAATAATTCTGGGAATACATCATCACAACTCCTCAATGCATCAATCGCGTCAATTGTATCAAAACAATCGTTTGTTGGCTACTATTGAAATGATAACCACGAGTGGAGGTTGCCACCCCTAGTGCAACCTCCACTCGTGGTTATCATTCCTGACCACTGCGCAGGCACACGGAATGCACGGAAGATGGACGACAGTATAAAAATTCCTTCCACCAACAGGTTCTGTCAAGATGGCAGCCACCATTCTCAACCAGGGAAAATCAGCCAATCACATTGTGATATTTCTTTCCATCTTTTCCATTTCCCCCTTCTGTCCCATGTAAATCCATCCAGCTTTACAGTTCGAAGATCTGCCACCTAGGGGGTGCCACACGGACGCAAAGTTTCCGAGGTAGACCTATGGGTTTGTGGTTAGGTACTTAAATTTATACGTCAACGTCAAAACAATTAAGTATATTTTTAAATAGACTGCTGTGGGATGATTGTCTTCGTTTAGTTTCAAACATTATATTAAAAAACACGTTTTATTTACAAACTCTATACGCAAAAATTATTACAGTCAAAAATTTAAAGTTTAACAAAACTAATTACATATAATATCTATTAATTCGTCTAACAGTTTTCTAAATTTTCGTAGTACCTATCTAGTTATTAAGTAGGTAAGTATTATCTTTCTTAAACGAAGGCACTTCACATATTTGCCTTGGATCTACCACTTCTAAATATTACAATGATTATTATATATAATTGTGTAATAAAGCAGTAGAAAATGTATTTCTTTTCCAGCTATTTCTGTTCGAACATTGTTTTTACCGCCCACTTTACCTAGTAGTCAATAACTGCGTATTTTCACCCGTTGAGTTAATGAGTTTACTAAAATTCACGTAATTAGCCTACTACAGCATTGCATTTTCCCCGTGGACATTAAACCATATTATGGCAATTTCTGAAGATCCCTGCAAACGCCTTTTTCAATCGGAAATCAAACAATCGAAGTGAGTCCACTCCCAGACACACTACTCGACTTTATCGTTCCTTGGAATATTATCTGTAGGTAACGATTTAGTTGCCTAAAGTAGACATAATTTTAGTTCTTCGTGGTCGCTTTTCAAATTGACACATTGCGCTAATAATCGTACCTGCTGTCACATTTACGTGAGTTCTAACTGCGTGACGTGAGTTGAATTCCGGAAGCTGGCCACAGACGAATACGTGTTATTTCTTTTGTGCCTGAACGTCGGGCAGAAAATCAGGACCAGCGTCTCTCTGTACTTGTCTGACATCCCGCAGTACACTATGAAGTTTGCCGTGGCGTTGATCTGAACAAGGAGGTTGCAAACGTTGTCTAGAAAATGAAAATAACATTATAAGAATATCTACCCTCTTAATGGTTTTTAACCTTTTCATTCATTTGATAGAGAGTTTTCGCCACTTCTTTTGTGACGACCATCCGTGTGTAATATCCATGCGTCTGGAAATGGTGACTGCGCATGCGTGACAACTCGGATGGCGAGCTTGGTCGTCTTGGACACCGCCAAATGCCGGCTTTTGGCGGCGTCAAGGACGACAGCTTTCTTGACGACTGTACCCTTCATAACCTCACACTTTTATAACCAGTTTCAATTTACATCGGATGTAGCAGGATTTTGTGTTGTGTTCGACGTTCGACTCCCGTGTTTAGGTTCTCAATTTTAGCTTTCATTTGTAGAACAGTTTTCTTCTTCCCAGGAATTATCAAGTTTTTCATCTCTCAAAACAAACTATTCGTCACCAGAATTCTGTTATCTTCGATCAAGATCAAGTGAATCCATCGTATACTATTGTTGACTCTGTGCGAATTTTACATTGTTTGAATGTCAATGAAATTTCTGAATAAATGCACCCTTGTTTTTCATTTAATGTTGTATATTATTTATGTACCTAACTCCAGATCTACAATAAACAGGCAATGGGAGTCAGTTCACGTAAGTAAGTGCCATTTAAGATTTCAACTGATAGTTCCGTTTGCTGTGATCATCGTACTTGTAAGTTGAATGTCAAGTTGGAAAAAGTCCTCTTACAACAGTTATGAAGTTATCTAGAGATAATTATGCTATGGACGTGTTAGACAATCAAGGAACCAGTAGATAGGTAGCACCTGCAAAATCTGTAGTTGAGTAGTTGGTATTTGAGACCCAGAAAAATGCAGTACGAACTCCAGAAAACCTAGGCTTGTGGAGTTCACTACATAGGTAACTACCTATTTAAACTAGGTGAATACGATCAAAATCATTAGTAGGTAGGTTTATTTTATCGCAATGTTGGGTCAGAAAAGGATGTAAATAGGTATCCAAGTAGTAATAGATTTGTTCAATACGGCGAATCGCCGAACATTCCAAATTTCATTCTGAAAAACTTATTTCGAGACCCCCAGAGTCTGTATCAGCTGTTTGCTATCGGCCATTTTCGAGTGACTTCGCAGGTCGGTAGCTATTAAGCGTGACTTTCAGAGTCCGCACCTTGTTTTGTGACGACTCGAAATCCACCAAAAAATGTTAGCATCTACGTCTGCTGGCCCCATCTGTCTCGAGTCATCACGATCTCAAGTCGTCGTGCCTGATGTGGCGAAAACTCTCTAATAAGATTGGAAGACTTTTTAAAGGCGAAGGTAGGTAATAGAGAGTTTTTGGCAACCACTAACGGGCCCGTGGAACCTCTTCACAAAGCTCGGAGTTCGCGGGTGACAATGGATTTGCCTCCCGACATCAGCGGGCGACGATGAAAGGATGCCCCCAGACAGTCACCCATTCCTAGAGGCCCACTGTCACGAGCGCCTCTCTCCCCCCCCCCCACCCTGTCCAAAGTTAACAGGCTTCCTCCTTCAACTGGGTAGCATCCTCTGTTGCTCGCGCTAGTCTCCTCCTATCAGGGCCCCGTCTGATTTTGGCACCAAAAACTCTCTATTATTCCCATAGGTTGGACGTTTACATAAATTGAGGAGTTCTGAGCAGTATGAGAGTAGCTACATCTCTATTTGGCCCAAACCCAAAAATCCAATAGGTGGATCCGTTACTAAAATCTGGAGAACATAAATGATCTTGTGGAGCAAATTATGAAGGCCAGACAGGTAGTGATGAATGTGTTCTGAGCTCTACACTGAAAAAACGTACTTTAAAGGAAAATAAAAAAAAAATAGTTTTGAATCGTACTGAGCATTCTTATTTGAAGGAAAACTAAACCTCGTCAGGTACTTACTAACTGCTAGAAGGATATTCTCCTCTGGTGATCCGTGCGGAGGATGGTAGAACAGTTTGATGGTCAACACCACAGCGGTTGGAGCTTGGCAAATCAAGAAAAGGCACACAACAGACACGAGGGCCATCGTAATTTTATTTTCTTGGCGCTCCCTGTTGAATTTCCTCGCTCCACCTGCCTGAAAATATACGTGGAATTAAGACTCAGTAATTCTAAATCGAATTTAGGGACAAATAGGTTGTATTTTGGCTGGAGGTGATTCTGAAAATACGTCTGTCATCATAATTTGACCAAAATGAAATCCAAATGGTTTTTACGGACAATTAATCCGTCTACTTATCAGAGAAATTTAAAAAAACATAATTTTCCAAGTCCGATTATGGAAATAATTTAATTGAAATAAGATGTACGTCAAAATAGGAAGTGATATAATTGTTGGCTCAGGCACAGGCCAAAATCAATGACTTATTAGACCAAAATTGTTAACGTTTTCAATGGATGGTATCGACTAAGGTGAGATCAATGACATGATTCATTCATGCACTTGTGACAGAGCAACAGTTACTCTGATACCTGATTCGTGATTCGATGGAACGATTCTTCCGCTCATCTGTATCCAGACATCGATCAACACCAACGTTTTTTTTCAAATGAGACCTCCATTTTTGATTGCAGGTTCGGATTCTATGTGAAATTTCATGAATATTTCACCCCTCAACTGATTTTTTTTTATCGCGCGCAACCAGCTCAGCGCGCGCTCAAAGATGCGCAACCACGAGGTTGCGTCAAAATGTGCATGTACAAAGTACCCAAGTGTGACACATGATGTTTTAGTATTTTTTAACGCTGAATCACGTGGTGATGTTAGTTTCTTAATTTGACTGCATTTTGATCAAATTATCGAAGAAGAATAAACTATTTAAAAAAATAAAATGACATTTTTACTTACTATTCACTATTAACATGGCATTTTTACTCACTACTAAAATGGTCTTATTCCGATTATCTTGGATTTTTTTAAAGTAGACGGGATAGTTTTACCTTTAAAAACGTCTGCCAAGTTGGGTGGGCAGTATAGCTTCCTCACTCATTGTAACATGGACGTATAGAATCAGTTGGCGAAAAAATTATGATTCAAAGAGTTATTGAATACCAAAATATTGGCGATAATATGCGCGATAGGGTTGCAGGTATTAATGTTTATAATAGTGTTGTAAATAGTTTTGGTAACCCACACAATCCCTGAAAATTTCATCGAAATTGGTTGAATAGTTGCGGAGTTTTGGTTGTAACAATAAATTTAAAGTTCGCGCATGCGCAGCGGCTATTGCTTGACCAATTTGATTGAAACTTAAAGGGTGTCTCTTAGAAGTTAGTCCCTAACTAACCTCCAAATTTGAGCAAAATCGGTTCATTAGAAACCGAGGTCCCAGGAAATTCACGTTTGCGCATGCGCACTCGCTCCTATTGGTCCGAAGGTGCTGAAATTGATAGGGGACCGTCTAGGACCTAAACCGCACAATCCCTGAAAATTTCATCGAAATTGGTTGAATAGTTGCGGAGTTTTGGTTGTAACAATAAATTTAAAGTTCGCGCATGCGCAGCGGCTATTGCTTGACCAATTTGATTGAAACTTAAAGGGTGTCTCTTAGAAGTTAGTCCCTAACTAACCTCCAAATTTGAGCAAAATCGGTTCATTAGAAACCGAGGTCCCAGGAAATTCACGTTTGCGCATGCGCACTCGCTCCTATTGGTCCGAAGGTGCTGAAATTGATAGGGGACCGTCTAGGACCTAACCCACACAATCCCTGAAAATTTCATCGAAATTGGTTGAATAGTTGCGGAGTTTTGGTTGTAACAATAAATTTAAAGTTCGCGCATGCGCAGCGGCTATTGCTTGACCAATTTGATTGAAACTTAAAGGGTGTCTCTTAGAAGTTAGTCCCTAACTAACCTCCAAATTTGAGCAAAATCGGTTCATTAGAAACCGAGGTCCCAGGAAATTCACGTTTGCGCATGCGCACTCGCTCCTATTGGTCCGAAGGTGCTGAAATTGATAGGGGACCGTCTAGGACCTAAACCGCACAATCCCTGAAAATTTCATCAAAATCGGACCACAGGTTAGTATAGTTTTGCCCGGGACAAGGATTGACCACAGACAGTCCGACAGACAGACAGACAGACACGGAACCAAAATTGTTCGGGAAGCTCTAAAACGCAAAAAGCAAGTGGAAATTTTGATTTTGGAGGACATTTTTTTTTCACTTCTTTCACGAATACAAAGCTTCCCTACCTTCGGTAGTGAGGAAGCAAAAGGCCATTTTCTTATTAAAAAAGTTTATTTTTCTTCGATAATTCGATCAAAATGCAGTCAAATTAAGAAACTAACATCACCACGTGATTCAGCGTAAAAAAATACTAAAACATCATGTGTCACACTTGGGTACTTTGTACATGCACATTTTGATGCTGGAATGGAACTTGATGCTTTTGTTACCTTCATGCTGGAAGGGGACTCTCAAAATTCGACCCATTTAACCATGATTCCGATGAGAGTACATTGCTAGTCTGCCCGCCATCTTTGACGACATATAGTGTTGATAGACACGTATTTGTTGTAGAAAGATACCATTCACGATCCATTGTAAACTACCATGAAAATGGTGGTGAAATAAGTCCAGTTGGATTTTGTCGTGGGCTCTTGGACTAAATGTATTTAGAAGCTGACGTCATTGGTTTTGCCCACAGAGTACTGGAGATAAGTTAACAGAGGAGAAAGCTAATGTTAAAATGGCGTGCAAGCATTTTTGAGGCTGCCTCAGTTGCGCCATCTACTTTCAGCTGAAGAACTACTACGGAAACTGAAGTGGTGAGGGGAGGCCACACTATCTTCATACCGCTTCTTTTCAAATCCTTTAGAATGACCAGAAATTGATAACTTTTCGTTTCATCATCATTTAGATTTGCAAAAACTTTTTGGAAAAACCAATCGAGGCGAAAGGTATTTTCAAAGTTGCCCTTGCAATTGTTGTTGTCCCTATCGCCAGTAGTTCAAATGTTTGATCAACAACTGCCACCCATAGAAACGTTTGAAACCCAGTGTATTATTGAAAATTGCTCGATTTTTTCGTACATATCGCGAATATAACTAAATGTTATCAAATTAATTACTTAGATGCGACCGGTAACGCACCAAGGAGAAAAATATGTGATAAACAAGGTGACTTGTTGTGATGAGGTTGGGAGCAAGCGATCATGAACGCGATCTGTTGCAGTCCACTATAACTACATCCTGGAGCTCCACCAATCAGACCGCTTCTCAGGCTCTCAGATTCAGCTTTCAGCCCAGTGGTTTTGCCATACCGTTGTGTTGTGATCAGCTGCCTCTTCTAGGATCGATCTCCAATATTTCCTACTAAACTATATTTACATTCCTGAGTCGAGCACATTACCACTGTGCCTAGTAAGTGAATGGACAGACATACTAAGAGGTAGCTGATCACTTCTCTCCCCCATAAGGGAAATCCTAGCCACTCCTTCACCAAGACAGTCAGGACTGGCTTTGGAGTTGTTATTCCTTAATAACATAGGAAGTTAATTTTTCATAACACAACACAGTGGCGCAGTCAGTACAGTCGGGTGAAAAGGCTCCTCAGCATTCTCTGAGGACAATGATTATTGTTGCGTCATCAAAACAACTCCCCCATAGGGATGGCATATCGAATGAAATGTATCGATATACTGATCAAATGATATATCGTCAATGAGATATTGATACCTACGATATATCGGAGAAAATTTATCGATATTTCGATGTATCGGAAGATCCAGCTAGGAAAAACTTGTTGAAGTAGATAGGTACGTGAGTTAAAACGTTTTAAAGCAATATAAACATAATTTTGGAAGACATTTATCGTTATACTCGATACATCGGAAGATTTACTTGGAAAAACTCTTTGAAGTTAGTATTTAATCCTCTTACAAGTTTGATGGTTTACGTTCAAGGCATGTAGGGATAGCAATCGAGTGAAATATATCGGAACATCTATTCGGAAAATCCTATTTAACCTTCATCCGCTCGCGCCCCCCTGAGTCACACTAGCGATCACGGGGCGGCTGATAGCCGCCCGTCACATTTTTCCTTATTTCAATGGATTTTTTGGTACTTCAACTCGATAACGACAAGGATTTGGGTTGGTCATCTTGTAAGTGAGTTCATACACATTATTTAGAATGAAAAACTTTTATTGAAAATAATTATAAACTTTGGTAAACAAAAATTAAAAAAAATAACGTCATAATATTCTTTCTGGGCTTACTGCCTAGTGACTAAACTATCACACTCTGTTCAATAAATCAAATTGTTCTTCATAGCAGAAGATATATAATCACATTATTAGAAGGAACCATGCAAAAAATTTTATTATAAACTTTGGTAAAAAAGAAATAACGTCTAAATATTTTTCTTGAGCTTACTGCCTAGTGACTAAAGTATCACATTTTCTTCGATAAATCAAATTGTCCTTCATAGCAGAAGATATCAAATCTTTAGAAGAAACCATGCAAAATTACGAAATAATACCTAAGGATAAAAATGGTAGGTATGTAGGTACCTGGTAGAAAACTAGAAAAATAACGTACTTACGAAAAAAGCGAATCACGAGTAGGTACCAAAGCAAACATCACAACTGATAAATGAAACTCAGGTTTTTATCGGCATTTCTTCCGAAACATACATAGCTACTCATAACGAGGCTGAATGAAGTAAAAAAAATATACTTACATTTCACCGTGGACGTTCAAAAAAATGTTGCACTGCCGATCGCGGGGCGGCAGTTAGCCACCGAACTTAGTCACTCAAACTTTGAACGTGTATTGACAGCCACCAACGTAACGCAGGAGGAAAAGGTTAACGACATCTTGCGGAGGAAAGTCCAACTAGAGAATACAACTGCACTTTCCCGCTCTCTTGCGTGCCAGTTATGTTTTGCCGAGCAAAATTCATCGCGGGCGGCAGTTTGCCGCCCACGCGAGCGGATGAAGGTTAAGTAAGTAGGTAGTTGAATTGAAACGTTACTAATATCATTTTGGAAGAAATACATCGATAAACTCGACATATCGGAAGATCTGCTTGGAAAAACGGCTGAAGTATGTATTTAATCTGGTTTAAAAAGTTACTGGTATGAATTATCGAAATTATCATACGTAGTTGCAAAAGTGCGAAAATGTCATGGTTGTCAGAGCACAACGTCAGTAGCACAGGGTTTTTGGGTTTGCCAATTTGGGGACAAACATACTCTCGATACTCCCGATACTCTAGATACTCTCGCCATAGCAATGTTTCATTAATTATTAAATAATTATAAATTATAAATTTTATAAATTGCTTCAACTCGTATAAGTAGTAGGTAGTTTCAATCTGGACGCGCCTCCATTACTTTTGGCTCAAGTCAAGTAATTGAGACTGTAGTGGCTGCTGTAGTTGAGCTGAAGTCAACAGTCTGAAATCAACCTATCACCTAGGTAGGTACCTACAAAATTTGGAATAAAATTACCTACTTGATGTTTTTACAGGTACTTACAGGCGTCCCTTCTCATCTATTCATTTTAACATTTAATTTTTAGTTGTTGAAAACAAGTCGCGATATATCGGTAAATACATCAATATTGATCGATAATATCGGTTCTCTATATCGATATATCAAGCGTAATGTATCGATATATTTTATATATCGATATATCGTTGCCATCTCTACTCCCCCAAGACACGAGTCGAGCCACTGCCTATTTGGACAATTGTTGAGGTCAGCAGATCCCCCCGCCCTGTACAAGAAGGAATAAATCGAGGGAATGTTATTTTTGATGATACAACAGTTGTGTGCTCTTGACGGTCGAGTTTAGAACAAGAGGCAGTTGAATTTTGGATCCTAGACATCCGAGCCATGGCGTTCAGTTTCTCAAAAATGCATTCAGATCACTCATGCCCTCTCAAAACCGATAACAACCGCTTCAAAATACATTCCAGGAGTATAACTTAAATTGAGAATGTAATACAATACCCTCCAACTTCCTCTATTGATTTCTTCATCACTGGAAGACACTTTAGCTCTCCTGATGGAACCTTGAACACCTCTCGAATCCTGGAACGTAAGAAATGGATTTCGTTACAAGGTGAAGGCAGTACCAACGTATAACCACGCTTAAATGTAGCAAAAATATAAGATGGGTGATGAAGTAGTAGTACAAACTTCAGTCAATGTATTCCTGTATCTCTGGCTTCTCCTCACTGCGCTGATGAGGAATGAATTGAGCACCAACAACAACGTGAATGGCACCACCGCGAGAATGAAAGTCCAAAGATTGTGAAATATGAAGACGTAGGTAGCGTTGTTCTGCAGAGGCGTGGGTATTACTTTGGAAGTGGTAACATTGTTCTTCTCCACCAGAACACCTGGAACAAAGGGATGAACAATTGGTTAATTTCTATAAGGTGGGATGTAACGAACCTAATTAACACTCCAGTTAATTACACACGGCTGATTCAACCGAATTGGTTTAGGCTTGTAGGTTCAGGTTGTCCTATTGGTTATTGTGGGAAAATAAGGCCAATAAGAAAGGTGGCCATGAGCACTTTTTAAAATTTCACCTACATAAATACTTGAATATTGGCCAGCTCTGCGAGAAGAAATCATTTTTCTTAATAATCGAATTTAAACAATCGGTTTTCATCTCTAGTGGGCACTAGACATAGAGGAAGCAGTGCTTTTAACTTGGGGAGGTACAAGTACATACTGCGTAGGCTAAATATGGTTTTTAAATGAATAAAACTGCAAAACACGTGAGTAAAGTAGGTACTTAGCAGGGATGGGTATCGACCAACGAATAATCGATTAATGGAATCAACGATTACTTCACAAGGATTAATCGATTCACCCATTAATTGAGCCCTTAAAAATCGATTAATAATTGATTCTATCGAAAAGATTAGGCAGGTACAATTAAAACGACAAACTCAACGTAAAAACTATTAAAATTTAAAATTACTTCCAAAGTAAGAGTGAAAAAGAGAAAAGATTTAAAAACGAAAAGAAATAATACGAGTTCAATGATTTAATTGCTGGCTTCAGTACTTTTCATCAATGTCCTTCAGAAAAAGGAGTTTGTTGGCCAATTCAGAGGTGGGTGTGGCACATAGCATCCTCGTATCCACAACCCGGTTGTATAGATGATCCGAAGCAAAGTAGTTAATCTCAAGACATCAATCTGTAAGTACCTTATACTACTCTCATAGGGGACCATCAACACGCTAATCTGGACAATCCTGAGAAACTTCGTCGAAATCGGATGGAAAATGTAGAAGTTATGGCTGTTATAAGGAATTCACGTTTGCGCATGCGCAGTCGCTTCTATCAGTCCGGGGGTGATGATCTTCATTGGGCACCATCTACACGCCAATCTGAACAATCCTAGAATATTTCATCAAACTCGGATGAAAAATGCTGCAAATCATTGCCCAAAGGTTTATTATTTTCTGTATAGATCACCCTTCTGTATAGATAACTGGTCCTCCATCAATAGCACCTACCACCATCTGTACTCTCTCTTGACCTTCCCTCTCAAATTTCAGCTTCCCGCGTTCAATAGGATTGATAATGGCTTCGGAGCTCACTCAGCTGATCAGTGCTCTTCCAGTCGTCTCCAGCATACGAGGAGATCTTCTTCACTCTTCAGATCACAGATCAGCTGAGTGAGCTCCAAAGCCATTTTTACTCCTATTGAATGGAAGTGCTCTTCGAGGCGTCTCCAGCATTCGAGGAGATCTTCTTCACTCTTCAGATCACTGATCAGCTGAGTGAGCTCCGAAGCCATTTTCAATCCTATTGAATGCAGGAAGCTGGAATTTGAGAGGGAAGGTCAAGGGAAAATACAGATGGTGGAAGGTGCTATTGATGGAGAACCATTGATCTATACAGAAGGGTGATCTATACAGAAAATAATAAACCTTTGGGCAATGATTTACAGCGTTTTTTACCTACCAACTTTTTTTACCTACCAACCATTGGTAGGTACTACCTACCACACCATACTGCTTCACACCTTCACAATCGAGTTTATTAGAAAGAACTAAACGCTTCACACTCGATTCGAAAAATAGAAAGCTTCATATGGAAATTTGATTACTGGTTACGCAGAAGGCAAAACTGTATACAAATCGAAGAAATGAACAGCGATCGCATTATAGTCCGATAAAATTTGAACGGAGATTCGACCTCTTTTGCGATTCACACTCATGATTCTGTTTTATCGAAGGAAAACCTTAAAGTACTCGTAGGGACCGAACGCTTTGTCCTACAGAGCTCCGGGTGGTCTCAAAAATTTTTAAAAATTCAATACTATTTAAAATTGGTGAAAAACGATACCTTTATTTCGAGAGTTTTCGAGCTAGGGCACTCTTGAAAATTTCAACCCTTAATTTTCACCCCTTAGAAGTGACTGACATGAACCAAAAGCTTCGCGGCACAACTGGACCTGAAATGGAGCCCATATACCAAATTTGAACCAAATCGGTCCAGTGTTGCTAAGAAAAGTGCCGCGTACGGCGGATGGACGGACATTTTTTTATTCGATTTCCGGATTCTACGTACCTTGAAACGTAAAACATCAAATTTTGAGGGGGGGGGGGGGGGGTTAACATTTTTTTCTTCTCGCTCGATTTCAAAGGCTTATTATTGAAAATAATAAACCAAAATTGTTCATAAAAAAAGTTCTCCAAAATCAAAATTTCCCCTCGAGTTTTACGTTTCAGACCTTCCTGAAAAATTTTGGTTCCGTGTCTGTCATGAAATCCTTACCACAGAATTTCGATGAAATTTTCAGGGATTACGCTGGTTGGCGTGTAGATGGTCCCCTATGAAAATCATCACCCCCGGACTGATAGTAGCCGCTGCAAATGCACAAACGTAACATCCTTGTAACAGCCATAACACTTACCTACATTAAATGTAAGCCTTTAGGAAAAATTAGCCCAGTGAAAATGTATGCGAACTGCAGGCGTTCTGGAAAAACGTGAGAAGTTTTCAGCTGTAAAATGTGAAGAATTTAAGATTCTTCTGTCCGATATCTTAGGAGGCTCCCGAAGATGAGGCTAATGAGTGTCTTCGCTACCTATTGCCTTTTCCATGAAAATTTACACGAATTTTAATTGAATTTCCAAGATGATGTTGTGATATTTACTGAGTGAGATTAGGTACTTTACGGGAATATAATATTAACGGGAATAATAACAATATTATTGTTATGTCATGGAAAAGGATTAATTTGATTTGGACAATGATTAAATTTTGGTTTGAAAAAAGTTTAATTTGGTTTCAAAAAAAAAAACTTTTTTGGTTTGGAAAAGGATTAATTTGATTTACTTGGAATTTGTGTATATTTGATGGGAAATGTAGAGGTTATGGTTGTACCTTAATACCTATTTATGTAGGTAAAAAATAAAAATAAAAATCTATAATAGAAATATTATAGTTGAGAAAATTTTCTACATTTGGAACATCCATAATGAGGAATTTCACCGAATTCTGTTTGCATTTTTCCTGAATAGTTAATGGTGTGGGATAGATGAAAATCTGGCTGATTTCGGAAAATAAGTCTCCTGTTATTTGTGGGAGACAATCAAAATTTTTGATTTCAAAACTAACCAGGAAAACAGACGTGAAGCTGGAACGCTCGCTGATTGGGCTGTTTGGATCGCCGTCTCCTCCCAATGTTGCCCATTGGGACGACAAAATCGTGTTTTCTAATAGAAAAGTTATCAAACAAAAACAGAGGAAACCTAATTTTCCCCATCCTGCTTTTTCTATTTTTTTTCTTCAGTTTTTCGATTTCGAACTATACTTTTTCGTGAAATGTTGCATCTGGGGACTATAGATTTCTCGATCTCAGCGCTTCAAGCGGCCATAAATGAACTATTCCGGGATGACGTCATTTTCCCGGTTTTTTCAAACATTCGTATTTTCTACATTGTTTTGTTTATTTGTAAATTAGGAAGTTCGGGCTGAAAGTTTGCCTTAGGGGGTTTTTCGAGGTGCTGAATCCGATTTTGGGGTCAAAAATAGGAAATTCCGACATGGTGAAATTCCTCATTGAAAAATACTACTAAAACCGTACTTGAAATTTTCTCTCTCAGACTGCCGGAACTTCCCATAAAAATATTCGGCGCTCAGGCTTTTTTCAGGTTTTTTCGGAAGAAAAATGAATTTCCCTGAGTATTCCTCGAGTTTTCCAGTAGAGTAAAATTCCCCGAGTATTCCAGGTTTTCCAGGTCGATGGTCACCCTGAAGAAGAATTTGATGAAATATTTAGAGATTGTGCGGTTTGGCGTGAAGATGGTCCCCTATGAGGGGAGTGCAAGGTTCTTGGAGATTGATGTTTTGAGATCAGCAAATATGCATCGGATCATCTACAATCGGGATATGTGTACGAGAAAGCTAGGAACCACACCCACTGGGCAGACGTTTTTGTAGCTCGATTCCAAAGGTTCTTATTCTAGTTACAGGTCACCTTGCCTACCTCATCCGTCTCTGCACATTCGAACATTTTTCAACGTAGAACATTAATAACACTCCTGTTATTGAGCTTCTATAGTTCTTTCCTTTCAAAAGAGATATTCTACTACATCCCAGAGTTTGAGATATTCAGAAGGATACCTACATGAAAACCTTTCTGGACAGCTAATGAGACACCTTGAAAATGACCCGTTTACATAGCACGGTAGGTAGGTAGTACATTTTTATAAAATCCAAAATTGTACTCACCTGTCCATTCAAAAGGAGTCGTAGAAGTGATGATCATCGCCATGACGACCACGGAGAACACGACTTTCCGAGCTCTGGACTCGGTGCACAGGACTTTGCCGCGCAACGGATGGCAGACTGCGATGTACCGCTCGAGAGTGAAGGAGACGGTCATCCAGATGGACATCACAGCTAGAAAAACAAGAGACGAATAAAAAAAAGCTTTTATTATTTATTAAATTCGAGATTTACTGCTCGAATTATTGGTTAAAAAAGTAGTTATTAAGAAATTCCTCACTGAGCCGAAGTCTGCTAAGTGAGTAAATGAGTGTTTCCTCAGGAGGACAGAGTTTGTTAACTCCACTCATATTTGACCCACTTCCACAGGATAGGAAGGAGCATTCTTTCTGAAGGAAAATTTATTTCAACTCATACGGTCTTACGTAGGTAGTAAAGGTAAAGTAAGTAAAGTAAACAACCATTTCAGGTTGGATTTTCGTCCGACTGCCATTCCTGGCGTCGCGGACGTCATCAGCTGTCTTCCAAAGGGAAGATCAGAATTTGTTCTGATGATTTCGCTCATGGCTTCCCATCGCCTCACCGACATATTTTTGGTTTATTATTTTCAATAATGAACCTTTGGAATCGACCAAGAAAAATTTTCGAACGAAGAAAGACTCGTTCTTTGCAGGCGAGTGATGTTTACAGAAAAAATAATGAACCGTTGTGTAATATTTTGAAGTATTTTTGAGCTTGAGATTTTGACCCCTTAGAGGAGTTTATTGTTTGTTAACACCTTCAGTGCGGATGACCGGTCATCCCTGCCATACGGACGACCGGTCATCTGGTCATTTCAACTCTCTTTGGAGGAGGGGGGCCTGGTACCTCCCCTTTTTGATATATTCCATTTTTTGCTTTTTAGGACGTCCCACAGTAAGACTTGGGCGTCCTTATGCGATCGATCTGGGGTGAAGTTGGACAACACTCAACAGAAAAAAAAAATAACCACACAGTAATCCGTTTTAGACCATTCTGAATCCAAATCCGCGAAAAAACCATAGGTGTATGTCTGTGTATGTGTGTGACAAAATCTTGTGTCGTCTGCACAGGCCTTAGTACTCAACCGATTTCTCTGGTTCTTTTTTTGTTCGACGCGGAAAACTATCTAGTTGTGCACTACGTCGCCGGAATTTCGAATTTTGCCTTTTAAGGGGGGGAAAGGGGGGGTTGATGCTCAAAAACGTGCGTTTTTGGGCATAATCTTGTGTCGTCTGCACAGGCCTCAGTTCTCAACCGATTTTTGTGGTTCTTTTTTTCATCGACGCGGAAAACTATCTAGTTGTGCACTACGGCGCCGAAATTTTGAATTTTGCTTTTTAAGGGGGGGAAAGGGGGGGTTAATGCTTAAAAAACGTGCGTTTGCGGGCATAATCCTGTAAACTCTGCCCAGGCCTCAATTTCCAACCAATTTGTGTGTTTCTTTTTTGTTTGACTCAAATAACTTCCGATATGTACATAATTTCACCTGAGTACCAAAATTCGCAAGGGGAGGGGGTAAGTGGGGGATAATATTCATAAAATATCCGATTTTTCAATATTTCGGTTCTTTTACTCCTTACTAATTGTACACAACCTTTGAAATTGAGGAAAAATTCTCATTATACCTCCGTATTTTCATGAATTATTCTCTGTACCACCATGGAACTAATAGTGGTGCCACCGTGGTGCCAGGACATGGTGCCATGATGCCATAAACCGCTTATTTCGTGTTTTTTTTCTTTTTTTTTTTTTTTGTGGTTCACCTTGAATACTGATGTGAACCACGACGGACCGCCTACTAAAACTAATAGATGAAAGTTCAATGTTACGACGTATTCCCGCTTTGGTGCCAGACTGGCACCATTGGTGAGGGAAGGGGGGGGGGTAACTCGAAATCGCATGTTGGGTATCGTAGATCATGGATTTTAAAATGCTCTTCAAATTCGAGGCTCCCATGCGGCTAAAAATGTTTTGGTAGATAATGGTGAGGGGGGGGGGGGTCACTATTTCTTGCCTAAACTAATAAACCAAATTACATCCAGTGAAACAGTTTTATCGCTTACCAACTGGTTAACTAATCTAATGCTTATCCAATGGGACGTCCCCTGGAATGCATGCATTACTAAACAATATGTTTTTCGTCTTCAGTATGAGTTCAACTGTCTAAAACATTGTTTCGTTTTTGATGCCGAACTTTAATACGAATTTTGCGTTCGAATTCACCAATATCGAATTTCAAGCTCGAAAAATGTTCAGTACGGCAGGGTTGCACGACTTTGGGACCCGCATTGAAGGTGTTAATATGATCTCTTTCGCACAAACTTGGAATTTTAAATAGTATTGAATTTTTAAAATTTTTGGGACCACCCGGAGCTCTGTAGGACAAACCGTTCGCTCCCAACGATTTGCTAGCTCAACTTATCGTCTGGAGTGACGCACTCATTAAATATGGATAAAATAAAAGTGTTCAACTTCAGGAATCGATTTGGAATGTTTCAAAACGGATTTCAGTGAATTTTAATACGACATTTTGACATTTTATGTCTTTGCTTTGGCACATAAACGCAAAAAGCGTTACAGTTGGGCGAGCGGGAGCCTCTGAGTGGCCGGGCAGGGTAGTTGTTGGGGTTGTATGTGTGTAGAGGTTGGTCCCCAATGAATTGGTGAAGCATAAAATGTCCCAATGTATGCAAGCGTTTAGGTTTTTTAAAGTTCATTTTATCAACAAATAATAAAAGATTGTGTTTAAAAAGTTTTTTTTTCAAACCTTATTGAAGGTTTTGGTTTAGGTTTTATTTTCAATAATGAACCTTTGGAATCGACCAAGACAATTTTTTTTAACACCCCCTCAAAATTTGATGGTTTACGTTTCAAGGTACCTACGTAGAATCCAAAAATCGAATAAAAATTTGGCCGCCGTACGCGGCACTTTCCCCACTTAGCATTGACCGATTTTGATGAAATTCGGTATGTAGGCTCCATTTGGGGTCTAGTTGTGCCCCAAAGATTTTGCTTGATGTAAGTCACTTCTAAGGGTTGAAAAATAAGGTTTGAAATTTTGAAAACGCCCTAACTCAAAAAAATTGATATAAAGGTATTGTTTTTCCTTCAATTTAAGATTCTATAGAATTTTTTGAAACCAAGCGGAGCTCTGTAGGACAAACCGTTCGCTCCCTACGAGAATTTAAAGGTTTTACGTACGATAAATCAGAAACACGAGTGTGAATCGCAAAAGAGGCCTAATCTCCGTTCAAATTTTATCTGACTGAAATGGGATCGATGTTTTTCTTCATGTTGGATGGTTGGTGGCTTTGCAGTCGAGTGATCAATATAGAAAAATAATAAACCATTGTGTAATAATTTGCAGCGTTTCTATTTAAATTGGACATTTTTAAAGGCGTGAAAAGACGACAAGTGTATTTTAAGAGTAAAAATACAATTTTTGGAGACAGGAAGTTGGGATTAAGAGGAATAAACTAGGAAATGGTACAAAACTGCGAAAGAAAGTACCTTATGCCAAGACTGTCATAATTTTCGTCCCCATCGCCCGTCATCACCCTTGAAAACCTCAAGATTCGAGAAAATTGAATGGTATTTCTGAATGATTAGTACTATAAAAACAATAAAATTATTAGTGAAATGAATGTTTACTAACTGCAAGCGTCGGTAATCCACATGATGGTGCCCCACGTCTTCCACAGAGGCAGGAAGCTCGGGCTCTTGAGTGCCTCCAAGTGCCACACGGACAAGACGAGGGTGAAGAACAGGAAAAACAGGTCCGCCGCCGCCAGAGCTATCAGGTAGATGTTCGTCGAGCTTTTCATCCTTTTCCGCGAAAGAACCAAAATCGTCACGCCGTTTCCGACGAGCCCGATCAGAACGACGATCGGCGTGCAAATGTGCAAAATCCAAAACCGAACGCAGTCGCGAAAACCGGCCGTCCAATCAACCTCCATCTTGTCGCAGGGAAAATCTCCT
The DNA here is from genome assembly GCA_009739505.2 of Apolygus lucorum. Classification (NCBI taxonomy): domain Eukaryota; kingdom Metazoa; phylum Arthropoda; class Insecta; order Hemiptera; family Miridae; genus Apolygus; species Apolygus lucorum. Next base: position 41,248,738 of record CM019179.2, read on the forward strand.
TCAGAATCTCGTCTTGTCCATTTCCGATCGGTCGCCCGTTGAAAAATATACAACCTTTGACGGGTGTTTATTGAAGTCCCCCTGCAGCATCGCCGCACCTCTAACCAGCCTTGTCACACATATAGCACTAGACTGGTCTATTTTTGGGGCTAGACCAGAATATAATTTCTTCCAACGTGATGCATCATAATACTCCATTCACCAGTCCCCCACGTAATTCCTGAAGCGAAATCATTCGACTAAACCTTATCAATGTGATCGAATCCTCTCCGTTCATAACAGATTTCCCTCAAAGCCTACAAATTTCCGTCAACCTCAGTTTTTTTCGAAATAAAAATTAAGCCGCGACACACATATTCTTCACTTAGGTTGGTACCCGCGACGAACACACCTGAGTATCACTGTACTTCATTAAATCGGTACGTGGAATGGCTTGATGTTGCGTGTATTTACCTTCTAATATTAGCTCATCTCACGTCCGGATCCCCCATTCAAACGTCTGTTTGCTTATTTTGCCGCTTGAAGACCGGCTAATCGTAATCGCTCTACATTTTCATTAGCTCCTCTTGAATCAAACGGAATATCGAATGAGCCAATCAGTCATTGTTTCAATTTAGAACATTGAATCTCCACAGTTAATATGTTTAATAAAACCTAACCCTATTTCCGACAACATAAATCGTCACACTTTTCTTCTTCAATAAATAAAGTTTCATCGAATAATAAAATCAGGGTGACCAGTGATCCCCCGAAAAAAAATTCCCTGAGTTTTCCAGGATCAATATTCGTCGTTTTCCAGGGTTAAAAATAAAATAAACCTCATATAAGTGTAATAATAATTTTGCAAATTCAGGTTTTCAATGACATTTTGAAATGAAAAAACACGAGAAAACGTCTGGAAGTGGGTGTGGCACATAGCTTTCTCGTACCAATAAACCGATTGTACCTAGATGATCCAATGCATTCTAGCTAATCTCAAAACTACAATCTGTAAACACTTTGCACTACCCTCTTAGAGTAATGACACATTAAGCGGCAGCGGTTTGGCGAAAAACCGCGTATAGAGCTACATGACATATTGAGCAGAAAACCGCGATGGGGTTGTAGTTGGTGGGTGGAGGAATCGAATTAAATTGAATCGGAATTGAATTAAAATTAAAATAAATGGAATAATTTGAATAAATTACTATAACACTGCAATAATTCTGAGGTACCTACATTATTTCAGAAATTCCCCACCAACATTTTCACAGCTAGGTAAATAATTACTATAGACAGATAAGGAGGTAGCCATTTTTCATACTTACTTTTTGCTTCCGAGTCTACCAAGGTGAAGCTTTGTTTTCACTTTTCAAGGATGAAAAAAAGTACTCCAAAATCCAAATTTTCACTCGCGTTTTGGGTTTTAGACCTTTCTAAACAATTTTGGTTCCGTGTCTGTCTGGCTGTGTGTGTGTCATGAAATCCTTGTAACGGGCATAACTATAAGAAGTTATTCTCCGATTTCTATGAAATTTTCAGGGATTGTGCGGATTGGTGTGTAGACGGCCCCCTATGAAAATCATCATTCCCGGACTGATAGAAGCGAATATGCATGCGCAAACGTGAATTCCTTGTAACGGCCATAATTTCTACATTTTCCATCCGATTTCAATGAAATTTTCAGGGATGTTACGGATTAGGTTATAGATGGTCCCCTATGAAAATCATCACTTTCGGACTGATAGTAGCCGCTGCGCATGCGCAAACGTGAATTCCTTGTAACAGCCATAACTTCCACATTTTCTACCCGATTTCGATGACATTTTCAGGGTTTACGCGGGTAAGGTTGTAGAGGTCCCCAATGAAAATCAAGGCCTTAAAATTTACAGTAGCCTCTGCGCATGCGCAAACGTAAAATCCTTGTAACACTTACATTTTTCCATCCGAATTTGATGACATTTTCTAGGATTGTCCAGATTAGCGTGTAGGTGGTCCCCTATGAGGGTAGTGAAAGGTACTTAGAGATTGGTGTTTTGAGATTAACTACTATACATCGGATCATCTATATAATCGGGTTATGGATACGAGGAAGCTATGTGCCCAGCAAGCTGCTCGCGAAAAGCACCGTAAATAAGACCAAGCAGCCGAAGACGTTCGAGGCTCATTTACACCTCTGATTGCATCGTGTGATGGAGTTTTTCACAAAGAATTCTAAACCTATATGAAAAGGGCAGCATGTAGGCTGTCGGAAAAGTGGAGAATAAACCTATCCGAGACAAGCGGCTTTTGTCCAACTAAAAGAACAGACAGCAGTGATGAGGGCTGTATCTATGAGACTGAAGGAACCAGGAAGAAGATAAGAAGTCTCGGGACAGAAGATGGAGCAAATTTGCCACTCAGAGTTTGCAGACCACTGAGAAAATCCAAACTCGCGAACACGTTTTCCCGCGAAAGGAACAAGTCGAAGGAACGGAGCAACTCCTCGATCTGATCGCACCCCTGCCCAGCGGACGTCGCTCTTACCAGCCCCAAGCCTGTCTGTGTTCACAGATTTCCAATCGAAACTTCTTAAATCTCTACAATAAAATGTTGAACATGGAAAAAAAGCTTTCTTTCCTCACGAGAGTGCAATATGAGTAATTCCTGTTGGTGGTCGAAACGACTCTGGGTCCTCTTAGTGAATAAAAAAAACTTTTTAACAAAAAAACGGACCGACCTCAAAACTGATGATGGCATCCCACTAAAAAGGAAAAAATAATAACGACAACTTATTCAGTTAGGTTGGTAGGTAGGTACGCAGTGAAGAAGAAGTCGCCGCAGTGAAGTCGCCGCCGTGCCCATCTGCAGAAACAAACATACACAAGTAGATTCCACTTCCATCTGGTTAGTATTACAACATGGGTCGATAGTGCAATACAAAACATGAATGAGAGTGGGTACCTATCATTGAGGTAATGCATGTGTTCCAAAACGATTAGGTAGTACGTCACTGCTGTCGTATGAAGGAGGATGAGAGAGTGACAATAAGTGTGAATCCCCGTACGAAATGTTGGGATTCGAACAAACCATCTCTTGATTAGATAGTATCTAATAGTTATTTATCTAATTATACATGATCAATCTTTGATTACATAATATCTAATTAATCTTATATTCCATGTATGGCATATTGAATGTAGAATTGTCTAGATCATGATGTGGGTTTGTGATATGAGTTCATACTCAAATGAACCAGTTAGTGTTACAACATGCGTCGATAGTGCAATACAAAACAGGATTAAGGGTAGGTAAGTAAGTAAACAACCTTCTCATGTTCAATTTTTATCCAACTGCCATTTTTGGTGACACAGACGTCTTCAGCTGTTATCAAAGGAAATATTCTTACTGAGATTCACACTTATTGTCTCTCTCTCTCATCCTCTTTCATACGACAGCAGTGACGTACTACCTAATCGTTTTGGAACACATGCATTACCTCAATGATAGGTACCCACTCTCATTCATGTTTTGTATTGCACTATCGACCCATGTTGTAATACTAACCAGATGGAAGTGGAATCTACTTGTGTATGTTTGTTTCTGCAGATGGGCACGGCGGCGACTTCACTGCGGCGACTTCTTCTTCACTGCGTACCTACCTACCAACCTAACTGAATAAGTTGTCGTTATTATTTTTTCCTTTTTAGTGGGATGCCATCATCAGTTTTGAGGTCGGTCCGTTTTTTTGTTAAAAAGTTTTTTTATTTTACTATTTTTGTATTTTCATAATTTTTTATTTTTTACTTTTTAGTGGTTTTTTAAATTTATTTTTAAAATTCAATTTTTTAAATCATTTGATTTAATCTTTAACTTATTAATTTTTCGACTTTAATTATTTTAATTTTACATAACTTACCTACTACCAAGTACTTTTGTTTAAGTTTTTAAATCATTCGTTTTAATTTTTAACTCATTAATTTTTTCGACTTTTATTATATAATTTTTTTTTTAATTTTACATAATTTACCTTCTACCAAGTACGTTTGTTTAAAGTCGGTATTCTTTGAGTTACCGACCGTTAACCTTTTTTCGACATTTTTCGCTATTTTTCTTTTTTAAATCTTTTACTTGTATTTTTTAATCACTAATGGTTTTTTTAATGTGGAATTAATTATTACTTTTTGAGGTTTTTTTATGAAGGTAGTAGGTAACATTATTGTTTAATTTTTACATTTTATTTTAGTACCTATACCTACAGTATTATTGTTTAAAGTAGTTGTTAGTGAGTCCAAAAAATTGTTAAACATATTGTTTAGTAATGCATGCATTCCAGGGGACGTCCCACTGGATAAGCATTAAGTCAATTAGAACCTGTTGGTGAGCGAAAAAACACGCATTATTATTTCCCTTCCTCCTGCACCAAACTGTTTCACTCAACGTAAGTAAAATGGGGGCGATGATGTCCCTAGAGGAGTATCTACACTCAAATCCGCGCAATCCCAGAAAATACCATCGAAATCAGATGGAAAATGTAGAAAGTTTAGCTCTTACAGGGAATTCACGTTTGCGCATGCGCAGTGGCTATTATCAGTTCCTTGGCAATGCTTTTCATCGGGGACCATCTACATGCCAATTTGCATGATCTCTGAGAATTTTATTGAAATCGGATGGAAAATGTGGAAATGATGGCTGCTACAAGGAAATTATCGTTTGCACATGCGCAGCGGCTATCAGTCCGGGGGCGATGATTTTCATAGGGGACCATCTACACGCCAACTCGTACAATCACTGAAAATTTCATCGGAATCGGACTTGAACTTCATATTTTAGCCCGCTGCAACATGTTTTGGATGATGAGAAGGCTATGTGCTAGACCCACTTGGTAGTCTACCGAAATTTGATGGTTATCGGAAACCCCCTCAAAAAGCATCTCATTTTTTGTGAAGCTTAGAATCGGACCTTAAATTTGAATGTACCTACACAAACATGCACAAAAATGTACAATGAGTCGGGAAACTCGTCTTTCAATGAAATGTTAAAGTTATTTTCAAAATTGAGTTCAATATCATTTTTTGAAATTAAAATTTTGCTTCATAATCAAGTTTATCTTGAAGAAATGAGCGTTTCACTCTTAATGGGGAGGATGGTCCCCAATGAATGAGAGGGTGGTCCCCCTTGAATTTGTTGAGGGGCGGCAGGCGTCCGAGAATATGCCGGAGGTGACGGGTGGGTGGGCGGGGGGGGGGGGTATATGACGAGCGGGTGGGTGGCTTCGACGAGTCGGGCGGGGGGAGAGGATGCGGAACAATCTTCCGAAAAAACACGTTTTTTGAACTATTTTCACAAAATTTCGATACTTTTAACAAAGCAAAATGAAATCTGATTAAAACGGGACCACTATGGATACTTGTAGAACACTTTTCGAAAAGAATCAGGCAGATTGGTGGCCGAATAAGAAACTGCTAGTGGTACAAACATACAGAAAAAAAAAAAAAAAAAAAAATCGTCGTCCCATGACACACCGAACTGTATACCTCCTTCCTTCGGCGCGGCTTCGCCGCGCATGAAGTCGGTCAAAAAGAGGGAAACGTTGATTTTTGGTGTTTAATTCTCATTTCTAGCTACAGTTTTGCTGGGGCAACTTGCCAGGATCTTCAGGCTAAAACATATTTGAGAACAGCAGATCTCTTAATTAGTCATCTAATACTACGGTCACTTTACACTGGACATATATATTATATTTCCCTATATTAGTTATTGATGTACAATAGACGTGCATTTTACCTTATCAGTCTTATGTAGAATATACTTCTAGCCATTTGTTCATTCCTTTCTCAATTCATTCAAAATCGATCGTTTCAATAGATCCAAACTGGAAATACGATGATTATTATAGTGCAGTAAGTGATGATTTCAAACAAGTGGGAAAATAAACTGTACTCCTTCAAAGGAATATACAGTGCCCTTCCTTTGTGTCACAGTGTTTCCTTTGTTTTCTATGAATCTCCTTTTTTCCGCAATTATATTAAAATAATGCTAGATCTAAACTCTTTCTTAATCAATGTTAAAGGAGGTATTACCAAACAATTTTACCATCAAACAAGGTAGGTACCTATCTGACTTGTTCAGGCACTGTTTTTTCCTTTGAAGGAGTACAGTTTATTTTCCCACTTGTTTGAAATCATTACTTACTGCACTATAATAATCATCGTTTTTCCAGTTTGGATCTATTGAAACGATCGATTTTGAATGAATTGAGAAAGGAATGAACAAATGACTAGAAGTATATTCTACATAAGACTGTTGAGGTAAAATGCACGTCTATTGTACATCAATAACTGATATAGGGAAATATAATATATATGTCTAGTGTAAAGTGCATATTTAGTTAATTTAGTTAATTAACCATAGTATTAGATGACTAATTAAGAGATCTGCTGTTCTCAAATATGTTTTAGCCTGAAGATGCTGGCAAGTTGCCCCAGCGAAACTGTAGCTAGAAATGAGAATTAAACACCAAAAATCAACGTTTCCCCTTTTTTATTCACAAAGAGGACCCAGAGTCGTTTCGACCACCAACAAGACTTTATCATCCGACCCAACACCCTTCAACAATCATATGAGTAATTTTAATATCCTCAGATTTTCAAGACTGCCAACTTGGGAAGTATCCTCATACGAGTGGCATAATGTTGACAAAACGTTGGTACAGCATAGTCACCGACCTGAATTGAGTACTAGTAGATTGGTAATTGAGTAGAAACATCACTATACGAGGTTTGGCCCCATTTCCCAAAACTCTAGCAATTATCACCGTAAAAAATTCATAATTTTTAAACAAATTTAAACCCCGGTTCCCGATTGAAAGCATTTTTTAATAAGTATGGGCGTCCGCAGTTTCTGACTACTAGACTAACAAATTTAAGGTTTTTTCCTAAAGCATGATTCTAATGTATCTGCTTACGAGCCACAGATGCACTAAATTACTTGAAGATGTTTAAATTTCGTCGTCCCTAGATTGCTAACAGCCTCAGCACAAGCGTAAACATAAGATCCTTCAACAACCATAACTTCTACAGTAGCGGAATTTTCCTTAAAAACGTGGTTCTGGATGGTTCCCTATAAATTTCTTCATCTGATCTTCAAATTTGATTGGAACTTGGAAATTTGAATTTTGATCATCCATAACATTTTGATAACCGAGTAATGGATACGAGGAAGCTTTGTGCTACACCCATTTGCCAGACTTTTTAATGGGAAACCAAGAAATAATAAAACATTTGTTCCATTTGTTTTGACGAAAAATAGTGTATTTTAATCATTCAAGTCTTCATTGCATTTGCCAAAAAATTTACAAAATTTGTAGTCGAAATTTTTTCGATCAATTTGATGTATTATAACATCAAAACTCAAAAGCTGAAGGTATTAACTTAGATAATGATTATTAGTCACTAAAATCGTCACGAGAGTTCCGGTTTTGCCTAGAATTTTGAAACGAAGATACACTGCAGTTGATCCAACAGTGTCAATTAACCTATAATGTATTTTCGAGTTTACTTTTGTAAGTTAATACCAAACCATTTAATAAATTGAGGCATATTTTCTTGAACAATTTACGGCAACCGGAACAATAAGAGAAAACAATGCTGAATGCCATTTTAACTTTTACGAAATTGCTGCTGTATTTCACATGAAACAAGTGAATTAAGAGAACCTCATGAATAGTAAACATAAAGCCACTTTTTAGAAAAGTGAATACCTATAAAGAAAAAGTCTTACATCGCTAAATTGGAGGAAGTACAAAATTAACCTTTAGTCGATCAATAAGAAATATGAAAATTGAGAAACTTAATCATTATTCTTGAGTGATGTTATCAGGCGGCATCTAACAGCCGGTTGCCGCCTGCTTGTCTTCGAAGGAGCACGTAAATTTTCTCTTTTATCCACTCTTTATTGAAAGGGGCGTAGCTGTTGGTCCCTTTCTGGTACCTGTAGATATTAATTAGTAGTTAAAAGCTGGAAACACCAAGTTATGGAAGTAAGAACATTCATACATGTAGAGTCAAAAGGAAAAACAAGTTCACTTTTGATGGAAATTGATGTAACGTTGCTCCGGTTTAGGCTCTAACCCTAAACGTTAACGTTAAACGTTAACGTTAGGGCCGGTTTATCAGTCACATTTTACCCCCCGGTAAAGCAGATTTATCCGACGGCCATCGGGTAACTCAATCGTATGCGTTTATCAGTCTCCAGATAGCCGTTATCCGTAGTTTAAAGTTAACTGGTCGTCCGAGGACCGGATAAAAAGTTACCGGAGGGTAACTCGATTTACCCCAGGCTTTTTAACCTCAAAGAGTCAGTTCTCGTGTTTTTGTTTCCCAGAACGTTTGTTTTTGCAAATTGCGTTGATGATTGTTAGTGAATTATGGTACAATCGAAAATGGATGTGTGGGGCTCTTTTTCAGACAGCAGCAACGAAGATGTGTGTTTATGGTCGAATTCCTGCAGTGGGGAAGAAGGCGGAAGGAAGAAAGGCGGCAACATAGATCGCAAACTGACCATTTGGAGAAGTGGGACGATTGCGATTTTTTGATGAGATTTTGATTGGATAAAAGAATAAAAAACCATGTTGGTGTCTGTCGGCGACTTTAGTGGCGTCATTAAAAGCTCTGCCTGTAAAATTGTCAAGCAGGTGTCCCTGGGAACTGCCAGGCTATCCGCCCAATTTATCAGAATACCAGCAACCGAGGAAGTATTATTTCAATCTCGGATGGAATTTTATTTAAAAAACAAAAAAAGCCAGATTTCCTGGAGCTATGGACTGCACGCATGTGAAAATTCAGTCGCCAGGAGGGTCACACGCCAAAAATTTTCGGAATCGAAAAGGGTACCTACTTCTCTATTAACGTACAAACTATTTCGTCTGCAAATTTGAAAATTCTGGACATAGTGGCTCGGTGGACGGGATCTTGTCATGACCAGACAATTTTCAACAAAAAACAATAGGTTCTGCGTGCCAAGAAGGAAATAGGTACCGAGATCGAGAAAAGAAAACACAAAAAACAAAGCACATTGCGTCATCCTCTTCTTTTTTCTGATGCAAAACACACTGCGAAAACGATTTTTTTATGTGGAGGAAGCTAGATTTTATTGCATGGAAGAAGTATTTCTTCCATGCATAATCGATTATTCGGCCTAATAGACAGTTAACAGTTACTAGCCAGTTAATAGTTACCCGAGTGTAAATTTTGCACTGATAAACGGCACCTTTATAGTATCCATAAGTTATCCCATCGTTAAAGTTAACAGTGGTATACGTAAACCTCCGTTAACTTTGGTGACTGATAAACCGACCCTTAGTGGTAAAAACAGAATACTTTTGGGTGGTAGCGAGTAAAAAGAGAAAACATTGATCATTCCTGTAATACAAGGGATAAAATGGCTAAGATAAAAGAGACAACATGTGATAAGAAAAAAATGGGAATCTAGTCCTGTGGTCCTCTTCTTTGTTTGAACCACTGGACATTTTCAATTTCAAGTTGAGCAACATTAGTTATGAATAGGGCCAGGATCCGAGCATATTTGCAAATTTTTTTCCTGGATTGTACACACTGAAAGATGCCTTTTGGTAGTATTTTCACTTCTCTGGACCAACATAATTTAAATTTACCGAGCATATAAATGCATAAAACCACGGTTTTCGGAATAGAAGCATATAAATGCATATTCTTGTGGTTTTCGTGTAAATAGTTAGCTTTTCTTCGAATTCCTCTACCGAATTCGGGCCCTGACCACCCATAAAGTTCGAAAACAAGAATGTCTGGTGTGAATAACAGAAATGCAGGTAGTAAACCTTTAGTGAGGTCATTCTCACACCCTAATTGACCTCTTCCGGATTAGATTGCGACTCCGAAGATGTGCGAGGGAAGACCCTGACTCGTTTTCCACTGATGGAAAAATTCTTTTCTGCAAAATGTGCGAATAACAAAAAAATGGACCGACCTCAAAAATGATGTCTGTAAACACCAAAAAGGGAAAAATAATCATCTCAGCGAATACATACTTGATGTAGTAGGTTGTTGGACATAGATATCTAGTCAACAGATGGTATTTAGGAATACCTATAATTATTTTTAGTGCGATTCACACTTATTGTCACACTCATATCCGCCATCATACGATAGCAGTGACATGCTGCCCAATAGTTTAGGAACACTTATATCTACTCGTATTCATGTTTTGTATTGCACAATCGACGCATGTTGTAATACTCACCAGATCTTGTGAGTAGTATTTAATAACCACAGCGTATCCAGATAGGTAGGTAGGTATGCATTGAAGTCGCCGCCGTGCCCATCTGTACACACAAACTAACCACATTCCTTACTCGATGATCTGGTTAGCATTTCAAGAGTAAGTGCTATTGTGTTCAAATGTGCTCCCCAAACTATCAGGTACCTAGTACATCTCTTCTGCAATATGAGTATGATAGTAAGTGTGAACCTCCCTAGGAATGGTTGTGACGAGTATTTTGAGACTATTATTATTGGTGGACATATTATAATGTAGCACCGTCCACAATTTTAGACAAAAATATATCTACGTTCATACTCGGTGTGGAAGCTTGTCTGTGGTATGGGGTACCTATATTTCAGAAAAAGAAAAAATGTTGGTAAGTAGAACATCTAGGAGACGTTTGTCTTTGCAGATGGGCACGGCGGCGACTTCAATGCGTACCTACCTACCTATCTGGATACGCTGTGGTTATTAAATACTACTCACAAGATCTGGTGAGTATTACAACATGCGTCGATCGTGCAATACAAAACATGAATACGAGTAGATATAAGTGTTCCTAAACTATTGGGCAGTATGTCACTGCTATCGTATGATGGCGGATATGAGTGTGACAATAAGTGTGAATCACACTAAAAATAATTATAGGTATTCCTAAATACCATCTGTTGACTAGATATCTATGTCCAACAACCTACTACATCAAGTATGTATTCGCTGAGATGATTATTTTTCCCTTTTTGGTGTTTACAGACATCATTTTTGAGGTTGGTCCATTTTTTTGTTAAAAAAGTTTTTATTTTATTATTTTTCCATTTTATATTATTTTTTATTTTTCACTTTTTAGTGGTCCTCAATATAAATCTGATATTAATTTACCCGCAGTTTTTCGAACAGTTTTAGTTAATACTGTGAATCATTTCAGTAGGTGAACCTGAAGCCGTAGGGTGGACCACATTCTGTAATCCGGATCAGTTTCCAAATGTATAGATGAGTTTCCGTTTTAGGATCAGTTTCAGGAGGTATTTGGTTGACTTTCCTACTTACCAATCTACTCTCTTATCCCCTAACTGGTCGACTTTGTTCATAATTGCTAGGTACTTGGTAGTTTTGACAACACAATTCAATCATGACATGATTGACGAGGGAGCTATGTGCTACATCCACTTGGTAGAAAACCCTCTCATCACCTAATTGTACTATATACCTACCTCATATTTGGTACTGTACTATTCAGTTCTGACGATCTTCTATACCCAACCACCCCAATCCAACCACCCACCCCAACCCCCAACCCAACTATATTATGGATGACGAGGGAGCTATGTGCTACATCCACTTGGTAGAATACCCTTTCATAACCTGATTGTATTATTACATACCTCATATTTGGTAGGGCACTATGCAGTTCTGACGATGCCCTCTTCTATTACCTACCTAATCATGTTATCGGTGATGAGGGGGCTATGTGCTACACTCACTTGGTAGAATACCCTCTCATCACCTAACTGTACTATATACCTACCTCATATTTGGTACTGCACTATTCAGTTCCGACAATCTCATATACCGTTACATACCCAACTATATTAGGGATGACTAGGAAGCTATGTGCTACACCCACTTGGTGGAATACCCTTTCATAACCTAATTGTATTATTACATACCTCATATTTGGTAGGGCGCTATGCAGTTATGACGATCTCATATACCATTAGATATCCAACTATACTATGAATGACGAGGGAGCTATGTGCTACACCCACTAGGTACAATACCTAACTAACACTACTATAATTATCGCTCATACTTGGTAGGAAAACTCACATACTTGAGCATTCTTAGACACGTTTGATATGGCACATGCAGGTTCTGACCTAAAAGCCACTATAATTTCCCCGTTTCTCATCCCCCGCAGCACCTTTTAGTCATCGGAACCCCCCTCATATAGCATATCATCTTAAAGCTTACAATCAGACCTTCAATTTGACTATACACAAATGGCCCTCCATCGACTCAGTCGGAAGTCACAGGGCAAGAAGAGTGGATGCGGACCAATATTCCCGAAAACAGGAACCACGTTTTTCAACTTCTATCACAAATTTTCGATACTTTAAACAAAGCAAAATGAAATCTGTTTGAAATGGGACCACCACGGATACTGGTAGAACACATTTCAAGAAGAATCAGACAGATTGGTACCAGAATAAAAAAATGCAAGGTGTTCAGACATACAAAAAAAAAAAATCGTCGTCCCACGACAACCCGAATTGAGTACCTCCTCCTTCGCGCGCCTTCGGCGCGTTGAAGTCGGTCAAAAAGAGGTAAGTTCTTTTTGATTTTGACATTTTCACATGTACCTTCTTAAATACTTAAGGGTCAAACAGTTGAAATTTCAAGTAAGTCGTATGTGTGGCATACGGTACCTACCTACTAGGTAAGTAGAGATAAGTCTAAGAATTCGGAGTGCAGACCCGGTAGATCCTTAGATTTTACATTTCCAAGGCGGAAATTCACATTTGGATTTGCTGGTTTTTTCATAGGATCATTGAGGGGGTGCTCGTACTTCAACTGCAATATTTGAAAATAATTTCGTAGTCCACAATGCTTTATTTTTGTTCATTCGATGAATTTTTACATTTATGCGTATTTACCTAAGTATTTATTGTCAGATCAAGATTTCGAAGGGTTTTCAATTTTCCCAACATAGAGCCACAAGTGGGCACTCAGCCCTGATTTGAGAAAATCATTGAGAACTGAAAACATAGACAAAATTCTTGTTGTACAAATCAATGCAGATTTATTTCATCGACTCGCATAATTTTATGATCATTTTGTAAATTAACTTTTAAACTGTATCTTTAATAAGAAAACTTCTCATATGAATTCTTCTTGAAAATTTTGTGCGAATATAGCAGTGAAACACATGCAATTATTATAGAATAAAGCTCGAACATATTGGTTCTTTCGTTTCACTTTCCTTTCCATAGTTTTTAACGGTGTTTTTCGAGCATATTCTGCATATTTAACCGCATATAATGGGTTTTTGGAACATAATCTATCGAGCATATAATGAGTTTTTCGAACATATCTATCGAGCATAAAACACATGGTTTTTGAGCATATCTGGAGATTCGATCGAGCATATCGATCCCAGCCCTAGTTATGGATAGTAGAATTTTCATATCACATGTTGTCTAAGCCATAATTAAACAGTGAGCTGGAGAAGTAATATCGAAGTCTGCGCACTCGTTGGTGGTTTCGTTGACACTAGATAATCGAGTTTTACGCGCAGAAGTGATCAGCGATAAGGAAGTGATAAGCAAGCGTCGGCCATCATTGATCTCATGCCTAGTCCTGCAGCTTTGAAAAATTTAGTTCTTGCTTAGGTTATGTGACGTTCCACTACTGCCGAGTGAGTGTTCTCACGAAGTATCAGTATTGACAACTCGAAATGAAGAATTCGGCAGCAGTTACCTACCAGCTCAAACATCCGAGCGGCTTCACCACTCCATCGGTGATGAACAAGCGACGAGCGGGTGAATACCGATGGGAAGAAAAGTTGAGATTGGGTCATTCTACGGTAATCCTGAATTGAGCCTTTTTCTATCCAGAATATTTCTCGAGAATTTCTCATTCACCAGTTATTCCGCCACTTCCACATCACTGCCTGTGTCTCCATCCCCACAAGGGATGCCAAATGAGACGTTTCTAGACTTGACACGTCTAACTACGAGTGAGGTTCCCACTCCATACAAATACTACGACCGAAATGAGAAAATCTTGAACGATGATAAATTAGGTATATTCTAGTGAATCAGGAATGGTATAAATGTCTTTGGGAGTGTAGTAGGTAGATTGTCGGATACTCAGCTTCAGTCTCGTTATAGTGAAGTCCGTTCAGGTGCTGTCCGTTCTGGCGTTGTCCGTTCTGGCGTAGTCCGTTCTGGTGATGGCGTAGAAATCCTTGACTTCTTGTCTTTAAGATTTCTCTCTTCACTGGAGACACAGGCAGTGATGTGGAAGTGGCGGAATAACTGGTGAATGAGAAATTCTCGAGAAATATTCTGGATAGAAAAAGGCTCAATTCAGGATTACCGTAGAATGACCCAATCTCAACTTTTCTTCCCATCGGTATTCACCCGCTCGTCGCTTGTTCATCACCGATGGAGTGGTGAAGCCGCTCGGATGTTTGAGCTGGTAGGTAACTGCTGCCGAATTCTTCATTTCGAGTTGTCAATACTGATACTTCGTGAGAACACTCACTCGGCAGTAGTGGAACGTCACAGTTAATAGCTAGCTTTAAAATGAACTAATGAACCTGTGGCTGATATTCAAATGAACTTGAGATCCTTTTGGATCATTTGAGGCTTACTCAACGTTTTTAGAGCTTGAATTGATTGATGAGAAATCTTCCAAGTTTGAGGAATCACTTGGAAGACCACCACGGCAGGGTAGTTTTTACTCATCTCTAAATCTATTGATAGGTTCCTAGTTTTTTTTGAAAACACACCAATCAACCTGAGGTAGGTCTTGAAGTTTTTCTGTTCCATATTTCTAGTCCACATGAGTTTCGCGTTCCTGAATTGACCAATCAGTAGGTCTATACACTTTGGGGTATCTAGGGGTCGTAAGTAGTTGGTTTCCTACTTCGAATGATACATAATTCACTCCAAAATTTATTGAGTCAATGAAACTAAATGATGGGATCAGGTAGGTACCGGGAAACCTTTTGCGTTGTCTCCAATGCCCTTGGTAATGGTTCAATTTGGTCTTGACGTAAACTTGAAATCGAAGCATTACGTCTCCAAAGTTTGATACATCAGTGATGGAGCAAGTTAGAGATATTTAGTTATATCATTATAAGGACTATCTACATGAATATACCTACCTCATGATTAGATCACAGATAGATACCCCTGCTGAACAAATGTGTGGAAGAGCAAGTTTACTTCATATCAGAAAAAACAGATCTCAGTCCAGAAAATATTGAAATACGTCTAAAGAGGCACAGAGCTGCTGAGAGTAGTGGTCAATGATGGAGGACATTTGACTGGTAGATTCATTACTCGGAGCATATCGATAGTCTGTGATGTCATGCGACAACCACCAATAGGATAAATTAGTCAGCCACCATCAACAGCACCATTCACAGTTCGCTGCTTTCATGTTTCTTTAGGCTTGTTCTTGTTGATTCGTTTTGAATTATAGTGGATTGCTCAGTATTTACCAACAAACATGAAAATGGTACAGATTGTAGGTAGTGAGGACTGCTGCAAAACTGCCAAAAAACAAATCATCTCTACTTGACGCAATTTGTGGAAAACAAAAACTCCTAAGAATTCTATATGGATTTACAACCCATTGGAGTCGAGGGAAGTTCAAAGGAACAGGCTCCTAATGCAGGCAAGAGAAAATATCGAGGAAGAACATTCACGGTCCATGCCTTCAAACTAAACAATGAAATATTTGTCTGTTTAGCATGAAACATGCTTTAGCCTTGTACTAACCACCCGAAAAACATCACGCAGGAGGTTGACGCAGAGAGGGTGACAGGCATGTGTCACGTGGGGGTTATTCTCCACTTGTCCACTCCATCCCAACACCGCCGAAAATCGCGGCTAAAGCATGTTCCATGTTTCTTGAATTTTAGCCAAAGGCTAAAGGCCTCGGTCTGAAGGGCCGAGTTTTTAAAAATTGATTCTTCATCTTTAAACATATTATAACCAAGCGATGAAAAAAGTTACTGTTTCATACGATAGTGTTGAAAAATGAATTTTGATTTGAATCATTAAAGTTATTTTTTCATAAACCAGTTTGATTGTTTTCCTCCTGCATTAAGACCTTCAACATGAGATCCGTTATCTTGCTTAAGAGATACTTGACTCTATTTAAGAATTATTAGGGGTATTCACGGTCGGGCCATTCTCAACGTGTTAATGTGTTATAAGTCAAGAACGTGTTAGATGTCTAACGAATTGGTCGTAAACGTGTTATCAGTCGCTGTAAGTTAACACACCCGAATGGTCAGTTAACACTCTCCGTGCGGATGATGGTAATAACCATCATGCCGAGTTTTGCGAGTGGCGTGTGATGGTTTATACCATCACAGCTCTAAGCATATCTCCGAGCTGTTCATCGTTCTGCTACCTAGTGGATGACCGTTTTCACTTCGGGGGATTCTGTTATCTTTAAGATTTGCGGGTTCGCACTACCGAATTCCTGACAAAAAGGTCTCCCGCCACAGGCGAAAACGAGTTTTCTGAGTCCGCACGGAGAGTGTTAAAGTGTGTGCTAAACGTGTTATCTGTCGCAACATCAGAAAGAAAATGGACGACAACTTGCCAGCTGTTTCTCAGTGAGTTTACTTGTGAGTTAATTAGTTTCGTCATTAGTTTTTTGAGTTGGAGTTCGTTTGTTTGTCTCGGTTATTTTGTGAGTGATTTTAGTTGGAGTTGAAGGTGTGGAGGTCTCATGGAGGTTTGGAGGGAAAAGAAAAGTGGTTGGGAAGAGCCATTGGAAGCAATGAAAGTGAAGGAAAAATTCGAAAAACTGTTTTCTTGACTACTTCATCAGCAAGTTCTTGTTTATCACTTTTCTTTGGCATGACTGCATTGAGTAATTCTCAAGTTTTCAGTGTAAAAAGTGAAAAGTCTGTAAACAATCTAGGTGGTATAAAAGTTGTCTCCGGTACTCTGTGGTAAAAAACATTGCTTGTTTATTTGCCTTGGAACAAGCAATGATGGACATTGTAGATTTTTTTTTACATTTTTACCGAATTTATGGCATCCTCCCCTTCTTGTTCATACTTCCTCCACCAAATAATGCCACACAACAACCATATGACCCTCATGGCTGCAGTCTAGCCACCTAATCGAAGAAGAAGAAGTGATGAGACTTTAACAACTTTAGCACGTTGAACACAAGTTGACGGGTTGTTCACGATTTTTTTGTTAAACAAGTTTACCACTTTACTGTTGACTGCGGGGAAAAAAACGCGTTGGTCCACTGTTGCGGAGACATTTTTTCCGCGAAGCGCGCAAAGATATGGTGTCACTTTGATAACTGCTCATGACCTTCAACATCGACCGATTCATCTCCGGATTGAACCGTTCATCTCATAAATACTTCATCTATCACGAAAAACAGCTAGAAAATAACGGTAACCGAGAACAAAAGAATAGGAGCAGATATTATTGAACCTTTGAGGTGTTTGCGTGACATAGATGAGGCCAGCCACAGGGACCCCGGGATTTGTGTGACATAGACGCCATCCGTGTCCAACGTGTTAACATGATAAGCTCAACCATGAATACCCCTAATACAACAAGATGAGAGGATTAGCAAGGAAGAAAGTTGATTTCCTGCCCTAGTTGCATAACCTGTAATTGATGAAAGTGACTTACACAAGACAGGACAAGTCGGCGAGCTGGTCAATGAAATCGAACAACTGGCAAACATCATAGGTGATGGCAGGTGTGTTTGGGTTCATTCGTTTCAAATGTTCCTCGTATATTTTGCATATACCTGTGGACATAATTTTGTTGTGTTTAAAAAAGATTTTCAAGAATAAGCAATTAGATATTAGAGAGTTCCTAGTTGGTTTGGTTCAGCTTAGATACGGCGTGACCTAATATGTTCTTATCACAATAAGCCACCAGATTGACAATAATATTGTCAATCTGGTGCCGTATTATGATAAGAACACGCCATATCTGATCCAGCGCCGTAATATTACGGTAGAATCTGGCGGGTCCTTATCGACAATACAGCTCCAGATTGAGAATACGTCACGTCGTATCTAAGCCGAACCAAACCGACTAGGAACTCTCTATTATGGTTTGAGTGTCCAGAATGCTGAGGTAATGCTGGCTAGAATCCATCAAGATTCTTCCATCATATTATTTCAACGGGATCTGCGCTTGTGAAATAAATATTGACAAAAATCCTCATATTATCATTATCATTAACGCGACCAAAAGTCAACACACAAGTAGGACTCTCTGACTTCCCCTCAGGCATTGAATGATTCCACCATTTCCCGCAAGAGAGCTCTTCCGCCAATCAAAGAGCCCCATTTGCTTACTTTAATTGCTTCCAATGAACAAAAAGTTTTAAAAAATCATGCGCAGACCCCATTTGACATGTCAAGAATGGTATTGAAGAGATATCTTAGAGCACAGGATAATATACTATTACACTCATAATAAATATTATTATGAAGTCCTTTATGAAGTAAAAATAATTCCTAAAAAATAAATAAAAAAAATTTGAAAATAAGTCCTTTGGAAAATAATTGTTTATAAAATAAGTTATAATTTAGCTGTGTCTAGTTTGAAGTTATTTTGAATGTTATTAAATGTATTGAGTAGGTACCAATTAATTGAAATTTTCTCTACGACTAGTTACCTTCCATGCATTCATTGACAGTTTCGTAGTCTGAATATGTCCGGGTTTCTGGCTTCGCACCTGGCTGAATCAACATGATGGTGTGCGCCTGGAATCAAATAAAACTTCACTGAGAATACTTAAATGGTAGTTGTTCTTAATAATTCCTCAATGTACACAGTTATTTGAACAATAATGGGGCAGATGCATGGATTCGGAATTTCGTAATTTTGACGTCAGATTCAAATTAAGCGCACTTGAAAATGTGCTTGCGCCATTTTTCTGATCGAAATTCAATTTAGTTTAGACGTATTTTCATAAGGATATGGCGGGAGGGAGCCGACAACACTGACGTCATGTGGCAAAAGAAACTCTAGATAGAGTTTGTTGAGATCACTGTAATCGACTACAGATTCAAGTCACAAACCTTAGAATAAGGATGCAAAATTATGATGATGATTAGAAAAACAATCAAATATCTTTTTCAGCCTCTGCATATTTGAATTTCTCTCGGAATTTTATAGCGATGATTTTTGTTGTTTCCCTGCCCTCCCCAGTGTTGTTGCGTTGACCACCAGAACTCTGACGTTGCCACCCTGCAACGCCTAGCCGTGTGAAGGTTTTCCTACTCGAATCCAAAAATCCCGTTTAAAAAGACTTAATTTTTCTTAGGATGTGTTTCAGGGAGTTTTACTTACAGATATGAACTTCAATAGAGATTCACAAAACAGGGGGGAAAAACCATGCAACAACCCCCTTCCTGCAATACACAAAATTAATAAATGCTTACTTTTTTTTAACCAAGTGAAAATAAGAAGAAAGTAGGTAGGGAAATGAGTTTTCTGCATAAGAAAAGTGTACTTCCTGCTGCTTACACACTGCTTGTTTTGAAGGTGAGTATCCCAAAGATAATGAGGAATTCCAGAAAGTCGGAATTTCCTATTTTTGACTACAGCGCCTCAAAAAACCACCTACACCAAACTTTCAGCCCGTATTTCCTAGTTGGAGAATATAAAAACTGTAGAATATAATTTATGGACATTTGGAAAAACTGGTTGCCATTTCATGATGACGTTTACCCGGAATAGTTCATGTACACTGAGATTAAAGAGTTTTTGGCAACCACTAACAGGCCCGTGGAACCTCTTCACAAAGCTCGGAGTTTGCGGGTGACGATGAATTTGCCTCCCGACAACAGCGGGCGACGATGAAAGGGTGTCCCCAGACAGTCACCCGTTCCTAGAGGCCCACCGTCACGAGCGCCTTCCTTCCCCCCTGTTCAAAGTTACCAGGCTTCCTCCTTCAACTGGGTAGCATCCTCTGTTGCTCGCGCTAGTCTCCTCCTAATGGGGCCTGTCAGATTTTGGTACCAAAAACCAAAAAAAGTAAAATCAAGCCTAACCATAATAGATGTCCATATACTAGGTTCCCACTGTTTTCGTGTTAAGTAACTTTCCCCTTAGATAACCCAATTTTGTTGTTGGACCGGGCAACACTGTTAGAACAAGGGAAGGGAGTAGCGATCGCGACAGCCAATGAACGAGCGTCCCTGCAGCACGTTGAAGGAATCCATCTTCTTAGTTACTCTTTGAAATCATGAATTTTTAATGCCATCCAAAAATAAGAGCAGACTTCAACCCGATTTTCATCTACACCATACCATAATCAGGAAAAATTCAAACTTAATTCACTCAAATTCCTCATTTGAATATCATATAAATTTTGTGATTCACTACACTGAGAACTCAACAGAAACATTGGTAGGTAAGCTCTGTAGTTTTATAAGCTGGTTTCTTCGCAGTCAGGTAGTCTACCCAACTTTGTTCCGCTATTCTGTTCCATTACACGAGTCTGGAGAGTAAGCTTTGCACCCATTTAGCATTAATCTTAAATTCTGCGATGGGACTGAAGAGACAGGCTCCTTTCGAATATATCGATGGGTTGAGAATCGTGCACTCACCAAATTACTAGGATATTTCCGCTCTAAGGACAATTTCGTCTTTATGTCTACTAGGTATATTATTATACAATAGGCGGTCCAAGCTCCAAGCTTATAATACATCGTTATGCATCTCTCATCAATTTATTCCCAACCTCCGTTCATTTCAAGCTATCAATAGAGAACTAGGGTAGGAAAACCAGAGAACATGGAGACGGAGACAACTCAGACCTATCCGGTAAGCGGTACGGCACAAGCTTTGACTCATCTTCAGACTCTTTCGTGAGTAGCATCAAGATCGAAGCTTGTCGAACTTCTATCATAGAAGCTGAGTGAAATGTTCTTCAAGCATTTTAGTATAGTAGGAATACAAACCATTCTGATGAAGCTAAGCGAGGAAAGCGGTAAGCGACCTGACGCACTAAGCTCGAACAAGAAACTGACTAAATCTTCACTTAACTCGGTGGGATTATGACAAAATAAATTGGTTAGAGTGATCAATAAAGAATGAATGAGCAAATTCTTTTTTTTCAGTAATGATCGAACGACAAAGACAAAATTTGTCTGTTTTGAGAATCACATGAAGGGATGAATTGAAAGAGAATCTAGACGTCGCCCTTTCAGGTCCGAACAGCGGAACACTAGCGCATTCTCGTGGTTATCACAGCCTCCTCCTAGAATTGTAGTTTTTCAGGAATAGGTAAGACTTTTTTATGGGTTCGTACCATTCTAATAAATTCTTATGCGTTGAATAGTGACATACCCAATCAATCCATCTATAGCGGATCAATCGTCGGGTAAAGCAAGAAAAGTCAAATGTTTCGGACCTTGGAGGGCGATTTCTAGATCACATAATACCGACATGGAAGAATAGGTAGAAAATAATGGAAGAAATAGCCTATTATTCCATGATACCGAACTCTTATCAACAAACAAGCTAGCACGTAGCGCTCTGTTGAGTAATAATAAAACTAGAAAGCCATCCGGACTAACATGGATTCTCATGGAAGTAGGAGAGTACATTTTTCATCCTTCGTTCTTGCTTGTACCTCCATGGTCTTACGTTTCAGAAATAGTTCTATCAAGGAGTTGTTTGAAACAACTTGTTTCTAGCTTCCAAGTTCTTTGTGATCTCTGAAACTTGTTCTTACCTCCATGGTCTCTACTCAGAAACTACGTCGTACCAACATTTAATTCCATTTTTCACAAATGTAGAAACTCACCTATGTGAACTGTGACCTTTGAATATAAGTGGATAGTTGGAACCAAGAGCACGAAGTTGGACAATTAGAGAACTAACTAAATTTGCCAGGATCCTAACAAGATTTTTCACTATAAATCTTCTGTTGAGGGTCTGAGTTGGTCTCATACAATGCAGAACTGTCCAATCTTTCCCGGGTTTCATTGGAAGCTTGAAGACCGAGTCAGAAGTAGGTTAACCCTCGGGCGGGCGCTTGAGCGGCAATTTGGCCGCCTTTTCACTAAAAACGATCTTGCATAGACAAAAGCAATTCACAGTGCAACGGAACGCACAGGTATTCTGTAATTACAACATAAGGCACCAGATGGCAGGCAGAAGCTTCGTCAGATTTGCGAACGACGCTCGTAATCAGTGTGAAAGTTGACGACGTAGAATTTTTTGAAAAGTAAACATGGTAGGTGCTCAGGTACACTATAAACTCACTTTATTGTGATACCAATCATTATAAATATTGTGATATTGCATTATAAAAGCTTATGCTGTGTTACTGGAAGAAAGACTGAATACCTACCTATTGCTCCCGAGTCTACCAAGATAGCGGAAGCTTTGTTTTCACTTTTCAAGGTTGAAAAAAAAGTTCCTTCTCCAAAATCAAAATTTTCACTCGCGTTTTACGTTTCAGACCTTCCTGAACAATTTTGGTTTCGTGTCTTCATATTTTCAGAGATTTTTCAGTCTGATTTGGTCACGTTTTCAAATTACCTACGTTTTGTTTGTACCCACCTAGTTGAAATTATTATCAATAAAATTTATTTCTTTTATCTAATATTCATGGTTGTGTACCTTATCTGCGTTTCCCTATTGTGAAAGTCAGTGATCAATGGTGGATACACGCTAAAAGTTTTATGTTATTCTAAGGCGGACGAAATGCCGCCCTGCCCCATCGGTGTGAGCTCAGATGGTGCGCCCGCCCAAAGGTTAGTAGACACTTAAGATAGTACTTTCCCAGTTCGTCTGCTGAGTTTGCTGCTGCGCTGCATGAGTCAGTAGATGGTAAAGAACTCCGACAGTGCTCCGAAAGCCTTGTCTCTTCCCAATGGGTAGATTGGGCTTCGGAGGGCATTGGGGCCCGCGACTACCAACACTTCCACGCCGTCCGCATGGCAACTCTGCCAACTGCAGTACGGTGTTCGAGGGATAGTCGTGGGACAACTCTACCCCTTTGCCGCGCCTGTCAGAGTGGAAATGAACATCTGTATTGTGAGCCCCTGCTCACTGATAACACTTAAGTGACGGAGCTGGGGTAAGCAAGTACCTCCCTTCCTGGACCCCAAGATGCCGCCTCCACAGAGCCACCTGCGGCGAAGGACTGTGGGGGGTAATCTGGGCCAGTTCCGAGAGGCATGGTCCGCCCCCCTACTGGAAGGACGCCGAACACCACCAAAGGCGTCCAAGTCTACTTCCACCATGACTCCGGGGGTGGAACATACCACCAGTGACGACCTCAGCAGCAAACCATCAGCTTAGCCGAATGGCAACCTGGGTGGTCGAGAAGGCAGTGGCTGACATCACCGACTGGAGGGGGAAACGCCTGGATCCTGCATTTTCTGAAGCGGCCATCACACCGTCCCCAACTGCGCAACTAGTAGGTCCCGGCCGAACGTTTCCTGAATGCTAGTCGAGTAAGTCCAGGCTGAAAGTCATCCCCCTTCTCGAAAGTCAGCGCGAGTAAAACCCCTGAACTGTAGAGTCGTATCCCCCAAAAATCTCTGTAGGTACAGGTCAAGAAGACGACCGTCTGGAGAACCCTCTTCAAAACCAACACTTCATCGTCGAGGATACCTTAGGGCCCAACACGTGAGTGCACAAACTAATTCTAACTACTTTTTGGCCAAAAATGGTTAGGCAGGTGAAATAAAACAGTGATTAGAAAGTAACATTTGATAGTAAAATTTGGTAAAGTCGAGTTGTAAAATTGTTATTGAAAAGGACACGAGACACGGTGAGAACACGGATTGTAAAACTGATTGAGAGAGATAAACTTGAATGTATTGTTAGCTACGGAACTTTTGCGGAGAATATTCTTGTCATTTTCATTGATCTCCTTAAATTCAAATTGTGTAAAACGAACATATGCCCTTCAGGCTTGTATCATTTCCTTTCCAATTTATGTTTATGTAATAAACACTTGTTTCCTGGTATTCTACTCCATATCTGTGTTGTTTCTCAGTTCATCCTGCAATTACTCAGCTAAAACTCACTAGGGGTAGAAATAAAACCATTTAAATTCACTTTATTCTTTCTTTGAAGTCAGACCCATCAGGTCGTCTCCTTAGGACACAATTTATTGAGAACACGTCCACGTGGACAATCAGGTTAGCTTCGTGTTTCAGAACACGAAGGACACAGAGAACACGCCCTTCTGGCAAAGGACACACTAGGTGATCCGAGGTAAATAACGAACAACCCTTCAGGTTTAACAGCATTTTATTATTTTTATTCAACGGAGTCAACACCTTCGAAGAGCTACCATAACTTCAACAGGTAAATACAATTTATTACCCTAAATTTAACGTAATTTTAAGTTGTTCGATTTTTCTTGTGACTCCCCGTTTCACAGTGAAATACAAAGTAGTTTCCCTTCAGGAACCTACTCAGTTGCTACTTGGACTAGGTAACTAAATTCTTTTGTCAACTTTACCTAGACAAGTAGGCTTACAAATTGGTGGCAGTGTTGGGATTTGCCTCTTACCACTGGTAATCAATTTGTCAAGCCGAGTAAAAGCAGCGGGCTTACAGTATCATGTAGTGCAGCAATGTCCTCGGACTCATGGGGGCCGCATTTTACGCCATGATGGGGTCGCCAAGCAGATAGCAGGTGCTTTGTCATCTAGCGGCTGGGATGTTGAGAGGGAGAGATTGTATCACATGCCAAGTGACCAGGGTAAGAAGCCCGACATTGTTGCCGTCAAGCCCGACCAGTCTTGCATTATCCTGGATGTCCAAGTTGTCAATGGCAGCTTGGACATGGAGCAGACTTGGCGGGCTAAGATAAGAAAGTATGACAGAAATGATTTACGGCAAGCGGTGTCGGAGCTAAAAGGAGTGGCACCCAACAACATCAGGGTGATGGCTGCAACCTTATCATGGCGCGGGGTGTGGTGCGGGAAAAGTGCCACGGAGTTGCGTGAGTTGGGCATCTCAGTAGGCGTACTCCGTGGTATCACCACCCGTGTCCTGCTCGGCTCATATTTGAACTGGTGGTCGTTTTATAGAGGCACTTCCCTTCATCCCTCTCTTCCACCCCCACCTTCCTCATCTTCCCTCATCCCTAGGGCCGGCGTCGGGTGAGTCCTGGGCGTCCTCCCCATTATTTTTTATTTATTTATTTATTTTTATTTATGGCGAGCCCCCTCCGTCAAAAAATACATTTTGTCTGTGAGGGGAGTTAACTAAAAAAAAAGTGTTAAATAATCAAGACAATACTAATTCTGAATCCTTTTTATTGAAAATCAAAAAACTTGTACACTGAGTACATTCTCGACGGCTTGAAGATGATGTCTTTACATCGAAAGCGCTCGCCTCCTGTACTCGACTTGCTTGTTACGACGGATTCTCCTATACGGTACGTAAATAATAATTGTACACCATGGCTAGAAAAGAATAAGGATTCACAGAGCAAATAGCAAGCTGGATGTGGTTTTAAATGTTTGAACTACGCTTTTTTCGTTTTTCATGTACCTACTTATTGTTCAATTCCTATGCGAGTTTTATCTGTGTCTGCTGCTTGTCCTGTCTATAGCTGAGGGTCGGAGATAGAATTAACCTCTTTGGTGGATTCAAAAGCTGCCAAGACATGTTTGCTTAAGAGAAATATAGTTGAAAAACGCCGAATATAAAATTAAGTTACGACAAGAATTTCCAAGGAAATCCATGAAGAAAAAAATTCAAAATTTTTGTCATATTATAATTTTTTGACTTTTAATAACTACAAAACGCTGCAAATCATTGCCCATAGGTTCATTATTTTCTGTATGGATCACCCTTCTGTATAGATCCCTCCCTACCAACCGTAGGTACCTATTACCTACTGGAGCATTTTTGAAAATGTCAACACTTCATTTCCATTTGGTTGGTGGTTGGGGTTGAAATTTTCAAAAATTCCCTAGTACGTAGTAGGCACCTACGGTTGGTAGGGAGGGATATATACAGAAGGGTGATCTATACAGAAAATAATGAACCTATGGGCAATGATTTGCAGTTTTGTAGTTTTAAAAGTCAAAAAATGAAAATATGACAAAAATTTTGAATTTTTTTTTCATGGATTTCCTTGGAAATTTTTGTCATAACTTAATTTTGAGAATTCCAAAGGCTCACAAAAATTCTGCTGTCCATTAATTTTTAAATTGCAATTTAAAATCTAGTTAATCTGGTAACACCTTGGGACAGATATGGAATTCCCAAGATGTTTTCAGTGACACTAGTGAGACCATGGTCCAATTAGGGTAAGGTACTTATTTTCCCATCAGTTACAGCTGTTGCTTATACTTGATTATGGAGTTTTACCAAATCTGGGTGAACGATTAGAGAATCCATCAGTTTTGGCCTCGGTATTGGCATTTGTCAACTTTTTAGTCCTAGTTTTCGAAGTGATCGTCAATTGGATTTCGAGGTAGACTGAATAATCGTCAGGACTTTTACTTAGTACTGACCTCTTTAGTACAGTTTATAGTCTGAGAACTTTCGGCGACAAAACGCCGCAATGGCCAAAGAACGTTGGGTGGTGGAAGTCGGCGGAATTATTTGAAAATTGATGCAGTGCAGAACGTTTTACCTTGGCGGGGAAGGAGAGGGGAGACTTCTCGCGTGCCAAAACCCTCCGCTGTTCCCCCGCCCTTCCCGTTCATCGCTGCTTCGGTAATCGCCATATCGCATGCACGCGTGTCGCTTCGACCGCCTGCGATATTAGTCAATTTCTACAGATCCTATAAATTAAATATACTGTAGTTAGAAACATACTGAAATGCAATAGCTTCAAATCACGTATTTATTCCACATCTTTGACATCACACTCAATTACATTGCTCAATAGCCATCGCACACCAAACGTCTGCCTAGTGGGTGTGGCACATAGCTTCCTCGTATTCATAACCCGATTGTATAGATAATCCGATGCATAGTAGTTAATCTCAAAACATCAATTGCACAACCGTATCAGGGGACCGGATGGAAAATGTAGAAATTATGGATGTTACAAGTAAATTCACGTTTGCGTATGCGCAGAGGAAGAACATCCGAGGATCAGTCCGGAAGTGATGATTTTCATAGGGAATCATTTACATCACAATCCGCACAATTCCAGAAGATTTAATCGAAATCGGATGAAAAATTTAGAAGTTATGGCCGTTACAAGGAAATTTACGTTTGCGCATGTTCAGTGGCTACCATCAGTCCAAAGGTGGTGATTTTCACAGACACACAGACACAAAACCAAAATTGTTAAGAAAGGCCTAAAATGCAAAACGTGAGTGAAAATTTTGATTTTGGAGAACTTTCTTTTTTAAACCTTGAAAAGTGAAAACGAAGCTTCCGCTACCTTGGTAGACTCGGAAGCAAAAACTCGCCAATACCCAACATTGAATATTCAATGTTTCCAAGCAATCCTTCCAAGCAGCCCCTTCAACAGTATGATAGAACTAGATTAACCAAAAAAACCTTGAAAATTTCGTCAAAATCGAATGAGAAATGCAGACGTTATGGCTGTTAGAAGGAATTCTCGTTTGCACATGCGCTGTGAGTACTATCAGTCTGGAGTCAATGATTTTAGTAGGGAACCGTTTGCGCATGCGCAGAGGCTACTGTCAATTTGGGGGCCGTGATTTTCATAGGGGACCATCTACATTCTAATCCGTATAATCCCTGAAAATTTCATCGAAATAGATGGAAAATGTGGAAGTACCTAATGGCTGTTACAAGGAATTCACGTTTGCACATGCGCTGAAGCTACAATCAGTCCGAGATGATAATTTTCATAGGGGACCATCTATACGCCAACCCGCACATTCTCTGAAAATTTCATCGAAATCGGACGAGAATTGTAGAAGTTATGGCTGTGGCAAGGATTTCATGACAGACACACAGACGCGGAACCAAAATTGTTCAGAAAGGTCTGAAACGTGGGTATAACCCTTTTGATTTTGAAGAAAATTTTTTCAGTTAACGCTTCCGATTTTGAAGAACATTTTAACCGAATTTTTTTCATTTTTCAGAATGGTCTGAAACGTATATCGATTGAGTTTGAAGAACATTTTTTGCTTCCTCACTACCGAAGGTAGGGAAGCTTTGTATTCGTGAAAGAAGTGAAAAAAAAAAAATGTCCTCCAAAATCAAAATTTCCACTTGCTTTTTGCGTTTTAGAGCTTCCCGAACAATTTTGGTTCCGTGTCTGTCTGTCTGTCTGTCTGTCGGTCTGTCTGTGGTCAATCCTTGTCCCGGGCAAAACTATACTAACCTGTGGTTCGATTTTGATGAAATTTTCAGGGATTGTGCGGGTTAGGTCCTAGACGGTCCCCTATAAATTTCAGCACCTTCGGACCAATAGGAGCGAGTGCGCATGCGCAAACGTGAATTTCCTGGAACCTCGGTTTCTAATGAACCGATTTTGCTCAAATTTGGAGGTTAGTTAGGGACTAACTTCTAAGAGACACCCTATAAGTTTCAATCAGATTGGTCAAGCAATAGCCGCTGCGCATGCGCGAACTTTAAATTTATTGTTACAACCAAAACTCCGCAACTATTCAACCAATTTCGATGAAATTTTCAGGGATTGTGTGGGTTAGGTCCTAGACGGTGGACCGCTAATATTTTGGTATTCAATAACTCTTTGAATCATAATTTTTTCGCCAACTGATTCTATACGTCCATGTTACAATGAGTGAGGAAGCTATACTGCCCACCCAACTTGGCAGACGTTTTTTCAACATTGAAAAGTGAAAACAAAGCTTCCGCTACCTCGGTAGACTCGGAAGCAAAATGTTCAACTTCGTAACTTCTCTCCGCCCCACTTTTCTTTGAACTCAACGACATCGCCGGAGTAACCCAACTGTCAACAACTAGGTATTCCGACGAGAACCAACACAAATTATTGTTTTGGCGACTTATTGGTTACATTTTCATGGTCATTGATGTACCTAGTTTATTGATCCAAGGTATTCTTAAACCGTTTTGGGTCCTTTGATTCCAGATTTTCTCGTCTAACCTGCAACACTCTTCCATTCGGATTCCTTCCGCATGCAGCTCTGTAGTATCCTCTTGTGTTAAGGAAGATGCTGGTTCTAACAATGGCAGTAACTCTCTATAAAGTTTCTTAAGGAGTCTAACCTTTTGCTTCCTCACTACCGAAGGTAGGGAAGCTTTGTATTCGTAAAAGAAGTGAAAAAAAAAAAAAAAAAAAAAATGTCCTCCAAAATCAAAATTTCCACTTGCTTTTTGCGTTTTAGAGCTTCCCGAACAATTTTGGTTCCGTGTCTGTCTGTCGTCAATCCTTGTCCCGGGCAAAACTATACTAACCTGTGGTCCGATTTTGATGAAATTTTCAGGGATTGTGCGGGTTAGGTCCTAGACGGTCCCCTATCAATTTCAGCACCTTCGGACCAATAGGAGCGAGTGCGCATGCGCAAACGTGAATTTCCTGGAACCTCGGTTTCTCGGTTTCTAATGAACCGATTTTGCTCAAATTTGGAGGTTAGTTAGGGACTAACTTCTAAGAGACACCCTATAAGTTTCAATCAAATTGGTCAAGCAATAGCCGCTGCGCATGCGCGAACTTTAAATTTATTGTTACAACCAAAACTCCGCAACTATTCAACCAATTTCGATGAAATTTTCAGGGATTGTGTGGGTTAGGTCCTAGACGGTGGACCGCTAAATAAAATTCTACGTTGAAAATACAAATATCATACTACTCGTGCCCACACTTACTTCCAGGTTCCCGTGTAAATTGCTTCTTTTATTGTGTGATCAAATGTTGTGGTCTGCAGGTCAATTAATGTTGAAACCAAATTGACCCCTCATCACAGTCTCTTTTGCATCTTTCTTTCTGTCATCGAGTTAGTGGTCCACAGGTCAGTTTTGAGATGAAAATTGGCACTTCGCGTTTTTTGAATGCGCCGAACTAGGATTTTACAATGCGAATTTACACTCCATTGATTTTTTCGCCAACTGATTCTATACGTCCATGTTACAATGAGTGAGGAAGCTATACTGCCCACCCAACTTGGCAGACGTTTTTTAGATGCGAAAGGCTATTAAACAGCATAGGAGACAACAGCATAGGAGACAACAGCATAGGAAACAGTATAGGAGACTATTGAAGTTTAGAGATTATTAAAGTTAGAGAATATTAAAGTAAGTTAGTATATGTTAGAGATTATCAAAATGCGTCCTTCATTCTGACCAATCATGTATTGTTTATTAATTTACTTATCACTGTAATTGTATAGTAGACATCAATTTATTTACCGATATGGAGCGATTTTGCAAAGATCCTACCCTACAACACGGGCCAAGCCTAATGTTGGGTAGGAAATCTGAGCAAATTGCATCCCTTCATGCATTTATGTTACGTCACCATAAATGCTGACTTCCCTAAGAAACCCTTATTCAGCAGCAGGAACCTATATAGCGAACTGCACTGACCGCCGCGAGTCAGTCTCGTCTTGCTGCTCGTCCTTAACGCCCGGTGTTCCGTTATTTCGCTTGAAGTTCCGTGTCAATAAATCGAAAGTGTTTTTTAAAAACTGTTTTGGTGGAACCCCGAACATAACTGGCGCAATCTCGGTAGGACACACTGATTCTCGGACTTATTAGAACGGGAATTTCAGTTTTAACTGTTGAAGTGAGGACCTAACTTGATTTTCTCGAACGAATATCGGAAGTGATCAAGTGCACCCCGCGTAAGGATTACGTTCATCGTCAACATCATCGCAGCAGCAAGCAGACTCCTGGAGATGTTGCTGGTTTTGTAAGTACAACAAAATTAGACACCTCTCTCCAGTTAGAATTTAAACATCGACCGGGCACGGCTAAGAGTAAAGTGCGAAGGAACATCGTTCTGACTCTTCACCGGCGATCCTAGAATTTAAACATCGACCGGGCACGGCTAGGAGTTAAGTGCGAAAGAACATCGTTCAAACTCCTCACCGGCGATCCTAGAATTTAAACATCGACCGGGCACCTTGTTGTGGTAAAACGTAACTGTTCTGCCCCTCACCGGCGATCCTAGAATAAACATCGACCGGGTACCTTGTTGCGGTAAAACGAAACTGTTCTGCCCCTCACCGGCGATCTTAAAATTAAGAAATTGAAATATAAAGAATTAAAATAAAATTGAAATTTTTAAAGAAGAAATAAAAGAAACAAAGAAGAATTTAAGAAATTATCTACGAAGAAATCTAATTATTCGATTTAAATTTATAGGCAATTGCCTAATATTTTTTATTAACAATTCCTAAGCAAACGGGAATTAGCAAACGCTCCAGTTTTTGGGACTGGAATAACCTACGCAGAATGCATAGACAAAACGTAAACGTCTCGGACATCCCCTTACCTCCCGGAAACCCGCTCAACGCCGCTCAACTAATTCACATGGCGCTTAACCCGATCCCGGAATTACCGCTATTCCCAGACCATCCGGACCTCGAAGACGATTCGGACGTGGAACCATCGAATGCTGGTACTGGTGGCCCAGCACCGCCTCCTCCTCCAGGCCCTTCAGGCTCGAACTCAAACCCAGTAGCACCCAGAAGAGGACCTCCAGAATACAAGAGGGAGTACGGAGAAATAATACCAAACTTCAACGGGGAACCACTAATTTTAGCTAAATATATCAAACAATGCGATAAAATTTACTCTAAATTTCACGATTCCGCTAATCCCAATAATTTCCAAAACGACGTGATACTTGGAGCTTTTACGTCCAAATTGGGACCCGGCATAGCCGACAAAATTTACATTCAATCAATAGAAACTTATTTGGATTTGCGGAATGCTCTAGTTCAAACTTATAGCGATAAGAGGGACACGTACACGTTGACCATAGAGTTGTCAAAGTTGAAACAAACTTTGCAAGAAGATTGTTTCAGCTTCCACGATCGTGTAAGCAGCGTGTTAAATGCCCAGGTCGCTTATCTTCAGATGAAGATTCCTGGAGATGGCGGACGATTACTTGTGCAGTATATGCAAGGCCTAGCCCTGCGAGTTTTTGTGCATGGTATAGCAGAACCGTGGAGTAGCCTTCTTAGAACGAAGGCTCCCGCCAACCTTGGCATCGCGTTATCTATGCTCACGAACGACTTTAATCTGAGACCCGGTAGTAAAACGACCGCGCCGTTCTCCACAAGACCGACTACTTCCGCTCCTAATGCTAGCAGACCCCAGATTACAAACAGATTCACACCCAGGCCATTCATACCGAATCCCCAACAACTAAATTATCAGTCCAACTTTGCTCCCAGGAATTTCCAAAATTTCCCAAGAGGACCTCCACAAAGCAACTTCACCAATTTCTCGAGAGGACCCCCACAAACCAATTTCCAGAATTTCCAGAGAAATAATCAAAATTTCTATCCGCGAAACCCAAATTCCAACCAAAATACGAGACCGAACTGGCCCCCAAAAATTAAAACAGAAAATGACCAAAAGCCCACACCTATGTCAACTTCAACGAGAAACACTAATTTCCATCTAATGGAACCGGAAAATCAGTATACAGAACTAGAAAATGAAAATGCCCAATATTTTGACCCTAACTACGGAGACGAAACCCAACAAGGCTATTCCGAACAATATGACCCGTATGACCAACAGATAGAGCAGTTAAATCAACAATTTGAAAACACAGCCATTGAACAAGATCATCATTTTTTAGGGGTGACGAGCCTCCCGTCATCGAATTGTTGAACTTTCCAAATAACCAACAATCTCTTCCTTATATAATTATGCCCGACCTAAACCTCAAAATTCTGATAGATACCGGCAGCACAAGAAGTTTTATAAATCCCGAAACTGCATACAATTACTTCCCAATGAAAATAGAACCAGATTCAGGACTCGTCAGAACCGCCCATGGTACTTCGAGAATTTACGAAAAATCCTTAGTGCCATGCGGGAATTTGTTTAAAGCCCGTGGACTGAACCTTCCGTTCAGCCTATTTAAATTCCACAATAGATTCGATATGCTGTTAGGCATGGACAATCTAAAATTTATTAAAGCCACTGTAGATTTCGACAAAAACATCTTAAAAACACCCCATTTAGCACTGAAATTATTATTTGTTGATTCAGATTCTAGTTCATCAACCCCTAGGGAGTCCTATCTAATTGAAGCCAGAACTATCCAACAAGTGAAAATTAAAATCAAAAACATCGAAAATGGCGAAGCAATCATTCCCCGAACAGAGTTCAACAAAATCGAAATTCCTCAATGCTTAGCACTGGTTAAAAACTTTTATGCTCACGTTCACGTAATGAATCCGACAGAAGAAAATCGTAGTTTCAAACAACAAAACCCGATACTTGCAGAACCCATTTTAGACAACCTTTTCATAGAATCCGACAGCACAGGACCTTTACCCAGATCTCAGAAATCAACCAATCAAACGAAACTTGACTTACGGAAACTCCGCCTAGACCATATGAACAATGAAGAGAGACAGGTTATTCAAAATTTAGTGAAAGAATTCTCGGACATTTTCCAGACCGACGACCAACCACTGACATTTACTAACGACGTAAAACATCACATACGGACTACGGACGAACTACCAGTTTACGTGAAGCCATATAGGTACCCGAGCATTTACAAGGACGAAGTAAAACGTCAAATGGGAGAAATGCTAGAACAAAACATTATCCGACCCTCTAACTCACCGTACAACGCCCCTCTATGGGTAGTTCCTAAAAAACTAGATGCTTCGGGAAAGCAAAAATACCGCCTTGTCATTGACTACCGTAAGCTAAACGAGAAAACAATTTCCGATAAATTTCCGTTACCTAACATCACGGATTTACTTGATAAACTAGGCCGATGTCAATACTTTACCAGCTTGGATCTAAGGTCAGGGTTTTACCAATGCGAGCTAGACGAAGCCTCAATTCCAAAAACGGCTTTTTCCACAGAGAACGAACACTATGAGTTCCTGAGGATGCCTTTTGGTTTGAAGAATGCTCCCCCTACCTTCCAAAGACTAATGAATTCTGTTCTCCGAGGTCTACAAAATGAGATCTGCCTTGTTTATCTCGATGACATCTTAATTTACAGCGTTAGTCTGCAAGAACACTGCGACCGACTTAGGCAAGTATTTAGGAGACTCAGGGAATCTAACCTTAAAGTCCAATTGGATAAAACAGAGTTCCTGAGAAAGGAAATTAGCTTCTTAGGACACATCATAACACCGGAAGGCGTAAAACCGAATCCACTCAAAATTGATGCCATCTCAAATTTTCCGCTCCCAAAAACAAAGAAAGAAATTAAACAATTTTTAGGTTTACTCGGCTACTACAGGAAATTCATCAATAACTTCGCAAAATTAACTAAACCTTTAACAACTTGTCTTAAGAAAAATAAAACAGTAACGTATAACGACCCTCTTTACCAAGAATGTTTTGAACATTGCAAGACTTTGCTAACCAATGATCCCATTTTACAATACCCAGACTTTGAAAAAGAATTTAACGTCACCTGCGACGCCAGCGACTTTGCACTCGGCGCCGTACTAAGTCAGTTTCATAGTGGTTCAGACCTCCCAATTGCCTTTGCTAGTCGTACTTTAAATGATTCAGAAAGAAAACTCTCCACCATAGAAAAAGAACTTTTGGCCATCATCTTTGCTCTAAAGAACTTCCGACCTTACCTCTACGGGAGAAAGTTTACCTTGTATACAGACCATCGTCCATTGCAATGGATCTTCAGCCTTAAGGACTGTTCATCAAAATTATTCCGCTGGAGATTAAAACTAAGTGATTACGATTTCGTCATAAAATATAAACCAGGATCGGCTAATCACGTAGCCGACGCACTGTCCAGAATTGAACTAAACAATAATGATACTAACGACCCCATTCCATCAACAAGTTTTGACCCTCCTTCAGATGAGATAGACAAAATAATAGGCACAATAATCGACAAGGACTACCTAGAACTTCTCGATCCCTTAGAAATTAATAGATTAATAGAACAACTAGATACAACAAATCAATCTTTGGAAGTTAATCCCACAGACCGTAATTCTGATTCTATGAGCACTGTACATTCAAACGCAGAAGGAAGCACGATTTTAACTATCCCGATCAAGGAAGGAGTTGTGAATCATGGACTTAATCAAATACTGATCAAAACAACATCAGGAAAACCTAAACCAACAAAAGTCATAAAATTGTTTGGAACTAAAACAAGATTAACCGTGGAATTATCAAAACCTAACTTTGAACACGACGTAATTAATTTCGTGAAAGAGTACGTTCGTCCTAATATTGAATACTCGATATATTTTTATAACGACGACAAATGCGAAACATATCAACGATTCGCAAAAGTAATGATGAACGTATTCAAAGAATCTGCAATCAAAATGACTAAATTCAATCAATTAGTTCAGGACATAACCAACGAAGACGAAGTCGAACACCTCATATCCAGTTATCATTTAGGTAAAACGAATCACAGAGGAATAGCTGAAACATATGCAAAACTCAAAAGAACCTACTTCTGGCCTAATCAAAAGATATCAATCCAAAACTTCATTAATAGATGTGAAACATGCCTCAGCACTAAATATGACAGAGCTCCCATTAAACCTAAATTCAACATAACCCCCACGCCAACCAGACCATTTGAGATCGTACATTTGGATAAATTCACATTGGACGGCAGTAAATTCCTCACCATAGTCGACGCCTTTTCAAAATACGCCCAGGCCTATTACTTGACCTCCAATTCAAGCTTAGAAGCAGTCAAAAACCTCTTAACCTTCTTCACCCATCACGGAATTCCGAAAATGATTGTCTCCGACAATGGAGCTGAGTTTGATTCATCTCTGGTAAAGGAACTCTTGAACCTTCATAAAATAGAAACCCATTTTATCTGCAGCCAAAATCCAAACAGTAACGGTATAATTGAACGATTCCACTCCACCCTAATAGAACATATCAGACTTATCAACAACAGAACCGAATTTTCTTGCGACTCGATGGTCACTAAAGTAAAATACGCACTCATAGCGTATAACAACTCAATTCATTCTGTAACTAGCTTAACTCCCTTCGAAGTAGTGAACGGTCATATCGAACAGGGGAATCCCCTTGAAGCTGACTTAGAACAAGTTCTGCTAAACGATTACACATCAAAACATAAAGAACGTATAGCCGCGTTATACTCTGAAATTCACAATCGTAGTAATCAAACAAAAGAAGGAGTCATAGAAAAAGTCAATAAAAATAGAGAAGAAATTCCAAATCTCCCTCAAACCGTTTACGTAAAGAACAAACAATTAATGAGTAAAACCAAAAACAAATATAATAAAGAAACCCTAAAGTCTGTAGATCCCGAAAAGAAAACGGCAGAGATAGTTCCTAGACATCACAATACAAAGAAAAAGATCCACGTCTCCAACATAAAAAGACCTAGGAAATTAGCAGCAGAGACAACTTCAAATTCAGATAGCTCAACTGATTCAGATATAGAACCACCTGAAAATTCAACACCCGACAAAACCTTCCGCGGACCTTGGAAAGGACCTAGGAAATAACTCCTTTATTGCGATTACAGGTTTCTCCTCGTTCTCCCGCCAATCGCAATCGGCGCTGAAATCAAGAATCTTGATAGAAGTGGAGGCATAATTCCTATTGACTTGGGATCTGCGAAACTAGAAGACACTGAACACGTACTGACTCATTACTATGAACTTTCTGGAATTTACTCCGCAGTCGATAACCTAAATGCCAATTTCTCATCCCTCGTTTACCACGGCCAAAAATCTCGCAAAATTCAAGATAAACTAGACGAATACTATTCCTTTTTCAGACACGTCCAACTCCTAGTACACCAGAAAATATCCAACATAAAATCCCATGGGAACTCTCGACAGAGAAGAGGTTTAATTAATGGTCTCGGAACAGTAATAAAAGCAATAACTGGTAACCTTGATAACGACGACAAAGATAGATTTGATCAAATCATCGATGATTTAGATAAACGAACCAAGAATTTAAACGCGAAATATTCCCGACAATATTCAGTGGTAGATCAACTGATCGCCAACTACAATAAAACCCTTCAGGTAGTCCAATTTAATAATGAACAAATCAAAAATAAGTTCTCAGAAATTAACTCAGTATTAAACTCAATCGATACACAAACCATGATGTACAAGGATATCGTTTACCATCTCCAGTCTTCTATGAACCTAATTCTAAATTTGTTATCCGAAATAGAAACATCAATAACTTTCTGTAAACAAGGAATATTGCACCCCAGTATCATGAGTACCCATATCTTAGAAATGGAATTTCAAAAATTATCAATAAATGTGACCGACCTCCTAACTTACGAGTCGTTAATTAAGGTACAATGTAACATAAGAAGTAATAGAATAATTTATTTCCTCACGTTACCAGTATACAAAAATACTAATTACCACCTGTATTACTTGTATTCTACTCCATGGTATGTCAATAATAGTAGTTATACAACGGTTATACCACAATTTAGGTATCTATTAAAAAACTACGATACTGGCAATGAAGTACTTCCACTTACAACTCGTTGTGTACTAAATGAAATATTCTATTGCAATGTTGAAATGTCATCACCAGCTAAAGCACAATGTGAACGAAATATCCTTTTTAACGGTTCCACTAAAAGTTGTCAGTTCACTAAACTCGATATAAACACAAATTACATCTCCATAGTACCAGAGACAAACCAATTATTAGCAGTATTCCCTAATGAAGACCAGATTCAAATCAAAAGCCCTGATAAAATGGAAACAGTTAGCTTACGCGGAATTTATTTGATTAACCCTGTATTAGACACCGTATATTACCATAACAAAATCCTCTCCACTAAATTATCTAGTACTGGAAGCCCTACCTTACTCAGTCTACCCCCTCCAAAACTTGACTCCCTGAATTTCACCAAAATGTCAGTCCACATAGATGACCTCGATTTACAAAATTTTAACCAATTTCAACTTAACCTCAACCCACTGGACGACTATCCATTGGAAAACTTCTCCTGGTATCCGACAATCATGCCAAGTCTTTGGACTATCCTCCTTTACTTATTTCTCATTTCCATATTTAGCTACACTGTCACCAATTACCTCCGTACAAGAAAAATCCACATAACCCAATGAAGCACAGTGCGACAACATCATGCCCGCCATGCCGTTGATGGTTTATGTTTTGTTATGTTTATTGTTTACATACCCACCGTTTGCTTATTTAATTAAAATTGTTTTGTACATTTTGTACTTTGTTTTTGTTTTGTGATTATTTTGTACTTTTTGAACAATTGTTTTATACATTGTTTTTGTACGTTTGTATTCAGTACGTTTGTACGTTTTTTTGTAAATGTTTTGTACTTTGTATTCTGTATTATTGTTTTGTATTCTATCATGAATTGTAAAATTTTTAATCATTGTAATCATTGTATTATTGAAAGAAAAATAACGGAACATAGCCATTTAAAAATCAAAACTTAAATTCAAAACTTAACCTCAATTTTAAACTCAAAACTTAACTTCAAACTCCAATTTTCAATTTTCTTAAACTTCAAAAATTTCAATTTTAAACTTAACTTCAAAAACTTCGTGACTCTATCACTGCAGTTTTTCTCTTGGGGAGGGAGGTGTTACGTCACCATAAATGCTGACTTCCCTAAGAAACCCTTATTCAGCAGCAGGAACCTATATAGGGAACTGCACTGACCGCCGCGAGTCAGTCTCGTCTTGCTGCTCGTCCTTAACGCCCGGTGTTCCGTTATTTCGCTTGAAGTTCCGTGTCAATAAATCGAAAGTGTTTTTTAAAAACTGTTTTGGTGGAACCCCGAACATAACTTTTATATTGTTGTAAAAGTGTACAAAATGGCGAAAATAAACATATCTATCTATCTATCTATCTTTGTCCACCTTAAATACTGTCCATACTATATTCCTCTCTTGCTTTAACTTTCACTTCCCCCTTC
This sequence comes from Apolygus lucorum, assembly GCA_009739505.2. NCBI lineage: Eukaryota > Metazoa > Arthropoda > Insecta > Hemiptera > Miridae > Apolygus > Apolygus lucorum. Next base: position 41,287,765 of record CM019179.2, read on the forward strand.
GGGAATATTCTTCAATCTTCATCAACAGCTTTGTTCTTTTCTTTGGTATCTCTTCCAGTTTTGCCCACAATTTCGCTGATCTTTTCATTTGCTCTTCTTCCTGCGTTGCTCCTTCTCCTTATCTAACATAGCAATACCGATTGTAGGTACTCGCGCAACACTCACATAGACTATTTATATATATACAGGGTGTTACGGTTAAGGGCAAACCACCGGCCAGGGTTCGATTCTACAACTAATTTACGACTTTTTTTGTCTCTTGACTTTTTTTACCCCTTAAAATGCGCCTTTTTTCACTTTTAAGATGTTTTTCGTATTTTCGACCTTACACAATTAAAACAGCCATAACTCCCTTGTTTTTAACTCAAAATTAAAATGTATACAATACCGTTGGAAAGAGCGTTAAATTTACTACTTATCTCCCTAGTACTAAATATAAATTAAAAAAAAAAAGACTCGGGAAAGAAGGATTCGGGGTTGGATGGAGAGGAGCGGCGGCGGAGGACTCCCCGAATCCTTCCGTCAAACGGTCGATTTCGTTGGAAAAAAATCACGTTTTTTCGCATTCAAGCGCGGTTTTTTCGTACAATAAAAATATTGGAAACAATTCAGACCATTCCGTTGGAAAGCTGAGCTTTTGGTTAACTTCACAGAGTACTGGAGACAAGTATTAATACGATGGAATACGATTACAGTGGGAAAGTAACCGGCAGTTTCAGTTAAGTTAATAAAATCAGGGTACAATTCGGTTGGTGGTGGGAGGTGAGGTAAGGTCGGCTTCCACTAATTTCAAAACCTTGTTTCATAAAATTTTTCATTTTTTTGCATCAGCATAACACGGAGTTTGATTAGGACATGTGATGGTTCGAAAACTAGATATTGAGATAGATAATTTCACCGATCCTGAAGATATTATCTTCAGGATAGATTTCCAAAGGTACCATCGATTTGCCTTTATCAACTTTTCATTCTATTTACTGTTCCGTAGAATCTGACTTTATATCCATTTATGCAGATATTTCGACAGCCGATACGTCTGGTTTTAAGCGGTTTGACTTATACTCGGAAATATGATAAAAAAAGGAAAAAAGAATAAAAGGAAAAGGTCCAGATCGATATGGCAGGTTGGCCTTAAGCTGATCGACCTGTTGTGTGCGTGACTGGAGGGCCAGGTAACTGCCATGGTAACCCCACTCCATGACCGGTAATAACACAACCTGCTTTTCCTTCTCCGACGATTTTCCTTTGTGATCTCTTGACTGTGATCAGCCTTCTTCTGCCTGACTCAAGTGCAGGGACGGGGAAGGGGTATCGTATCGATGTAGAGCCAAATGGTAAAGCAATTGGTAGCGCCTAACACTTCTTATCTTCTCCAAAAGAGGAAAGGCCCAAAAAAGTAATGGAGAGTGAGATTTTCTAAATTCACTTATAGTTGGAATCAACTCACTAGCACAGAATATGTTTGATTTATTGCAGCTATTAGCCGAGTAAATTTCTGTTCTACTTAATAAGTAGAATAATATGGTCGGAATTTAGCCAACACAAAAAAAAAGTCTGCCAAGTGGGTGTGGCACATAGCTTCCTCGTATCCATAACCCGGTTGTATAGAGAATCCGATGCATAGCAGTTTATCTCAAAACATCAATCTCTAAGTATCTTGCATTACCGTGTTAGTGGATTATCTGCACCCCAATCCACATAATCTCTGAATATTGTTAGATTATGTAGAAATCATGGGTGATAGTAGGATTTCACGTTTGCGTATGAGCCCAAAATATACTTTCAACTGGGGGCCACGATTTTCATAGGGGACCATCTTCACCCCAACTCGCATAATTCCCGAAAATTTCATCGATATCATATGGGAAATGTAGAAGTTATGGCTGTGGCAAGGACTTTACGTTTGCGCATGCGCAGTAGCTACTATCAGTCTGGGGGTCACGATTTTCATCACCTTCACACGCCAACCGGCATAATCAAAGAAAATTTCATTGAAATCGGGTGAGAATTGAAGAAGTTATGGCTGTGGCAAGGATTTCAAGACAGACACGAAACCAAAATTGTTCAGGAAGATTTAAAATGTAAAACCAATGGCGTCTCCTCCAGGCAAACATAGCAAACACTGTTTGCCTTACTACAAATATGCAAAATAAATAAATGAATTTTTGTTGAGATTCTCCTATATTTCCATTTTTTGTAAGTAATATTTAGCTGATTTTGGAAAACTTTTATAATATTTAGGGACTATTTCATTATTATCAAGGAATTTAGATTAAATAAGAGAATGGAATAAGAAAGTACGTACCTATTTTGCCTTGGATACTAGCCCGCAACACACCAGAGACTTGGAGAGGTCAGTAATGTAGATGATTGCGGATGATAAGCGAACTAGCGCGGGGGCTGGTCCTCCTTGCATCGCTGGATGCAAGGCAAGCAGTTCAAAAAAATGAATTTTTCGGGACTGTTTAGAGTGAGAGGCGATGATCGGCGGGGTGGCGGGGGGTCATCGCGGTGTCAAGTATTACCATACCCCCACTACCACACTCTCAGGTGTTGCAAACAGTAGGAAAACTGTTTCGTGACCTTGAATACTTGGAATATGAGCCATGGATACTAATTAGCTCACGCATGAAGACATAACATATCCATCCACCCACATTATCTCAAAGAAGGAAAGCACTTCGTTTTTTCGCCGCCGCAAATATCAGCTGTATGACGTTGACTGGTGTCCCGTTCCCGATTTTACTGTATTTCACTGTACCTAATCGTTTTTATTTTTGATAGACACTAGGAAATAATTGCAAAACATTGTAGAATGAAGGTTTCACATCTTATTGGGTCTAAATTCAGAGTCTCCCTTTTTGGTTAATTATTTTCAAGAAAAAAGTTTGACCACCCTCAAATTTGATGGTTTACGTTTGGTTTACGATGGTAAGTACGTGTAGATTTTGAAAATCGAATATAAAAAAATATAAAATATAATATAAAATATAATATATTTTATTATAAAAACTCGGCGCTTTGCGCCTCGGCGGGGGGCTCCGCCCCCCTGCACCCCCCGGTTTATTTCTTTTTCCATACTCTGTATGAAATCATAGGAACACAGAATGTGTTTTTGCGATACTAGTCATCCGTTAAATAAAAAACAACAATAATAAATGTGGAGTTGACATTAACATGACAACCAATAAACATATCACCAGATGTTTTTTCTGTCGCTTTTTCGTGACGATTTTTTTTCGGTAGGCCATCGCAAAAACACATTCTGTGTTAAAAATATAAAAAAGGTTTATTATTTTCTGTATAGATCATCCTTCTGTATAGATCACTGGTTCTCCATCAATAGCACCTACCACCATCTGTATTCTCCCTTGACCTTCCCTCTCAAATTTCAGCTCCTGCGTTCAATAGGATTGAAAATGACTTCGGAGCTCACTCAGCTGATCAGTGATCTGAAGAGTGAAGAAGATCTCCTCGAATGCTGGAGACGCCTGGAAGAGCACCTCCATTCAATAGGATTGAAAATGGCTTTGGAGCTCACTCAGCTGATCAGTGATGTGAGGAGTGAAGAAGATATCCTCGAATGCTGGAGACGCCTGGAAGAGCACTTCCATTCAATAGCATTGAAAATGGCTTCGGAGCTCACTCAGCTGATCAGTGAGCAATGATTTGCAGCGTTTTTTACCTACAAACATTGTTTTTACCTACCAATTTTTTTTTACCTACCAACTATTGGTAGGTACTACCTACCACACTATAATGGCTTCACACCTTCACAATCAAGTTTATTAGAAAGAACTAAACGCTTCACACTCGATTCGAAAAATAGAAAGCTTGATATGGAAATTTGATTACTGGTTACGCAGAAGGCAAAACTGTATACAAATCGAAGAAATGAACAGCGATCGCATTTTAGTCAGATAAAATTTGAACGGCGATTAGACCTCTTTTGCGATTCACACTCATGATTCTGTTTTATCGAAGGAAAACCTTCAAATACTCGTAGGGACCGAACGGTTTGTCCTACAGAGCTCCGGGTGGTCTCAAAAAATTTTAAAAATTCTGTACTATTTAAAATTGGTGAAAAAACGATACCTTTATTTCGAGAGTTTTCGAGCTAGGGCACTCTTGAAAATTTCAACCCTTAATTTTCACCCCTTAGAAGTGACCTACATCAACCAAAAGCTTCGCGGCACAACTAGACCCCAAATGGAGCCCATATACCAAATTTGAACCAAATCGGTCCAGTGTTGCTAAGAAAAGTGACGCGTACGGCGTACGGCGGACGGACGGAAATTTTTTTATTCGATTTTCGGATTCTACGTACCTTGAAACGTAAAACATCAAATTTTGAGGGGGGGTTAAAAATTTTTTTTTCTTGCTCGATTCCAAAGGCTTATTATTGAAAATAATAAACCAAAAAAAATCCGTCCGTCCGCGGATCTTTCCTCAATTATCATGGACCGATTATGATGAAATTTGGTATGTGGGCTCCATTTGGGGTCTAGTTGTGCCGCAAAGCTTTTGGTTGATGTAAGTCACTTCTAAGCGGTGAAACGGAAGGGCTGAAACTTCCAAAGGCACCCTCTCTCGAAAACTCTCGATATAAAGGTATTGTTTTATCAGAAATTTAAGATTGTACCATTGAATTTTCGGAATCGAATAAGACTACCCATAGCTTTGTAGGACAAACTGTTCGCTCCCTACGAGAAGTTAGAAAAACGAGTATGAATCGCAAAAGAGGCGTGATCGCCCTTCAAATTTTAGTTAACCAAAATGCTTTCGCCGGTCGTTTCTTTGGGATGTACTCGGTTTTGCTTCCTTAGCAACCAGTGATCAAATTTCTAAACGAAGGAATTCTTTATTTCTTCCAGTGGAGTGTGGAGCGTTTAATTCTTCCAAATAAACTTGATTGTGAAGGTAAAACATGGTTGGTAGGTGGTGACAATGACAAAGCTGAGTTTTTTGCTGGCACGTGATCAATACAGAAAAAATGAACCTTTGTGTAATAATTTGCTGCCTTGCTGTTTGCCTGACGAATATTATCACGCGACGCCCCTGTGTAAAACGCGAGTTGAAATTTTGATTTTGGAGAACATTTTTTTTCGACCTTGAAAAGTGAAAAAAAAGCTTCCGCTACCTTGGTGGACTCGGAAGCAAAAAGGTTATTGCATCTTTATTTGAAGTTTCTGTCAAGCTGAGGGCATCATCAGGACTCAAGAAGAACAGAAACAACGTATCCTTTCTATTATTGTTTTTGGAATGGAGTGTTTTCCTGATTCAGAAGGTTTCTTATCTGTCCACAACCAAAAAAAGCCATGATACCACCAACAATAATTATGATGACCTAATTTTGGTTGGGTTTGATTGCAACTAAGAGTAATTTGTAAGTGTACTTTGGAGGGTCATGAGAATGATCACAAATAAGAAAAGAGGTATAGATTGGGAGGAAACGTATGAAATGAATCCTTAGCCATTATAAACATCGGCTACAAGCAGCCTAACATATTGTGTATTTTATACCGAGCGATTAATTCCTCCCTGAAATAACCACAAGCTAATTTGGGAACGGTTTAAAAACAAATTGTTTAGTAATGCATGCATTCCTGGGGACGTCCCATTGGATAAGCGGTAGACCAATTTAAACCGGTTGGTAAGCGATAAAACTGTTTCACTCGATGTAATTTATTTAGTGTTTCAGGCAAGAAATAGTGGTCTCCCCCCCTCCTCACCCTTATACGCCATAACGTTTCTAGCGGTATGGGAGCATTGAATTTGATGAGCTTTTGAAAATCCATGATCTACGATACCCAACATGCGAATTCGAGTCCCCCCCCCCCCCCCCCCCTACATCAATGGTGCCAGTCTGGCACCAAAGCGGAAATACGTTGAACTTTCATCTATTAGTTTTGGTAGGCAGTCTGTCAAAGTTCACTTCCGTATTCAAGGTTAAACACAACAAAACCCTCGAAATATGCAGTTTACTGCACCATGTTGGTACCACTATTAGTTCCATGGTGGTACAGAGAATGATTCATGAAAATCCGGAGGTATAATGAGAATTTTTTCTCAATTTCAAAGCTTGGGTACAATTAGTAAGCTGTAAAGGAGCCGAAATATTTACAAAACGGATATTTTGTGAATGTTATCCCCCCACTCGCCTCCTCCCTTCTGAATGGAACAAAAAAAGAAACACGCGAATCGATAGGAAATTGCGACCACGGCAGAGTTTACAAGATTATGCCCGCAAACGCATGTTTTTAACCGTTAACCCCCCTTTCCCCCCCTTTAAAAGGAAAAATTCTAAATTCTGGCGACGTAGTGCACAACTAGATAGATTTCCGCGTCGAATAACCAAAAAACCACGAAAATATGTTGGAAATTGAGGCCTGTGCAGACGACACAAGATTTTGTCTCACCCACACAAACAGACATACACCTATGATTTTTTTCGCGGATGTGGATTCAGAATGATCTAAAACGGTTAAGTGTGTGGTGATTTTTTTTCTGATGAGTGTTGTCCAACTTTACCCTAGATCGATCGCATAAGGACGCCCAAGTCTCACTGTGGGACGTCCTAAAAATGCATGTAACAAGGCTAGTGGGAATTGGGTCGAACGAGAGTGAGAACGTAATTTGTAATGATAGTGTCCAATCAAAGCTAGAAAGTACTTCAGCATATTTTTTGCGATGTCTGTACAATTATTAAGTTATATATAAGATAGGAATTATTGTTTTCATCCATTTATTAACTGACTAGTTGAAAAGCCTGCTAAAAGCAGGCAGAAACAAATCGTAGATGTGAGAAAAAAATTTGATGTCACGGCCTGGAGTTGAACCCGGTCTCTCACGTTCGGGCGACGTACACGTACTTATCAACCTACGGTTGGGATTTTATGTGTTAGATTATTTATGTTATCTATTCGCCCAAAATTTGCATGACTGAAGACAGCGACGCTCGCTAGCTACCAATGAGCAGTACGAGCATACTGCTTATCATTACATAGAAATTGGTGGAAGTGAGATCAATTTACTTGTAAGTACATTTACGGTTTAGAAAGTTACATTTTTTTATATTTTAATTTTACATGACTGCATCTATATTCAAAACAATAAAAAAATACAATAATTAATGAAGTGTTTGAGACACTATTATAATATAAAACTTTGAAATGGATAGTTAGGCAACGAAATGCACGACCGCTCGGTCTTGCGGGTTTTGTATAACCCACCGTTAAAAAAAACTAAGCTGATTACCAGCCTTTCAGGGAATGAGAAAAATGTAATCCGTGTTCAGCACATAATAGTTCGGTGACCATGGTTGTTAAATTTTACAAATTATTTGTCATATTATGGATAACATGACGGGTGTGCTGGAATCCCACCGACAATTTCCCTTGTTTAAATACTCTGTGGAAACAAAATGATCAGAATAAGCAACTTCAAAGGTCAACTTTCGGTTGTTGTTTTAAGAGGGTACCTGCTAGATAGAAATCAATAAGTACCTCCCGATTGTACCGGCAGAGGTGGTTCAATACTCTCGACGTCAGTGATTCTAGACGAAGAGGGAGGCGGGGCAGTGACCGAACATACTCCAATTTTGGAAGTTCAAAGACCTTCCCAAACTTTGCGTCGCCTGCATCGATATCATCCAGGGAATAAAGGGTATCCGTTGAGATCTGAACCCGAAATTGTACATAACGCAAAATGTGAAGCTTGTGTACTCACTGGAGAATATAATTTTTAACAAAATCCAGTCGTGGTATCCAATTATAATTTATCTTCAAATTTATAAATATATTTTAGTTTTTACTCTTTCAATATAGAAGGTGCAAGAATACAAATTTGAGCCGTTTTATAGAAACTTTCAATTACAAATTGCGTTTTAGAGTTTTGGTTTATTATTTTCAATAATAAGCCTTTGGAATCGAGCAAGAAAAAAAAAATTTTAACCCCCCCTCAAAATTTGATGTTTTACGTTTCAAGGTACGTAGAATACGAAAATCGAATAAAAAAATTTCCGTCCGTCCGCCGTACGCCGTACGCGGCACTTTTCTTAGTTACCATGGACCGATTTCGATGAAATTTGGTATATGGGCCCCATTTGGGGTCTAGTTGTGCCGCGAAGCTTTTGGTTGATCTAGGTCACTTCTAAGGGGTGGAAATTAAGGGTTGAAATTTTCAAGAGTGCCCTAGCTCGAAAACTCTCGAAATAAAGGTATCGTTTTTTCACTAATTTTAAATAGTACTGAATTTTTAAAAATTTTTGAGACCACCCGGAGCTCTGTAGGGCAAACCGTTCGGTCCCTACGAGTACTTGAAGGTTTTCCTTCGATAAAACAGAATCATGAGTGTGAATCGCAAAAGAGGTCTAATCGCCGTTCAAATTTTATCTGACTAAAATGCGATCGCTGTTCATTTCTTCGATTTGTATACAGTTTTGCCTTCTGCGTAACCAGTAATCAAATTTCCATAATCAAAAGTCAATGGAGAATACTGAAGGCGCCTGAGTGGTCACTGATCAGCTGAGTGAGCTCCAAGGCCATTTCCTCTCCTGTTGAACGCAGGAACCTGAAATTTGAGAGGGCTGGTCAATTGAGAATGCTGAAGGCGCCTGAGTGGTCACTGATCAGCTGAGTGAGTTCCAAGGTCATTTCCTCTCCTGTTGAACGCAGGAACCTGAAATTTGAGAGGGCGGGTCAAAGGAGAATGCTGAAGGCACCTGAGTGGTCACTGATCAGCTGAGTGAGCTCCAAGGCCATTTTCTCTCCTGTTGAACGCAGGAACCTGAAATTTGAGAGGGCGGGTCAAAGGAGAATGCTGAAGGCGCCTGAGTGGTCACTGATCAGCTGAGTGAGCTCCACGGCCATTTTCTCTCCTGTTGAACGCAGGAACCTGAATTTTTAGAGGGCGGGTCAATAGAGAATGCTGAAGGCGCCTGAGTGGTCGCTGATCAGCTGAGTGAGCTCCAAGGCCATTTCCTCTCCTGTTGAACGCAGGAAGCTGAAATTTTAGAGGGCGGGTCAATGGAGAATGCTGAAGGTGCCTGAGTGGTCACTGATCAGCTGAGTGAGCTCCAAGGCCATTTCCTCCCCTGTTGAACGCAGGAACCTGAAATTTGAGAGGGAAGGTCAAGGGAGAATGCTGAAGGCGCCTGAGTGGTCACTGATCAGCTGAGTGAGCTCCAAGGCCATTTCCTCTCCTGTTGAACGCAGGAACCTGAAATTTGAGAGGGCGGGTCAATGGAGAATGCTGAAGGCGCATGAGTGGTCACTGATCGGCTGAGTGAGCTCCAAGGCCATTTTCTCTCCTGTTGAACGCAGGAAGCTGAAATTTTAGAGGGAAGGTCAAGGGAGAAGGTGGTGGTAGGTGCTATTGATGGAGAACCAGTGATCTATACAGAAGGGTGGTCTGTGCAGAAAATAATAAACCTTTGAGCAATGATTTGCAGCGTTTTTGAATTAATTTTGGTTCCGTGCTTCTTGTTTTAATCCTTTAAAAAAAATACTCCATGTAAAAAAGTATCAATCAAAAAATGCTGCAAACTGTTGTACAAAGGTTTATTATTGTCCTGTAAAGTTCACCCGACTGCGAAGAACACGGCCTCTTCCGATCCTTCCAAGGGCCTGAGTTAGATGGAAATAGGAGGGTGGGTAGGAACTTCTGAATCAGCTCAAAGGATACTAACACGTGAGTCGTATAAATTTGCAATAATTCCTCGTTCAAGTATAGTTGATCGGCAGGGTGGTTTCATTCGTTTTTATAAATTGAACACCGTCCTAAATTGACGAAAAGATGACATGGAAGATCCTATAATTAGGTAACTAGTTATCCTCATTAAGCGATCGGTACGTCTCACAAAGCTCCAGGTTTCAACAGTCTCAAACATTTTTGGAAATTTTAAATGAATGACAAAACAATAACCAGTGAAAGTCTGCTTCAAAACTTTTTAACCTTGGGCGTTTAGAAAACGTTTTCCTCCACTTTTTACCTCTTAGAATTGTCAATAACGAAAAACATTCAGAGCAGAACTAGACTCCAAATGGAGCCGATATACGAAATTTCAACAAAATCGGTCCATGGTAACTGCGGAAAGTGCCGCGTACGGCGGACGGAGACATTTTCATTGCATTTTCAGATTCTACTCACCTTGAAACGTGAACCATACAATTTTGAGGGGAGATTACAATTTTGCTTCCGAGTCTACCAAGGTAGCGGAAGCTTTGTTTTCACTTTTCAAGGTTGAAAAAAAAAGTTCTCCAAAATCAAAGTTTCCACTCGCGTTTTACGTTTCAGACCTTCCTGAACAATTTTGGTTCCATGTCTGTCATGAAGTCCTTACCACAGCCATAACTCATCCAACAATGTTCAGAGATTATGTGGATTGGGGTGTAGATGATCCCTTAACAGGGTAATGCAAGATACTTAGAGATTGATGTTTTGAGATCAATTGCTATGCATCGGATTCTCTATACAACCGGGTTATGGATACGAGGAAGCTATGTGTCACATCCACTTGGCAGATGTTTTCAGAAATTGTGCAGGTTGACGTGTAAATGGTCCCCTATGAGGGTAGTGGAAGGTACTGAGAGATGATGTTTTGAGATTAGCGCTACTATTCATCGGATCTTCTATACAATCGGGTTATGGATATGAGGAAACTATGTGCCACAGCCACTTGGAAAACTTTTTTTCTTGCTCACTTCCAAAGGTTTATATTGAAAATGATAAAACAAACGTCATGGAACATTAATTAATTAGGTTCTTGTTTCTCCTCATCAGCAAACGGTCTTGCCTACCGAGATCTTGGTGGGTCATTCGACTCTAAAAATGTTAAACTAATGGAAAAGCAACACCTAGGTACGTATATATCGAATTTTTCGAGCAAGGTCCTGTTGAAAAGGTTCCTCCAGTTGTCTGGACGATTAATCAGTACTTATGGGATTAATCTGGGGTGAAGGACAAAAGTCAACGGGGAAAATCCGTTTTGGACGATTTTGAACCGGAATCCGCGAAAAAAACCCATAGGTATATGTCTGTTTGTGTATGTGACAAAATCGAATGTACTCTGCCTAGGCTTTAATACTCAAGCAATTTTCTTTTATAGTTCGACACGGAAATTTATTTAGTTGTACACTACTTCACAGAAATTGTGAATAATGCTTTTAAAGGGATGAAAGGGGGGGGAGGGGTTAGAGTTTTAAAAAGTTCGATTTCAAGCATAATCTTGTAAAATCTGTCTTTGCCTAGATATTTCATAAATTGGACGGTTGTGACGCGGGGGAGGTTGAAAAAGATTGACCCATAATCAAGTTCGGCCATAGCAAAGGAATATAGACCGCTTTACGTCAATGAAAATGTTGATGTTTCCTAATTATTGGCCCCTGATAGCGTGGAAACTTGTGTTATGAAGTTACTTTTGTCACTGACGACGAATAGAGGAGATTGCCACGATTCGTTTGGTACCAGAAACGAAAAAAGCCGCAAATTATCTATATATAACTATTTATATAAAAGACACGTATTATCTATGATTAATACACTGACCGACCCATATGCTGGGTACCTACGTTACCTATGTTAAATATATACTATTCCTAATTACTATAACCTGATAATTAAAATACTCACTAAGTTAATCATGCTTGACATGATACTTAATAATACTGATGATACTTGATAATAATACTCAATAAAGTTTACAGCGAAGGTTAGGTGATCCAACCATAGGTACTATCTACCACATGCCTTCTTCGCATTCAAGTTTATTTGGAAGAAATAAACGGTTCACAACTGGGAGTTGTGAATTCCTTCATGAAGATATTTGATTACAGGTTGCTAAAGACTCAAAACAGGTACAACTGAAGAAAAACATCGATCGCATTTTGGTCAGCTAAAATTTGAACGGAGATTAGGCCTCTTTTGCGATTCAAACTCGTGTTTCTGACTTATCTTAAGTCCAACCCTTAAGTGCTTGTAGGGAGCGAACGGTTTGTCCTACAGAGCTCCACGTGGTCTCAAAAAATTCTAAAACTTCAATGCTTTCTTAAATTGAAGGAAAAACAATACCTTAATATCGACAATTTTTGAGCTAGGGCGTTTTTAACGCTTAAAAGTGACTGAAATCAACCAAAATCTTTGGGGCACAACTAGATCCCAAATGTAGCCTACATACCAAATTTCATCAAAATCGGTCCATGGGAGCTAAGGAAAGTGCCGCGTACGGACGGCCAAATTATTATTCGATTTTTGGATTCTATGTACCTTGAAATGTAAACCAACAAATTTTGAGGGGGGGGGGGGTAGAATTTTTTTCTTGGTCCATTCCAAAGATTCATTATTGAAAATAATAAAGCAAAATCAGAAATAATGACAGATTCGGCCGAGCTATTAATTTATTGTGTTGAGGTTTGTCATTTCATGATCCTTGAACATGATCTAGTTCTCCATTTCAGCCATATTTAGTGGTTTTAGTGTAGAATATGGATAGATGATTACCAACAAACGTGTTATATTACGGTTTACCGATTGACTGGGGTTTTCCCCTTAAAAACGTGAATCATCTAACATAGGTTCCTCAAAAAGTATGTATTCAGCCATTACCCACTACTCTTGCAACATTTTGGGAATCAAAATTGGATCAGTACAATAAATTATTTCCGAGTAACCTTTTTAGATTGAAAGGAAAGTTGCAACCGAAATTCAATAAGTCTCCGTATTATCACAAAAGCACCGAAAAGTTCTTTTTCTCCATTAATCCTCGAGGTAGTATCAAAATTTATTACTGGCCTCCAAAGTACATTTCCCCGTTCCCCAAGTGGTATAGGCGGACTTTCGGAAAAAGGAAGAAATACGGTTGTCAATAATTTAATTTTGGCCTCTTAGCTGTCAGGCCTCGAAAAAGAGAGGAGCAGTTTGATGATAAAGGGAAGAAAGTGGAGACTTTATTGATCGAACACTATATTAATGTGAACCACATTTAGAACTTGCAACAATAAATTGTTACTTGTACAGAATTCAAGGTGTGGTGCGGAAAAAAGTCGGTCTGGGTGGGCAGTAAAACTCCTTAAAATGGAAAAACATGGACGAGTAGAATCAGTTGGAGTTGGAATAATTATGAATCTCGTACAATATTGTAATAGAATGAATTTCAGTTGACAAACAAACTTCAATTCAATTGAGAAGTCGTTCCTGAATGGGTTGATGATTTTTCATTATTTTAGTTGTACCGTGGCTCGCATCCTGTCGATGGAATTGTCATTTATATCTAGTTAGTTTACTCGAGAGGGAAGTCCACTTCAAAGGCTTGTTCCGCAAGTTGAACCAAAATGTCGAGGAAGAGTTGAAATAATTTTATAGTTGGTTCACACTAAGCGGTGTTCACACTAACCTGCAAAAATCGTGATCTACAAAATTAGGATTAGCATATATTAGGGGGGGGGGAGTAGATAAGAATCGCTCAACCAAAGATTTTCTTCATATTTCAAAGCACAGCAACTATGTAGATCGACCCAACAAAACGGACTGTGTCAATTGATCGGGATTGTGGTCAAATGGAAATATACACCTTCCTCGCCGAGCTTTCGGTAAATTTATTACCTTCTTCAGGGCCTTTAAAACAAAAAAATCCTTTGAGTATAAAAACAACAAAATTATGAATCGACAACAAATAAAAACCTAATAATAAATATAATAACAGATTTCACTTACTCGAAGGATGTTTATTTAGCGATACCACCAAACGTCAATAAGTAAAGAGAAGGTGGAGACACCACTACAAAGAAACAAGTAGGTAGGTATAGTTTAGAGTTTAGAATCATTGTCTTAGATATAATATAAATTAAGTTAGATTAATTGCAAAATACGGCCAAATAAAAAAAGTTTCTAATAAGTTTAGTAAAAAAAAAAAAAAAAAACAAACAGTAGTAGTAAAGCAGCAGTAGTAGCAGTAATAGTTTAGTAAATAAGTTTAGTTCAATACGGTTGAGGCAGTTGTGTCAATATTTATAACTTAAATGAATATCCCACCCATAATTATAGAAGAATATTGTCTTGTTTTATAGGCCCTGAAGAAGGTAATAAATTTACCGAAAGCTCGGCGAAGAAGGTGTATATTTCCATTTGACCACAATCCCGATCAATTGACACATTTCAAAGCATATTTGAGCTAATTGGGAGACAAAGTGTTTTTTGTGCTTATCTCCAGTAAAGTTAATTAAAGCAAATAATTAATGAAAACAAGTGCAATAGATTATTTTAAAAATCGGAATGTGAACCTACAAGTCAATGGTAAAAGGAGGCTCTAGTAATGACCAATAAAGGCTGCTAAGCCGGTCGTAAAAAATTCTTACCAGTGCTGCTGTAGGTTTGTAGCCATTTTCGCCGCTTTTTCTCTCACTTAGATCAGTTGTTGATATTTTTAATCAGTAGGTACTATTCCGTGTACTGGAAGCTTGTGAAATGCAAATCAGATCGAATTAAATATCGTTCACGACTCGGTGAAAGGTGAAATGTACAGAACGCGATTGCGTGCCTCCTTATCGGACTCACAGGCGTCGGTAAGGCTGAGACCTCCCGGAGCCCTGTACGACCAACCGTATGCTACCCATGAGGGTTTGAACAAAAAAGAACTGAAACAAGGTTGGGGCCCTAGGAGGACTCCTAAAAAATAGCAGTGCAATCAATCGCGAATGTGGATTTCTCTTACTTAAATTTATCAATGTAGGTACACAACTAGTCGTCCGAATGAGAGAATTTCTAAATCGTGATGGGCGAAAAATGTGAAGAATAGGTTGCAATGATATCAGAAACTGTTCGTACAAAACTCGAAACAACCGATGAACATATTGTAGAGATACTCACTATAGCATCACCGACAGAAAGCACTAGGAGATAGTAGCACCCTACTCGGTATTGATGGCGGAAAATGGAGAAGAGATATAACATTCCCAAAGGTAACCTGTGGTTGGCGGCATACATAATGAAGGTATATTTGAATTTAAATTCATGTTGTAAGAGGTTATAAGAACTTTGTAAGTAGCATTAAACTTATCAAGTGGTATTTTTAAACGAAGTATCTACGGTACTGTCTTCCATAGTATCTCTTTCCTGTGTTTGGGAAGTAAAAGCGTTTTCCAGACGCCAGACCTCGTCAACAATATCAGTCTTTGTGAATCAAAATTTGTTTTAATGAAATTGAAAACGTTCCCTTCATTTCCATCTTTCTTATATGAAAATTCCGTTTACCAACTCAACCCGTACATTAAAATAGATTAAAAAATCTGTGATACACATAAAAAGTGAAGAAGAATATTGTTGAGCCACCTCGCCGGTATCCTGCATGTCCCATTGGAGGAATCGTTCTGACAAAATGGAACTAAAACTTGATCCAGTGATAGCTTACGTGAGTAGGTTTAAGTAATTGTTCTAAATTAAGTCATGTCTATTGGTAGTAGCTAGGTCCCTACCCATTTACTACGAGTATATCATCAGCTGAAAAGCCTGCTAAATTCAGGCAAAAACAAATCGTAGATATGTGAAAAGAAAACCGTAATACCGTGACCGTGACATAAAATGCCTACAACAAAATTATATTACACTTAATTTATTAAATAAGAAAAAAAATTGATATCTCGACCTGGAATCGAACCAGGGTTTTTCAGAAGATCGGGGAAGTACACGTACGGTTGGGATTTTATGTATTAGTGGCAGGTAAGATAATTTAGTAGGGTAACAGTTGGTTTCTACTCAGATTCAGGATCCTAGTAGTGATTCCATAACCAAAGATCGTGATTGAATTTGAGGGTTCACCAAAGATCATACAATCATGACAGAAGGTTGGTAAAGAGTAACACCGTCCTTCATAGCCTATTCCTAATTTTGGTGGCGGATGTCTAGTTAAATTTTATTATATTACTTCATTTTGTAAGCTCAGAAATTGATTTAGTTAATTCACCCTAGAGAACAATGATTCAAATTATTGAAAATGAAAGATAAAAACGTTATGATATTGCTTCATTTCTTCCTACAACTGAAAATTGATTGAAGATGTGGATTTTAACCTTGAAATACTAACATAAATGCTACTCCACCAATACTAACAATGCGCCTCTGAGGCGTACAATGTTCCAAAAGCCCTTCAATTGATGTCAGTTGACCACATGTCGGTATCTATTATATTGGCCTGGTACATAGTACCTATTGGAAAGAATGTAATTATATTTGAAAAGAATTTCTTTCAAAAGTCAATTTCATCATTGGTGATGTGTTCAAGAAGTCAAATTTATTCACACTTTTGTCCCCCAATCAAATTTTGCATCTAATACTTAGGCGTACTGCTTTACTCACTAATAGATGACATGCCAAGAAAAAAACGCTTTTGACGGAAGGCAAACCCTTATTCTGAGGAATACCTGCGGTGCTGGCAGAGAAGAGGACGTCACGTGATTGCTCACTCATTCATATCAACGTATACGCTTGCGAGGCGCCTTGTTAGTATTTCAGGGTTAATTATTCGATTCATCAAGGCTCATACAAACTTTCTCTCCCTTAGTTGTTGGGGACTGACGTTTTGAAGGTCCCAGTATGTATCTGCTAGAATCATCTATAACAATTATGTTATACGGAGAAGCTATGTTCAAAGGCCGCTGGGCAGACTTTTAGGTCCAGGGAAGCAGCAAGAAGTATTCAAAAGACATCGATTGCTTCCAAGAACAGATCATGGCTAGTACAGTAACGGCTCTTTATTATAGTGGGCTTTGAAGGTCCCAGTATGTATCTTGATAGGATCATCTATAACAATTATGTTAAACGAAGAAGCTATGTTCAAAGGCCGCTAGGCAGACTTTTATTAGGTCCAGGGAAGCAGCAAGAAGTATTCAAAAGACATTGATTGCCTCCAAGAGCAGATCATGGCTAGTGTAGTAACGGCTCTTTGAGTCGATCATGTTGAACTCAACTCTCCATCCGGACCCAGTTTGGGATCTACGATACACGGACATGTTGGAAAGAGTACAGAGTGGCTTTTACATGCGTTTACTTGGTCTTAAAAAAATGCCCCAAGTAGTAACCCGTGCCAGTTCACCCATGTAGAAATGTATAGCGCTGTATGGCTCAAAAATACATTACCTATCTATCTATCTAGTTGAATAGCATCGATATGAAGTGGATTTTGACTTGGAATAACGAAGGGCCGACCGCGGCCGATCAATTCTATTGTGACCTAATTCGATTCCTCGCTATTATTTTCATCCCCGGGAGACGACAGCCTCCCTTCCGCCACAACCGCCTGTTTCTTGCAAACCATCGTCTCTTCGGGTTCAATTTTGGGATTTTCGAGAGAAATTTCAAACCCCTCGTCCCCATCAGTGCAGCTCACCAGAAGGGAGAGTATGGTGAATGGACTTTTGTACAAGTGTGTCAAATGTAATTTTTGAGAGGTGGGGCTTGCCTTGTATCGACCCCTGTGGAGGGAGAGCCACCAGCGCAGTCTGGCGGCAGAGCTCCTACTCCGTACTTCTATCCGCACAACGAGCACGGCTGTGCATTACTTTAATTTTAGTGGCTCTGCCCTTTTTTACCTTTAGTTGAAACAAAGTTTTTCCGTCACCCAAGGAACCGCCCTTTCCCTCCCGAACAGTTCGTCGCAGTTTGCCACAAACCTTCCCCCTGTAAAGTACGGAATAAACGTTAAGGGCGCGGCCAGCTGAAGTTTAGAGCAAGTGAACGCGAGTGGAATATGACTGCCATTTAGACTGGAGGCCCTCGGTCTGAGTCAAGGCCCCTTCACGGTAAGTTAGTGATCAAATTTCACATTTAAACACCCTAAACTACTCGAATATGATACCCCAACACACGCACGACACATTTTTACCCAAAAACCTTCCAAACAATAATACTTTCCTGCACATATCTCCCGAATTGATATAATATTGTAATACCCAACTTGCAAATACCAATAATTTCGGATCCTGCCCAATTTTTCAACGTACAAAGCATGTTATTCGTCAAATCACTGAACAAAAAATACCCAATATTCGGTGGATTCACCTACGACTTCCAGATTTGTCTTGTCCTTACTATATAACACTAAACAATCATTAGGTACCAAACGAAATGCAAACCAACTCTCGAAAGAAAATCCTCCGTCTTTTCAGGAATTAACGAAAAAAAGGTGGAAATCCCAGATATTAGCTGTGGAGGGTAGTTTAGCGTCAGGCGCTTGCGCACTCCGGCCACCACCTCAGGTGACCCACTGACTACAAATGAATTAATACGGCCGAATCTTCGCGTTTTGTGCAAATAAATTCCTCCTCAATAAGATTTATCAAGAGATCCGACCGTCTCGGGTAAGGAAAGAACGTTGAAATTGCACGACGAATTCGTTTTATTTTCTCAATTTCGACTCGATCGTTGGTTTTTAGAGGAAACCCTTTTTTCACCCGCTTTGCTCCAGTTAGTTGGTCACTTTCTCCGTACAATGCGCTTCCATTGCGGCAAATTGAAGCATCCATTTCGGTTCACTATGTTTTAAAATAGGGAAAACCACATTTAAGAAAAAGATTACACAACTTTAGAAGAATTTTTTCGACGATTGTACCAAAAAAATTATCTTTTACCTTCTCACTTTCATATTACTGTTTAAAGTCGAAAAGCTTTCCCCATTTAAACAATATTAGTACACCATTGTTTTGTGCTTTTTCCATGAAGAAAACCCGAGCAGATTTTTACTACTTTGATCTCCCTGTACGTTCCAGAAAGTACAAACTCATGCTAAAAGTTTATCGACACTTTCTCCTTAAAAATCGTGGTATATTTGTACCAGTGGTTAACCAACATTGATGAGCTAAGGGGATTAATGAACCATATAAACGTACATGTGAAAAATAAAACTTATCTTGTTTAAAAATCTGGTAAAATGGTGACATTCGTATATATTTTTCTTTCCGATTACAAAAACATTTTGAGGAGGCTTAGAGACATTTTTCAAGTCACGTAGGAACTTAATTTGAAAGAAGTGGATATTAGGAAGTAGGTATACATATATTGCAGAAAAAAGTTTTCCCAGTTAAGTGGTACAATTATCTCTCGCAAGTACTCGTTTTAACATGGACAAAGAATTTAATGGTTAGATAATAATTTCGATGATCATGAATACTGTAAGGATGTTCTGATACAAAAAGAGAAGTCAACTTGGATATGAAACACGAAATTTTCTATCTAGTTTTGTAGTTCTATTGAGGTTTTTTACATTTAGAAACAATAATATGATTGAAAATTCTTTCCGAAAGATGTCAAATTTTCAAAATTTTTGCTATTTCCACACAAATTCCCTATTGCATGATTTCAAGAGAAATATTTTAAATGCATCCACACGATCTGTAGGTTGATGTTTTCTCTAATGTACCTCCGGATTTTCATGAACGATTCTTTGTGCCACCATGAAACATATTGGTGGTGTCACCATGGTGCCAGGACCCCAGAAACAGAGTATTTTGGATTTCTGAGAGGTTTACCTTGAATACCTTGGGGCATTCCAAAATTGAAAGATGAAAGTTCAACGTTACGACGTATTACAGATGTGGTGCCACCACACCACAGCCTCTGGCACCTTTGAGGGAGATAGAGGGAATCGAATTTGCATGTTGAGTATCGATCATGGATTTTAATTAAAATGCTGTGCGAATTCGAGGCTCGAATATTATGGTGGCTAGTATAGAGCGGGAGGGAGTCCACTATTTCTGGCTCAAAATACTAACTAAATTATATTGCGCGAAACTGTTTTGTGCCGTAGAAAGTTGATTAACCCTCCAGTGGTAGACCTCTTCTCATCCCGCAACTGGCAGGAGCGCGGCGCACTTTTGGTACTTCCTCCCGACTATATCAATATTTATCATATTTTTGAATAGTTTTTGGTCTGAATGTTTAATGAATTAAAAACATTTGGATAAAAACAGTTTTTTTACCATTAATTTTCCATCAAATACTAAACGTTTTTATATCCCCAGAGTTGCAGTTACCAGTAGTGAGGAAGGTGGTACAAAAGTTTAAGAATTTTGATGTTGAAATGATAAACGTTCACAATGAATTGGAAAAAGTCTCTGGGTTGGAATATTCCGAATTTGACCTCAACCCACTGCAGCCATTACTTGGGGTCAGCAAAGCGCTCATTTTATGCAAGATTAAAAAAAAAAACAAAAAAAAAACAGCGATTTGACATTCTGACGGTGTTGTGCAAGAAAGCGACTCTTACTAACCCCTGAGTGGGTTGTGGGACAGAGAGGAGGGCAAGGTCCTGCATGGAGGTAGTTTATGGGAGGAAACTGTGAATTATAGCCCTCAGAAGGGCCAATGTGAACCACAGTATTCGAAAAATGTATGTTTTATCGCTTACTGGTTGAAATTGAACTAATCCTCATCGTCCCCTGGAATGCAAGGATTACTAAACAATTATGTTTTTTTTTTGGCAAGTTTTCTCCCACTCTTTCACTCTATAAACTATTCAATCCAGATCAATTGCATATGGACACGTCTGCACTACTGAAATTACAGAGTTATTGAACTGAAAGAGTTCGAACTCTACTAGTACCTATTGATTGGGAAGCGTCAATATATTGTGTTCAAGATCACCTCAGAGTTATCAAAAATGATGGTGCTAATGACCTAACGTACCAAGTTACACACCTGAATGGTGCAATGTACAGATAAACTGCTAGTTCCTGTGATGATGATATTACCTTGTAGTTATATGCAACCCCATAATATTGTCATCTGTTCCTGGATTTCATGAATAAAGAATAGGGATGTCCGGTACTTCAAAAGTATCGAATAATATCGTATCGATACATCTGGAAAGTATCAAAAAGTGATGAGAATAGCATCCATGATGACGCCTTCGCGGTGCCCGTGAGTGGCCTGCTAAAACTCTCTTCTACATCTGGCAACATTTCGGGACTTTACAGTTCCTTCATATTTCGCTCATTCAATACATCAATGATATGTAATATTGCTAAATGGATTTTATTTTAATATTCAGTTGCAATAATAAATCACGTTAAAATAAAAAAAAGTCCACCAAGTGGGTGTGGCACATAGCTTCCTCGTATCCATAACCCGATTATATAGATGAACCGATGCATATTAGTTAATCTCAAAATGTCCATTTCTAAGTACCTTCCACTACCCTCATAGGGGACCATCTACACGCTAATCTGAACGATCCTGAGAAATTTCGTCGAAATACAACTGAATCATTCAATCCCTGAAAATGTCATCGAAATCGAATGAGGATTGTAGAAGTTATGGCTGTTACAAGAAATTCACGTTCGCGCATGCGCAGCGACTGAATCATTCAATCCCTGAAAATGTCATCGAAATCGAATGAGGATTGTAGAAGTTATGGCTGTTACAAGAAATTCACGTTCGCGTATGCACAGCGACTGAATCATTCAATCCCTGAAAATGTCATCGAAATCGAGTGAGGATTGTAGAAGTTATGGCTGTTACAAGAAATTCACGTTCGCGCATGCGCAGCGACTGAATGATTCAATCCCTGAAAATTTCATCGAAATCGAATGAGGATTGTAGAAGTTATGGCTGTGGCATGGATTTCACGTTTGCGCATGCGCAGTGGCTACTGTCAATCCGGGGTTATGATTTTCATAGGAACCATCTACAACTTAATCCGCATAATCCTTCAGAATTTCATCGAAATCGTATGAGAGTTGTAGAAATTGTAGGCTGTGGCAAGGATCTCATGACACATAGACAGACACGAAACCAAAGGTCTGAAACGTAAAACGCGAGTGGAAATTTCGATTTTGGAGAACTTCAAAAGTGATAACAAAGCTTCCGCTACCTTGGTAAATTCGGAAACAAAATTTAAAAAATTCAATTCATTAGTAACATGTATTTCAAAAATATCGATTTTTGGGTTTCTGAATTAAAAAGACTCTGTTGGAGGTCCAGAAACTAGTGCATGAAGGTCAATTCTATGCT
Organism: Apolygus lucorum; assembly: GCA_009739505.2. Lineage (NCBI taxonomy): Eukaryota > Metazoa > Arthropoda > Insecta > Hemiptera > Miridae > Apolygus > Apolygus lucorum. Next base: position 41,309,761 of record CM019179.2, read on the forward strand.
TGCAAAACTAGTCGCGAGATGGCGACTAGTTATTAATATTAGTGGAATCAGTGTCACATCTGAGTTAATCATAGAGACGGCAACGATATATCGATATATGAAATACATCGATATTTTACGTTTGATATATCGATAAATTGATATTGATGTTGAGAACCGATATTATCGGTCAATATCGATGTATTTACCGATAATGACAATAGGTACCTACAATAGGAACGTAATTTTACCGATGATATCGCGATATAAAATGAATGGATGAGAAGGGTCGCCTGTACCAGTGAAAAGTATTCCAACCTTGGTAGGTACCTACGTGATCGATTCAACTCAAACATGTGTACATGGATGGTTTACACCTACAGTTGTGGCGCTCAAAGCTCAATTATTTGACTTGTAAGCCAAAAGTAATGGAGGTGCGTCTAAATTAAAACTACCTAAAACACGAAGTGGAGCAGGTTATCACAACAATCTATTATTTTAACTTTTGAAGGACCCTGCCACAGTATAACCCAGTCAATTTATAAATATAAAATTGCAATGGCGAGGGTATCTACGATTTTTTAAATGTATATTATGTTGTTAAGACCCCTTAGGGTAGTTTTATCCCCAAATTCGCAACGCCTAAAACCCTGTGCTACTGACAGAGTGTTCTGAAAACCATGACATTTTCGCACTTTTTTTTAGATTTCTAACTATGATAATTTCGATAATTCATATATTTACTTCAACCGGTTTTCCCGAGTAGATCTTCAAATACGTTGAGTAAATCGATATATTTCTTCCCAAATGATGTCACTAATGTCACTAAAAACTAAACAAGTTTTTCCAAGTACTTCTTCCGATATATTTGATTCGATTTGTCATCCCTACATACCTTGTAACGTAAACCATCAACCAGTTTTTAGGACGTCCCACAGTAAGACTTGGGCGTCCTTATGCGATCGATCTGGGGTGAAGTTGGACAACACTCAACAGAAAAAAAAAATAACCACACAGTAATCCGTTTTAGACCATTCTGAATCCAAATCCGCGAAAAAAACCATAGGTGTATGTCTGTGTGTGTGTGTATGTGTGTGTGTGTGTGACAAAATCTTGTGTCGTCTGCACAGGCCTTAGTTCTCAACCGATTTTCCTGGTTCTTTTTTTGTTCGACGCGGAAAACTATCTAGTTGTGCACTACGTCGCCGGAATTTCGAATTTTGCCTTTTAAGGGGGGGAAAGGGGGGGTTAATGCTCAAAAAACGTGCATTTTTGGGCATAATCTTGTGTCGTCTGCCCAGGGCTTAGTTCTCAACCGATTTTGTGGTTCTTTTTTTGTTCGACGCGGAAAACTATCTAGTTGTGCACTACGGCGCCGGAATTTCGAATTTTGCCTTTTAAGGGGGGGAAAGGGGGGGGTTAATGCTTAAAAAACGTGCGTTTGCGGGCATAATCCTGTAAAATTTGCCCAGGCCTCAATTTCCAACCGATTAGTGAGTTTCTTTTTTTGTTTGACTCAAATAACTTCCGAGTTGTACATAATTTCACCCGAGTACCAAAATTCGCAAGGGGGGGGGGGGGTGTAGTGGGGGGATACTATTCACAAAATATCCGATTTTTCAAAATTTCGGTTCCTTTACTGCTTACTAATTGTACCCAAGCTTTGAAATTGAGGAAAAATTCTCATTATACCTCCGGGTTTTCATGAATTATTCTCTGTAGCACCAAGGAAATAATAGTGGTGCCACCATGGTGCCAGGACACCATAAACCGCATATTTCGTGCTTTTTTTTTGTGTTTCACCTTGAATACGGATGTGAACCTCGACGGACCGCCTACTAAAACTAATAGATGAAAGTGCAATGTTACGACGTATTCCCCCTTTGGTGCCAGACTGGCACCATTGGTGGTGGTTGGGGGGGGGGCGGTGAACTCGAATTCGCATGTTGGGTATCGTAGATCATGGATTTTAAAATGCTCTTCAGATTCGAGGCTCCCATGCCGCTAGAAATGTTTTGGTAGATAATGGTGAGGGGGGGGGGGTCACTATTTCTTGCCTAAAGTAATAAACCAAATTACATCGAGTGAAACAGTTTTATCGCTTACCAACTGGTTAACTGATCTAATGCTTATCCAATGGGACGTCCCCTGGAATGCATGCATTACTAAACAATATGTTTCTAAGTAGATCTTCCGATATGTCAAGTATCCGATATGTCGATAAATTTCAAAATTATGTTAGTATTGTTTTAAAACCTTTTAATTCACCTACCAAGTAGAAAATCCGATATATCCAAATATCGATATATTTTCTCCGATGTATCATTTGATCAGTATATCGATATATTTCATTCAATATGCCATCTCTAGTTGATCACCAAATACAACAGACGTTGAGATATGCCACTATTGCATTGAATAAGCGATTTATCCTTTTCCCTCTAGAGTGTCGCTTCGAAGTTTTGAAAATGTTATAACAACTCCTTTGTTAGTCTTTCCGAGGGGTAATAGTCCCAAGCTGCAAACGATGGGGCTATCAACTGTCCAATGTAGACGCTGATGAATGGATCGCAGAGCGTTAAATCCTGCGACGGGTTTTACGGGTTAGCTATTAATAAAATTATGCTCAGCTGACAACTGTCAATCCACTGAGCTGGCAAGTAAACAAAGGAGACGTGTAGGTGTTTGGGGATGTAAGTGTGTGTGTTTACATTGCCGGAGGCTGATGGCTGTTTACTCTCTTTCCTTCTCCCCTAATCTGTTTTGGAGAAAACTTCGAATTAGGTTTCTTCTCGTAAATCGTTCACCTTTCCATACTTTTAGGTTACTATCGTCGTTTGAAATATTTGTTTATAACGCAGCTTGGACAATTTATTGGGCCTTTCTATCCCCTGTTCATCTTCTTAACCACTTGGTTTTCACCATGATTTACTTTGCAATATGCCTCAGAACAATATGAGAAACCTATTCGCGGAAAGTGGGTTTTAGAACGAAAGATACAATTTCAAGAAATGTGGGCTTCAAGGTGAGAATTTCCTCACATTAAACATTATGTAGAACTAGGCGTTGAGGTTCTGGTTCTTCAATTCTGACAGAACCTCAGCTGCTTCGCATTATCTCGAGCTTTATCAAAATAGGTATATGAGCCTCATCTGGTTCAAAAGAAAAACGCTTTATTATCCTAACGGAGGATGCATGAACTATTTCTGCCGGTGTGGTTTAGACGCTTGTGAACCTCAACATCAAATCAAGCGATCGAGGAAAAAACCTTGTTATAAAGAACTGGTTGAGCAATTTTTTAACTACCTACATTTATAATATAACGTAGGTAACATAATTTCATAATATAACACGATTAAATTTATATAAAATATTACAAAGATCAGTAGTTACTACTGATGAACTACCTGAGCCTTCGGTTTGCCGATTCTTCTGCTTGAAGATACGTCAATACAAAATCAGCCGTTTCGAAGTCCTTTAGCTCACAAATCCGGGTTGTTTTCATCTTAGTTAGTGGCATCTCCTGTGTTTCTACATGGGCCTTGAGGATCTTCAAGAAGGTAGCTGATAAATACTTCTAAGGACATCCTGACTGCCGTACTGTAAAATTAGCTCTTGAAACTCCTCATTCTTTATTATCGTTTTCTGACGTCCCGGTCTCATTAGGATGCAGTTGACCCATTTCTCATTTTATCATTGAACTCCTTCATATATGCGTATATCTCAGTTCTTATGATTCTTTTCATTCAAGATCCGACATCTTTCTGGTCATCTATCTGCTGGTATGCCGTTGCAGTCACCATCGCCATGACTGTCACCTCAAAGCGATAGCAAATTCTGATAATGGGAGGAATATTTTGACATGGTTCTAGAATACAAAGCTCGCCTACGTTCGATAGTTATTAACCGAATGTGCTGTGCAGTAAAACAGCACTTCTGCAACCCTTTTCTGTATAGAAGGGACTTGGTTGAAGAGCTTCTATTTTGCACGTCCTAGATGTTTGATGTAGTAAATCTGTCTTGGCGTTGCTTTACAATAGGTTTGATGTGATAAGGATTTTTGGGAGCAACTACGTGAACTGGTAATAGCTATTCTGGATCAAACATCTGCCAACTGGTACGCTTCAAGGCTCCATATGTTTGATTTATAGTTTTACAGACGAGCATTCGCTGTTCACAGCTAATTAGAGGTGTGTAAGACAAGGTCATTTGGCGGATTCAAATCCCAAACGGTCACTCATTACAGAGACCAGGTCTTTTGATTCCGTTCATCCATTCATTAAATTTACACTCAAGACAAACAACCAACCGGTCAGAAGTCACAAAAACGAGCGAGTCGGAATTGGTTACAATGAGTAGGTAAGGAGGCGATTTGAATGAATCGACTGAGCTAAAAGACAAAAAAGATTGAAAGATCTATTTGAATCGTATGAATCAGTCTTAAGGTGTTTTTGGTCTATCAGTTTTGTCTTTTTAGCCCACAGTTCATTCAAACGTAATTTTTCAGTTGGATGATGGAAGGTTTTCCTTAGAAAACCACTTCCATCTACTTCTTTCTGTTGATACCTACATGTCATTTTCACACATGCATGATCTATGTACAAAAATGGATGCACACAAATACATTATACATCCATGTTGCGGGCAATTAATTTGTTTTGTTGGCCTTCTGCCGTTGTTCTCGGAATTTTTCCGGAAATCTCAATTGTTGGGTTGATTAACGAATGACCGAGTTCATTTTGACAACCCGTTCAGTTCAAACAAGGTCGTTTTGGAGATAAGGTCTTTTCAATACGTTCACTCCTGACCGACACACCTGTACAGCTAATGTTGCTCGGTAACTTAATATGACGATGATGTAACTTTTCCGATATTATTTCTGTCCCATATCAATTTTGAGATAGCCTGTCATTGCATCAGGTAAAGCAGTTGTCCAACGCCAATTTGCACAAGTTCAATAAATATCACCAAATCTCTGGAGTTTAAGGGTTGGAGACTGGCTTCTCTATTGTATGTATTTTTACTGTAGTTGGTTCAAAGTATCAATGGAAGTTGCTGACCTCAGAACGCTACTATTTTCCCTCTAAAATTCCTCGTCCCATCTGCAGCTTATGCATGATTTTCAGCTACAGAAAACAGCCATCCAGGTATTGAAAGATACCGCTTCGGAAGCAAAATTGCAAGTCCTTTTCAGGCATTTGCAGCTGTCTCTACCAGCCTCCTTTAATCAGGACTGTGGTCTGGATACTCATGCTTACAATACGAGGCTCTGGGAGACGTTGAGTGCAAAAGTGTATAACGACATCCTCGACATAGTGTACCCTTAAGCTTTTGTAATTCATAATGAAGAGATCTAATGTTTTCTAAGTGTGTGTCGATATCGTTTGAATTTGGAGAGAAGTTCGGAGCTAGCTTGGATTAACAGAATCCACTACTTGTGAATAATTAATCGGAAACAAATTCACAATCTTTCTTTGTTTTTCAATTCCGAACATTATTCCGAGGAAATCGTGTTAGTATTAATTTATCAGCGGTACCGCTTTATGATATGATCCAACATCTTTAACCGACTAAATCCGTACAACGTACGTTTGCGCATGTGCAATGGCTACTATCAGTCCGGGGGTGATGATTTTCCTAGGGGACCATCAACACGCCAACCCACACAATCCCTGAAAATTTCATCAAAATCGGACAATAACTTCGTATGGTTATGCCCGTTACAAGGATTTCATGACAGACAGACAGACACGTAACCAAAATTATTATCTTTGCTATTCGATGTGAGAAATTTGTACGCCTCACCCAACTTGGTAGCCATTTTCAATTGAGAGAAGCAGCTCTCGTTGTTCTAATCTCCCGGAAACCTCAGAGTAGTCTCCTTGTCATTCCTAAGAATTTTGTTTCACCGCCATCGAATATGAGAAAGATTTTAGCGGATTTTCAAGGAAAATGAAGCTATTGCAATGACCTTAAAAGTCTCAGAATGGACTTTTTCGAGAAAAAAATTTCACTGAAATCCGTTTTGGAACATTGGGGGTAATTGATTAAAAATTGAGAATTTGTTAGTGGCACAGCTAAATAATATGATCAAGCACTTTTCCAATATATTCTATTGGCCTATGTTTTTTTTGTGGAAGCTATACTGACATCCAATTTGGCAGACTTTTGTAGTGAATATTGACTCTCGAAATAAAGGCATTGTTTTTTTTTATCACCAATTTAATGTAGAATTGACAATCGAATGAGACCGCCTAGAGCTCTGTAGGACCAACCTTTCATTCCCTATAAGGACTAGAAGTTGGAACGAATAATAAAGGGAAACATGAGTGTGAATCGCGAAAGAATGTTCACAGACGGAAATTGGCCGAATCTCCGAATGCGACCTTTTTTGCTTCCGAGTCTACCAAGGTAGCGGAAGCTTTGTTTTCACTTTTCAAGGATGAAAAAAAAAGTTCTCCAAAATCAAAATTTTCACTCGCGTTTTGCGTTTTAGACCTTTCTGAACAATTTTGGTTCCGTGTCTGTGTGTCTGTGTGTCTGTGTGTCTGTCTGTCTGTGTGTCTGTCCGTCTGTCATGATTTCCTTGTAACGCGCATAACTATACGAAGTTATTGTCCGATTTCGATGAAATTTTCAGGGATTGTGCGGGTTGGTGTGTAGACGGTCCCCTATGAAAATCATCATCCCCGGACTGATAGAAGCGACTGCGCATGCGCAAACGTGAATTCCTTGTAACGGCCATAACTTCTACATTTTCCATCCGATTTCAATGAAAATTTCAGAGATGTTACAGATTAGTATTTAGATGGTCCCTTATGGAAATCATCATCCCCGGACTGATAGAAGCGACTGCGCATGCGCAAACGTGAATTTCCTTGAAACGGCCATAACTTCTACATTTTCCATCCGATTCCAATGAAATTCTCAGAGATTATGCGGATCAGATTGTAAATGGTCCCCTATGAAAATCATCACCCCCGGACTTATAGTAGCCGATGCGCATGCGCGAACGTAAAATCCGTGTAACAGCCGTGCGTACGTCAGAACCTCAAATTCTACACATTGACTGTCTGGCGCCCGTAGCACATGTACAGCGAGCCATTTTGACAAGTGAGAGGTCATGGGTACGATTCCCAGCCGTGTCAAGATATTTTTGGATTTTTTGAGTAGTGACCCACTTACATTTTTCATCCGAATTTGATGAAATTTTCTAGGATTATCCAGAGTAGCGTGTAGATGGTCCCCTATAAGGGTAGTGAAAGGTACTTAGAGATTGGTGTTTTGAGAATAACTACTATGCATCGGATCATCTATATAATCGGGTTATGGATACGAGGAAGCTATGTGCCACACCCACTTGGCAGACGTTTTTATTCTTCGAATAGAATTTTGCGTCACTCAGTTCGGTTGCGCGTGAATGAAGGCGCCCACAACTCTCGGATAAAAGTGTTAATGCAGTTGTGGGTAGGTAGATATTTACTTTCTGTCAAAATACGCTTTGATGATTCGGTATGTACTGGAAGGTAACAGGGTGTGCGCCTGGGTAGGTAAAAACTGTTTATTGTTATTTTTAATCTAAGGTAGACCTCATTCTGAGAATTATGGTACCAACCGCGACCTTCTAGCGTGCGTAAATCTTTTCCTATGAATTTTTAAAGTTTCGACCGTTTATAACGTCACAGTGGGCTGGGGGGTTCCGCCCAGGCGAGAAGGGCGCGTGACGTCATAAACGGCCGAAACTTTGAAAAATATTAGAAACAGATCTACTCACGCTAGAAGGTCGCCGTTGATGCCAAAATTCTTAGAATGTAATCTACTTTCGATTAAAAATCTTAAAAAAAAATCAAGGCGCTTCCCCCATTGGAAAGTAGTGTTCTTTGCAGGCGGGTGATCTACACAGAAAAAATGAACCGTGTGTAATAATTTGCAGCGTTTTTTGTTTATTATTTTCAATAATGAACCTCTGGAATTGACCAAGAACATTCCCCCCCCCCCTCCCGAAAACAAGGTGGTTGGCTTACGTTTCAAGGTACGTAGAATCCAAAAATCGAATAAAAAACAGCAAATTATTACACAATGGTTTATTATTTTTCTATATGGATCACTCGTCTGCAAAGCCACCAACCATCCAACAAGAAGAAAAACATCAATCGCATTCCGGTCACACTCGTGTTTCTGATTTATCTTATGTTCAACCCTCAAGTTCTCATAGAGAGCAAACGGTTTGTCCTACAGAGCTCCGGGTGGTCTCCTTCGATTCCAAAAATTGAATACTATCTTAAATTGATTGAAAAATAATACCTTCATATCGAAATGTTTTGAGTTAGAGCGTTTTCAAAATTGCCACCCATATTTTTCAACCCTCAGATGTGACTGACATCAACCAAAAGCTTCGGAGCAGAACTAGACCCCAAATGGAGCCTACATACCAAATTTCATCAAAATCGGTCCATGGGAACTAAGGAAAGTGCCGCGTACGGCGGACGGCCGGCAAAGTTTTGCATGGAACATGCTTTAGTCTAGACCTAACAGGCAAAAATTGTCACGTTTTTCGGGAACGGTATCGAGTCGTCGGAAATTTTGCTTAGTCGTTGATACGTAACTAAGGATCGTGTAACGCGGTGTAACCTATGGGAACACGCTATAGCCATCACCTAACTGGGCAAAAACGTGACGAAACTGTGCAACGAAAGTAGCCCGGGATTTTGTACTGATTTTCACTTACAACCGACCCGTTTCTAGGGAACTGTATCGCCGTTAGTTTTCATCCACGAAAATCGTTCGCCACTCGTTGAAAGCCCTCAATTCATGCGTAAATTATATATTGCCCAAATAGCTGTAAATATGGACGAATCTGAGATGTACCTCTGATTTAAAAGAACTGTAATCAACCAAAAACCAACATCGATTTAGTGGATTACATTCATGTTGTTGGTTGGCTTGGTTTTGGTTTTGGTTTATTATTTTCAATTATGAACCTTTGGAATCGACCAAGAAAAGAAAATTTTTACCCCCCCTCAAAATTTGTTTGTTTACGTTTCAAGGTACGTAGAATCCAAAAATCGAATGAAAATTTGGCCATCCGTCTGCCGTACACTACTTTCCCCACTTAGCATTGATCGATTTTGATGAAATTTGGTATGTAGGCTCCATTTGGGGTCTAGTTGTGCCCCGAAGATTTTGGTTGATGTCAGTCACTTCTAAGGGTTCCAAAATGAATTCTGAAATTTTGAAAACGCCCTAACTCAAAAAATTTCGATGTAATGGTATTGTTTTTCCTTCAATTCAAGATAGTATAGAATCTTTAGAATTTTTTGAGACCACGCGGAGCCCTGTAGGACAAACCGTTTGCTCCCTACGAGAATGTAACGGAGAATCCGTCTCTTCATTTCTCTCCTTTGCGTCACGTGCGTTGGGACAACCTTAAACTATCACAAATTATGATTTTGACATGGATATGTTTTAGATCTGGGGGTCATTCCAAAATTTTCGACACACAAAACAATGCTACGTTTTTCGTCGTAGTTTTAATACGGTTGGTCTTGCGACCTGGGATTGGTCTCATTCGATGCTGCGTGAAAAATTCTATAAAAATTGGTGAGCGTTTCGAATTTTGATTGATTATTTTGACAATGTAAGGTCATAAATATGCAGAGTTCGGGAGAAAATCATAAACCAAGTAGGTAACGGGTAAGTGGTATGATTTTTAGGGAAAATCGTAAAAAAAATTGGATTTTTAGGGAAATCATAGAAAAAATCATAAAATTGTATTAAAAAAAAAAATTGGTTGCCTGTAAAGTCGGTATACGGGCGAAAGTTTTATTACGTGACAACGACTTTGAGTGGTAAAATAATTTTAATGTTAATATTCATTCGTATAGTAGGAAGAAGGATAATATTATTATTATAATAAATTTTTTTATTATAATAAAAAATTGTATGCAGGCGCCTAAATAGAAGCGCAAGACATGAACCGGTGTGTATGCCTATCTCTCTCGCTCTGTCTCTCTCGCTCTTAGGCGGAAGAGAGAAAGAGCGAGAGAAGTGAAAGGGACGCGTGCCTCTCACTCGCTCTCATTGTGAGCGCATAACGTGAGCGGAGCAGTTTCTTGAAGTGTCACCCGGCAAACCAATTTATAAGACGTTGTCACGTCAATACGAATACGGGGGAAAATCGTATTCAAAGTGTGAATACGAATGTATTCGTATTCATATTCATATTCATACCTGTATTCGTATTCATAATCATAAAATCGCAGATATGATTTGTATTCATAATCGTATTTATGAATACGAATTCTACCATCTCTGTTCTTTTGAAACCTGACAAGCAGGAAGCTCACATTTCCAAGTTCAATTGGACGCTGGCGCCGGGAAACAAACGGTGTCAGGTTGCGTTGACCTCCTCTTCAAGGAAAAAGGACCAGCGAGTCCAGAACCAGTCAGCTCTGATAACATCTTTATGACCGCCCGGCTATTGAGGTCAGGCCATTGAAAATTGCGATCGGCCGATTTTTTTTTTGTTTTGTTAACTACACAAAACGAGAGAGAAAAACCCCCAGAAAAATAAGGGGACGGGGAATCGGTCCAGGGCCAGAAAACGGGGGCAGATCGATGGGTTAGATTGCGATAGGGGTGGAAAGGAGAAGGGAAAAGAGGGGGGGAGAAGGTTCCCACGGCAAGCGAGCGGAAAGGAAAATCCTTGAGAAGGAGCCGAGCAAGTGAGCGGCCGCGAGGGGGAGTGTTGCAATGCGACATGAGCCCGCCCCCGCCGACAGACTCACCGGCTCTTCTTCCACCCCCCCCCCCACCGTCCTTCTACATCCCTCCGAACACGAGTTTCTCTCCTCGGAATATTCACGTTTTTTTATGGTTTATTTAAAGAAGGAGGGAGAAGCACATTGCAAGGAGAAAAGAGAAAACGGGGAAAACCTGTGATCCACAGAGAGGTTTTCGCCTTGAAAGGAATTTTGGGGACATCCAATCTTGTCAGTCGCTTATAGCGAATTTTCAAAAAAAAAAAAAAAAAAAACGTCTGCCAAGTGGGTGTGGCACATAGCTTCCTCGTATCCATAACCCGATTATACAGATGATCCGATGCATAGTAGTTAGTCTCCAAACACCGATCTCTAAGTACCTTTCACTACCCTCATAGGGGACCATCTACACGCTAATCTGGACAATCCTAGAAAATTTCATCAAATTCGGATGAAAAATTAAATGAGTAGATGTATGTGATTGGATCAAAAAAAATACTTAGCCTCGGCTGGGATTCGAACCCGCGACCCCTGGGGGACAGTTGAAGTCATGGCTGTTACAAGGAATTCACGTTTCCGCATGCGCAGTCGCTTCTATCAGTCCGGGGATGATGATTTTCATAGGGGACCATCTACAACCTAATCCACGTAATCCCTGAAAATTTCATCGAGATCGGGTGGAAAATGTAAAAGTTATGGCTGTTACAAGGAATTCACGTTTCCGCATGCGCAGTCGCTTCTATCAGTCCGGGGATGATGATTTTCATAGGGGACCATCTACAACCTAATCCACGTAATCCCTGAAAATTTCATCGAGATCGGGTAGAAAATGTAAAAGTTATGGCCGTTACAAGGAAATTCACGTTTGCGCATGCGCAGTCGCTTCTATCAGTCCGGGGATGATGATTCTCATAGGGGACTATCTAAATACTAATCTGTAACATCCCTGAAAATGTCATTGAAATTGGATAGAAAATGTAGAAGTTATGGCCGTTACAAGGAATTAACGTTTGCGCATGCGCAGTCGCTTCTATCAGTCCGGGGATGATGATTTTCATAGGGGACCGTCTACACACCAACCCGCACAATCCCTGAAAATTTCATAGAAATCGGACAATAACTTCGTATAGTTATGCGCGTTACAAGGAATTCATGACAGACAGACAGACAGACAGACAGACAGACAGACAGACAGACAGACAGACAGACAGACAGACAGACAGACAGACAGACACACAGACACGGAACCAAAATTGTTCAGGAAGGTCTAAAACGCAAAACGCGAGTGGAAATTTTGATTTTGGAGAACTTTTTTTTTTCGTCCTTGAAAAGTGAAAACAAAGCTTCCGCTACCTTGGTAGACTTGGAAGCAAAAAGGAATGTAATAAATTCAAAATTTTGGTTTATTATTTTCGATAATGAACCTTTGGAATCGACCAAGAAAATTTTTTTTGACCCCCCCTGAAAATTTGCTGGTTTACGTTTCAAGGTACGTAGAACCCAAAAATCGAAAACTGCAAATTATTACACAGAGGTTTATTATTTTTCTGTATAGATCACTCGTCTGCAAAGAACACGGCTTAGCCATTGTCACCACCAACCAACATGAAAAAAACATCGACCGGATTTTGGTCAGCTAAAATCTGAAGCTAAAAATTGCTAAGCTAAAAATTGCTATGCTGAAAGATGATGAGCTGAAATTTGCAGCTAAAATTTCAGCTAAAATTGCATCCAAAAATTGCAGCTAAACAAATTGAGCTAAGATTGCAGCTAAAATTGATAAGCTAAAAACTTCTAAGCTGAAAACTGCTAAACTACAAATTGCAGCTAAAATTGCAGCTAAACAAATTGAGCTAAGATTGCAGCTAAAAATTGCTAAGCTGAAAATTGATAAGATAAAAACTTCTAAGCTGAAAACTGCTAAACTACAAATTGCAGCTAAATGTATAGCTAAAAATTGATTTAGTCAGCTCTTCTTCCACACCCCCCCTTCCTTCGACATCCCTCCGAACACGAGTTTCTCTGCTCGGAATATTCACGTTTTTTTATGGTTTATTTAAAGAAGGAGGGAGAAGCACATTGCAAGGAGAAAAGAGAAAACGGGGGAAACCTGTGATCCACAGAGAAGTTTTCGCCTTGAAAGGAATTTTGGGGACATCCAATCTTGTCAGTCGCTTTTAGCGAAATTTCAATAAAAACGCTGAAAATTATTACACGAAGGTTTATTATTTTTCTATATAGATCACTCGTCTGCAAAGAACACGGCTTTGCCATTGTCACCAACTACCTACATGAAGAAAAACATCAATCGCATTTTGGTCAGCTAAAATTTGAAGCTAGAAATTGTTAACTAAAAATTGCAGCTAAAAATTAATTAATAAACTATAAATTGCAGCTAAAAATTGCTGACCTAAAAACCGCTAAGCTAAAAACTGCTAAGATAAAAATTGCAGGTAAAATTGCAGCTAAAAATTGCTGATCTAAAAATTGCTAAGCTAAACACTGCTTAGCTAATAACTGCTAAACTGAAAACCGCTAAGCTAAAAATTGCTAAGCTAAAAACCGTTAAACTAAAAATTGCAGGTAAAATTGCAGCTAAAAATTTCTAAGCTAAATACTGCTAAGCTAAAAATTGCTAAACTAAAAATTGCTAAGCTAAACACTGCTTAGCTAAAAACTGTTAAGCTAAAAATTGCAGCTAAATCTTGCTAAACTAAAAATTGCAGCTAAAAATTGCTAAACTAAAATTTGATAAGCAAAAAATAGTTGAGCACTAGGAGATGAGTTGAATATCACATTCATACCGAAAACTATTCAAAAATATGATAAATATTGATTTATTCGGGAGGAAGTACCAAAAGTGCGCCGCACTCCTGGTTCTGCCAGTTGCGGGATGAGAAGAGGTCTACCGCTGGAGGGTTAATTAACTTTCTACTGCACAAAACAGTTTCACGCAATATAATTTAGTTCAGAAATAGTAGACTCCCTCCCGCTTTATACCAGCCACCATAATATTTCTAGCGATATGCGAGCCTCGAATTCGCACAGCATTTTAATTAAAATCCATGATCGATACTCAACATGCAAATTCGATTCCCTCTATTTCCCTCAAAGGTGCCAGAGGCTGTGGTGTGGTGGCACCACATCTGTAAAACGTCGTAACGTTGAACTTTCATCTTTCAATTTTGGAAGGTGGCCCCAAGGTATTCAAGGTAAACACCCCAGAAATCCAAAATACTCTGTTTCTGGGGTCCTGGCACCATGGTGACACCACTGATATGTTCCATGGTGGCACTAAGAATTGTTCATGAAAACCAGAGAAAACATATCAACCTACTTGTGATCGTGTGGAAACATATGCAGGGTGTTTCACGACGAGGTTACACCCCCTTCATTTCCCCAAAATACAGCGTAAAAAATTCTTCCCAACGCTATCGGACCAACGCTATTCTTCATGATTTTTTGTGAGGAATTCAGGAAAAAAAGTCTGCCAAGTGGGTGTGGCACATAGCTTCCTCGTATCCATAACCCGATTATATAGATGACCCGATGCATACTAGTTATTCTCAAAACACCAATCTCTAAGTATCTTCCACTACCCTCATAGGGGACCATCTACACGCTAATCTGGACAATCCTAGGAAATTTCATCAAATTCGGATGAAAAATGTTAGTGTTATGGTTGTTACAAGGATTTTACGTTTGCGCATGCGCAGAGATATCTGTAAATTTTAAGGCCTTGATTTTCATTGGGGACCATCTACAACCTAATCCACGTAATCCCTGAAAATGTCATTGAAATCGGGTAGAAAATGTGGAAGTTATGGCCGTTACAAGGAAATTAACGTTTGCCCATGCGCAGTCGCTTCTATCAGTCCGAGGATGATGATTTTCATAGGGGACCGTCTGCACACCAACCCGCACAATTTCTGACAATTTCATAGAAATCGGACAATAACTTCGTATAGTTATGCCCGTTACAAGGAATTCATGACAAACACACAGACGGACAGACAGACAGACACGGAACCAAAATTGTTCAGAAAGGTCTAAAACGCGTGTGAAAATTTTGATTTTGGACAACTTTTTTTTTTATCCTTGAAAGCTGAAAACAAAGCTTCCGCTACCTTGGTAGACACTAACTTCATTTTGGTTTATTATTTTCAATGTTGAACCTTTGGAATCGACCAAGAAAAAACATTTTTTAACACCCCCTCAAAATTTGTTGGTTTACGTTTCAAGGTACGTAGAATCCAAATATCCAATAAAAATTTGGCCGTCCGCCGTACTCGGCACTTTCCTCACTTAGCATTGACCGATTTTGATGAAATTTGGTTTGTAGGCTCCATTTGGGGTCTAGTTGTGCCCCGAAGATTTTGGTTGATGTAGGTCACTTCTAAGGGTAGAAAAATGAATTTTGAAATTTTGAAAACGCCCTAACTCAAAAAATTTTGATATAAAGATAAAGATAAGATATAAAGAAGATAAAGATAAGAAGAAAGATAAGAAGATAAAGATAAAGATTTCCATCAATTTAAGATAGTATAGAATTTTTTTGGACCACGCGGAGCTCTGTAGGACAATCCGTTCGCTCCCTACGAGAATTTAAGGGTTCGACGTACGATAAATCAGAAACACGAGTGTGAATCGCAAGGAGGCCTAATCTCCGTTCAAATTAAAGCTGACTGAAATGCGATCGATGTTTTTCCTCATGTTGGATGGTTGGTGGCTTTGCAGACGAGTGATCTATATAGAAAAATAATAAACCATTGTGTAATGATTTGCATTTTTTTAAATTAGATTTTTGGATTCTACGTACCTTGAAACGTAAACCAACAAATTTTGAGGGGGTGTTAAAAAAAAAATTTCTTGGTCGATTCCAAAGGTTAATTATTGAAAATAATAAAACAAAATTGGTTCGGGTATGAATTTTTCATGAAATTTGACGTAGAATCCGAATTTGTAATAAAAAAAAGGTGGGTTAAGTATTTTATAGTAAGTAAGTAATAGCGTTGGTCCCGATTTTTACGCTGTATTTTGGGGAAATGAAGGGGGGTGTAATCGTTTTGTGAAACACCCTGTATAATATTTCTCTTGAAATCATGCAGTAGGGAATTTGCGAGGAGCATGTTCCACGCTAAAACCAAAATGAAGTTAGTTTTGACATTTTATGTCTTTACTATGGCACATAAATGAAAAATCGTCACGCGGGCCTTGTAACGGGGCATTGTCACGAGGGGAGCGTCACGCGGAAATTTTCTGATGATTTTCACGTACAACCAATCGTTCCTAGGGAAAACTAACTTCCTCATTTTCCACCCCACAAAAATCGTTCACCACTCATTGGAAAGCTCTCAATTTATTACTCATGGTACACGGTCCCTAATATGAATGCACCTGTACGGAAAGCTGAATTATGCGCATGAATTATGCGCACCAACATACGAGTATGATGTGAGCAACAAATGAGATGTCAACATGATCGTGAGAGGAAAATAGGTATCTCCATCCAACAGATCCCTTTAAAGCGTTACGGAGGCAGGGTCAATGGAGAATGCTGAAGGCGCCTGAGTGGTCACTGATCAGCTGAGTGAGCTCCAAGGCCATTTCCTCTCCTGTTGAACGCAGGAAGCTGACATTTGAGAGGCAGGGTAAATGGAGAATGCTGAAGGCGCCTGAGTGGTCACTGATCAGCTGAGTGAGCTCCAAGGCCATTTCCTCTCCTGTTGAACGTAGGAAGCTGACATTTGAGAGGCAGGGTCAATGGAGAATGCTGAAGGCGCCTGAGTGGTCACTGATCAGCTGAGTGAGCTCCAAGGCCATTTCCTCTCCTGTTGAACGCAGGAAGCTGACATTTGAGAGGCAGGGTCAATGGAGAATGCTGAAGGCGCCTGAGTGGTCACTGATCAGCTGAGTGAGCTCCAAGGCCATTTCCTCTCCTGTTGAACGTAGGAAGCTGACATTTGAGAGGCAGGGTCAATGGAGAATGCTGAAGGCGCCTGAGTGGTCACTGATCAGCTGAGTGAGCTCCAAGGCCATTTCCTCTCCTGTTGAACGTAGGAAGCTGGCATTTGAGAGGCAGGGTCAATGGAGAATGCTGAAGGCGCCTGATTGTGCACTGATCACCTGAGTGAGCTCCAAAGCCTTTTTCTCTCCTGTTGAACGCAGGAAGCTACATTCGATTCATTTAAATTGCCCAATCGTATTACGTAAAACACTCCGTTGTGCGTGGCCAACAAGCTGCGGCATGAGCGTGATTGTTTAAATGAATGTTTACGTACATTACATCGCAACCATCAACGAGCACAATCAAATTTCCACAAACAAAAGTACAATACGAGGTTTTATATGAAGGGGAAAGGGGGCGCAAAGACATAAAATGTCTCTCGTGGTTGCGTACTTGTACGAAAGCTGTATCCACCGTTTGTGTTTTTTCATCTTTCTTCCGCCTTTCGAGTTTCCTCGCTGTAGATACGCATAAATATAACTTTTCTGAGAGGATTCAGATTGCGGTTGGATCTGAACTCCACCCAGACCAAACACGGTTTTGAGTTTGTTGGTGGGAATTACTATCTTGAACGTATGAATATGAATTATATCTGAAATCAAAGAGAAATTCACGAAACATGACTCTTATGGCCCATAAATTGGCACCTTCAAGTTGACTCAATTTCTTCAATTCTTTGGGTCCAATTCCGATTATAATACCACCTTGTAGGAATAGTCAAAGAGAAAAATGGCGACCCATTTGAATAGCTTATTTCGAGCTTCGTAAATTAGTAGGAAGCATGGAAGACTCCGACGCCGCCAGAGCTCCCACACCTCGAGCTGTCGGAGGTCGGCAATCGATACCCACATTTAAAACGCGATTCTAGAAATAGAGCTCTATATTGACTCTTATCGATTCAAAGTTGTTCCGTCGAACAATCACCCGCCAGACCGAAACTGTTGAAAATTCAATGACATCTCGATCGATATGTTCGCCTTGGTTTCCTCACCGAGTTGGCTCGTATGAGAGCGCTCCAGATTATGCCCGGAGTTTATTTTCCGCTGGTTGACTGAAAACTGTTGATCTTACAGTTTCTGAAAACGAGCGAACTGAATCGATTTTTACCGCGTTCAGACCACCGTTATGAATTTACTTGGTGATTTTCTTCTTTCCACACTTTTCCCTTTTTCTTGGTGGTTTGTTTTCACTCTTTTCTAGCACGCAACTGGTTATTGAAAATTAATGAAAGAGCTAGAAGTACTTATAAGGACTGGTTCAGAGTATAATGTCGTTTGGAATATGTTAAAATGTCTTTCGATTCGAGCTTGGCTGTCGGTTTTCTAGGCAAGTAGCTCAAGCAAATCGGATAAATAAAATTGAAGAAAAAAAAAAAAATTTTTTACAAACAAGCTTTTATTGTTGGTTTATTCTGCCGTCCTTAGCAAGAAGAGCGTATCTTGGATTTTTGCGATTTTCAGGTTTTTGCATATTTAGGATCTTTGGAGTGTTCTGCACCTTATGATACCTCATTCATGTACCTATGGGTACGAAAAGGTACACAAAAACGCTAGTGAAAAAGGGCGTATCTCTGAAATTTCTTGAAATCCTTAGGCGATTAGGCGTATGTCGTTTTTCTTAAGCCTAAAAGGCGGATATCATGCCGAATACCTTTGTCTACTAAGCAAGAAAGCCGTATCTCCTGAGATACGGCTTTTTTGCTTAGCAAAAATTCGAAATATGTTCTTGGCAACCAAAATGCTTAGCGGGAAAGCCGGATCTCGTAGGGTGCTCGCTTATTAATGATAAGTCACCAAACAAACTGGGCTGGAGGCCCATCACCGAACTTTTCCATACGATCAAATTTAATAATCTGCGTGAGGAAAGAAGTAGTGTAGAAACAACTAACGAATCATGTTAAAAATCCCGGCTAAAATCTGCCAGGAAACCGCTTGAAGTGCTTGGAATGCTTAACAAAAAAGGCGAATATCTCGAATATCACCCTCATTTACTAAGCGGAAAGGGCGTATCTCCTCTGAATTGGTTGAGACGTGAATTACCATGGAAAAAAAAGGCCGTAGTAAGTTGGAGAATGATTGGACCTACCGTATGATGTCCCGAAAATGGGGTAAAAGTATAATTTGTGACGACCCTACATTTTAAACGGGACAAACCAATTGGTTTGTTCCCGATTTGTTGGAGCTACGCCTGTAGAGATATCCGATTCATAGAGATATGAATCGATATCCTCTTCAGGCCGGCTGATTAATCTAATCACTGGTTTGAAGGGGTAGGGTCGTCACACCCTCCTGCAGACTAATTATGATCAATAAAGTGAATTTCAATCTGAAATTCATCCTATATTGTTACAAATTAACTGGACGCGAAACTTAAAAAACGAAAAGTGCTTGTACTGAAAATCTTGATTTTCGGAGATGCGCCCTTATTGCTAAGGACGGCTGTATTATTTTCAATAATGAATCTTTGGTATCGAACAAGATAAAAAAAGTTAACCCCTCTCAAAATTTGATGGTTTACTTTATAAGTTCATTTTATCCTTTAACGATAATTTAGCTTCTTTGACAAAAACAAAAAAAGTCAGCCAAGTGGGCGTGGCACATAGCTTCCTCGTATCCATAACCCGATTGTATAGATAATCCGATGCATAGTAGTTAATCTCAAAACACTAATCTCAAAGTATCTTCCACTACCCTCATTGGGAACCATCTACAACCAAATTTGCATATCCCCTGGAAATTTCATCGAAATCGGATGAGAAATGTGGAAGTTATGGCAGTTACAAGTTTTCGCATGCGCAGCGGCTAATATTCGTCTGGGGAAGATGATTTTCACAAGGAACTCTCTGCACGCTAATCTGAACAATCCTAGAAAATTTCATCAAATTCAGATGAAAAATGTAAGTGTTTTGGCTGTTGTAAGGATTTTACGTTTGCGCATGCGCAGTGGCTACTGTCAATTTTAAGGCCTTGATTTTCATTGGGGACCATCTACAACCTAATCCGCATAATCCCTGAAAATCACATCGAAATTGGGTAGAAAATGTGGAAGTTATGGCTGCTACAAGGAATGCACGTTGACGCATGCGCAGCGGCTACTATCAGTTCGGGGACTATGATTTTCATAGGGGATTGTTTACAACCTAATCCGTATAATCTCTGAAGATTTTTGGAATTTTTTATCCTTTCCCAGGAAATTTCGCGTAAAGATGCGCGTTCCACATTGTGGTGACCAAATGCTTCCGTTCTGGATCTCCAGAAGCGGTCGCTTCTGCATAGAAAGTGTTCATCGGAGTCATCTTCCTGTTCACATAAGCACATCGGTGAAATTCGATTGTCCATGATTTTGAGCAATCTACGAAAGTCGTTATGCCCCGTTAGAATGCCTATCATTAGCCTGATGGTATTTTGACTTATAGAAGTGAGCCATAAGGCATGTTTAGGATCATGCGAGGTGATAAGCATTCTGGTCTGTCTTCTTCTGGGCAGTTTCCTTGGAGAGTATGTTAAGATCCTGGGATTCCCATTTTTTGACCTTTTCTTTGCAAGCATTTTTTTGAGATGCCAATTGCCGGAGAAAGTCCTATGAATTCCTCCTTCGAACCCTCTTTTGCCAAAATATCGGATTGTTCATTCCCAAGCTGGTTTGTATTTCCGGGTATCAATTTCATTTAAATTTTGTTTTCAAAAAGCCAGTTATTTACTGACCTTTTCGTTTCCCACACCAGTTTTGAGGTGGTGATGGGATTTTGAAGGGCTTTTATGCTTGTTTGGCTATCAGTAAAGATGTTTATTTTCTTATTGCTGATGCCAAGGTCTACTAATGTCATAGTAAATTTGTTAATTGCAAGAATTTCTGTTTGGAATACTGTTGCATATTTGTCTAAGCTATAGGAATTGATTACCCTGAGGCTGGGTATATACACACCTGCTCCAGAGGTGGTTTCCAGTGTATTATCTATTTTGGAACCGTCGGTATAACAGTTAATAATTTCTACCGGGTCGACCGGTTTTTTTTTATGACTCCAGTCTTCCCTACTTTTGACATGAATATGTCTTAGTTCTGGGGGTCATTCCAAAATTTTCGACACACAAAACAATGCAACGTTTTTTTTTTCTGATGCTGTTGAACGCAGGAAACTGAAATTTGAGAGGCAGGGTCAATAGATACATACTTCTATACATCATCAAAGTTGATGATCACTGATCAGCTGAGTGTGCTTCAAGGCCATTTCCTCTCCTGTTGAACGCAAGAACCTGAAATTTGAGAGGGCGGGTCAATGGAGAATTCTGAAGGCGCCTGAGTGGTCACTGATCAGCTGAGTGAGCTCATCATTTAAATTGCCATCATAAGACATATTCATGTACAGATGTATCTGCATGCAGTGTACTCGTAGATACTCGTTGTTGGTTATTTCAGTTTAGCACTGCTCTACTACTAAAGTATTATTTTTTGTTATTTTATTCTGTTCTTTCATATTTGAATAAAAGTTATATTGCGATTAATCTTCTTTTTATTAGGGATAAAAATTCCATCGAGGCATAATTATGTCCCAGATGTTATACTCCCTCCCCGTTTTCAGAAAATTTTGTCCCTTCGTTATAACGTTACTAAGATGAACAAAAATTAAAAACGCTCACTCGTATTTAAACAGACATTTTTTTTTCTTTCAAAATTTCATAATTGGTAGTTAAGGGGTTCACTCAACTTGGCAGCCGTTTCTCAATCAATCTCATAATGTGAAGGGTGTAGGTTGATCTAGTGTTTATTGGATGGCGACATTTAAACCTAGGATTTCCTGTATAGAAAGCTAGAAGCTTACTAGATAGCTTCGAAATTTAAGGCTATCCCCAACGATATCCTCAAATTTGAATGTACTAGGTAAATTATAGGAGTTAAGGCAGTTTAAATGACAAACAATCGTAAAATTGAAAAAACAAGGAGTTATAAAATTTAGTATCAACATCTTTTGTTGGAAATTTCTTGTGGAATCAAACCCTGCAGTGTTGACCAATTTGAGTGAGGACATCCTGAATACCATCATATTAGAAAGTGTTTCAGAAATCGTTGAAATTGTCAAAAATTGATTTTGGTGAAAAAATGTCAAAATTTCCCCATGCTGTAAATATTGCTGTCATTCCGATGGCTTCATTTTCTTCGAAAATTTGCTAAAAATCTTACTTTATTAGGGTTGATTACTGCCCACCCAACTTGGAAGGCGTTTTCCAATCAATGTAATTATTTATGTGAAGGGTGTAGGTGTCTTCTAGTGTTTATCGGATGACGCGATTTAAACCTAGGATTGCCTGTACAGATAGCTAGAAATTTACTGGATAGCTTGGAAATTTAACGGGATTTGAGCCAGTTTTAATGACACAAGGTCGAACACATGGAAAAATCTTATAATTGAAAACACAAGGGGTTACAAAACTTTGTTTATCTCAAAACTGGACTTGAGATTCAAGAAATTTTTTTTCTTCATTTTGTCTGTATGAGAGTTTCAGTAACATAAACGTTGACGGCTTTTTTACTTGAGAGAAATGGGTTAGGTGACTAGTGTCATGAACCCACTCCTCCTGCGAGGTTAATCTTATAACAGCCTGTATGGAGAATACCATTGTTAGTGTATCACTAAATTAGTGATCACTAGTGTATCACAACTAATCCAAGGATAATTAGTTTGCTTCTAGGAGGTACTGCGAAATGTACCACTTATCAGCATACAGGAAAGTCGTTCAACTTTTCTCAAGTGATTGTTATTTGATCCTGGCCACAAACCTACAACTCTTAAGTGCGAACCATGTTACGTTAATCATCGTCGATGTTATCTTATCATCTCGTTAAGATAACTTGTTATCGTATTGTTAATAACCAAATCTTATCTGGACCAAAACCTATCCGTAAACAAAACAAGTAGTAAATAAAATTATAATATTCTTGAATTATATTATCAAGAAACTATCCAGATCACTTGGGCAAAGCTTGCATGTTCAACAAAAGTGCTCTGAAAGATACGCGTAACTTCTATTTAAATCCCGTAATTGACTGAAATTTGCATTCCATTTAGAACGCTCCAATTCTGGCTGAATACTAACACCTGACCTCCTTTCCCAACACCTCGGCTGGACACTCGCCGGCACGATGCCAGAATAAATTTGAAGCTGAATAAAACTAGATCGAGGGCAGCACAAGGTTTTCATTTCTGCTTAGTTTCAATCCATTTTGAAACCGGATGGTGCCCACACATGAAGGCTGATCTCTCAGGAAAGCTGACATGTGAAATTTGCTACTTTGAATTTGCGTGAGGCTTTTGGTTTATTATTTTCAATAATGATCCTTTGGAATCGGCCAAGAAAACATTTTTTTTAACACCCCCTCAAAATTTGTTGGTTTAGAAAGATACGGCCAAACTTCAGGGGTCGATTTTACAAGTAATTTACAACAAGAAGTGCCTCGTAGACTTTTTTTTATGCTTCATTTTCGAGTTTTTCAGTTTTTAAATTTTGTTGTCATGTTCGACCTTGTCTCACTGAAACGATATGTGAACATTACGGATGCATTTCTTATACATTTTGAAAGTAATGAAAATGTCTGAAAATCGCCGACCAAACTACTTAGCGAAAAGAAGATAGAGCTTGAGGGGGTCTCAGTTGGTTACGGTTTGTTTTCAATATTTAGGGAAATTGAAGGCGCAAAAACTTGAAGTTGTACTTAAATTTGAAATTTCAAAGGATTTTGGAAATTCATCTGTGCACGGCTCTAGGAAATTGAAAACTGAAATATTGCCGCCGGAATCATTAAAACCGAACAATAATTGCCAAAGAAAAATAGGAAAAACTACTGAATAAACGGGTTTCCCCCGTGTTTTTCTTATATTTTTCTGGCATTTATTGGTCGATTTTGATGATAAGCTACATTTTATGGGAAAACATAACTAAATATAACGGTTTTTCCCATTTTTCTCTGGCAATTATTGGTCGATTTTGATGATTCCAGCGGTAATATTTCAGTTTTTCAATTCCCTAGGGCCGTCCACTAATGAATCTGAGGGAAGGTACGATATCCTATTAAACGTTCGTGGGGACATCAGTGAGTGGAAGAAGAGAAGCCTTGATGCTGTAAACCGCATTGATTTTGCTCTACAGTAAACGGGTGAAAATCTCTTGAGAGTTTCGTAAAAAAACTCAAAAATTGCAAAGTTTTACGTTTGGACTAGAAAAAATCTAGCTAGATGTGAGGTTAAAAATGTGTGTTGTAGCTCATCTGATGGTAAATTTAATGTTTTTTTTATCAGTGTGATCAGATTTGAATTTGCATAGAAAATAAGGGAGTTATAGTCATTTTAGTGAGACAAGATCGAACAAACGAAAAAAATCTTGATACGTGAAATAACTCGAAAACGATGCACCTAAACAAAAATTTCTACGAGGCACTTTTTGTTTGAAAATTACTTGTAAAATTTACCCCTGAAGTTTGACCGTATATGTCTCGGAAACCTTGTATACTTAATGCGGTCTAAATGTAGTCCGAATCTGAAAAAAGTCCGGGATTGTGGGGGTCTCCTATTTATTTTATCAAAAGTTAGAGTGTGCTCAAATAGGCCGATTTATCTTCAAATTGTTTGCCTATAATTTCATTGTTACTGAATCAGCAAGAGTCACAACGCATGTGTGAAAACATAATCAGGAGTTAATAGTGTATTCACCGATAAATACATTCTTGGTCAAATAAGTAAGGAAAATATGATGTCTTCTATGTCTTCCTGGTAAGTTGAGCTTTTCTGATTCCATCGTTTCTTTTTTTAACGGCCATTTCATGTCAAATCACCCGAGGTGACATTGGTAACAGTGGAAACGGTTGGGATTCATTCGTTGGCGATAAAAAGTAATAAGAACGTTTCAAGGACCTGGTGATTATCATTTAATGACACTGACATTATCTGTAATCTTTTAATTGAATGTTGCGTTGGAGAGCAGTTATATGGCACCGTTGCATGCGACCCATCTGATAAAAGAAACTCATCATTTGACTTACTGAACTGACCCACTTTCTCAAATAAGTGTAACAGATAGGGGATCCACATCAGCAGATCTAGGAATTAATTATAATTATATTCATCTGGCCGACGCCAAGCTTGTAACGCCAAGCAGAATTTCAGTTCACTGGAAGTACGGAGCAAAATCCAGTAGGAGATTAATGCCAGTCGTATCAGCTGCGTTAGTGACGATAATCCTAATTTCTTACCTTGGCCCGCCTTTTACACTCTTCTTTGTTTTACGGTCTTCATGAAGGTTGGTAGGTCAGGTTTGAAGAACTAAAGAGCCTTTTAGGGGTTTTGTTCAGCTGGGTGAGCTGTGGGATCGATAAATCAAAATTCTTACAGGACTTGCTAAATACAGAAAAAGTTTACCTACCGCTTTCTACTGGGTGGAAAATGGGGAAAGGGCGATTATGGCTGGAGTAGGGAATTCAAGCAGTAGAGCAGTTGGTGAGAAGAGGGTCAACTGAAGTTTAAAAGTTTCGACCCCTCTTCTTCGAGGAAGCCTTGGTTTACAGCTTATCTTTCTGTAATAGTCATAGCTTCATAATTATTGTAGCTAATGTGCTTCTCCAGTTCTAACCCCAATGCGTCAGCTGTTTTAACCTAATTATCAGATGTTCTATCCATGTAGTCGCATGCTTCCGCCGTTAAATCTAGAGATGGGTAGGGGTGTGTCGGTCCAGGTATTTTCCTGGAACGGTTCCAACGGTTACAGTGACAAAGTTGTAACCGTTCCAAATTACCGGTACAGTTCCATAACTGGTACTGCCTACCGAGGGCGGTCAAATCCCACTCTCATGACATGGATGAAGGAGGCAGTCAAATCGCTATCGTCCTTCTTCCATGCTTATGATCTCAACTTGCAATACAATAGCATCATTCTTCTTGAAAATTCGCTAAAAGGAAGGAATTAGAACAAGTGTTACAAAAGACACAATTTATTATAAAAGATAGTGACCAAATTCACTTATTCAAGGAAAGTAAATTATTCAAGGAAAGAATAATGACGTTGCAGTTTAAGAACTTAACATGACAATAATAAATTAATAATACTGGAGACAACTTATATGCTTACCGGTCCAAAAGATCCCTTCCCGGTCCAGAGCCATTTCAAGATGTCTTATTTATTTATTTATTTAATACGGGCAAGCCCAATTACATTTTAAAAATAATTATTATTTATTATTATACGTCATTCTACACAAGGGAACGTGAATCTAACTGATATAAAGGCTCTTATAGGCTGTGGAACTGGACCGGTAGATCTGGACCAGTAAGGGTCGAGTTTTTGTCACTGCATGGAACCGCTCCAAGTTGATACTCGGTTCCACAGTCCTGGTACAGCTGTTCCGACACACCTCTAGAGATGGGCAAAATGGCTCACCAGAAGAACGGCTCTGAGCGCTCCGCTCATTCAAAAGAGCCGGATCTTTTAAACGGATCAGTGGCTCTTCTAGGCTTTTTTGCCCTCGTATTTATTGTAGAGCTTAACATGCGATGAAAAACGCTGCAAATTATTACACAACGGTTTATTTTAGTTCTTCCCGGAATTTTTTTTTCGATTATTGGATTCAACATAACCTTGAATCGTAAACCATCAAATTTTGTGGGCGGGAGGGAATAAATTTTCTGATGCTTGATTCCAATGGTTCATTACTGAAAATAATAACCCAATAAGCACTATAAAGATGTTCAACAAATCCTTAGAAAACAAGGAAAGACAATAAATGAACACGATTAAAGCAGTGAATGAGTAAGACATAAAAATACAGTTTTTTTAGTAAAACATTTATCAATTTATATGAAGTCTGCATTTTTTTATGCCTCCATTGACAAACCACAATTTAAAAAAAATTCTTAGTAGGTAGTAGTAGTTCTTAGTAGTAAGGTGAAAGAGAATAAATCAACCAATATGTAAGCTTCAATATTAATAAAATGGTAAGATAAGGATTTTTGCTTTTGCTTGGCTTTTGAACTTGTATCAGAAAGCTCCTCACAAAAAATCATGATGTAAAAACCTAAAAGGGAGAAAAAACTACAGAAAGAATCAGAAAGTGGATCACAGAAAACACCGGGAAAATACGGTAAAGTTTGCGACCAAAACTACAATAATGCATAAGCGGTGGTACGACACAATTCTGCAAAATTGTGTTATTTGATCGACTTATATTGTATTTTCCCTCTGAATTATTGTAAGGGTTGGCAACAGTGAGCTGAAGAAAAGGATGTCCGAATTTTCCCGAACACTACTTATCTCAAAAGAACCGAAGATCGAAAAGCCGCCGTTCATTTATTTCCACTGGATCTCAAAAGATCCAAAGATCGAAGAACCGCATTTATCATTGTTACTGATCCGCAGTTCACCCGCTCTTTCGAAAAACCGATCTTCACCAAACCAGCACTGAGCTCAAAAGATCCGAAGAGTCACGGTTCATTTTTACTGACACGTGGTTCACTCGCTCTTCTGAAAGAGTTGGCTCAAAGAGCTGGTTCATTATTGAGCGACCCATCATGTCGTGTTCTATTTCTTAACAATAAGTTTCATAATATTGCTTTCTACAATATCATAGTTTCCAACATGAATGTGTATTCTTTCGGAAGTATACTCACCATACCATCACTTCTAACTAGGCAAATCAAATATGAGCTTGACAAAACCAGAAGAAACATAGAACGCAGGATTCAATTGAAATAGTAATTTCGAGCTTCGCGTCGAGTATACTGAATGTTACTGGGGTAGGCAAGACCCTGGTTTCAATCGGAGGTATTCATTACATAATATTTCCAAAATTTTAATGACTTCCAATTAATATCTCAAGTCAAATAATAACACCTATATTACACGGACCTCCAGAGGTACACCTACTGAATTTGAAACTTCTTCTAAATGTTCATAGTCAATTCTTCAAGACTGTAATGGTTGTGTCAACTTCTCCAAACATGAAGGTTTGTTGAGCATAACGATAGTTCCTCAGACTTGAGCAGTACCAATCTGAGCGCCACAGTGTTCAGCCTCTTGAGAAGCTAGACAGAATAAAACAATCTGTCCAAAGTCCTGGAATGTTGTGAGCAGCCCAATACTCACCAACGAGAGCCTTCCTAGGCATTCAATGTCAATTTCAAGACTCAGAACTACGTATAGAGCGGGTACCGTAATTGACCCTTGATGAATCCCTCTGACCTGACTCATCACTGGTGAGAATTGTAATACTGGGGTCGATACATTGCCTTTTCGGTGCAGGTGAGAGAGGCAATGCCCTGGAAGCAGACTGTACTATTTGCTGATGGAGAAATACCTGTCTGTGTCATCTCAAGGAGTATTAAGTAAACTATTTACCAACCTTACAGGAGTTGAAAAGTCTCGATCCCTCTTCCTAAAAGAAGGATCACCCCCTCTGGACATAAATGTACGTTTGAACTTATTGGCGGTTCCAACTTGACCACCACTTCTAACGAGACTTATTAAATATATGCTCGAAACATCCAGAAGAGATGGAGAAAGCGGGATTCGGTTAAAATAGACATGTTGGGTTTCGCATTAATGAGAGTGCGGCAGCGCGGGTGGGGTAGGCAAGGCCCCGGTTTAGACGCTAGGGGTATTGATTTAACCCCTTCAACCCCCTCCGGCCTTCCACATCAACCTCGTACGCTCGCTGCAACCCATCCCCCTCCCGCCATCTACCGTCACCTTGGCAACTTATCCACAACTACATTAAATACTCAACCTCCATCGATTGACAAAATACGAAACGAAAATGGGAAGTATATTTTGTGGTCAAGGTGGAATGGAGTGTAGTGGTTTGATAGTAACGTTAGTCTTGAGTTTGGTGTAATTTGCTTATCCCTTCTTGGCGAATTCAGTTCGAGGTCGAACCTGATTTTCCAGACTTAGTTGAAGCTCTTTGGAAGATTGGATTTTCGAAACTATCAGACCATCTCTGCTGAGCTATTTTCTGCGACAAATACAGTCAAAGAGGCAACCGTTATTAAAGAACAACAACATTTCAAAAGGTTGAACAGTTCAAACCCTGGCAGCAATAAATTATCAAAATTCTTACATAAATGAACATATAAATCTCGAAGTCTTCCGTCTTCTAGACAACTCCAACGTCGTTCGGTGACTTGATGAGACAAAACCCCTGGACCTAGTGATAAATTGAGACACAGTGTTGTGTTACCTGTACTTTGGAGCATAGCCACTGGGCTGTTGACTCTACAAACTGTTTAATTAAATTTTGAAAGTAAATTAACTAGATGGGATCCTTACGTGCTCAGTTTCTAGCTATGTTATTAATATTTAATAAATAAAAATATCATTGAGAAAAAAATTTTAAACAAAATTATTGCGTTTGCAAATTTCATCCGTAGACGCGACGTTTCAGAATCGAATAAATAATAAAAAAATATCGAAGACAGATTTGAAATTTAGTTTCTCTATTAAAACACGAAAAATTAATCAATAAATTACGTAAGTATTTGAAAAAACGCTGCAAATCATTGCTCAAAGGTTTATTATTTTCTGTCTAGATCATCCTTCTGTATAGATCACTGGTTCTCCATCAATAGCACCTACCACCATCTGTATTCTCCCTTGACCTTCCCTCTCAAATTTCAGCTCCTGCGTTCAATAGGATTGAAAATGGCTTCGGAGCTCACTCAGCTGATCAGTGAACAGAAGAGTGAAGAAGATCTCCTCGAATGCTGGAGACGCCTGGAAGAGCACTTCCATTCAATAGGATTGAAAATGGCTTTCGAGCTCACTCAGCTGATCAGTGATGTGAGGAGTGAAGAAGATCTCCTCGAATGCTGGAGACGCCTGGAAGAGCACCTCCATTCAATAGGATTGAAAATGGCTTCTGAGCTCACTCAGCTGATCAGTGATGTGAGGAGTGAAGAAGATATCCTCGAATGCTGGAGACGCCTGGAAGAGCACTTCCATTCAATAGCATTGAAAATGGCTTCGGAGCTCACTCAGCTGATCAGTGATCTGATCAGTGAGCAATGATTTGCAGCGTTTTTTACCTACAAACATTGTTTTACCTACCAATTT
The DNA here is from genome assembly GCA_009739505.2 of Apolygus lucorum. Classification (NCBI taxonomy): domain Eukaryota; kingdom Metazoa; phylum Arthropoda; class Insecta; order Hemiptera; family Miridae; genus Apolygus; species Apolygus lucorum. The sequence continues at coordinate 41,339,595 of CM019179.2, forward strand.
TTTTTTACCTACCACACCTACCTATTGGTAGGTACTACCTACCACACTATAATGGCTTCACACCTTCACAATCAAGTTTATTAGAAAGAACTAAACGCTTCACACTCGATTCGAAAAATAGAAAGCTTGATATGGAAATTTGATTACTGGTTACGCAGAAGGCAAAACTGTATACAAATCGAAGAAATGTACAGCGATCGCATTTTAGTCAGATAAAATTTGAACGGCGATTAGACCTCTTTTGCGATTCACACTCATGATTCTGTTTTATCGAAGGAAAACCTTCAAATACTCGTAGGGACCGAACGGTTTGTCCTACAGAGCTCCGGGTGGTCTCAAAAATTTTTAAAAATTCTGTACTATTTAAAATTGGTGAAAAACGATACCTTTATTTCGAGAGTTTTCGAGCTAGGGCACTCTTGAAAATTTCAACCCTTAATTTTCACCCCTTAGAAGTGACCTACATCAACCAAAAGCTTCGCGGCACAACTAGACCCCAAATGGAGCCCATATACCAAATTTGAACCAAATCGGTCCAGTGTTGCTAAGAAAAGTGCCGCGGACGGCGTACGGCGGACGGCGGACGGCGGACGGCGTACGGCGTACGGCGGACGGACGGAAATTTTTTTATTCGATTTTCGGATTCTACGTACCTTGAAACGTAAAACATCAAATTTTGAGGGGGGGTTAAAATTTTTTTTTTCTTGCTCGATTCCAAAGGCTTATTATTGAAAATAATAAACCAAAACACTTCTAGATTTCCCTAGGATTCTGCAGGTTGTAATTAAAACGAATGACTCCTTACCGACAACTAGGCAAGGCTTGTCCTAAATGAACGAAGGAATTAGCGATTGTGAAGAATTAATAACTGACCAAGAGAATTAACGGATTTTTGACTAAGTAATTAATATAATTGTGAAGAATTTGTAACTAAACAAGAGAATTGACGGATTTTTGACTAAGTAATTAATATAATTGTGAAGAATTAATAACTATTCAAGAGAATTAACGGATTTTTGACTAAGTAATTAATGTAATTGTGTGAATTTATAACTAAACGAGAGAATTAAGGGATTTCAGACTTAGTAATTATTACAATTGCGAAGAATTTATAACTAAACAAGAGAATTAAAACAGATTTTAGAGAAATTAATTACCTAATACAAGAACATTAAACGTGATATAATTATATGTCATTAATAACTGTTTCCTGAAGCAATTGTTTCCTTGAGGAACTGCCAACTTATAAAAACTAAATACTATTCTTACTATGTAATTGCCAACTTATAAAAACTAAATACTATTCTTACTATGTAATTGCCAACCTCCCAGCTGTTCTTGAGTTCTAGAAGCTTGCAACTACCTCACTTTCCTGGCATTTTGTCTGTGAAATCTCACATTATCTACGAATTTATTGGGAAATTCCTACTCACGTATTAAGGAACCCTCAACGTGACTAACTTGTCCAGCAAAATGATTGTTTTGGCCCCTTTCAACTGATCCAATTTCGGTTTATTATTTTCAATAATGAACTTGTGGAATCGAACAAGAAAATATTTTTAACCCCCCCCCCCAAATTTGTTGGTTTACGTTTCAGGGTACGTAGAATCCGAAAATCGAATAAACATTTGGCCGTCCGTCCGCCGTATGCGGCACTTTACTCAGTTAGCATTGACCAATTTTGATGAAATTTGATATATGGGCTACATTTGGGGTCTAGTTGTGTCCCGAATTTCGGTTGATGTAGGTGTTTTCTAAGGGTTGAAATTTTGAAAACGCCCTAACTCAAAAAATTCTGATATAAAGGTATTGTTTTTCCATCAATTTAAGATAATATTGAATTTCTAGAGACTACGCGGAGCCCTGTAGGACAAACGTCGCTCCCTACGAGAACTTAAGGGTTGGACCTACGATAAATCAAAAACACGTGTGCGAATCGCCAAAGGCCTAATCTCCGTTAAAAATTTTTAGCTGACCGAAATGCGATAGTTTTTTTTCAGGTTGGTTGGTGGTAACAATAGCAAAGCCGTTTTCTTTGCAGTCGAGTGATCTATATAGAAAAAATAGACCTTTGTGTAATAGTTTGCAGCGTTTTGTCTTCTAAGTCAACTTGTTAGTAGGTACCAAAACATTGTGGGTGCCCGATATTTAAATCTTTCAAATTATCAACATGAAATTAAAATTTATTCAGTAGGTAAGTCAAATGCATTAAAGAACGTGTTTCATTTGTTTCAGGTGCTGCATCAACAATAGACCTCACCGCCTCAACAGGTAACAACTAAACTTAACACAACTTTTATGCACCTCCAGAGGGAGGTGAAAAGGTAAAAAAGAAAGTATTGGAATCTTCAGAGAAACAAATTGTTTCAAGATATTTCATTTAAAATAGAACCATTTGATTGACACTTAATCAATATTTTCTAGTCGTGGTTCGACTGTTTTTGGAGTTATCTGATGGTGTGAAAATAAGGTTTTTGAGCTGGTTTATAAAAAATAAAAAAAAACACTGGTTTACTGTTATCTATTGGTTTAAAAATTTGCTGGCTTACGTTCCAAGGTTTCGTTACACTTTCCTTAGTATCATGAACCAATTACTATGAAATTGGGTATGTCATCTCCATTTGAAGTCTAGTTGTGCTACTAACTTTTTGGTTAGTGTAAGTCACGTCAGTCGCTTAGGGGAGAAAAACAGGGGTTGCAATTTTCAAAACGCCCTAGCTTGACAACTCGATATAAAAGTATTGTTTTTTCACCAATTTAAAATACAATTGAATTTCAAGAATCAAATGAGACCACTGAGAGCTTTGTAGCACACGTTCGCTGTCTTTGAGGGCTTAAGGCTTGTAATTACTATAAATAAGAAACACGTGAAATGGGCCTGATATCCGTTATAATTTCAGCTTATCAAATACGATTGTTGTTCGTTTTTTAAAAATAAAGTTCCGCGTACTCAGTTTGCTGTGCTTCCTTAGTAACCTCAAATTTCGTAATGAAGGCACCCACAACTCTTGGATTTTGATATTATTGCTAGTAGGTAGTATTGATGGAATAACCGCGTTCTGTGCAGTAAAATAATAAACCATTATGTAATAATTGGGAGCGTTTTTGGTTATTTTTATCCTCCCAACCATATTGACCTGGAGCGCTGAAATTGTTGCTACCTCAACTACATACATGTAGAAACAAACATCAAAATTGGACTTTTATCATTTTTCAGGGACTGATAACAAACTTCAATCAATAATACACATACTGCCATGAAATTTTTTTTGTACGGAATCTAGAATAAAGAGAAAGTTAGCTGGACGTCGAACAAATTTGATGTTTTTCAAAAAATCGATTTTTTGTCTTCCAATACTTTTAGTTCACCTTTTAAGTTGACTGAGGAAACAAACGATCAAACAGGTTAAAAAGAATAATTTGTATACATTTTAGAACTTTTTCCCAGAACGGCTGTCGGGCAATTCATCCAAAATAATAAGCTTTTTCTTATTCTGCAATAATTAACACTATAGTAAATCAAATAACATGTACAGAACTGATGTATTGCACCCTGAGAGTAGGACTTTAACGAGTCAAACTTCTCCAATTTCGGGAAATCATCTCCAAGTTTTCCATTCCAAAGGTAGTTGATAAAATCGTGATTCTCTAGTTCTCATTATTAACCTACTAATTCTCACAAAGTACGACTGCCATCCTCAAAAACAAATTAACAAAAAAAAAAAAATTCTTAGGAAAGTTTTTCCTCAAATTTGAAAAAGTTTTGAGATGTAAGATTCGTTTGAAAAATGGGGTCCTATTTAAATACCTTAACACTACATGAAGATCTAATTAATTTTTCAATAGTAATTCCCAGATGCGATGTCATGAGATTAAAACATTTTTTGCTTATAGAAACTCAAAAATTGGCTGAAAATCAACTCGCAGTGCTTGGAAAGTTCTCTTCATTCAGTATAATTTAGCCAGCCCAGATACTGTTTGTACAGGGTTAAACCTGTCTTCTAATAGGGAAAAGCACTGTGACAGCTCAAAAAGTTTAGATTTTTCAAAGGAGAGTATTCTTACAACTAGAAATAGTAGTGTGATTACTCAAAATAGGCACATTTCTCACTTAATTTCCTCCTTGATCGCAACTGACAAATTATTTGTAACTAGCGACCCCATGTGTAAACTATTGACCTAAGGCTTGTAACGATGCTATCTGTAAGTAGACCTTGTCGAGATCTATCTGCTAATATTTTCAACTCGAAATACATGATTGGATAAACAGGAAGTTTACTCTTGTATCGTCCTGAGTTTAAGTTATTTTTAAAATAGAAGAACAGTAGGAGGCATTGGGAAAACAGAAAAGAGAAAGGAGAAAATTGAGGTCAGGCGGATTCGGCATTAATTCATTTTGTATGCGGACCAGCCGGTCTTTCCGCGCTGTGAAAATGAATACTTACCGCAATCCGCTCGTGACAAACGCTACATTTTTTACACTTCCTGGTATGATTTTTTTTCTCCACAATCGAAATCCGGTTTCGTGTTAGTAATAGCTCGAACAAAGGCATTGCGAAGCTCTCATGTGACCGGATGTTATTTCGATCAATATTAACCAGAGGAAAATCCGCGACAACACGAGTCTAGCGATTGGTCGCGTGAGATGACCTTAACAGTCGTGATTTGAGATTAGGAATGAACTACTCATGCCACATTAAGCATTCTTCGAAGTAGATAAGTGGAAACTGAATGCACACCAATAGCCAAGTCGTCCATTAGTAAGTTTTAATTATATTTCGAAGTCATTGATTATCGTTATTTGAACCGGGTACCGTCTGAATGAGGTTAAAATGACTATTTAGCGTTCCCATGATTATGTGCATCCACGAACTAAAGACTCTTTAAACCATTTTTTAACTGGACCTCCTTGTTTCAGACATCCTTTTATTGTATTTATTTATTTAGTATTATACGGGAACAAATCCAGTAACAAAAATGAGTAATAAGAAAAATTGGCGGTTGTAATACATAATTGAGGAGTTTGATTCCAAAATGTACTAAAGACCATTTTCATCGAAATTGAGTTAACACTTTCCCAGGGTTTTAGGGAGGTAGTTCTAAACAAAAATGCAATCGTTTTGGAGCGAAAGATAATTTTTATTCACTTGAAAAACGAGGGGGAATATTCCGTTTAATTTCAGAAGGTACTGTGGGATTTGTATAATCAATTAAACAATTAATAAATTTCACTGGGTTTTATTGGAAACAACAAGGTTGAGAAAAGTCACATGCACGGTACGAATAATAGATATCTTTTTTCTCGTAAGGTTAAGTTTAGATAAAGCTATCTTCTTCCACTTCAATTTATGTCTATAGTGACAAGTCACTGAATATCGCCACATACTCCCCTCCCAGTGCAAACGGCACTGAAGAAACGTGCAGGGAAACGTGCAGGGAAACGTACTGAACGTCCTGAACGCGTCTGGCGGCTCTGCTGCATGGGCTGCTGTTGCTGCACGTCCAGTGGCCTCTTGTTCTCAGGCTTGTTTGTAGGTGCTGTTTGAGGCAGTTCAGGGTTACAGTCAGTCATTCATAAGGTAGGCTGGTTTTGAGTCGATCAATCGACACTGTTTGTGTCCCTCTAGGCGTTATGATGTCAAATGTCTAGCCCATCCATGTGCTGACCTACCACTTGTCCTAATGGTAGATGCTTCGGATAGAGGCATGGGTTTTCATCAGAATGTTGCATGCTCAAATCACGTCGGGGTTACCACTTGTGGGATTTGTATAATCAATTAAACAATTAATAAATTTCACTGGGTTTTATTGGAGACAACAAGGTTGAGAAAAGTCACATGCACGGTACGAATAATAAATATATTTTTTCTCGTAAAGTTAAGTTTAGATGAAGCTATCTTCTTCCACTTCAATTTATGTCTATAGTGACAAGTCACTGAATATCGCCACAGTACTATATCCAGCACAGTGGCGGTCTCTTATCCATTTTGTTTCAAAAAGTACTTTATCCACTCCTTTTGTTTTCAAAAAGTATTATATCCACTTCGTTTGATTACAAAAAGTACTAAACGCCACGTTTTGTTTCAAAAAGTACTATATCCATAAATCTGATATTTCAAATCTCGTTCAAAATTATTTTAAACTTTGATCTAATTTACATTTTTTCCAATAATATTTATTATAATTTTGAAATATATTTTAAAACACAGTAGTTAATCTCAAAACACCAATCTCTAAGTAACTTTCACTACTCTCATAGGGGACCATCTACACGCTAATCTGGACAATCCTAGAAAATATCATCAAATTCGGATGAAAAAGTGTTATGGTGTTACAAGGATTTTACGTTTGCACATGCGCAGATGCTACTGCAAATTTTAAGGCCTTGATTGTCATTGGGGACCATCTACTACCTAATCCGTGTAATCTCTGAAAATGTCATCGAAATTGGGTAGAAAATGTGGATGTTATGGTTGTTACAAGGGACTCACGTTTGCGCATGCGCATCGGCTACTATCAGTCCGGGGGTGATGATCTTCAATGGGGACCATCTACAACCTAATCCGCCAGTTATCCTTTATGTCTCTTCCGACCCAAATTGAAAACATAACAGTACTATACATATACTCAGTCCTGAAAATTAAGGCTGTTTTAATCGTAAACTTTGCACATTAAACAAGTCCAAAGGTCAGAAATAAAATACTAGGTAAGTTGAAAAAATATATTTGCTACAATAGATACACGATTTCTTACAACTATTCATTAAACACGGAGTTTTGAAATCTATTATCTATGTAGTACCTACCTAAATAAAACTCATGAATCTCTGGGCGCATTTCCTCTAAAGTTGTAATCGAGACACTGAGGATTCTGTAGACCATCGGATTATTGTATTTTCATTCAGTTTTAGTTCGTGGAATTGAGGAAATTTGTATCTTTTGTCTCTCTAAGCTCTAAAAAAGAGAGTAAATTTCTTCCTTTGTTTCATGGAGGTGCACTGGGATTATGTGTGATCTTCTGTCTGGCATGGAAAATCTAGGTTGGATGTCTCTTGTTTTTAATGTGGAGATGCTGACACATTTAGAAAAGGCATCTCAACCTTCAAGGGCGAGTAAAAAGGCTGGAGAGGAGGCAGCAATAGGCAAAGGAAGCTGAGAGCCAGTATCGATCGCTCTGCCTCAGGGAGTCTTTGCCTCCGGCCACTATGAAGAAAATGCCTTTATGAGGTTTTCCTTCGTAGAATGCGTCCTCGTTCGTTTGACAGGAAGTTCATGAAGCTTCTAACATTCTTCTTCTAGCTTATAGAAGCTCTGCAAGGTATTGGTGATTTGAACACAGATCACGCATGTACATCTAACGGATAATATTCTTCACCAAAGACACAGTTATATCACTAATGTAGCTCTTCGGTTATTTTGTTCGTGATTGCTGAGATCGAGATGGAATGCTCAGCTGAGGATCAACATAACTGAGGATGGTCTCAAGATGGCTGAATGGGGGTAATGAAAATGGTGATCAGTACGAGTTTTGAGTCCTCGTCAATAGATTTCATGTTCATTCAATCGTTGGAAATCTGTGTTGCACAAGAACCTCGTTCACTTCTGTGTATTAGCGCACGTGTTCAAGTCATTATTAGTTCGATTGCTATGAAATTCATGGGTCTTGAGACCAATCGTCCCAAGCCCTGAACATTTCATCAAAATGGAACTGTGGTTTCAAAGGATTAGTATAGAGACCAGACCAAATCGGGATTGTTCAAAAAGCACAGCTGCCCAAAATGAGATTGAATTGGAAAATTAAAATTTATTGGACATGCTGCATTAACCCACCGCCAGGCGCGCCTTGGGGACTGTGTGGCTTGTAAAAGACATTGGATTTATCAACTGAGGCCTGCCGTTCCAAAATCCAATAGATCCACCATTTTCCAAAATGAATTTTTTCGCGGAAATCACAAGTCCTTACGGCCATCTATCTGTGTTTCGTTGGATGCGAGTCGCAACTCGTTAGATGGCCACAAAGTTCGGGTGCCACGCCAAAATCCGATGGATCCATGTTTCGGTGATTTGCCACTTGGCAGCAATTTGCAAGCATAACCAAGATTGTAGCCTTCTTCATCAGTTATTCAGTGTTTTGAAGAATGTTTATGTAAATGGAATCGTTGTCCTAAAGTAGTATTTTCTGTAACTTGAAAGTCCGCAATACCTCTCCATGTTTTCAAAATGTTTGCTTTAAAAAACTAAGTTTCAATGGTTGTTCAATGGTAGTTACTAAGTAGCTACTAGTGTGAATTATTTAACAGTAACAATTTATTTGGAAATAATAGTGATACGTGGGGAAAAAAGAATTATTCAATTATTATTTTGCAAACACTGCGGTGGCGCCATGTCAAAACCCAATAGATCCAAAATTAAAATACGATTATCTCAGGGTGTGTATACCCAGCAGTATCACTGCAGTATACAGTATATGCCTGACCTACTAAGTGACGTTTATTGGTTTTGCGATAAAAAACGCTGCAAATTATTACACAATGGTTTATTATTTTTCTATATAGATCACTCGTCTACAAAATCACCACCCATCCAATATGAAGGAAAAAAAAAAAAAAAATCAAAAAAAAAAATTAAAATCACTAACCATCGATTGCATTTCGGTCAGCTCTAATTTGAACGGAGATTAGGCCTCTTTCGCGATTCGTGTTTTGATTTATATATATATATATATTTCAATATAAACCCTTAAATTTTCGTAGGGAGCGAACGGTTTGTCCTACAGAGCTCCGCGTGGTCTCAAAAAATTCTAAAAATTCTATAGAATCTTAAATTGAAGGAAAAACAATACCTTTATAACACAATTTTTTGAGTTAGAGCGTTTTCAAAATTTCAAAATTGATTTTGGAACCCTTAGAAGTGACCTACATCAACCAAAAGCTTCGGGGCACAACTAGACCCCAAATGGAGCCTACATACCAAATTTCATCAAAATCGGTCAATGCTATGTGGCAAAAGTGCCGCGTACGGCGGACGGCGGACGGACGGCCAAATTTTTATTCGATTTTTGGATTCTACGTACCTTGAAACGTAAACCATCAAATTTTGAGGGGGTGTTAAAATTTTTTTTTTCTTGGTCGATTCCAAAGGTTCATTATTGAAAATAATAAACCAAAAAGTGAAGAGCTGCAATTTTAAATTTCTAGGTTTTTTTGCTCTCCTGTAAAATTCTGAAGAGTGGATCTATAGGATTTTGGAACGGCAGGCCTCATCTATAAGTCATGTTTTTTTTTCGTGTAACGGAATTATTTCAAAGAAAAACAATTCATAATAACTTGAAAATATATCTGGAGTGTTTTGGCCTCAACAACAAAATGTATTTATCGATCTTCCTTTCAAAATATAACTTCTCTTCTTTCTATAATAGCTTCACAGTTTGATTAGTAATAGGAACTACTAGTTTCTACATTATCAGTCCAAATTCGGTATCGAAGCGCTAAAAATCATTGGCAATAAAACAGCAAAATCGCTAGATACTACGAAGTTGCTGGACAAATTGGACTACTGCAGGTAACAATCTGATGAAAACAAGAAAAAAGTTTCTAAATCCAAGAAAAATCTTCAAAAAAATCACAAAATCTTTTGGAAATTTGCATATCTATCCCATAAATGCTAAAGAAAATAGTTGCTTGAACATTTGCCGTAAAAAATGAACTTGTCCACGTTCAAAAATTAATATAGTATCCCCTCACTATAGCGGTCAGCGGAGTTGCACTATCGGGCGCGCGCTCGACAGAATGCGGTGGACTCGACCTGTCCTCTTCAAAGCATTTAATGAAACTGATAAACATTTGAAGGGTCACGGGGAAAAAGGATCAGACTCCTCTTTTCCTAATTCCGTGAAAATCGAAAAACAAAGTTTGAAGTCGTCCCAGACAGACGCTATGCATAAAAAAATGAGCTGTTTGGACCACCTGACCAGGAATTTAATTATGTTCACGTGACAAGAAAGAAAATTAAGTAGATCGAAGATAATTTCCAAAAATAATTAGAAATTTCAAACAAGGTAAGGACTTTGATCTTTTTTCCCCACAAATATCCGCGTTCTTGGTCACCGTAATACCTAATAATCTATCACCATGTTACCTATTGTTTATTCAATTCTCGTAATTCACTTCAGTAAGTTTACTAGGGTTTGTAGGTACCTTACTGGCACCTCCAGAAAAATGTTGGGCAAAAATTTTCCAAATTAGGTATGGTTTTGTACAAAACAATAATTGCAAAAAGGCAAAAAAAATCAATAAATAAATCATTCATCTAAAGAATCGTCGCAATATGAAATGGCGTCCCTCTACATTCCCTCTAATTCTAAAAGGGGATCTCCTACATTCCCCAACCTGTTCGACAGTGACTCAGAAAATGTTAACACCGGAGTTGACATGAAACTGACACAAGTGTTTTAAATCCTTTGATTTTGCTGGTTTTGACAGGTATGGGCCGTTGTGAAAGTTTCCCAATGTTACAGCTGCTTTTGGTACTGAAGTCTTCTTCTTCAAGGTAGAAGGGGTTGTGAAAACTGTCTGGTATCTTCAGAAGTAGGAGCTTTTGTGCTTGATGAATCTTTGGTGTGATGCCGTACAGCTCATGCAAAGGCGAGGGAAGGGGTCTTTAAATCGGACACTGATCTTTCTTCCCTGCGAGCGCACGGAATTTGATCCTTTTTCCCCGGAGCCACGTATTTGTTTTAGCTTTAAAAAGAATGAATGCGATCTTTCTTCCACAAAGTGAAACAACCCTTCGGTTCTACTCCTCCCAAGCTACGCGATGGCGTGCCTATCTCAATTCGGCCAAAAAATGGAGTTTGATCCTTTTTCCCCGTGACCCTTCATTTGTTTTGCCGCTAGAAACCACGCGTTTCTATAGGGCAAATCCTGAACTAGGATTACCTTGAGGTGTCACACATTTCTTGGACCCCTTCACAGCCGTTTTACCAGAATTCCGGTTTTACCGCACCGAGTGCGGCCGCGGCGGTGGGTTAAATCGAAGTTTGCTTGATTCGCATTAAATTTGCGAATATTTAAATATAACCCTTGATATTCATTCAATGAGCTCCTGTTAGAGGAAAATTAAGTTTTTTTCGGCTAGGCCATAAAGAGACCATGCAGATTTTGGAAAACAAAAATTTGATTGGTCTGCGGTACGACTACGAGGAAGTACTTATTGTTCATACCGTCAGTAGTGAGGGGGCAATATAATAAGTGGGCGTACCTGTTTTATTTCTATCCTGCGCCGAAACTTAATAACCAAACATTTGACCACCCTGAGGGTACAAACGAATGGAGAATACTTCCAAACATATTTGTTGAAAAACTCATCAATACATTCATAACTCCCCCCGTTTTCAATTTCGTAGCAATAAAACTTTATACGTACCTCGATAGGTCTGAAGGCACCCTCCTACTTTCAATGTCAGGAATATTGACTTTCAGCAACCCCTTGTTTGTTTATTGTGAGATGAGAGGTTACAATTTTCTCCTGGCTATTTCGCAATGTTACTCGCAGCTGCAGATTGATACTTACCTTCATTTTCACTGATTGAAAGGACAAGCAAGCAATACACCGACATTTCCTCTACTTCTTTGGGATGTTGTTCCTTCAAGCACACTACTAGTTGATATTGATATAGAGTTTGTTTCACATTTTGATAGCGGTACGATATATACACAAGCATAGTAAGTACACACATTATTACCCAGAAATAATGAGTCTTGAAGTCGTAATGGATTTTTGAAACATGTTGGTGCAAACTAATTTTGAGAAGAGGAGAGCTTAGGAAAACGCTGCAAATTATTATACACAAAGGTTCATTATTTTTTTGCATAGATCACTCGACTGCATTATGTCCACAATTTTACCTTCACAATCAAGTTTATTCAGAAGAACTAAACCCTTCACACTCAAGTTCCGGGTGCCTTCATTAGGAAATTTGATTACTGGTTGCTAAGGACGTAAAACTGAGCACAACTCGAAAAAGCGAACAGCGATCGCATTTTGGTCAGCTAAAATTTCAACGGAGATTAGGCCTCTTTGGTGATTCACACGCGTGTTACTGATTTATCGTAAGACCAACCTTTAAATTTTCATTGGGAGCGAACGGTTCGTCCTACAGAGCTCTAGTTAGTCTCATCGGTTCTAGAAATTCCCTACATACTACTTTAAAGTAAAGAAAAAACAATACCTTAATATCAAAATTTTTTGAGCTAGGGCCATTTGAAAATTCCAACCTGTATAAGTAACCTACATCATCCAAAATCTTCGCGGCAGGGGGGGGGGGGGTTAAATTTTTGTTTTTATCGATTCTGAACGTTTATTATTGAAAATTATAAACCAAAATGAACAAACTCTGTTCTTTTTTCTCCTTATTCATTGCGATTCAGGGTGCTACGTGAACAACACAAAATCCTCCCGTTTCTTTTTAGCTTGAATACAAAGAATGAATATAACAATTGAACCCCTTTTTGCATTTTGCAATTTTATTCAAGTAGATAAATTTGTTTCTATGGATGCACAAAAAAAAAAAAAAAAAACTTTGCGCCTCGGCGGGGGGCTCCGCCCCCCTGCACCCCCCGGTTTATTTCTTTTTCCATACTCTGTATGAAATCATAGGAACACAGAATGTGTTTTTGCGATGCTAGTCATCCGTTAAATAAAAAACAACAATAATAAATGTGGAGTCTTTGGCAATAATAAAATAAATAATTGTTAGACATTTAATTTGGTCTAAAACCCTATAAATGTTATATAAATAAATATGTAACTACAAGAAAAATACTATATAAATTGAGAGCTTTCCAACGAATGGTGAACAATTTCTGTGCAATGAACACTGCGGGAGTTCTATTTCCTTACCAACGGCTTGGTTGCACGTGAAAATCATTATAAAAGGCGCGTAACGGTTTTTTCTGTCGCTTTTTCGTGACGATTTTTTTTCGGTAGGTCATCGCAAAAACACATTCTGTGTTATAAAAAGTGTAAGCGAGTTGGAGAAAAAAAATGTAAGCGAGTTGTAAAATTCAATATAAGATGAAACGTGGGGTTTGGACCAATAAAATATTCGTGTGCATAAAATCAATAATCACAAGAAAAAATTCAAAAATCAAAGTTACCAAACCGAGGCCAGTTTTTTAAAGCGAAGGTTGCCTGTCATTCAGCCAGTTAGGGAAGTGTTTCTTGTGCCGGCAAAGGTCTACTCTACAACTTATCAAGACAAAATAATTCGCTAAAACCTCTTTTGACCTCTAGGCACATCACGATAATGGGACATTCCTTTAGTTATTCAGAATCCTCGTTAATTGTCGAAGATCTCTGTCTCTCACTTAAAATAGATGGGAGCCCTCGGTCACCACGTGAAAGTGACCAATGGAAGCGGAAATAGGTCAGTAGGGACCATAGTTTCCCCCCTCAACCGGATAAACCCCGTTATAGGAATCTTATGGAGCGAAAAAAATCGAGCTTCCACTCAAGCAACGAAGGAGAGTCACTGCTAAGATAAATTGTTTATAGATTATTTCATGGTAAAGGAAACAGAGCAGAAAGAGTTGTTTATGTTGGTATTTTTTTCCGCCATCCCGTTTAGTTGGTACTCTTGTCTCCCACAGTACTCTTGTCTTATCAAATGGAAAATGCCGGTCCTGACCAAGGTGTGCTCGTCGCGTTCTAAGCAATATTATACCTCAGTTATTGAATTAAGGGAGTTGACATTTTTGCAGCGTGCATCTAAGGTTAGTAGTACAATTTGATGAAGATATAAAAGAATTCCGCCGATCAGAACGCGCGTAAACAGTTCATTGAAATACTATTAAAAGAGAGTTCGTAAGCGCGTTCGGGAATTTCAATATCGATGTGAATACCATGGCGTCCAGGCTAACTCATCACCACAGAATAAGCTTCGTCCTAGGTAGCAACTGGCGGCTGGCATGTGACAGATGCCATACGACCGCATCGCTTGATTCACCTTGTAAAAATGGTGGAATTCATTGCCGAAATTCAGTACTGTCCTCAAAAAATGGGACTTAGGATCACCCCATTATAATTCTCCCCCCCCCCCTTATTATCAATTATGATTTATCACAGTCATTTTGTTCATCACACACTGTATTTTGTTTGAATTCCCTTTTAAATCTTGGGAGAAAATTTACAACGGAATTCAGGCCAAAGAACAGAAGAGACGATGAGGGGATCTCTGAAGGACATGCAGCAGGGTCTCCACATATTTGCCTCGACTAGCGCACGTGTTTACTCCACCCTCATCCCAAGTGGGTTGACAACGACTTCCCCGACCTCTAACCTTGTTTTTCAGCCTTTTATCCCCCAAGTCCCAAGTCTTCCCCTTATTATGAGACGTGTTTTCCTATTGTTTTTCACAACCCCGATCCAACCCTACACAGACACTACAAAAACGACCTCTTTCTTGAAAGTTTGAGCGGAAACGTAATTTTCCTATTTTGACGCAAAGAAAAACTGCCGGATTACTTCGGATTCGCCGCTGTTTATAAATAACGTCGTGTCAACTTAATCCGTTGCTTTTGCATTTTTCTTCTCTCTCAAGACAAGCTTAAGAAGCACCAAGTTTTTTGACGTTACGATCCGTTTGCTTAGTTGATTTATCCTCTATGAAATCATTGTAGGGTTTGGTGGTTGTGTTACTTGAAAAGGTGGAAGTTAGTATGAAAAATATGTAAATGATTGTACAAGTAATCATTACGTAAACCATTCATTGAGAAAATGGCCACTCTGTCGAGCTTCCTTGGCAACCGCGTAGGTAGAAAGAGAACCACGAATCTTGGATAACGTTCTTGAATAATTTCCTTAAATGAAATTTGATTTGGAAACTTGTAGATTCAGAAACTCACCCTCTCTCTTTATTCAAAAACTGAGCTGCAAATATTTCTCTGATAATTCATTAAGTGGTCAACGATTTAATGTGTTTAATAATCCAATCATCATCGTCTACAAGCTGGATTTCCCGTACCGGTAGCTGTCAAATTTTGGAAGTTCCTATCAGTTGAATTCGAGTAAAGTTGAATTAAGTGCAAACCGCAATAATGCAGGTGTATCTCTTCAACTTTCATGTATCGTCATATTCGAAGGTCTCATTGCAGTAGTTCTTTTTGATACCAATAGTACACACAATCGAGAGGATCAGTTTTCATTCAAAAGTATCAAAGTATTTTTCATCCCTCCATGGTGCTGTCTCACTCATACAGGGTTCTGGACAGAAATCCAGGGGTCGATTCTACAACTAATTCGGAACATTTTTTGTCCTATAACTTTTATTAACCCCTCAAAATCCTACTTTCCACTTTTATGATTTTTTCGTGTTCTCAAGCTTGTATAAGTATAATGTTTCAAAACCATCCCCTCTAAAAAAAAAAAAAATAAAATAAAAACTGACTATACCGTTGGATATTTTAGATCTTGGGGTAGTTTTTCCCCAAGTTTTTTTTTATTACTGGCTAGTTATTAACCTGAAAATGGAGATTTTTTACCTCTACAAATTACCTCATTCAAAGGTATACTCGTATTCGAGTTTATATTGTAAATTAGGGGAGTTGTTTAAACAGTATAGTGATACAAGGTCGAAAAATCTTGAAAGTAAAAAAAGAAGGATTTTTAGGGGGTTAAAAAACCGTTATAGTTGCAGAATTGACCCTAGTAGGTACATGTTAGCTACAATTTATAGAAACACGCGTATTAGAAATCAATCTAGGTACAGAATTATCATACATTCTACGTACGCTTTCTTCTTACATAAGTACGCAACAATTCACGTATGCGTTCTAGGTTTGTCAAAGTTCTTCAGAAACACTAACTAATGGTACTTCATTATCATTTGTACACAGTCTTACTGATGGTTCAGGTATGCAGTGCATACCTATGTCCAATTTCAGTTATTCGCAGATTCTGATTGACACGGCTCGGCTGAGATATCTTGAGGTCAAGAAGAGTGACATTTGGTTCTTGTAAGCTTGCTGAAGTCAGGTCCTTTACCTATCTGGGGAGTGTGTACAAGAACAGAAATCAAGTACGGGATTATATATGCTCACGAATAATGACAGGCAGCCGAGCATTTTATGCCAATATAAAATTCTTCAAAAGCCGCGTGATCTCCAGATCAACGAAGATGAGGCTATACAGGGTGAAGGCCTAACTGGTCTGCCATACTTTACGAGTCGATTCTACAATCAATTTGCAACAAAAAATGTCTCATAGCATTTTTGTTAAAAAAGCTTCGTTTTCGAGTTATTTTAGTAGACCGCGAGGCCTTCGGAAACAGGAGGCTGGAGCGCTGATTTCGTTGAAAAAATTCACGTTTTTCCTCGTTCAAACACCAATTTCTCCCCTAAATTTGGTTGTAAAATATTTGTTGGTTATACCATTGAAAAGCAGAGATTCCGGCGCAGTTACTTATTGTTCTTGCATCTTGAAAAAAATATTGGTCCTCGTAGTTCAATCTGGGATTGAAAAAATTCGATGTTTCCCAAATTACGTAAAATTCTTTTTTAATAGGGCTTTTTCATGTCTTAAACCTTGACTTAAAGAAGAGATAAGGGACCTATCCGATAGGAAATTTAATGTTCTTTCCAAAGTTATCCTCAAATTGTAATTACCATAGTTAATTAAAGGAGTTATGATCAATTTAATGACGTAAGGTCAAAATCACGAAAAAAGTTTAATTGTTCTTGAATCTTGAAAAAATATTGGTCCTCGTAGTTCAATCTGGGATTGAAAAAATTCGATGTTTCCCAAATTAAGTAAAATTCTCTTTTCACAGTGCTTTTTCATGTCTTAAACCTTGACTTAAAGGAGAGATAAGGGACCTATCCGATAGAAAATTTAATGTTCTTTCTTACGGTATCCTCAAATTGTAATTATCATAGCTAATTAAAGGAGTTATAATCAATTTAATGACGTAAGGTCGAAATCACGAAAAAAGTTTAATTGTTCTTGCATTTTGAAAAAAATATTGGTCCTCGTAATTCAATCTGGGATTGAAAAAATTCGATGTTTCCCAAATTACGTAAAATTCTTTTTTAATAGGGCTTTTTCATGTCTTAAACCTTGACTTAAAGAAGAGATAAGGGACCTATCCGATAGGAAATTTAATGTTCTTTCCAAAGTTATCCTCAAATTGTAATTACCATAGTTAATTAAAGGAGTTATGATCAATTTAATGACGTAAGGTCAAAATCACGAAAAAAAGTTTAAAATTAAATTAACTCGAAAACGAAGTCTTTTAAACGAAATTGCAATGAGACATTTTTTGTTGCAAATTAGTTGTAGAATCGACTTTTACAGTATGGCAGACCAGTTAGGCTTACACCCTGTACAGATCCCTGGTGCGGCCTGTGGTTTGTTATGGATCAGAGGCTTTGACCATGCGGGCTGAGGGTGAGGCAATACTGCAGATTTGAGAGAAAGACTATAAGAAGGATTTGGAGCGGTCAGAGAGGGCCAAGGGTTGAGAGCAAGATAGAATACAGAAATTGATGAATTATTAAAATATAAAGACTTAGTCCGATTCATCAAAGCTTGGCGCATCCAATGGCTGGAACATCTCGACCGCATGCCGGTGGAGGCCTGCCCGAGGATGATGCTGCGAGCTAGGATGGAAACTAGAAGACGAAGAGGTCGTCCTTGGAGTAGCAGGTCTTGAGGGATCTCCAGGTGGAGGGATTGCGGAGGTTTCAGGATAGTGTTGTGTATTTAGTTAGCAGATCCTAATGACAGCATCGACGAAATTGTGTTCTCTGTAGATGGGAGTTATATACATAAACTGTTTTATACAATAAACCGTATGTAATAATTTGGACCGTTTTTATTGTTTATTACAATTCTTCGTAAGGTGCTTAAAATCGTGCATAATTTTTTTTCCCGTAAAATAATTTAGTGCACCAAGTTATACTTATTAGCAACATTCGTTTAATATAAATACATGATTAAATTACAAGAGCTACTTAGATACTTCACTAAGTCTCACTAAATTCGTAAGCTAGAGTGACATTCGACGCACCCTAACCGTCTCGTTTACTTCCACAGGGTTTAGTCCTCTTGAGGCGTCTGAATAGGTCGTCAACGTCGAGCAACTGTACTGCTTCTTCTGACTGACGCGCAATTGTAGCCTCTTGTGATGGGCTATGGTTTGCTTCTTGATGACTTCGTTTATGGTTGGAATGCGAAGTTCTGTGCAGTCGGACATTTCTGGTGTACCGGTACGCATTGACGCAACATCGCAGCACATTATTTTGAAACCGCTGCATTATATCTCGGTTACTTTGAGCAGTGCAGCCCCACAACTGTGCTCCATAAGTCCAGACAGGCTTAAGGACTTGGTTGTACAAGGTTAATTTAATAATCAACCAGTACATTTTCCTGAATTTGAGCCTAAGTTCTGCCTTCTTTTTCTCAACGTGAGATTTCCATCTCAATTTAGCATCTTGAGTGATTCCAAGATACTTGGCTTCGTTGGCGTATGATGCATCAAATGTGCTGAGATCATTTAAACAGTTGTAGTTACTTTTTTTTAAATAAAAAGAAGAAGAAGAAGGAAAGTTGTTTCCCTTTTAGCAATGTTACTCGTAGTTGAATAAAACATGACTTTGAATGGTTGAACTAAAAAAAAAGTTATGTGATATTTGGATAATGAGGAATTTCACCATGTCGGAATTTCCTATTTTTGACCCCAAAATCGGATTCAGCACCTCGAAAAACCCCCTAAGACAAACTTTCAGCCCGAACTTCCTAATTTACGAATAAACAAAACAGTGTAGAAAATACGAATGTTTAAAGAAACCGGGAAAATGACGTCATGCTGGAATAGTTCATTTATGGCCGCTTGAAGCGCTGAGATCGAGAAATCCATATTTCCCAGATGCAAAATTTCATGAAACAGTAAAGTTCGAAATCGAAAAACTGAAGAAAAAAATAGAAAAAGCGAGATGAGGAAAATTAGGTTTCCTCTGTTTTTGTTTGATAACTTTTCTCTTAGAAAACACGATTTCGTCGTCCCAATGGGCAACACTGGGAGGAGACGGCGATCCGAACAGCCCAATCAGCGAGCGTTCCCGCTGCACGTCTGTTTTCCCGGTTAGTTTTGAAATTAAAAATTTTGATTGTCTCCCAAAAATAACAGGAGACTTATTTTCCGAAATCAGCCCGATTTTCATCTATCCCACACCATTAACTATTCAGGAAAAATGCAAACAGAAATCGGTGAAATTCTTCATTGCGTGGATTTTGTTTCAAAACTGGTTATTAGAAGGAGTTTTTAAAGTTGTATTTTAAATCTAGTTTATCATGGTTATTCGGAATTTTCCGTAGAGTAAAAAATACTACTAAAACAAGAAAGGTAATCGCAAAGCGGTTTGTTCGAAGTACTTTTATTTCGAAGATTGATTGAATATAAGCCAATAAGTGTTCGGTTGAGTGATAACTAGAGCCGTAGTATTATTTCCAGTGACCAAAACAATAATTAGCAGAGCGTGGTTTCGATCCACGGACCTCTGGGTTATGGGCCCAGCACGCTTCCACTGCGCCACTCTGCTTTCGTATCTTCATGGGGGAAACTGCACCCTCTCAAGGGTAGTCACCCCTCGGATTTGGGTCACGCGGTTGGTCGAGGGCTGTTGTTTACTCCTTCATGAATATCAACTAAAACCCAGGAACATTGTCGTTTGGCCACTATTTAGATGTTGAATACTACTAAGACTTTAAATAATAAATAAATCGTACCAATACATACTATCTATAAATACTACCAATACATTGGTAGTAGGTATTTACTCTATTTTTTACTTTAGTCTACTCTATTTTTACTCTATTGGTAGTAATGGTCGAGGTTTCTGAACAAATTTATTTTTTTTGATAATTTCAAACGTTTTTCATTTTTAGCTCTTTGAAGGGTTACAATGACCAAACTGTTTCCATATTATTATTTTAGCATGGGACATGCTTTAGCCATCAACTAACTGGGCAAAAACGTGACGAAACCGCGGAACGAAAGTAGCGCGGGATTTTGTAATGATTTTCACTTACAACCGACCCGTTTCTAGGTATGTAGAAATTCATTCTAGATATGCATCGCCATTAGTTTTCATCCCGCGAAAATCATTCGCCCTCAATTTATGCGTAAATTATATTCTGCAAAAACAGCTGTAAAAAAAAAAACGCTTGCATACGAGTCTGCAACGCATTGGGACATTTTCATGTCTTTACCTATTGCTTTTTACCTCACTATAGGATTTTATAACCCACCCTCTGTTGTTGTCAGAATGTGAAACGAATCATTAACATAATAACATAGATATATTATGTTACAAATTGACACAATTATTAATATTAAGAGGTAGGTACCTAATTTCAATAAAATAGACGATTCCGGATTAATTATCTTCTACACTCACGATCATTAGTTTGTAAACAAAATATGAGAACAGTTATGCCCATAGCTCCGCTATTCGTATAGTCAATATGTTATGGAGAACATGAAAATGTTCGTTAAATCGAGAGCTTTCCAACGAGTGGTGAACGATTTTTGTGGGTCAAAAAGTGTAGAAAAGGAACAAACCTAACAACGGGGTCGTTGTAAGCGGAAATCATTATAAAGGCACTGTAACACAATTTCGTTACGCAATTTCGTGACAGTTTTTTGTGCTATGTGCCAGGGCAAAGACATGAAAATGTCAATATGGACGAATCTGAGATATAACTCTGATTTAAAAGAACTGTAAACAACATTCGCGGTAAAAACCAACATCGATTTGGTGGATTATATTGATGTTGTTGGTTGGCTTGGTTTTTACGAATGTAATCAAAGGATCTTGAAACCTAGGCGAGATTTTGTTATGAACGCGGGGTTTTAGTTGTGATGGGTTCTCCGACGCTTTAGATGTTTTCGATTTCTTAATAATAGAATACCTTTGTTGTGATTGAGACTGCTTTACAAACTAGTGATTCATCGTCTTTGAAAAGCAGGCCCATAAAGAGCTAAATTAAAACAACAGACAACAAATTCGTAGTAGAAGGAAACAGCAAATCAAACCAAATTCGGCTAAAGCATGTTCCATGTTTCTTGAATTTTAGCCAAAAGCTCTAAGCAGTAACCATCCGGGGGTCCAGGGGCTTGATGAGTTTTTTTTGGTTCCTGCTTCAAAAACCGCTTTATCGTTGATATAATTTATTACTAATAAGTTTTGAGGTTCTTGAGGTTCAGTCTTAAAATGAATAAACACTTCGTCAGGCCGACGTTTCGGTATATTTGTATACCATCTTCAGGGCTATAAAGAACGTTAAAACCAGAGTGGTATAGACATATCGTTCTTACATGAATCATTGACATCACATTTTTTTTTTTTTTATTTTTTTTTATTTATAATAATACGGGCAAGCCCAATTTACATGATAAAAAAAAAACGTGATACAAAAATACAAAACTACTGTTAGAGGGAAATTAATTAATAAAGAAATATATACTATTGACAGATGAATGGAATTTAAAATAAAACAGGAGATGAATATATCAGTGGTTTGAGTTGCAATGAAGTACTATGGAAAAAGTCAAAATCAGGATGAAGATGGAGAAGAAGATTTGCTGAACGGCGGATACGGTTTAAGGGGGAATTTAGTAAATAATTTGATGCTGAAAACGGAACATGGAACAAGGTGGGATGGCGACTGGTGAGACGAGGAGTGGTAAATTGGAACTTGGCGAGAAGAGACGGGCAATTGATTTTATTATTGAGCAGTTTGTGCAGGAACACCAAATCAGCAAGGATCCTTCTTTTATATAGTGCTTGCAGTTTACAGGTCTCCAACATGTTTGGATAGCTGCATTCGTCAGACGGAATTCTCAGTTTAAAGCTCACGTATCTCAGAAATTTATTCTGTACCCTTTCCAAGGCATACCGGTGGATTGAATAAAAAGGGCTCCAGACCGTTGACGCATATTCCAGTTTTGGTAGAACCAAGGTCTTGTACAATACAATAATCGGCTTTACGTCGGTAAATTCACGGGTCACATTGAAAATATAGATAATATTCTGACATACCTTTGAAAGGGTGTAAATACGTATGTCAGATTATTATCTATATTCACAATGTGATGTCAATAATTCATGTATAAGAACGATGCTGTTATGTCTATACCACTCTGGTTATGTTCTTTATAGCCCTGAAGATGGTATACAAATATACCAGAGGTCCGAGGCGATCCATGTGTCACGTCGTCAGCTATGACCAAAGGCGGTGTGGCTACGGTCGTTGGGGCGTCGTTGTTTGGCGGTGGACTTTGGACCGACCTCTGCGGGGGTCGTGGGTTCAAGGCTCATCGCCGGCAGCGAGCGTTTTTCGGCGGTCGGGGCTCTTATCCCCCCCCCCCTCGTCAATACACAAGGCGGTGAGGCAATGGGAAGCCATGAGCGAAATCATCAGAACAAATTCTGATCTTCCCTTTGGAAAACAGCTGATGACGACCGCGACGCCAGGAATGGCAGTTGGACGAAAATCCAACCTAAAATGGTTGTTTACTTTTCTTTACTTTTTTACAAATATACCAAAACGACGGCCTAAAGAAGTGTTTATTCGTTTTATGACTGAACCTCAACGCCTATTCTTATCTCAATCAAGCAGTCGAGAATAAAGAACCTTATAGTTTATTACCTACTGTGTAAAATTAAATTTATTTGAAAACGTCTGCCAAGTGGGTGTGGCACGTAGCTTCCTCGTATCCATAACCCGATTATATAGATGATCCGATGCATAGTAGTTAATCTCAAAACATCAAAACAAGTTAATCTGTAACATCCCTGAAAATTTCATTGAAATCGGATGGAAAATGTAGAAGTTATGGCCGTTACAAGGAATTCACGTTTGCGCATGCGCAGTGGCTACTATCTGTCCGAAGGTGGTGATTTCCATAGGGGACCATCTAAACACTAATCTGTAACATCCCTGAAAATTTCATTGAAATCGGATGGAAAATGTAGAAGTTATGGCCGTTACAAGGAATTCACGTTTGCGCATGCGCAGTGGCTACTATCTGTCCAAAGGTGGTGATTTTCATAGGGGACCATCTAAATACTAATCTGTAACATCCCTGAAAATTTCATTGAAATCGGATAGAAAATGTAGAAATTATGGACGTTACAAGGAAATTCACGTTTGCGCATGCGCAGTGGCTACTATCAGTCCGAAGATAGTGATCTTCAATGGGGACCATCTACAACCTAATCCGCATAATCCCTGAAAATTTCATCGAAATCGGGTAGAAAAAGTGGAAGTTATGGCCGTTATTTTTTTTTTTTTTTTTTTTTTTTTTTTTTTTTTTTTTTTTTTTTTTTATAGAACTCCCCTCAAAGACAAAATGTCTTTTTTGACGGAGGGGGCACGCCAGAAAAATAAAATAAATAAATAAATAAGATAATGGGGAGGACGCCCAGGACTCACCCGACGCCGGCCCTAGGGATGAGGGATGATGAGGAAGGTGGGGGTGGGAGAGAGGGATGAAGGGAAGTGCCTCTATAAAATGACCACCAGTTTAAATATGAGCCGAGCAGTACGCGGCGGGTGACACCACGGAGTACACCTACTGAGATGCCCAACTCGCGCAACTCCGTGGCACTTTTCCCGCACCACACTCCGCGCCACGACAAGGTCGCAGCCATCACCCTGATGTTGTTGGGTGCCACTCCTTTTAGCTCTGACACTGCTTGCCGTAAATCATCTCTATCATACTTTCTTATCTTAGCCCGCCAGGTCTGCTCCATGTCCATGCTGCCATTAACAACCTGGACATCCAGGATAATGCAAGACCTGTCGGGCTTGACGGCAACAATGTCAGGCTTCTTGCCCTGGTCACTTGGCATGTGGTATAATCTCTCCCTTTCAACATCCCAGCCGCTGGATGACAAGGCACCTGCTATCTGCTTGGCGACCGCATCATGACGTAGGATGCGGCCCCCATGAGTTCGTGGACACTGCTGCACTACATGATACAGGTGTTCATTTCCACTCCGACAGGCACGGCAAAGGGTATCTGTCATCCCACGACTACCCCTTGAACACCGTACCGCTGTTGGCAGTGTTGCCACGCGGACGGCGTGGAAGTTCCGGTAGTCGCGGGCCCCAATGCCCTCCGAAGCCCAATCCACCCAAAGGAAATTCACGTTTGCGCATGCGCAGTGGCTACTATCAATGCGAAGGTGATGATTTTCATAGGGAACCATCTAAATACTAATCTGTAATATCCCTGAGAATTTCATTGAAATCGGATGGAAAATGTAGAAGTTATGGCCGTTACAAGGAAATCACGTTTGCGCATGCGCAGTCGCTTCTATCAGTCTGGGGATGATGATTTTCATAGGGGACCGTCTACACACCAACCCGCACAATCCCTGAACATTGAAAATCCGCATTGAAATCGGACAATAACTTCGTATAGTTATGCGCGTTACAAGGAAATCATGACAGACAGATAGACAGACAGACACACAGACACACAGACACACAGACACTGAACCAAACTTGTTCAGAAAGGTCTAAAACGCAAAATGCGAGTGAAAATTTTTATCTTGGAGAACTTTTTTTTTCGTCCTTGAAAAGTGAAAACAAAGCTTCCGCTACCTTGGTAGACTCGGAAGCAAAATCATTACTGTGTTGGAGCTTCCAATCCTTCACGGTCCTGTCAAGGATTGAACTATTTTTTTGATTTGTGAAGCCATTAATACCCCTTCTATTTAACTTACTCTAACCGTCCTATCCAGCGTTGATGTCGACTTGAATGTTAATTGTTTTATGAACTTGATTTGCGTAGGCGGAAACTCTGCCGCCTCTAAAATAAATACAGATTACCTAAAACAACACTTCTGCCGAGGCTTGTGTGTGTTCAGCACCAGTATTATATACACACTGAATTGGGTGAGAGGATGACGTCACTGTTCGGTCGGTGTATTGACTGTTCAGTATTTCAGCGGACATGCAACAAAGGGCCGAAAGACGAGCCGGCTGTCGGATCTTATCGGATCAAACGCCCTTTTCTACCCTCATACCCCACTTGGGAGGACGAAAATATCATCATCCAGCCCTTTTTAGAAAACAAAACCTTCCATGTTAATCCTACGCTTTATCGGGCTCGGTGGAAGTGGCTTGATGATCCTCATAATTCTTATTGTGGTTGACTCATTAGAAGCCACCGTGCTTGCGTGAATCTAATTGAAGGCTGAACTTTGGTCAACACTATTTTCAGATTACTGGAAGTGACTAGGAGAAGATTTTGTCACCTGTGTGAACTATAAAGCAATAATAACTTCTCATCTGTACATCCTGAAGTACCGAAACGGGTGCATACAGTGTTGAGAATTGTAATTACATATAAACCCGTTTTGTTTGCTCATTATTGACAATAAAAAACCATTGAAATTCCAAGGTACGTAAAATCCGAAAATTGAAAAATTAAAAAAAAACGCTGCAAATGATTAAATGACGTTTTATTATTTTCTGTAAATATTACCTGTTTGCAAAGAACAAGGCTACCGCTGACCCATCAAGAAGCTCCTAGGCATGTCCCGTGTAATCTCGATTGATTTCACGATCAGCTCTCATTTAACCATAGTTCACAGCTCTGTATGGTCTCATTCATTTCTAAAACTTAACGCTATCCTAAATTAATGAAAAAACGTCAGTAATTATTCATTCACTAATTAAATAATTCATTATCCTCATAGGAAGCGAACGGTTGGTCCTGCAGAGATCTAGATGGTCTCATTCGATTCTGAAAGTTCAATTCTATTTTGGAATTAAAGTTCGAGCGAATGATGAAACAGAAACACGAGTGTAAATGAGGTTAATGTTCACTTACAGAAATTTTAGTTGATCAAACGCGACCATGGCTCTTTTCGTAGAATTCAGTTTTGTGTTGTACTCAATGTGCATCCTTTGCAAACAAGAACCAAATTTCGTTATGAATATGAGGGATTTGGATAGCGAAAATTTGCTGGTAGACACTTTCTGTCAAAATAAACTCAATGGTGAACACACACCTTAATGGTGGATTCACTTTTTATATGCTTGATTAGTACCAATAATTGAAAAGTCGTGTTCTTTGTAGGCGAGTGATCTACACAGACAAATAATAATAAACCATTGTGTAATTAGCATCGTTTTTAAACATTTT
Source organism: Apolygus lucorum (assembly GCA_009739505.2). Lineage (NCBI taxonomy): Eukaryota > Metazoa > Arthropoda > Insecta > Hemiptera > Miridae > Apolygus > Apolygus lucorum. The sequence goes on from CM019179.2 coordinate 41,365,812, forward strand.
GGTTTACTATTTTCATTCAATAATTACCAAGAAAAAAAGTTAAAACCCCCTTCAAAATTTGTTGGTTTACGTTTCAAGGTACGTAGAATCCGAAAATCGAATAAAAATTTGGCCGTCTGTCCGCCGTACGCCGTACGCGGCACTTTCCTCACTTAGCATTGACCAATTTTGAGAAATTTGGTATACAGGCTCCATTCGGGGTCCAGTTGTGCCCCGAAGATTTTGGTTGATGAAAATCACTTCCAAGGGTTGAAAAATAAGGTTTGCAATTTTGAAAACACCCCAGCTCAAAACATTTTGATATAAAGGTATTGTTTTTCCATCAATTTAAGATGGTGTTGCATTTTTAGAATTTTTAGAGACCACGCGGAGCGCTGTAGGACAAACTGTTCGCTCCCTACGAGAATTTAAGGGTTGGACTTATGATAAATCAGAAACACGAGTGTGAATCGCAAAAGAGGCTTAATCTCCGTTCAAATTTTAGCTGACCGAAAAGCGATCGATGTTTTTCTTCGTGTTGGTTGGTGGTAACAATGGCAAAGCCGTTTTCTTGGCATCAGTGAGTTTTATTTTATGACCCTTGATACAGTTTACAGTCGGGACAACCGAAGACTCAAGAATGTAATGTTACCGCAGGAATAAATATTTAAAAAAATTAGGGAATAACTATCAAGAAACGTCAAACAAAACGTGAAAGTGAAAACGGAATTTATTTGGTGGCGCGCTTTCTTAAGTTATCTCTTCTTTCAACCTCTATGTTAAGAATCTACAAGGTGTTTGCAGTGTGAGTGCTCAGTGAATCAGTTCAGAAGAATAGTACCGTGTACTGCTGATAGTGCCTTTCCATCGTCATCGATTCCTTGAAGATACCTCAAGTAGATAATATCAACCACTGCGTCAACAACTGCTGTTGTTGGCGCCTCTCCTGATTTTTGAACGAGTATTACAAGCAATCTCTATGTTCAACGTGATTGCCAAGAATATTCAAAGTGTATGCCCCAGTGAATCAGTTAAGTGAAGGACTTCCTGAGTCTGTTACATCCGTTCATCCTTCTTGATGATTTCAGTATCCATGTATCTGTAGATGATGGTATTTAGTTTCTGTTATGGGATTCAAATGAATCAACCTATTTGTTCGACCTTGGACGAATATTAGATACATCAAGTCAATATCACTTCGATTTTGTACCATTCTGGCATCCTGCTTGATGTTTAATAATCAAGGTTTAACTGTTCGTACGACTTATTTTGTTATGCAAATTGATCTCACTACAGCAGGGTGAGATACCAACCCTTCTTGTTAAGTTTATCTACAACAGGTAGAGCAGACAGACAGACCGGCACCGAAGGACCAATTCGCACGCGGAGCCACCCCCATGGCTGGTGAGATGTTACACTCGTTTCGTAGTAAGATCGATGAAAAGGGGTTTTCCCCCCTTCCCCCGCATTGCGGTGCTTACGTCATCCCTTTTTCCACAGCCTTCAAAACCGAAACTTCGGCCTGTTCCAAGGTCCTCCGAAGCATTGATGCCATTAGCTGCATGCAACAGGGTGGCCAGCCACGGGGGCGTCTCACACTGGCAATGGCAATTTTTGGAGCGAAACTCAGAGAGCCTTAATTTTCCAACAAGATTTAATGCTGGTCATGAATACACCGACTTTCAACGGAGTATCCCGCAAATTTGAGAAAAATTGGACGATTACCTACAACGTAAGAAATCAATGGTTTGCGGGGAGTGAAGGCGGTTCCGTTGTTGCGATAGCTTTGAAATTTATAGGAAACCATACCTGAAAATTTCATCAAAATTGGAAAAATAATTTCATGATCATAGTTCCAAGGAATCGAAGTTTCTGCATTTGGTTTACTATTTTCAATAATGAACTTTTGGAATCGCGCAAGAAAAAAATATAATTTTATTATGTATCCTGTGCATTCCAGCAGTCTAGATAACAGAATGGCCATTTCATTTTTTTTTCTTGTGAAAGATTATTGGAAGAATGAAGGTAAATGGGCAATCGGATTTTGCAAATACAGCTTGTCACCTGTCATATGGCTGATTGAACTTGAAATCGGTGACGTATGGAAACGTTGTGGAAGGTCAAATGAATAAATTAAGTAACAATATGCCAACAGATCACAACAATGTACTTAAACGTTCAGAACGACTGAAAAACAAGGAATTTTATGTTGTACACTATGAAAATTTGTTTAATTTTAATGAATTTTGAATTTAAATCGCTGCAAATTATTACACAAAGGTTTTATTTTCTATATAGATCACTCGTCTGCAAAGAACACGGCTTTGCCATTGTTACCACCAACCATCATTAAGAAAAACATTGATCGCATTTCGGTCAGCTAAAATTTGGACGGAGATAAGGCCTCGTTAACGTTTCAAGGTAGGACCGTAGAATCCGAAAATCGAATAAAAATTTCGCCGTCCGTACGCGGTACTCTCCTCAGTTAGGATTGACCGATTTTGATGAAATTTGGCGTTCAGGCTCCATTCGGGGTCTAGCTGTGCCCCGAAGATTTTGGTTGATGTAGGTCACTTCTAAGGGTTGAAAAATAAGGGTTGAAATTTTGAAAACGCCCTAGCTCAAACAATTCTGAGATAAAGGTATTGTTTTTCCATCAATTTAAGATAGTACTGAATTTTTAGAGACCACGCGTAGCCCTGTAGGACAAACCGTTCGCTACCTACGAGAATTTAAGGGTTGGACTTACGATAAGTCAGAAACACGACTGTGAATCGCAAAAGAGGCCTAATCTCCGTTCAAATTTTAGCTGACCGAAATGCGATCGATCTTTTTCTTCAAGTTGGTTGGTGGTAACAATGGAAAAGCAGTGTTCTTTGTAGACGTGTGATCTATCTAGAAAAATAATAAACCTTGTGTATTAATTTGCAGAGTTTTTTCTCAGTGTAGCTCGTGTAGCCGTTATTAAACCTTCTATCTGCATCTCTGTTTTTTAATTCAGTAGGTACACCTCACTAACGCCACCTCAAAGTTTGATGGTTTACGTTTCAACGTATAAAGAATCCAAAAATCAATCTCAATTTTTCCGTCCGTACGCTGTACGTGGCCCAGTTCCAATTACCGATTTATTATTAATATATATTTATTATTGTAATTAATTTTATATTCATTTATTATTGAGAAGAAATAAACGCTTCACACTCAATTCGAAAAAATAAGGTGTTGCGGGTACTTCCATTAGGAAATTCGATTACTGGTTGTTAAAGATGCAAAACTGAGTACAACTCGAAGAAACGAACAGCGATTGCATTTGGTCGACAAAACCAACGGGTTTAACCCTTAAGTTCTCATAGGGAGCAAACAGTTGGTCATACAAAGCTCTGAGTGGCCCCAATCGATTCTAAAAATTCAATACGATTTTAAATAGGCGAAAAAAAAACAATATGTACCTTTATTTTGAGAGTTTTCGTGCTTGGACGCGAATTACTACTCGTATTTTTCATTCCTTGGAAGAGACCGACACAAACCTAAATCATGGCGGCACAACTAGACCCCAAATTGAGCCCATATGTTAAATTTCATAAAAAACCCTCCAACGGATTCAACCCTCAAGTTCTCGTCGGGAGCGAACGATTTGACATACAAAACTCCGGATGGTCTCAGTCGATTCCAAAAATCGAATTCTATTTTAAATTGGTGAAAAAACAATACCTTTATTTCGAGAGTTTTCGAGCTAGGGTCAGCTAAAATTTAAACGGAGATTAGCCCTCATTTGCGATTCACTCTCGTATTGCTGATTTATCGTAAGATTAACCCTTAAATTCTCGTAGGGAGCGAACGGTTTGTCCTACAGAGCTCCGCGTGGTCTCTAAATATTCTATAAATTCAATACTATCTTAAATTGATGAAAAACATTATCGTTATATCCAAAGTTTTTAAGGTAGGGTGTTTGAAAATGTCAGCTCTTATTTTTCTACCCTTAGAAGTGATAGACATCAACCAAAAGCTTCGGGGCAACATGGTGACTAAGGATAGTGCTTCATACGGTGGACTGCAAACGGAGGGCAGCATTGTCATTCTATTAAATATCTAGGGGGTTAAGAAATTATTTTCTTGGTTGATTTCAAAGGTTCATTATTGAAAATAATATAATAAATCAAACAAGTTTTATCGCTTACTGGTTGAGATTGAACTGATGAGGACGTCCCCACGAATGAATGCATTAGATGCATGTTTCATCAAAGAATTCTATAAGTCCACACCAGTCAATGTGAGGTAGCTATACCGCCCACCCAACTTGGCAGACGTTCTTTACTTCATACTGATGGTTTGAGGGAAGTCATTTGAGCTGGGCTAAGATAGATTGTGTGAAGTCCAGTTAGTATAACTAGGTAGGCCCCATCGATAACTCCGTTACGGCAGAGATTTGAAATTAGAGGCGGTCCCAAACCTCAAAAGCTTCCTTCCTAAGTGAGGAAGTTTGCTCGGGTTGATGATGATAAAGGAAAAGTAATTAAGGGCGTGCACCCTTGCGGTGCCCAGTGGACCCTTCAGCGGGGGTTCGGCTGGGCAGCAGAGCTCAGCAGAGGCGGTGGTTGGATCAGAGGGGGGGTGGACCTCCTGTATTGAATGGCTGCAGCTACCTATGACGTCAGGTTTCCAAGGCGACAGGGAAAGTTGCCTCCCCGTCGAGCATCCTCCGCCCGCTCGACCCTTTCACCGCGAGCCTTTCGCACTACGCTTCCTTGTGCCCCCTGGCTCTCTTCTACGCTTCATTAGCAATCCCACGGCTTCCAACATTAATACTATAAACGCCTCGGTTTTTTGGCTCTCCTTATCTGTACTGCTTATCAACCCTCTCATGTGAACCATTTTAGACACGAGAAGCTACTCCGAGCAGCACTCAGACGTCATAAATTTGAAAACGTCTACCAAGTGAGTGTGCCACATAGCTTCCTCGTATCCATAATCTGATTGTATAGTTGATCCACTGCATAGTAGATAATCTCAAAACATCATTCACCAAGTAATAATAATAATAATAATAATAATAATAACAAATCTTTATTGCATATAGATGTAAATCCATACAACGCAGAGTTTGGCTCGTAATTGTTTGCGACAGTAAATAAAATAGAAATCAAATGTGAATGACAGTTGTAAGCACCTATTGCTAAAGAAAATGAATAAATAATAAAATTCACCTGTTTAAACATGAATTCCTAAAATTAAAAGCCTCGTATCACTGGCCTCTTTCAAATAGTCGTATAATCTATTTACCACATTTTTTTCACTCGACATTAAAAATCTTTTATAGCATTAGCAAACTGAATTAAACCTTTAACAAACTGGAATAAACTTTAGCAAACTGAATTGATCTTTTCACAAAATGAATTAATCCTTTCGCAAACTGAATTAAACTTTTTGCAATTTGATTTAAACTCTTCGCTAACTGAATTAAACCTTTCGCAATTAGAATTAACCCTTTCACAAATAGAATTAAACCTTTCGCATACTGAATTAAACTTTTCGCAATATACAAAAAATTTAATAAATTTTTAATAAACAAAAATACTAATAAATAAACGTGTTAAACTATCCATATATAAGTCAATGTTCTAAAGTAAACTATCACATGAATAGTCCGATTTTTCAAGAAAGGGGAAGGTCAGTGGAGGGGTTGGCCTGTAGCTGCAGCAGGAAATACGAGATTCATGTCCATTTTCAACGGGATTTTCAAGGAATTCGACCGTCCCTCCTTCAGCAATACTCACAATACTCAGCAATATTCAGCAATACTCACTGAACTAATATTTGAATCGCTATCGCTCATCACCACAACAATGTTCCTCACAAAACCAAAAAAAAAAAAAGACCTACGAACACTTTTATGACGAGAATGTTGACGGGAAGGTAAGGGTGACTCTACACAGTGATGGTCAATGAAAGTTTGCCAGTCCATAGGGGAGTAATTGACCATCCACTGGGAAGATATTGACCGTCCGCAGATAAGGTATTGTTTTGGGAACATCACTCACTCTTATGTCCTCTGACCATGTTTGGTGCAGAGGATTAATTTTATGAAAGGTTCACTTGTAATTGGGAAAAGTTTAATTCAGTTTGCGAAAGGTTTAATTCCAATTGTGAAAGGGTTAATTCAGTTTAAGAAAAGTTTAATTCTAATTGTGAAAGGTTTAATTCAGTTTGCAAAAAGTTTCAATCAAATTGCGAAAAGTTTAATTCAGTTCGCGAAAGTATTAATTCAGTTTGCTAAAGGTTTTATTCAGTCTGATAATGCTATATACTGCTCCTGAAATGAGAGCGGGAGCACAAGTACGGGGAGAAGAAACTTCATACGTGGTATAGAAAGCATGGGGCACTGTAGTACGAAGTGAAGGGCAGAGTCGCTTTCTTTCCAGTTGCATAAAGGGCATGCTGTCATTAAAAACCGGATGTTGTGACCCCTGCAACCAGAATCCTTGCCCCATGTTTATTGAGGACTCGCAGCTGGGCCAATGAGCGAAGGAGATTCATCGGCCAATCCTGGGTGAGGTAGAGCTGAGGCTGGAGAGATGTCTCCTGGTGGGCTGCTTGACCGTAAGTTGGGCAGGCTCGAGAGGCCACTGCCAACTGCAAGTCGATGTTTCGAGAATTAAAAGGCAATGCGGTCAAAAGGCCATTCAGTAGCAGGTGACAGTTCAGTCATGGTAGGCAGGTTCACTCCAAGCGAAGCATCATCCAGTTGTTTTATCCAGTTGTACCTGGGGTCACATGGCGCTTTCTTGTAGAGGGAGAAGAGGCAGATCATGCATATCTGTGGCAGTCTGTCTGAGGGCATGGTTAGTACTTTTAGTAACCATTGTATGGCATCCCTCAATATATATATATTGAGGGATGCCATACGGTTACGCATATATGCGTATTGAGGGAAAGTACTCCCACCTTTGCTCGTACCAAAACATTAGGCGTACTGCTAGGGAGCAGCAGAATGCGCTTGTAAAAGCCAACCTGCTCGCGTTCCATGACATCACCATATCGAAGCGCCCACACAGAGGACCCATACATTAAGACAGATTTAACCATTGAGTCAAAGATTTTCGATCGGGCAGACCAGGAAATAATCCCGGCTCTAACCAAAATGTCCACCACTGATGCTGAAGCAGAGTTAGCCCGGCTTATAAAATGGCTGCAGGCCCCAGAGACATAGAATACAGCCGAGCTGGAGAATGTTTTTTTGGCCCTCCTTATCTGTACTGCTTATCAACCCTCTCATGTGTATCATTTTAGACACGAGAAGCTACTCAGAGCAGCACTCAGACGTCATAAATTTGAAAACGTCTGCCAAGTGAGTGTGGCACATAGCTTCCTCGTATCCATAATCTGATTGTATAGTTGATCCACTGCATAGTAGCTAATCTCAAAACATCATTCACTAAGTACCTCACACAATCCTCATAGGGGACCATCTACACGTGAACCCGCACTATCTCTGAATATTTCGTCGAAATCGAATGGAAAATGTGGATGTTATGGCTGGGACAAGAATTCACATTTGCGCGTGCGCACTGACTGCTGTCAGTTCCTGGCGATGATATTCGTAGGGGATCATCTACACGCCAATCCATACAATCTCTGAATATTTCTCCGAAATCGGATGGAAAATGTAGAAGTAATGGCTGTTACAAGGAAATTCACGACGTCTACTTGCAGATATGAACCATTCTGAAAAGCATTAAATTTCCTATCCGTTTAGTGGAAAACCAAATTTCTCAAGTAAAATCCATTTGTAAAAGTAAAAAAAGTCAAAGTCAACATTTATAATCTTTTTTGAAAATTCCCATTTTTCAGGCTAACGATTCCCCCGTAAAAAACGCTGCAAATTATTACACAGAGGTTTATCATTTTTCTATAAAGATCACACGTCTGCAAAGAACACGGCTTGTCCATTGTAACCACCAACCATCATAAAGAAAAACATCGATCGCATTTCGGTCAGCTAAAATTTTAACGGAGATTAGGCCTCTTCTGCGATTCATAGTCGTGTTTCTGATTTATCGTAAGTCCAACCTTTAAATTCTCGTAGGGAGCGAACGGTTTGTCCTACAGAGCTCCGCGTGGTCTAAAAAAATTCGAAAAATTCTATAGAATCTTAAATTGAAGGAGAAACAATACCTTTATATCAACATTTTTTCAAAAATTCTCGTAGGGAGCGAATGGTTTGTCCTACAGAGCTCCGCGTGGTCTAAAAAAATTCTAAAAAATCTATAGAATCTTAAATTGAAGGAAAAACAATACATTTATATCAAAATTTTTTTAGTTAGGGCGTTTTCAAATTTTCAAAATTGATTTTGGAACTCTTAGAAGTGACCTACATCAACCAAAATCTTCGGGGCACAACTAGACTCCTAATGGAGCCTACATACCAAATTTTAACAAAATCGGTCAATGCTAAGTGGCAAAAGTGCCGCGTACGGCGGACGGACGGCCAAATTTTTATTCGATTTTTGGATTCTACGTACCTTGAAACGTAAACCATCAAATTTTGAGGGGGTGTTAAAAATTTTTTTTCTTGGTCGATTCCAAAGGTTCATTATTGTAAGTAATAAACCAAAAAGACAAATTGTGAGACACCTACGTCGGCTAAGATGTCTCATCTACGGGGAAGCAGTCCAACTCCTTGATACAAGTGATATCATCAGAAGATTGAAGCGCACCAAACCACTTGACCTAGCTTACTTGTGAAGCAGTGAAATGAAACATTCACCATTAACAAAACTCAGTGACGTACCTTAGTTGTGAATACTTATCCATATTTCCATAATAACATTGTTAATAGGTTATACTTGGTGCAATAAAAAATATTGTAAAAAAAAACCTTTCCTCAGGGAATTTCTGTGGGAAATACTAATCATTGGGTGAAGGCTGCATGATGATCGGATCGCATTAACAAATTGGCCCGTATGGTATCTTGACTACAGTGTAGGTACTGTCACCCTTGACATTTGCCTCGGTTCACATCACTTGCCAATTTCTATGGCGTGACCTGGCTCAGCGGGCAAACATCATGGAATATTCTAACGTTGATTGACCTCTGGAAACTGCTTCAATGTTTAACTGCCCATGATATTGCGGCCACTCTGTCTTCACAAACTAACTACCGCTGGGTCGGAGAATCAAATGTACACGTACTTGTCATCCATCCAAGTTGCAAATGCAACCAACAATGCAACATTTTTACTGGGTTATCCCATTTCAAGCCAAGGGTAGAAATAACTGAATACTGAGGAGAGGAGGATGAACTGTTTTACATAATGCTGGCCGAAATAAAGCATCATTTGCTCACCAATCGAGAGCAAAAATACTTGATATTTTATGAATTTAACTTTTTAATGAGATTTGAGAATTTTCCAAATCGATATGATTTATCCAGTTCATTGTTTTTGGTAAAATGTAAAAGTCTAAGGACCGGAATCTGTTCCAACTCATGGCCCAGAACGCTCACTCGCCCAGAATCAAATTTGAGCCACCATTATCATGCCTTTGGCCAAAAGGCCTCTTTTTCAAATAATTTCCAAAATCGCATTGAGCTCCCGAACTGTCAATGAAAATTTGTGTTGAAAAGTTTAGGAGCATCATGAACGATAAAAAATTCTTCTGTAAAGATTTTCCAATATTTTCAATATTTAAAAAAATCATAAATTATGACGATGCGAAAACGCATCAGTGGCCGGAAACGGGTTAAACTTATGAAGAATGTTTTGCCAATACGACTTGACTTCATTTTATTGCCTTTCTCTTAACCACCTATCGTAATAATAGCGGCACCACAATAATCAACATTACGTTAAAGAATAATCCAGAGGTTCTGAACATAACATAACATAACATAACATTTTTCTGAAAACTAATTTTTAATATTTTGAAAAACCATACATTTTCAGACTAAGGATAGACTCTACTTAATTACATTGCATGGATGTCTGAATAGAAAACATAGAAGTTCACTTGTAAGGAAGTTTTATTGATCGAATGAATGTAATATCAGTGAGAATTATAAAACAAGGTAAAATTTGAAGACTAATGATGGGGAGATGCTTGCGAGAATGAATGAATGTGAGAATGTCCCACCGGGTTGTGGTGGTTAAAGATTGTGGGCATGGAAACTCGGGGTCGTCTTAATGCTGAATTCATTAACAATAATAATTAGATACAATAATAATCATTAAAATTGTATGATTAACATCAATAACATTTGCCTAGTAGAAAGAGCAGTACAGTTTCTCATATGATTATGTCGATTCGATGGTGTAAAAATGAGGGATTGGAAGTGTTATAGGCAGGACGTGGCCTGGATTTGGTTTAGAGAGGGGGGGGGGGGGGGCACAAAATCATGTTTGTCCTCTTCCTCCTTTCAAACTCGAATTTTGGAATTCCGGGAACCCAGTACACAACTAGATGAGTGGCAAGTAACTTTATCGAGAACAGACGAAAACACTGCAAATTATTACACAAAGGTTTATTATTTCTCTATAGATCACTCGTCCGCAAAGGATCAAGTTTATATTTGGAAGAAATAAATCAATTTCATGTTTTTCAAAAAACGATGTTTCGGTCCGATGATATCGATATGTCGAGGAGATGGTCTGATAGTATCGTTTTATAAATTTGACCTGCTAGGTGCTGCAAGGAAACCAGACAAAATCTAATTCCAGACCAAATAACTTCATTGAATTTACTTGGAATTATAAGAACACCTCCTACCTAACAATCATCACTTTATATAACAAGATTATTACTGGAAAACGATAGAAAAAAGTATCTTTATGCTTGAAACAATAATTGAAATGGGGAAGATATGTGATATCGAAATGAAGTGCATAAAAATCGGATAATTCATCACGAATGAAAAAATTATAATGGAGTAGGTTATCCAGTAAAATAAAATCACGTGAAAAGAAAACGAATCCACTTCTTATGAATGACAGAAGAGCAGCCTCATCAAATTTTCTCCCTTAATGCTAATTAGTTGACAAATGAATTAAATTTCCCGCTTTTTAAAAACATCGATTTTTTACCTTACGATGTTATCGACATCGATATTTTTCATACAATGTTCCATCGATATCGATGTTTCTATGAAATATCGACATTGACATCGACATCGATATTTTCCGTTCGATGTCCCATCCCTAATATGAAGCTGTAATCATCAGGATCTCTTCATTGTGGTAAAAAGTTGTTCTGAGGCTCATACGGTCTAACATAGGGAAACCTCTCTAGACGGCTTCACCCTTGACATTTAGGAGAGGCATCGTATTATGGAGGAAGGGAGAAGCAAATTGAATGAAATGAACCCGCCGGTGTCCCTGAATGGGATCGCTGATTGCGGACCCCACTTATCAATCCTGATATCCCCCTTGCCACTGGTGCTGCCCCCATCGGCGGGATCATCAACTTGGAAAACGGGCTAATAACTCGAGGGCGCTGCAGGGGACGCATTTCACCGACCCTTATTAAAATAGAGGTATAGTTCTGATTAATTAAAGGGAAGTGAGGCAAACGCGGTTGACGGTACGGAAAATCTGGATTACCTACTTCAATGAGGTGAGGCAATTAACGATTCGGAATTATGGTGGCTGTAGGTGTAGGATGTTACTCAACGTGTTCCTGTTACTGCTGAAAGTACGTAGAGTGAAGGGAACAATCAAGTCATTTTGCAATCCATGGAAGAAAATTAAATGTTAGATATTGAAAAGTGAGGGAACGCCAAGTGAGAGTCAAAATTTTTTAATATCTGTGGTTATTAAGAGTTTTTGTGATTTAGCTTCATTCTTTGCCTAAAACGGGTTTGCCTGTACTTTGTCAGGCTATGGTGAACTTATCTCTTCACTTTCACTCTTATTTCAGCATGGAGGTTATAAGTTAGATGTTACTTCTTTTTGCTCAATCCACGAAGCCGTGATCAGCCTTAGTAACATTCCCACTTCGTTACTATTAAGAAATTCCAATTATTCATTTTCCTCCCGAATTCCATTTTAACATTTTCTGAAAAACACCCTATTTTTCGGTATTTTAGAGCCCTGTTTGATCAGAATTTCATGGAGCTATGTGCTACTACCCACTTGTTTGTTCTCGTCTTATTTATCTATGTTTGGTTTTTTCCAGGGTCCCATAATTCGGCTTGCCAATGAACTGTTTAAAGGAGTTTGATCCCTGTGCGGGAACACTCCAAACAAAATGTAAGTACAGATTTTAAGATTATTATTTAGATTGTAGAAGTTGTTTTAACACTTAATTCATCGTTTTACTTAGCATAAGTTATATACGTATGTGAAATCTTGAAGAGGAAGGTCAGGTTAGGTTAGGTTCAATCAATCTGTTTGGCACTGCGAAATAAGTTTTTGGTACGATTTGAATGGAATTTTAAGGGGGAAAAACCCTGATCAGTCCACTACGAGTTCTATTGGTGATGGATTAACGGTGTTGCGTGATTGAGAACTCTTTTGAACTACGATGGCATAGTTCGTGATAGTCCAAAATCGGTCAAATTGGGACAGTTTAGACTACAAGACGATTTTCAATAAATGTCACTGAATTTTGACATGTATACAGGGTGTCCCATATGTTATCCACCAAACTTTGGGAGTCGATTCTACAACTAATTTGCAACAATAAATGTCTCATAGCAATTTTTTTTAACCCCCTTAAAATTGGGTGAAAAAACAAGTCGTATCGTAATTTTTTTCAAATTGACAAAATTTCCTATTTTTTCTTTGGTTGTTAGGGTTTTTTTCCCATGATTTTTCACTAAAAACTGCGCAAAGATCTTAGCTTTCCAATGATATAATCAAAAAAACATTTTATAATCGAGTTTTAGGGGAAAATTTGTGTTTTAACGCGGAAAAACGTGCATTTTTTTCAACGAATTCGACGGTTTGACGTGGGATTCGGTGCTTGGGAAAAGCGGAGATGGAGCAAACCCCGGATTCCTCCTGTCAAACCGTCGATTTCGTTGAAAAAAATGCACGTTTTTCCGCGTTTCAACACAAATTTCCCCCTTAAAAAAACTTGGAAAAACAAGGGGTTAAAACAAAATTACTAGGAGTCATTTTCTCAAATAAATTAGTTGTGGAATCGACACCCTAAGTTTTTCGGACCTTAACTTGATGTGTTGGTCAGTAAACAGATCCATAATGTTCAAGAAGAAACATTACTACCCACCCGACATCATTTTTTTCGTTAAAATATTTTAAAGGTTTTAGCAACGAGCAATCATGGTTCTCCTTGCTGATGCATTATGTATGAAACAAATAATTATTTTCATGGTTTTTCTGTTATTCAGTTATCTGATTACCATGGTTGTCGATCCGGAACCAACTTAGTGGCAGACAGGCATATTGCGAGTTTGTAGATGAAGAACCGCATGGGAGGAAGAGTATGAAACGATGGAAAGCAATGTCGATAGACGCCGAGAAACGTGGTTGTGAGGTTCTCACCTCGAAGTTGTGCCTCCTAGTTCACGGCTCCTGGACAAGACAATATACGTGCCCATCACGTATATCTCTGGCCTTTCCGATCGATTCTCTTCTTCTGTTGAGTTGAATAGGAGAAAACCGTTCGCCCGAGCTATTTTGTTGGAAGATAAATATAGTAGATATCGACTCGTATTTTGACGGATGGGTAAGCAGCCATTATTACCTATCTCACAACTCCAAACGTTTAACCTTGGTTAATCGACCAAAATGGCCTTGAGCCCGATCGGTTCCCAACAGGGTCGATTCGTTACCAACGGCAAATCAAGCATCGGCTCCATTTCTTTCGATTTTCATGCCGACTAGGAAAATGCAACAATTTGTTCAGACAAAAACATCACTGTCAGAACTTTCGGGACTGAAAGTTGATTTGTGATTTTATGTCGTAATTCACAGGGGGAAGATGATTCAGGTTAGAAGAGTTTGATTCAGGTTAGAAGGGGTGACCGTTTGCTGACAATCTTTTGAACAGTACAGCGTTTATTAGAAAAAGGTACATGTTCGGCCTCAGCCGAAGGTTTGAACTAACCGCCGCGTTCAGTTTGAATTTCCCGCTACAGACTTCTCTCAGCTTCCGCTGCTCGCTTGAGCGCTAGGATCGTCGTTCTGTTCCTTGATTAAATAAATGAATCTTTTGATCCGACATTAAGTTCTTATCGTAGATAATTATTTAAATTTATTCTTGATCGGAACGCGTCTTGTCACTCCCTTTTTGAGTGAGATCGTTCTTGGTGAGAAAATTATAATTTTTCTCGAGATGGCTCTTTTTTACCGTCCTGCGTCTGTCGCCATCTTGTTCATTCCGCTTTTTCCGTTTTTCTATGAAAAAGTACCGTCTTATTGTTCTCCCAAAAAAACCATTAAATTCGATCAATTTGGAAGGCTCCAAATCATTCGTTCTTACTTGTGAACTTCAAGTAAAGTGTTACGTTCTTGTAAACAAGTTTTAATACAAGATCCTTTACACCAGTTTGATAAAAGTGTGTTCGTTCTGTTCAGTTCCGAGTCCGGGGTTTTGTAAACTATTCGGACAATAGCCGGTCCAATTTTTCGCTAAAAATCGTTCAGGGCTAAACAGTACATATCTTTAAAGAATCCGTCGATCCTCAGGCCACATATGCCAACAGAAGAAAACGCTTTATGGTATTGCATGCAACGAAAATATTGATGATCAGGATATAAGTTATGCATAAGACTTCATTGCTGTGATAAAATAAACTCTACCGACCACCGTGGTTCCATGTGTTTTCGTTAACCACATCCGGAGTGTTTCATAGGGAAATTAATGCACAAACTCCCAAATAACCAAGGTTTTGAAGATTTTAAGTCGAAATTCGATTCTGTCAGTCCAATTCAAGCAAACAGTGTGAAGTACCTAGGTACACCGATTCAATAATTTTGTTCCAGAACCAACGGCAGTTAGCTGGATTAATGAACCGGTTCCCGTGAGATCACCAAAGTTAAGGCCAGTCGGCCTGGGAGATAATCTGGGTTAGTGACCGCTCGTGAGCGGAATCGCAGGTCCTGATGATTTTTCGAGTTGAGCAGTTGGTGAACCCCCCTCTATTTAATGTGGTGGGCAATAAATAACCATGAGCGAAATCTTCAGAACCAAATCTGATCTTTCTTTGCAAACAAGTGTTAAAAAAGAGACAATCATTTAATAATAGTGACCAAACCTTCCAAGGAAAGAATAACCAGTCCAGAACCGTTCCAAGATACTTTTCTTCTCGGTCCATGGAACTGAACTGACGACAATTTCAATGCTAACCAGTCCAGAGCCATTCTATGATATCTCCTCGGTCTGTGGAGCTGTACCAGTAAGGGGTGAGTTTTTGTCACTCCCTGTATAACACACTCAAAGGGCTCTGCGAATTGTTATATCTAAGGCACACGTTCAACAAACATTCGAAACGAGTTTAAACCAAAAGAGGCGAGAGATAATTGACGTTTAGCAATAAACGTCTTTCACCAGAGCAATTTACGAGTTTAAACTCCATCTTGGGAGGTTCGAGTTTAAACGGTCGAGAGTTGGCCGAATAAACTAGCTAATCTCGCTTAACTACAAATTAAATATGGCCGCGAACTGATTTGTGATTGTTTTCGAAATGAATTTGGCATTGCGAATTATTTTTGACTTGTCTGAAGATGACGACGACGTCCGCGTTTCCAAGCCCACGGTCGTCCAAGTGCTCGACCAGTTTGACACTCGCCTTGTGTTCCCGTTCAATACGTTCAATAAGTTCAATACGTTAATTTAAAATGAATACCTAGGTTTTTTAATGGAAGTCGTACACAGTGGAAACTTGGTGTAGATGAAAAAGATAATATTGTCGGGATCGTTGATTGTTGAGCGATACATCCTAGTTACTTCTAATGTGTTGATACCAAAATTACGTTGCTAAATAAATTTTCATTCTTAATTCGGACTCCAACCTAGTGAGTTGTTCTTCAGTAGCGTACTTTCACCTACAGTCAGATCTACACGTGAGTCTTAACACTGGTGACAGCAGTGATTTTTCGTGATGTCTCCACGCTCCGGTGTTCACTTTCGGAGAGATGAGGAGGAAGTTGAAGAACATGTTTTGCTACATGTGAAGAGACATTGGGAAATGGAAGAAAATTAAACCTGATGAACGTGACCAAGAGCCATATTTAGAACAACTGGTGCCACAGCCTCGTGATGAGTTATTGAACAATATTGACATTCGAAACATGATTGGTAATGAAGTAGGTGAACAGGTAAACGAATGTATGAGGGAGCTTCGTGACGCTTACGTGAGGATCGCCAAGCATTGAACATGGTAGCAGTCAGCCAGTTACAAGTCGACAGACTGAACTACAGCCGGTGTCGAGGGTTTGGAAACCACGCGTGTTCGAAGCTTGAAAAGATTGCATTTCGTTGAGGTGAATTTGGGGGCCCTCTTTTTCGAGTTTACATCCATGGGTAATCATTTAAATTATCGAACTACGTAGAGATGTATTTCACATCTCTACCGTTTAAAGGCCACTGTGTTTCACTAGGTTACTTGAGTCTGGAGAAATACTGGAGTATCGGGCTCGTAGCGGCTCAATGTGATGATGTGTAATAACTCAATAGGTAGGTAATAAAAAGAATCAGCAAAATTAAACGGAAAAAAATTAAATTAATAATTATTAATTTATTTTTGAACGAAAAACTTAAAACAAATCACAAGAATCAGCAAAATAAAAAAATAAAAATTCGATGAACTGAACCGAAAACTGACATTGAAGATAAGCTAAACTCGATTATCCTAAACGTCGTTCAACAAAGTTTTTGGTTGGTGAAAGACGCCTAGGGAATTAACGGTCGTTAGCTGGTTTAGTGAACCGGTTCCCATGAGGTCACTGAAGTTAAGGCTGGTCAGCACGGGAGACCGACCTGGGTTGGTGACCGCTCGAGGGCAGTATGGCAGGTCTTGACAATTTCCCGGGTTGGGCCATTGGTGAACCCTGCTCCACTTAAGTGGGTGAGGCAGTAAGTAACCATGAGCGAAATCATTATCTAATGATTCTAGAACCAATTCTAGAACCAATTCTGATCTACCCTTTGGAAGACAGCTGATGACGTCTGCGACGCCAGGGTTGGCAGTTGGACGAAAATTCAACGTGTGACGGTTGTTTACTTCACTTTACTTTTAATTTTGCTCCGGAGTTAAGAATCAAGGAAACTAGTAAAAGTTTCTTTTCACACTCCTCCGACTCCTGTCGTAGTAAAAAATACTAACTTCTAAGAGAAGATGCGTTTGTGTCAAGGATAACACGTGATATTTTGGTTCGTAGAGCACGTCAGAATTTTCTACTTGATGCGAAATAACATATCGATAGACTCAATATGGTTGTTGTATATGGTTGGGCGGGTATTTTCGTGCGATCGACGCGGAAATGTAAAGGGTTGGTAATTACATCCAACAGGTCACGCTGAATAATTTACGTCAAACAGGGTGGTCCTGTTCATGTTCTAGAAGGTAGGAGGTGGAGGACGGAAAGTTATGGGGAAGTAGTTTTATCTCTGACGTGAAACGGAGGAAGGCCGCCGTATCATAATATATCACTCGAGGCCCGCAGTTCTAAGGGCGCATGAAAGTCACCTTTTCGAGTTTTCTTATCAGCCTGAGAGCATCATACCCTAATAACCCTCCTCTTAGGGCTCAGCCGTAATGCCCTAAAATATTCCCTGATGTGAGTAGGAGGTGATGTCCTCCATTCGGCCGCACGAACACGCATTCGAAACCTTCTGACTTCCCACCTTGGCATCCAATCACGAAACAAGGTGATCACGGAAAGGGAAACTGATACACTCAATACATGCAACTCTCGATAATTCGATAACCTGATGATTCGAACCAACCACAAGGCCCAAACACTACTCGTGATAAATCGGACATAAAATCCAAAATCGTAGTTCAGTGGTTCAAAACCTCAGTTCGGCGAGTCAAAATAAAAGTAATCTTCAAGTGTTGATTATGAAAAACGAAGTCTAAAAATGTTTCAAAATATCCACCCATATTACAATTTTGGTTTTGTATCTGTACGCGAAAACTTCACTAAGTTTTCTCTGTGTCCAATTTCTATTAAGGGTAGAAAGAAATTTTTTTTCATATCGAAAAAAGCCCAAAAAGTGGTCATATTCAAGTACTTTTTTTTAAATTAATTTATTTTGGCATTACTAGTATAGTATACAGCCATACTTATGTTACATGAGATAATTGCAATCTTAATTTCAAATTACATAAAGTCTATATGTTTACATTACAATTGTATAAAAATGTAGACAGTTCTTTATGAATTATCATGTTTCTGGAAGACAAAATGGGATGGTATTCAAAACTAATGTCTGTTCTTTTTATTATATTACTGATTAGTACGTGTCGTCGGCTGGCATATTCTGGGCATTCCATAATTAGATGTTTCAATGTTCCATTTGGATTTCCACATTTGTCCCATTCTGGAGAGTCTTTTTGTCCGATTTTATACAGGTAGGCATCGCACAACCCATGATCAATTCTCAAGCGAAATATCGAGCGGCCCTGTTGATTTATGTACATTTTTTCGTGCAAACCAAGGAGATCGGGGTGGATGTGATTGTATCATTTTATATGTTTGTCCTTTGTTAGACCGAACGAATTGATCATTCCACTTTTCATAATATAGATTTTTTAAAATGTATACCGCTTCATCTACCATCATAGGAGCTTCTAGTTCTGTTCCTGAAGTACCTTCTTACGCCAGATCATCCGCTCGCTCATTAGGGATCAGTCCAGCATGAGCTTTCACCCAGATGAATTTGATCTCCTGGTTGTTAACTTGACATGTTTTCAATAATTGGAGTAGACGGGCGATCAATCCGTTCTTCGCTCTTCGAAAACCAATTGTTTTAAGGACTTGTAAAGAGCTTAAAAAATCAGAACATATTATGTATGGTCTAGTAATGGTCTCTTGTCTTATAACGAACTCTATAGCTTTAATGATCTCATGTACGAGTATATCTCTCGTATATCCGCGTTATAAGATGATGTTGTGGAGGGTAGCTTGAATTTTTTCTGTATTTGGTCCGTGTTATTCCGCTGTATTCAAGTACTTTTTTCTCCGAATGTACTGAAGATATCAATTTGAATTTTTTTGGAGTTGTAGGTATTATTATGTAATTTTTAGTCAGACAACTTTGGAAATACTGCATACACAAAAATTAGTGCCACTACCCAAACAATTAAAAAACGCTAGTGAAATTTTGACTTCAAAAAATTATTTTTTCAGATCCGCTACAAATTTCAAAAAGTTGTCTGAGTGAAATTGTATCAATACTTGGTACACGCATGGAAAAAATTTCATTCAATTTTATTGGCTAGAGCAAGAGAAAAAGGTATTTTTGTGATGAAAAATGTGATTTTTCAGGAGAAGCTAATTACGAAATTCAAGCTTTCCCGCCCGTTTATGTCGTCGTTTGTGTCTAAAATCTGTGGTTTTCGAGTATCCGTGTATTATTTAAACCTTCCATGATTTAAAGAAACCTTCTGAGTGGCTTTTTAACTATTCCCGTGTGATTTGTTGTTGTCGCGTACTGAACTCGTTTTTCGTTATTTTTACTGATAAAATGCCGAGATCAAAACGTATTTTCAAGAAAATTGTTCAGGAAACCACCAGGTAGGCGTTTTTCTATAGAATCCGGTCGTCCAGGAACCTCTCAGGAGGACCTAGACAACTCTGGAGTGGAGCATGTTGCTGATGTGAACTTAGAAGAAGTTAATATGGCTAGTCCTCCAGCTTCAGCTTCCACACCATCATCAGATAGAATTATCACCGAATATTGCTGATTATGATAATAATGAGAGTATAAACACACTTTACATCGATATTGAATCCTTCGGAGATGCCCTTCCTAAACTAGTGAGCTGCAAGTATGTGGAATTTTGCCGTGAAGGAGGGAGACGGCCCTGCCTAAAACCCACCTTAGGCGCAGGCATACATTGAGATACCCGGCTTTGAACGTTTTGGTTTGTTATTTTCAATAATGAACCTTTGGAATCGACCAAGAAATTTTTTTTTTCAACACCCACTCAAATTTTGATGGTTTACGTTTCAAGGTACATAGAATCCAAAAATCGAATAAAAATTTGGCCATCCGTCCGCCGTACGCCGTCCGCCGTACGCGGTACTTTTGCCACTTAGCATTGACCGATTTTGATGAAATTTGGTAGGTAGGCTCCATTTGGGGTCTAGTTGTGCCCCGAAGATTTTGGTTGATGTAGGTCACTTCTAAGGGTTCCAAAATCAATTTTGAAATTTTGAAAACGCCCTAACTCAAAAAATTTTGATATAAAGGTATTGTTTTCCATCAATTTAGGATTCTATAGAATTTTTAGAATTTTTTGAGACCACGCGGAGCTTTGTAGGACAAACCGTTCGCTCGCTACGAGAATTTAAGGGTTTTACGTACGATAAATCAGAAACACGAGTGTGAATCTCAAAAGAGGCCTAATCTCCGTTCAAATTTTAGCTGACCGAAATACGTTCGATGTTTTTCTTCAAGTTGGATGGTTAGTGGCTTTGCAGACGAGTGATCTATAGAAAAATAATAAACCATTGTGTAATGATTTGCAGCGTTTTTTAACTCACTTCCCAATGTCCTTTTTAAATAATACTTGGAGCAATCAATTCAATACATCGTGTAAATTAATTTAAAATATTTTTGAAAAATCAATTTTTTTATTTTCAAGTAATAAGGGATTGTGCAGGGATGAAATGGGCCGTAAATAGTCATTCAATTCCCAAGTATAGTTGGGTTATTGCTTAATTGTGCTCAAACTTGGAGGGTAGTTGGGGACTAAAATTCTGTCGGCTTCATCGTGATTGTACCATTATTAGCTACTAAACGTGAGCAAATATATAACCCTTGTTGACAGCTCACTTCTTCAGTTTCCATGACACTGTTTGATTGATGTAGCGTAAGTTTGCATGAATGTTTTACTGAGACATTTCAATTATCTCATAAGAATTTCATCATACATCACTGGGAGCAAATGTAACTCGCTAAAATTATTTCGAAGAAATTTTCATAAATTGCCATGGATCATCTGCTATGTGCCACATCCACTTTTCAGAAGTTTTTAATTCCTCAGTTGCCTTTCAAAATCAATTAGGAGTAGTTGCCTGTTGTTCACAGTTTACCTAATAATATGTTCATCGTTGGAAACTAAGGTTCCCTAGAGTATGGAACTTTGTATTTTTACGTCACAGGGATTCCTTTAAACAACCTCTTATAGAGAAGAAAGGTTCAGCAAAATAAAGAAAACCCAAAAGGCGGTTCATTTCACACATCCATGTTATGAAAACTACGAAGTTCTGTCATAATGCGCCGCCTTGGCAGCGTCACGACCTGGTTAAGTCCGCGATCATTTAGATTTGGACCCGTTCCAACGTGGACCACGCAGTTGGGAAAAAAGGATCGTCCTTACAGAGACATCGATTTGCCCCCCCCCCCCCCCTTGATGTCCGTTCAGAGAAATTGTTCATTCCCTGAGTTAGGAGGACGGTCTTTCGTTGGTTTTATCTGGGTTCTGGCGATCAATTTCAGCCAAAACGTCGCTCTCAGAGACATAAATCTGGTGGCGGCTTCGCGCAAACTCCACAGTCGCGGCGCCGAATTAAACGTCTGGCTCGACCCGTACGGCGGACATAAAAGGTCCTGTTCTGGTTAAGCAAAAATAAATCGAGGACGGCGAACAATCGTACGGGCTTCTTACAAGTACACAAAGTGAGAATTTATACACTTTCAATCAATTATTTTGATACGCATTTGAAAATCAACACCACAATGTTGAGTAACCGGAGGACCGGAAGACAATTTTGAGTCCTGCAATACTAAAAGAGTACAGACTTTGATGGGACCTACTGAGGTTCTTTTTAATTGAAAATTACTAAAGTCCAATCGACCAACTTCCTTTTTTAAACAAGACTGTGCTCAAATACACTTGGAACCTTGGCTCTAAAAGACATTTTCCTCAAAGCTTTATGGTTAGAAAAACCTACGTTGTGTACATCGAAACTAGACAGAAGACGGTCCATATCTCCAGATTGGGAAAACCTTGAAGCAGCCAATTCGTAGATTCACGAAACTAACTGCAGGAGAAGTTATAAAGAAAGGATTTGGGGGGGGGGGGGGGGAGAAAAAACACGAGTGTGATCCGCTTTTTTATTTTTTTTTATTTGAGCGCATTCGACCACGCAGGGTCATGTGCGCTAAACGGAACATAACAAAATATCTATGTACTATAAATCACAATTTCTTCATATTTCGTAGAAAACAGACAGTGACTTCAAGGCGTTGAAGAGGTCATCTAGGGTTTATTTATTTATTTTAATTGATACGGGACAAGCCCAATTGTAACATAATAACATGATGTAGGTACTTCATTATTATCCAATATCTAAACCAAATAATTATAGTTCATTGAGAATTTTCCAGAAAAACAAGAAACAAATACAAAAGAAAGACAAAGAAAATAAAAAACCCTTGGCGAAAAGAACTGACAACGTGGTCCACATGACTTACACGCAAACAGTATTAATAAGTATATAATTATGCTAATTCAAGTTCTGGCGAATGACGTATTTCACTGATGTAGTAGAGCATGTAAAAAAGTCCAAACATCCGGAAAGGCGGTTGGACTCCTCCTGTATTCTTCTCAGTGGATTATTCCGTAAGTAGTTGGTGGCTGACGGAAAAAGGTAAAACGGCTGCGACAGTCTGGTGGCATGTTGGGGGACATTCAGGCTCAAACTAGCTAGGGTTCTTGAGTTGTCCGATAGTTGCTTGATGTTTCTTGGAATAGTCGAATGAGAGAGGAACACTGGACATTCGACGAGCAGATGGTAGACCGTCAATGTGCATCGGCATGAATTGCAATCAGGTGCAGGTGGTTGTGATTGTGATTCCATGGGTAAGTCTCGTATGGCCAATCCGCAGTCTTGTTATGACGATTTCTTCTCGACGAGAGTGTTGAACTGATCCATCTGGGAGTTTCTTTGTTCGACTCGAGGAAGACCAAGGTCGAACATCTTTTTTAACTTGCCATAGCTTTTGATGGTCCATACGTATCCACACTGTTTGCCATTCAGCCCATACTGTTGTCTTGAAAGTTGGAGTGTAATCTGGACGAATATATATTTGTGAGGAAACTGGTTCATTACTAGCAAATTTAGCGGCTCGATCTGCCATCTCATTCCCAGCTATGCCATAATGTCCGAGAGTCTAGAAAAGGACGACAGTTATACCGTTATCTTGATGGTACTGGATGCAATGAAGAATCTTCAAAACCAACGGATGAGAGTCGACTCCTTTCTTTATTGCCATCAATGAACTCAGAGAATCTGAGCAGACTACAAATTTGTTTTCGGTCGGTACTATAAGATTCAGAGCAGAATAAATGGCAAATAGTTCAGCTGTGAAGATCGAGCAATCCTGGGGTAGTGATGACATAATTACATCCCGACAACAGGTAACTGCAGATCCGACTCCAACTTCTGATTTCGAACCATCGCAGTAGGCAATCTGACACGGGGAAAATTTATGGATTGTTTCCTTGAAAATTTTAGAAAAAGCTTGTGTCAATAATGTTTTGTTTATTTTGAAATTTCGTCAAAGTTAAGCAAAGTTGAGGGGTTGGGAGAGTCCATGGAGCGTGATCCGCAAAAGAGGTCTTAACTGACCAAAATGCGATCGCAGTTCGCTCCTTCGAGTTGTACTCAGTTTTGCGTCCTTAGCAACTAGTTATCGAAGTTCCTAATGAGAGCCCCACAACTCCCTGTTTCTTCGCATTAAGAGTGAATCGTTTATTTCGTCAAAATAAACTAGATTGTGAAGCGAAAATATGGTTGATAGGTAGTGGCAATAACAAAAATGATGATCCGCCCAGCAAACAATATCTGTCAATTGATTGGAAATGAGGTCTTCAGAAATAAAACTCCTCTTTTGCTGAGCTTTCGGTGAATGTATTACTTCCTCAGTGCTCAAAGGATATGTTACCGTGTGAACATCACATCAGCGTCAATCAACAAACCAGTAGTTAGAGATGCCACCATAACTGGTGGAAAATGAAATTCGGAACTATTGCAGGTAAACAACGGGGGGGGGGGGGGGGGGATTTAAAATATAATTTCAGCTAAAAACATTGGGTAAAAACATCAGGAAGCACAGCCTTGGGAAAACAGTGTCAATTACCGTGATGCTCACACAGTAACACATCCTTTGAGCCCTGAGGAAGGTGATAAATTCACCGAAAGCTCGGCAAAAAAGGAGTTTTATTTCTGGAGACCTCACTCCAATCAATTTACAGATGGCAGTTGCAGTTGCGAGTGATCTATGTACATTGAAAAATTATATTTTTTTAAAATATGAAGTTACATGCTCATTTAGCTTTAGTCTGAAAACGAAACGTATCGTATCATTTTGGGCTTTCTGAAGTTCCCCATTCAGACCGCAGGCCACATTTGCGTATTCAAATACCTGCATTAGCGGAGATAGCACCTTTCTGTCTTACATATTGAGGGAAATCAATGGCTACCCATCTCAACCTTTGTATACTTGATTGCACATTGACGATACTTGAGATTCCCAATTCGATGCCTTTCCGTTACAATACCCAAATGTTTAAAATTATTCTCATAAGAAATACTGTTTCTCAAAAACTCAAAGTAATTCCAAACTTCCCTGCACACGACAGACTCCGCAAGCCCTGGGAACAAGGAAGGTTCGAAATCTGCATCGGGATCTGATCAACAATCATCAACACAATTGTGAAATCGTTCGTGATTATTTGATGATTTTTCACTATATCATACTCATGTGTACCGTGGCTTCCCCATGTCGGATCGCGAGGAAATTAATTTATGCATCCTTCTGGGGCCCACTCGAAAACTTACATTGAACCGTATTTCGTGTAGCCCAGGTAGCGGATTGACCACTTATAGCCAGACATGGTCAGTTTTCACTTTTCCAAGGTTAAAAAATGTTCTCCAAGATCAAAATTTCAACTCACGTTTAAAGTTTTGGACCTTCCTGAACAACTTCGATTTCGTGTCTATCTGTCAGTTATGGAATCCTTGTAAGGCGCAAAACTACTATTGCCTGATTTCGATTAAATTGAGAGAAATTGTGGTGATTGGCGTTTCTATGGTTCTCTATGAAAATCATTACCCCCAGAATCATAGTAGTATCTGCGCATGCGCAAACGTAAAAACCTTGTATCAGACATAATTTCCACATTTTCCACCCGAATTTGATGACATTTTCTGAGCTTGTAAGGGATGGCATGTGGATGGTCCCCTATGAGAGTAGTGCAAGGTACAAGGTACTTAGAAATTGATCGGATCAAAAAAAAATCAAGTTAATCTGTGAAATAAAAAACTGCTACATATTGTTAATATTATAAAAGAGCAATAGAACAGAGCTATATTGAAGATACTATATTTGAAAGGCAAACAAACCGTTGACCGTTTTATGAGGCAAAGAGAGCGTTCAAGGTGACAGTCAACTGATAATTCCCAGATTTCTTCTATTTAACATGGAGCATCTTAGAGGAAAGTAATATTCAAATTAAAACACTCGTAATTCTAACTTAGTCTTCTGTTGACTCTTAGATGTGAGATTTTCAAAATCCTTCTCTTAGTAAATGCCTGAAGTTTTTCTTCCATTCCCTGCATATAATTTATAAAGTACTCGTAAGTCTAAACAGGGGATTTGATTCCACGCATTCGGCATGAAGATACATAAAAATAGCGTTTAGTATTTCGGAGTGTGGCACCGCCATGATGAGAGAACCGTCTTGATGAATCTCTAATCCAAATAGTTGCATTCGTTTCAGGGAATAACTGCTGATGTCCCACTCAAAAGTGTGTTGAACGTGTTCTTGCATAGCTGAAATTAACTTGGAGATTGACATGTACGAAATTATGTTTTCCTCCTCATCTGCAGTACATTGCTCCCAAATAGCTGCCAAAGCTGTGCTTTCCCAATCTACGGACAGCGTCACGGAATCCAAATTTGGGTTGACGTACGTCACAGTGCAACCGTCGTTGAGATTTCTCCTCAATGTTTCGTTTACCGAAATTCCCATCAACCACTGAAGTTGTAAATCTGATAATTCGCAGTTTTTTATTACACAAAGGAATTTGTTCCCAATGAATGCCAATACTTCTTTTTCTATTTTAGATGATGACTTACGTGTTACACACATGAAAGGCAGTATGACAACGTTTTTCGGGTGCTGAAAGTATTGACAGTTACAATTGAATAAATGTGCCTCATAAACTGTGTCAAGTCCAGCTTCCACAGATATAATAATTTTCGCTTGTTTCCTTTTCCCTAGCTGAATGTCTAGGGCCATTGAGTTGTCCATTTCTCTGATTTGTTGTGTGCATTCGATGGATATTTTACGTAAAAAATCTCGTTCTAGTTTGAAGTTGAAGAGAGGAGACACCAAGTACAGTGTGAAAGTTGAGTCAACCAGATCGTTCAGGATTGATCCTCCTGTAGCCATCGATTTGGATCCGGATGATAAATTAATACTCGTTTTACTCGACATACCTGATTAAATTCCTGTGAAAACACCGGAAATAAAGTCGGTTCTTAGTATATGATGAATTCAAATAATGTGCTTATGTGCATACAAATAGAGAATCCGCGTAGAGGTATTTGACGCTGATCAATGATAATTTTCAGCAATAGTTGTCAACCGTGAATCGATCTACATCAACCGTTTTAAACGTAAAACTGATTGAAGTTGTTTTTGTTTCGAAACAAATTGCTAGTCAACCTATTCCTATTTCTTCACTATATGATTGGAGAGGGTTGCAGATAGCGAAGTCTCTCAAAAAAATGAGTCTGTGGAGGAAACTA
The DNA here is from genome assembly GCA_009739505.2 of Apolygus lucorum. Lineage (NCBI taxonomy): Eukaryota > Metazoa > Arthropoda > Insecta > Hemiptera > Miridae > Apolygus > Apolygus lucorum. The sequence continues at coordinate 41,392,740 of CM019179.2, forward strand.
CATAAAAAAGCCAAAGTTTCTGAGTTATTCAAAGTATTTTAATGCTAATCGTAGCCATAAATTAATTGGCTCAACAATCGAGAATCAACCGTTGTTGGGAATTATTACGGAGATTTTGATAAGATATTAATACGAAATTTTGAGAATTAATTTAAACGCTTTATTCCAATGTATAGAATTTGGACAGATCAACTCACAGAAATTCATCAGCTACTGTGAGAATCGTCTTGTAAAATTATCTTTGGCGAACGCAATAATGTTTGATTCGGCCGAAAAAGTAATGATCCTTTCCTATTTACTTACATGTTGGAAGCTGGTGTGCTCACACGTTGTGGACAGAGGGAGGGGGTCAACCTACCACTGTCACCAAGGTATGAGCGTATCGTTCAACGAGTGACGACTAGGTCGTTAATCGTTGAACAACTTTGGCACGAGTTCTGTGGGGGAGAAACAAGAAAATACCAAAACACTATTGAATAAGTTAAAATTAAAAGGGGTAGCGTGAATATAATTACCTGTGGCGAGGCGTAGACAATTTAGAAGCTGCGTGGCGAAGTCGTGTCGAAACTGTTTTAGCCTGAAGGGCGCATGAAATTGAAACAGATCACAAATGTGTCTGGCCTGAGGGGCTTAATAAAAGATCCTGAAGGGATTGTGCAAAAGAACCTGAGGTGTGTCGATGCACGTTCCTCGTACTAGTTATTCTGAACCAGGAAAAGTCAAAAACAACTACAAGTTTACAACTAATAGCTTGAATTTATTGTAGGAACAATTAGCGTGCAGCGCACGAGGAAAGTACAGCCTGAAGGGCAAATGTTTTAGGCACGTTTGTGACACAAAGACATAATAAACTTGGTACAACTTAAATCCGTGTTTTCATTACAAATCCATTTATCCAATCTCAATTTAGCAAAGTTCAGTTCCAGGTCATTAATCGTAAGAGGCAGTTCGGTTACAAAAGTTAGATCGTTTTCGTGTTCAAATAGTACTTAGCTTTTACTCTATCACTCACTACTTTAGCCAAAGCTTTAAAATAGTATGGTTAGTTTGTGCACTCACTCTGACAGGGCCCTGAGGAAATCTGTCGGATTCATGGCGAAGGTGTAGAAGGTCGTTCTCCTCTGAAGTGCAGGGTCGTAGCAGGGGATTACACGTTTAGAGTCGACTCGTGTTGAAGATGTGCGCACAAGGTAGACAATGGGGGATAATGGCGAGATCAAGTCGTGGGGTCGGGCTCGCTGCGACTGATCGGGCTGACTGGTTGTAGGGGACTGAAGCAACGCCGCTGACGCTTCTGGAAATTCCGGTGTCACTCCCCGCCCCTCCACTTGGATGTTGGTCGTGGAGGGCTCCGATTGGCTGGACGAGGGGTCAGCTGTTCCGCCTCGTGGGGGAGTTGGGACGCTGAGGTGGAGGTCGCGTCCCGATCGTCTAGGGGCTACAGGAGGGAAGCTAACTACTTAGCCAAGCCCCGCCACTGAAGTAGGTGGAATTTCAGTGAGCGGGAGCTCACAATGTTAACTAGATGAAGCAGGTTTTAGGACAGTAAAACCTTTTTCTACATTGTTATGACGGCGTGTGAAGGCGATCGGCTTCACGTCGGCTTGTCGGTTTAATTGGTTCCTACTCAACAAATACAAAGGACGGGACAGCACTCGATGCCCAGCGCGTTTTACCGCCGACCGTGTGCAAGAGTGCTTAAGGACTTCAGCTCGGCTACGTACCTCGGCGCAATTGCTTGCCGACCAGAGGGAGGCAGCACATTTACCTAGGCCTAGTTGGGGGCAGACAACTCTAGATGAAATGGGAGCAGAAGCCGGAGCGATGAGCTTTATCGCATACCAAGACCTCCGAGGAACTGTGGGTGAGGTAGAGCGAGAAATAATCAAGTCGAGTTTTCGAAGACGAATTCATGAAGGGGAAGCCCTGAGTCCTTCTTTTATATTGGTTAAACAAGGTAAGGGGAGAGTGGAAAAGGTGACGTCAAGTGACGTGTTTGTCCCCCGTACCTCACCTTACCTACCTGGCACAATGAGTCACTCAGGGTTTCCCTTGTCCTTTATTGGAGAACTAACATAGCTAAGAGTATGAGTCATTACATACATTATAACTTTTTTGACATTTTATGTCTTTACTATGGCACATAAATGAAAAATCGTCATGCGGGGATCGTTACGTGTTACGCGGGGAACGTTATGAGGGGAGCGTTACGCGGAAATTTCTGATGGTTACCGTACTAAAGACATAAAATGTCCCAATGTGTTGCAGACTCGTATGCAAGCGTTCTCTGGCATTATATGTTGCTTAGCAACCAGTTGATGTTTTTCTGTATAGATCACCCTTCTGTATAGATCCCTCCCTACCAACCATAGGTACCTACTACCTACTGGAACATTTTTGAAAATTTCAACCCTTCATTTCCATTTGGTTGGTGGTTGGGGTTGAAATTTTCAAAAAGGCCCTAGTAAGTGGTAGGTGCCTACGGTTGGTAGGGAGGGATCTATACAGAAGGGTGATCTATACAGAATATAATAAACTTTTTCGAGAGTTTTCGAGCTAGGGCACTCTTGAAAATTTCAACCCTTAATTTTCACCCCTTAGAAGTGACCTACATCAACCAAAAGCTTCGCGGCACAACTAGACCCCAAATGGAGCTCATATACCAAATTTGAACCAAATCGGTCCAGTGTTGCTAAGAAAAGTGCCGCGTACGGCGTACGGCGGACGGACGGAAATTTTTTGTAGGAGGTTTGTCATCGAAAGGCCGTAATAGATGCCGTTGTGATGATACTACCTCATTCCACGTGAACGAGGCTTTCCCTAGCGACGTTGATTGATTTTTTCAATTTATGGTTACAATCATTGATCGAGTTGATAATATACGAACCACCCATGCCTGCAACGCACGGGTAATCCGCAAGGTAGGCGTGTTGAAAGAAATATTTGGAAAAAATTCCATATTCCCCAATAAAACTTCCCGCTTCTTTTAACGACTCTAGAGATCTTGAGCAACTTGAGAAAGTAGGTTTTGATAACCTCTATAAAAGGAGTGGAATGAATATCGGTGTCGAATAGGTTCATCTAAAACGGCTGATTAACCTTATAGATTTTCCCCTTCGTCTCCTCTTCCACTCATAACGGGCCCATTTTCGCGGTGGAAATCTCGAGAAATTCCATAACGGAAGTTCCCACAAAGAAAGGAATCCCAAATTACTTTCTAGACCTCCTTCTCCGAGAAAACGGCCACTTTTCCCGTTAACGGCCTAAAAAGCGGTTAATCGGATTCCTTCTTCCCTCCTCATCCACAGTCTTCATTATCCGTTCTTTCTATCTGCCCTATTCTCGTATATTTCTCTCCACAATATGCTCTCAGAAACAACTGTCTTCCTATTTCTTTCATCTTCTACTACTGACGTAAGTCTAGGTTCTGAGATAACTTTTTTCTACGGTAGTCTCGGAAGAAAGTGGAATTTTTACCAAGAGTTAGAAGTTCTAACTGCTAGTCTTACATTGACTGAATAATTAGTTTTACAACTAACATTGATAACTTGGTGTCTGATCTTCATTACCTGATTTTATGTACTTGGAAGGTGATATCTATTCATTTATTGTTTCAGGACGGGGCCGACGAGATGACAATAACTAACGGGTAGGTCGGAGACGGCCGAACAATAAGTGAGTTTCTAATACTTTATATAGAGATGTCATTAGATTAGTTATAGTTATAAATTAACATTTGGGTGACCAGACTTCCTTTTTAAGGGCAAAACTACCCAAAATGATGGTCCGATTTTGATGGAAATTTTCAAGGTTTCTCAGGGTTAGCCCTTAGACGGTCCACCATAAGTTTCACCACCATCGGACTAACAGGGTGCTTATTGGTAAGCGTAATCTCACTTAAACATGAATTTTTCAGTATCCAATGGCCCAATTTTGCTCAAATTTGGACCTAGATTCAATCAAATTTTATGTTGATGGGTGAATGGAGTGACCATGTTTTTCATATAGTTTTTGGAGTATATTTTTCAATTTATTGTTGTTGGTGGGTACAGGTTTCTGCAAAAACAACGTTGCCTTCATCGGCCTTAATAAACCGGTTTGGGGATCATCCCTTGTGCCGTTGCCTTTGTCACTTCATTGTCTATTATAGAGCATACCGTTAATTCAAATTTTCCAAATTTTTGATCTGTAACCCAATGAAGTATGCTTTTCCCCATTCTCTCCCTCTCTCTTTATTCCTTCACAATCCGAACCTTAACTTGTCTCCGGTACTCTGTGACTGTGCCCGAGGTAGGTAGGTAATACCAGTTGATGGAATTCCTGTTGAATTTTCCAACTTAATTTTATAATTTTCTCTAACTGTTCTGTTTTTTTTTCGAACTGTGAATCACTATGGGCTTTGAGCAAATGAAGAGAGAGGGAGGGAATGGGGAAATTCATACTTCATTGGGTTACAGATCAAAAATTTGGAAAATTTGAATTAACGGTATGCTCCATAACAGACAATGAAGTGACAAAGGCAACGGCACAAGGGATGATCCCCAAACCGGTTTATTAAGGCCGATGAAGGCAACATTGTTTTTGCAAAAACATGTACTTACCAACAACAATAAATTGAAAAATAGACTCCAAAAACTATATCAAATTTTATCAGTAGGACCCGTGGTATAAAATTGTGAAAAATTGAAAACCCATCAACATAATCGGGAACGATTTTCAATTTTTTTTTTTTTTCTGCTCTCACAATGAATTATTTTGTACTAACCCATTTTAAAAGTCCATTTGTGAGGACCGTATACTGCCCACCAAACTAGGCAAACGTTTTTTTCGAAAACTGAGAACTTTGTTACATTTAGTTCACGATTCGTTGTCCCTTTTCGTGTTTCGGTGTCTCCTGAAAATATTCGAGAATCCCCGTTCTGAAGATCTGCGTTCACAAGATCAAGAGTCTAGTCATCAAAGTTGTTACAGAAGGACAAGGGAATCTTTATGTGCAGCAAGAATGGAATGAACTGTTCTGCTACCACTTTCTGAGGATGATTTCTAAACTCACATTCTCGAGGGTGAGACTCTCTTAGTGCGGATTTTGGTTTATAATTTCATTAATGTACCGTCGTAATCGAGCAAGAAAAAAACCCTCAAAATATGATGGTTTACGTTTCAAGTTATGTAAAATCCAAAAAATTTAATAACGCTGCAAACTACTACACAAAGGTTATTAATTGACCTTGTAGACCACTCACCTGCAAAGAACACAGATTTGCCATTTTCGTACCATTTGTACCAACCATAGGAACCTAACCAACCTACCTACTTCACAATCAAGTTTATTTTGAAGAACTAACGCTTCACACTCAATTCAAAGAAATGAAGCGTTGTGAGTGCCTTGTGACGACTCTACATTTTATACGGGACAAACCAATTGGTTTGTTCCCGATTTGTTGGAGCTACGCCTTTAGAGATATCCGATTCATAGAGATATGAATCGATATCCTCTTCAGGCCGGCTGATTAATCTAATCACTGGTTTGAAGGGGTAGGGTCGTCACACCCTCCTCTGACTAATTATGAACAATAAGGTGAATTTTAATCTGAAATTCATCCTATATTGTTACAGCCTTCATTAGGAAATTTTATTACTGGTTGCTAAGGACGCAAAACTGAGTACAACTCGAAGAAACGAACAACGATCGTATTTTGGTCAGCTATAATGTAAACGGAGATTAGGTCTCTTTTGCGATTCACACTTGTGTTTCTAATTTATCATAAGCTCAATAGAGGTGAACGGTGGTCTCAATCGATTCTAAAAATTCATTACTATTTTAAACAGGTAAAAAAAAATTGACAAAAAAGCTTTTGAAAATTACAAAATCCCATTTTTTGCCGCTTAGAAGTGACTGAAACAAGCCAAAATCATTGCTAGACCCCAAATGGAGTCCATATATTAAATTTCATGAAAATCAGTCCATGGAAACTAAGGAAAGTGCCAAGTACGGGGGACTTGCACTTACGAAAAATCAGAACCACGTCTGTGAATCGATTTTTTTTTCTTTTATTAGACGTTTCAACCAATTGGTCAATTTTGCCAAACAATACAAATTTTAATTAAAGTACATCACATGATTCAACATAATTTTTTAAATATCATGAAATAGAGATTGTTGTTTGAAGATAAGAAACAAATCGTTGATCGTTGATCATGTTTTGACTCATTTCTTAGCAGTGTAGCAATGTTTCTCGGAAGGTTTGAGGATCGGCTGATGAATGAAGGACATTCTAGGAGGAGGTGTTGAATCGTTAGAAGGCAGTCTGGAGGTGGAGGTCTTGGTTGTGATTCCATCAGGTGGCCATGTGTTAGGCGCGTATGTCCGATTCGCAATCTTGTCAATATCACTTCTTCTCGACGCGAGTCGAAAATGGGGCCATCAGCAAGAATTTAAGTTCTACTTGAAGAAGTCGAAGGTCGTACATATTTTCTAATTGACCAAAGTTTGACTGTTCACTGAAGGAAATAGGCCTCAAATTTCAGGTGACCAAATGCGATCATTGTTCGTTCCATCGAAATGACTCCTGCGTTGTACTGATTTTGCAACCAAGAAATTAATATCGTTATGAAGGAATTCACAGGTTTCGGATTGCGATGTTATTTATAGTTGGTATTATTAAGGGAAAACCCGTGTTCTACACAGTAGAGTGATCTATACACTATTGGGTAATAATTTGCTGCGTTTTTAAAAAACTTTCGACATGGAGCAGAATAACTGCGGCTAAACTAGTCGGAACTTCGAGTCTCGGTGAGCCAGGCTCAACAGGTGTTTTCGGCATTAAGTGAATAATCTTTGTTCAGCGTCGACCGGTTGCAGTTGGAGAGCGATGGAGGGGGTAATGGGATCAGCGTTGTATGAGGAGGGGGGGGAAGAGGTGCTTCAAATTAAAAGAGTATTACAGAGAAAGAGTGAGCCGGGCTTAAACCCCCGCCCGCCGGACTCTGAAGGTCCGTGGAGGTTTAAGCAGCGGAAAAGCTTGTTTTTTAACCTTCGTGATTTCTGAGAGAAGCGAAAAAGGGGGGAAATCGCAGGTGCCGAAGTTTTTCTTCTTTCTTTAAAACTATAACCGGATTTCTTTTCACCACTGAAAGCCAACTGAACGGGTGAAATGGGTACTGGACTATTAAATCTCTAATTGACTGTTAATCAATCCAATTACTCAAAATGTGAACTCAATAGAACCTTACTGAAAATGTGAAGCTTATCAGTTAGCTCTGATACGTACATTAGAACAGAGGCAAAAATATTAGATTAGTCTTGTATCTACAAGCCCCAAAAACGCTACGTACCAAAGTTCTCTAGCAAAACGTGGTATCGATGTGGTGCCAACCAAACCCTCCTCTTTACATATCTTCCCTGGTATCAGGGATGGGCGAATTATTATTCATAAATGCGATTATGAATACAAATCATATCTGCGATTTTACGATTATGAATACGCATACAGGTATGAATATGAATACAAATACAATTGTATTCACACTTTGAATACGATTTTCCCCCGTATTCGTATATTGAATACCATATTTATGATTTTTTCCATGATTTCCCTGAAAATTGAATTTTTTTACGATTTTCCCTGAAAATTATATTTTTTTAAATGATTTTCTCCCGAA